>NC_069482.1:24748321-24778321 GCF_026875155.1 Cherax quadricarinatus
AGGTTCAAATCATCCCCCGAAATATAGAGGTTCAAATCATCCCCCGAAATATAGAGGTTCAAATCACCCCCAATAAGAGGTTCAAATCATCCCCCGAAATAAGAGTTCAAATCATCCCGAATATAGAGTTCAATCATCCCCGAAATATAGAGGTTCAATCACCCGAAATATGGAGGTTCAAATCACCCCCCCCCCCCCCCGAAATATAGAGTTGAAATTTCAACGTATTAGACCCCTCACTGGGTGTGGGGGAGGGGAGGAGGGACGGGAAGGATTGTCTGCATTCCTCCTTCCCTAGCGTGGACCCTGGTTTGGCTCCCTTGATTATCATGCGACAAGCAGACGTGAGCGAGCCCTGAGTTGCTGATTCTAGAGGTAACTGTGGGCGAGGTTCCGCCCACAGTGGAGCTTTATCACCCACAGTGGAGCTTTATCATCCTGAGAGGAGCTTTATCATCCTGAGAGGAGCTTTATCATCCTGAGAGGAGCTTTATCACCCAGTGGAGCTTTATCACCCACAGTGGAGCTTTATCATCCTGAGAGGAGCTTTATCACCCACAGTGGAGCTTTATCATCCATCAGTGGAGCTTTATCACCCACAGCTTTATCACCCACAATGGGTCTTTATCGCCCACAGTGGTGCTTTCTCGCCCACAGTGGCACTTTATCTCCCACAGTCGAAATTTATCACCCACAGCAGAGATTTAGCGCCCACATTTCAGCTTTATCACCCAATGTGATGAAGATCCACTGTGGGTGACAAAATTCCACTGGAGTAATAAAGACCCCACTGTGGATAATAAAGACTCCACTGTGAGTAATAAAAAACCCACTGTGGGTAATAAAGACCCACTGGGGTTAATAAAAACCCCACTGTGAGTAATAAAGACCCATTGTGGGTAATAAAGACCCACTGGGGGTAATAAATACCCACTGTGGGTAATAAAGACGCAATGGGGGTAACAAAGACCACACTGTGGATAATAAAAACTCCACTGTGAGTAATAAAAACCCCACCGTGGGTAATAAAGACCCACTGGAGGTAATAAATACCCACTGTGGGTAATAAAGACCCACTGTGGTAAAAACTACTTTAAATAAAGACCCCCTCTTATAAAATTTGCCTTAACATTCCACAAGACGATAATATTATTAAGTGATTAATAATAAGAATCAAGTAATAACAATAATTAATATAATAATAATAATAATAATAATAATAATAATAATAATAATAATAATAATAATAATTCCTTACCTAGAGTGTCTTGAGAGGGAGGGAACAGAAGTGACGTCATCGCCTGTTGATCCTCAGCACTCGCTTCTGTTGCGAGAGAAATTAAACGGTGGGCACTAGCACTGTTGCGAGTCTGGCACTCTGTTTACATCACTATTCCTGTTAGCACTGTGCTTAGGAACCATCAGTCTAGCTGGCCGTGGCCCTCTTAAACGGTGGGTTAAGGAGGCTAGTTTATCCAGGCAAACGGTTGGTTTAAACTGTCTTGAAGATCCCCCTTTTTTCGACTCCTTTTAATAGATACTGACTAGATTTAAGGGCTAGGTAGGGGTTTAGGGGAGGGAGGAAATAAGGGGGACGGGGAGGGGTTGGTGGTTGTTGTGGTGATCAGCGAGGACACGTAAGGACACGTAAGGACACGGGAGGACACGGGAGGACAGTCGCCACGTCCTACCAAGTCGCGGCTACGAATGAATCTCTGCCTAAGAGACGTCTTCTGCTCATCCCTGTGCGCGTCGCCGGGGGGAGGAGCCAAGCGAGGACCTGGGCGGGGCCTGCGGGGCCGGGGGGCGGAGCCGGGATAACACCCGCCGACCAATGGCAAGCTGCGACACATGTCAACAAGGCGGGGCTACGGCTATCGCACCGGCAGCGTGTAAAAGCTCTTCCAGCCTCTATATTGAAGCTGATTCCTAATGGAAAGGGGTGGGAAGCACGTACTTGGGTGTTCATAACCACGTCTGCGTGTGTGTGGGGAGGAAGAGGAAGAGAGAGAGAGATGGAGAGAAAGAGAGAGAGGGAGAGAGAGAGAGGGAACAAATCTCCACGGATTTGGAAGCAAGACTCCATACCCTATCACCTGTCGTCTCGTCTCCCTTCCTCTCTCTCTCCCTCTCTCTCTCTTTCCTTTACTCTCTCTCACTCTCTCATCACCACGTTCTGAACCTGCTGAGACAATCCGATATTGTCGGCGTTGTGAGAGTAATGCAGCTCTCCCCACTTTCTCCCTCCCCCTCCCCTCTCCCTCTCCCTTTCCCTCCCCTCTTCCTGCCCCTCTCTTCCCTCTCCCCATCTTCAACAACCTCGTTATAAATTCGGTGGAAGGCTGTGGGCTGAGGTCCTTGTTGGGCGTCTCACGCCCCATTAACTACTGTTAAAGTGGGAGTTGTGGGCAAGGGAGTGGGTTGTGGTGTGGGTTGTTGGGGCATTGGTGTGGGTTGTGGGGGCATTGGTGGGAAGGAGTTGCCACTGACAGAATAAAGATGAGGGAGTGGTGGAAAATAAGGCAGCGATGAGAAGGTTAGAAAAGGCTGAGAGAAGAGGAATAGGCAGGGATTTGGGAATTGGTGGGGGAGGAAAGATGAGAAAAGGGAAGAAGAGAAGGGAAGGTGGGGAGGGAAGGGAATAGCATAAGAACATAAGAAAGGAGGAACACTGCAGCAGGCCCAATGGTCTGAATGGGGAGGTGGGGTGGGGAGAAGGAAGATTAGATAGGGATGGGGAGAAGGAATGTTTTCCCATGGATAATCTGAACGATGAATCCCTTCCTGGATAACAAATGAAGGGCTTAAACGCGCAATGAAACGAGAACTAAACGAGCAAGTTAACGAGGAAGTGCACAGAGCATCACAACCAGCAATTTAACGAGAGGAGAACAACAAACACAACGACGAAGCAACTTACTTTACGCAACACAGATGGCGTGAGTCACACTGCGTGACTCCAACGTACGCAAATGTACTCCCATTCCATGTGCTCTTTATTATTATATATATATATATATCATATTATTATTATATATATATATATATATATATATAATATATATATATATATATATATATATATATAATAAATATATATATAATATATATTAATAATATATATAAATACAATACATTGTGTGTGTGTGTGCAATAATCTCGAACGGGAAATAAAAGATGCAAAATAACAGCAGCAGGAGTTGAATGATAGCTCTTGGCCTTACGTATTGCAATCAACACATCATCTGGAACTTGCAATGTTGCAGAAATGAGTAGGAAGGCTACCCGTCTTGTGGAATACAAGGCTGTGTTCTGGCCGTTCAGGAAGTTGGGCCAGGTAGGGAACTTTGAAAACATGGCACTGCACTCTCTGTGTCTGTCTGTAATGCTCTCTCTGTGTGTGTCTGTTTGTCTGCCTATCTGTTTGTCTCTCTTACACACAGTCGGCTACCATTCCCCATCGGCGTATTACCACCGCAGGTCAGTCGTTGCTTTTTGCCCAACTGCCCATCAGAGGTCCACGGCTGCTTCTGAGTGGGCCATCAGGCGCCCAACACCCGTGTCAGGAGACTTTCTACTTGACGGATCCGTGACCACCTCTGTTGGTGATATAATGTTCTTGCTATTACCACTCTGGCAGCCCCCTCCCTAAGATCTATTTATTTATTTATCTATCTATCTATCTATCTATCTATCTATCTATCTATCTATCTATCTAATATATATATATATATAATATAGTATATAATATATATATATATATATATATAGTATATATAGATAGTGTTTGTATAAATTATAGGATTTGTAAGATCCAACCTGCGAGGCTCTTAGATTGGCAGAGCCAACCTAGGGGATCCAAAACTTCCGGCTTCAGGAGCTCCAAACTTCCGGCTTCAGGAGTTCCAAACTTCCGACTTCAGAGGCTCTAAACTTCCGGATTCAGAGGCTCCGAACTTTCGGCTTCAGGAGCCCCAAACTTCCGGCTTCAGGGGCTCGAAATTTCCCGTTTCAGGGGTTCCAATCTTCCGGTTTCAGGAGCCCCAAAACTTTCCGCTTCAAGGATTCTAAACTTCCCGCTTCAGAGGATCCAAAGTTACCGCTTCAGGGGATCAAAACTTCCCGCTTCAGGAGCTTCAGAATTCATTCTATTAACTGGTCAAAAAATTATTTTCCTGGTTCTTTGTGTTTTAAACTTAAAATCTCTTAAAGCTTCCTTCCTTCCTTCCTTCCTTCCTTCCTTCCTTCCTTCCTTCCTTCCTTCCTTCCTTCCTCCTTCTCCTTCCTCATTCCTTCCTTCCTTCCTTCCTTCCTTCCTTCCCTCCTTCCTTCCTTCCTTCCTTCCTTCCTTCCCTCCTTCCTTCCTTCCTTCCTTCCTTCCTTCCTTCCTTCCACCTTCCTCCCTTCCTTCCTTCCCTTCCTTCCTTCCTTCCACCCTTTCCTTCCTTCCTTCCATCCTTCCTTCCTTCCTTCCATCCATCCTTCCTTCCTTCCTTCCTTCCCATCCTTCCTTTCCATCCTTTTCCTTTTCCTTCCTTTTCCTTCCCCTCCATCCTTTTCTTATTTTCCTTTTTTTTTTTATTTTTTTATTTCCCTTTTTTTTTATTTTTCCCTTCCCTTTCCTTTCCCCCTTCCCTTCCTTTTCCTTTCCCCTTCCTTTCTTCCTTCCACCTTCTTCTTTCCCCCTTTCCTTCCCCTTCCCTTTCCCTTTCCCACCCTTTCCCCTTCCCTTTCCCTTCCTTCTTTCCACCCTTCCCTTTTTTCCTTTCCTTCCCTTCCCTTCCCTTTCCTTCCTTCCTTTTTTCCTTTTCCTTTTTTCCTATCCCCCTTCCCTTCCCCCTTTCCCTTTTTCCCTTCCGTTTTCCGTTTTTCCCTTTCCCGTCCTTCGTTTTTTTTCTTGTTCCTTTTTTTTTCCCTTCCCCCCTTTCCCTTTCCTTCCCATTCTCCTTTTCCTTCCTTTCTTTCCTTTTTTCCTTTCTTTCCTTCCTCCTTTTCCTTCCCCCTTTTCCTTCCTTCCTTCTTTCCTTCCCTTTCCCTTTTTTCCCTCCTTTCCCTTTCCTTTTTCCTTCCCTTCCCTTCCTTTCTTCCTTTCTTTCCTTCCTTCCTTTCCCTTCTTTCCTTTCCCTCCCCCTTCCCTTCCCTTTCCCATTCCCTTTTTTCCCTTCTTTTCCTTCCGTCCTCGTCCTTCCTTCCATCCTTCTTTCCCTTCCCTTCGTTCCTTCCCTTTTTTCCCTTTCCTTCCCCTTTCCCTTCCCTTCCTTCCATCCTTTTTTTCCCCCTTTTTTCCCTTTTCCTTTCCTTTTTTCCTTCCCCCTTTCCCTTAAACCCTTTCCCTTCCTTCCTTCTTCCTTCCCCCCTTCCTTCCTTCCTTCCTTCCTTCCTTCCTTCCTTTCCTTCCCTTTCCCCCTTTCCTTCCTCCTTTCCCTTTTCTTCCTTTTCCCCTTCCTTTCCTTTCCCTTTCCCTTTCCTTTTTCCCTTTTTTCCTTCCGCCTTCCGTCCTTCCTTCCGTCCCTCTTTCCCTTCCTCGCCCTTTCCCTTTCCCTTCCTTTTTTCCCTTTCCCTTTCCCTTCCCTTCTTTCCTTTCCCGTCCTTCGTTCCTTCGTTTCCTTTTTTTTTTTTTTTTTTTTTTTTTACACGGGGTTTGAAAGGAAAGGGACCCCTGCTTTATTGAAAGCAAAGAGTTGTTCCTTCATCCTTATTTAAAAGCTTTTTTATTTTATGAGCATGCAAGAGGGAACGGGGATGAATTGGACCATTGTGGGCCACATTTTATTTGATAAATGACTTTATCTCGTGACAAAAATTGTAAAAATTGTTCCTTTCCCGAGTATCCGGGGTATATATGACTAGAGGGAGTGTTTTTCTGGGAAGGTCAGCCAGAGTGAATTTTGCTTTTGCCCGTTTGTGGCAAAAAAGCTTTTTCCCACGCTGCCCTCAAAGTGGACCCAAGTGGGGTTTTTGACAATATTGGCCTTGTAATAACAGTAAGGACCCACATCCCCCCTGTGTTGAAGGCTCTGCTAAAATACAGATCTATGGGGTGGGTCCAGGCGGAGATGAGAGTTTACTCTGTTTTTACCTGTCAAGCAGTCGCAGATGAGAGGGAGGGGCAAAACCAAGAAAGTGGAGAAATACCAAGGGTAACGTACTTGTCCCCTTACGAATCTTCCCAACCCCTCTGTCAAGAGATGCAGATAGGGCAAGTGCTGTAAGCCCCTGGTCCCTTTTTTTGCAAGATTTACAAAAAGGTTTTTCAGGGTTATTTTGGGAGCAAATTTCACCCCAAGGAATAAACTTCTTCCAGGTGCCAAACCCCCCCTTTTCACCTTACTATGCCCCCACTTTCCCAGCATGGTCCTAGAGAATCATCTTTTGGGTTTTCTCAGGTGCAAATTTTACTTGCCATTTTTTCCCCCAAGCTATATGCCTCAGCTGGTGATTGAGTAGCTTAGAGCACTGGCATTTTCTTTTTTGGATAAGTGAAGTCAGTGACAGTGTCTGAAGCATGTGACCCGGGAAATAAGAAGGTTTTGAAGTAGACATTCCAAAAATGGCCCATCGTTCCTTGTGGAACACTTGAATGGGATGTCTTGTGATTGTTCCATTGAGAAAACATTAGAGATCTACCAGAAGGTAATCATGAGGAGACATAGGGAGAGCCTGCAATTCCCCTGCTTGAAATTTTGCTAAAGGGGGCCCCGGGGCCACACCTTCCCTTTCCCCCTTTTTTCCCCCCTTCTTTCCATCTTTCCTTATCCTTCCTTCTTCCCTTTCCCTTTACCCTTCCTCCTTCCTTCCTTTCCCTTTCCCTTCCTTTCCCCCCTTTTTTTCCTTCCCCTTCCCTTTTTCCTTCCTTTCCTCCCTCCTTCTTCCCTTCCTTTTTTTACCTTCATTCTTATCTTTCCTTCCTTCCTTCTTTCTTCCTTCCCTTCCCTTTCCTTTTTTCCTTCCCTTTTTTCCTTTCCTTTCCTTCTTTCCCTTCCCTTTCCCTTTTCCCTTTTTGCTTCCCCTTTTTCCTTTCCTTCCTTCCCTTTTTCCCCCCTTCCTTCCCCTTCCCTCCTTTTCCCCTTCCTTCCTTCCTTTCTTCCTTTCCTTCCCCTCCCTTTTTTTCTTTCTCCTTCCTTTTCCCCTTTCCTCCTTCCTTTCCCCCCTTTCCCTTTCCTTCCTTTTCCTTCCTTTTTCCCTTCCTCCCTTTCCCTTTCCCTTTCTTCTTTCCCTTTCCTTCCCCCCTCCTTTTTTTCCTCCTTCCTTTTCCCCCTTCCTTTTTCCTTCCCTCCTTCCTCCTTCTTCCTTCCTTCCTTTCCCCCCTTCCTTCCTTCCTTTCTTTCCCCTTTCCCCTTCCTTCCTTCCATCCTTCTTTCCCTTTTTTCCTTTCTTTCTTTTTCCCCTCTCCTTTCCCTTCCTTTTCCTTCCCTCCTTCCTTCCTTCCTTCCTTTCCTCCTTCCTTCCTTCCTTTCCTCCTTCCCTTCCTTCATCTTCCTCCCTTTTTCCTTTCTTCCTTCCCTCCCTCCTTCCTTCCTTTTTCCTTTCTTCCCTCCTTCCCTTTCCCTTTCCTTCCTTCCCTCCCTTCCTCCTTTCCCTTCTTCTTCTTCCTTCCTTACCTCCTTCCCTTTCCTTTTCCTTCCCTTTCCTTTTCCCTTTCCCTTCCCCCCTTTTCCTTCCTTCGTTCCTTCCCCCCTTCCCTTCCCCCTTTCCCTTTCCCCTTTCCCTTTTTCCTTTCCTTCCTCCTTCCTCCTTCCTTCCTTTCTTCTTCCTTCCTTTTTTTTCCTTTCCTTTCCTTCTTCCCTTTTTTCCTTTTTTCCTTCCCTCCTTCCTCCTTCCTTTCCCTTCCTTTTTCCCCTTCCTTCCTTTTCCTTTTCCCCCTTCTACTTCCTTCTTCCTTTTCCCCCCTTCCCTTCCTTTTTTTCCTTTCCCTCCCTCCTTCCTTCCTTCCTTTTTCCCTCCTTCCCCCCTTTTCCTTCCCTCCTTCCTTTTCCTTTTCTCCTTTCCCCCTTCCCTCCTTCCCTTTCCTTTTCCTTTCCCCTTTCCCTTTTTTCCCCTCCTTCCTTCTTTTCCTTTTCCCTCCTTCCTTCCCCCCCTTTTCCCCCCTTTTTTCCTCCTTCCTTTCTTCCTTCTTTTCCTTCCTTTTTCCCCCCTTTTCCTTTTTCCTTCCTTTTTCCTTTCCTTCCTTCCTTTATTCCCTTTTTCCTTTTCCCTTCCTTCCTTTTTCCTTCCTTTTTTTCCTTTTCCCTTTCCCTTCCTCCCTTCCTTCCTTTTCCTTTTTTCCTTCCCTTTTTCCCTTCCTTTCCCTTTCCTTTTTCCTTCCTTCTTCCTTCCCTCCCCCCTTTCCTTTTTTCCTTCCTTCTTCCTTCCTTCCTTCCTTCCTTCCTTCCCTTTCCCTCCTTTTCCTTCTTTTCCCCTTTCCCTTCCTTTTTCCTTCCCCTTTTTCTTTTCCTTTCCCCCTTTCCCCCTTTTTCTTTCCTTCTTTTCTTCCTTTTCCCTTTCCCTTCCCCCCCTTATTTTTCCCTTTCCTATTTTTCCTTTCCCTTTTTCCCTTCCCTTTTTTCCTTCTTCTTCCTTCCTTCTTTCCTTCCTTCTTTTCCTTCCTTTTTCCCTTCCTTCCCTTCTTCCCTCCCTTTTTCCCTTCCTTCTTTTCCCTTCCCTTTTTCCCTTCCCTTTTTCCCTTCCTTCTTTCCCCCCCCTTTTCCCTTTTTTTTTCCTTTCCCTTTTTTTTTTTTTCCCTTTTTTTTTCCCTTCCTTTTTTTTTTTTCCCTTTTTTTTTTTTTTTTTTTTTTTTTTTTTTTTTTTTTTTTTTTTTTTTTTTTTTTTTTTTTTTTTTTTTTTTTTTTTTTTTTTTTTTTCCTTTTTTTTCCTTTTTTTTTTTTTTTTTTTTTTTTTTTTTTTTTTTTTTTTTTTTTAATTTTTTTTCTTGTTTTATAAAATTTTTGTGTTGTTTTTTGTTAAAATTTATTTTGTTCTTTTTTATTTTGTTTTTTGTGAATGTTGTTGTTGTTTGTTATGTTGTTGTGGGGGTGTTTGTTAGTTTGTGTGTGGTTGTTTTTTTAAATGTTGTGTGTGGTTGTTGTTGTTTTGTTGTGTGGGTTGTGTTGTTAAGGTTTTGTGTGGGTTTTTGTTGTTAGTGTTGTTGTGGGTTTTTTTGTTAGTGTTGTGTTGGGTTTTTGGGTTTTTTGTGTTTGTTGGTTGTTTTTTTAGGTTGTGTGTGGTTGTTGTTGTTAGTGTTTTGTGGGTTGTTTTTTGTTATGTTTTGTGTGGTTGCTTTGTTGTGTTGTGTGTGGTTGCTTTTTTGTGTTTTTTGGGGTGGGTTTTTGTTAGTGTTTGTGTGGTTGTTTTTTTAGTGTTTTGTGTGGTTGTTGTTTTTTAGTGTTGTGTGGTTGTTTTGTTAGTGTGTGTGTGGTTGCTGTTGTAGTGTTGTGGTGGGTTTTTTGTTTTTAGGGTTGTGTGGGTTGTTTTTGTTTTGGTTGTGTGTGGTTGTTGTTTTTAGTGTTGGTGTGGGTTTTTTTGTTAGGTTGGGTGGTTGCTGTTGTTAGTGTTGTGTGTGGTTCTGTTTTGTGTGTTTTGTGTGGTTTGCTTTGTTAGGGTTTGTGTGTTGTGTTGTTGTGTTGTGTGTTTTTGTTTGTTAGTTTGTGTGTGGTTGTGTTGTTGTGTTGTGTGTGGTTGCTTTGTTAGTGGGTTGGTGTTAGTTTGGGTGTTGTTAGTGTTTGGGGGTTTTTTTTTTGTTAGTGTTGTGTTGGTTGTTGTTGTTAGGTTTTTTTTGTGGTTCGTTTTTGTGTTGGTTTTTGGTTGTTTTTGGTTTTTTGTTGGGTTGTGTTGTTAGTGTGTGGTGTGGTTTCTGTTGTTGGTGTTTTTGTGTGGTTGTTTTTGTTGGTTGGTTGGTTGTGTTGTTAGTGTTGTGTGTGGTTGTTGTTGTTAATGTTGTGTGTGGTTGTTGTTGTTAGTGTTGTGTGTGGTTGTTGTTGTTAGTGTTGTGTGTGGTTGTTGTTGTTAGTGTTGTGTGTGGTTGCTGTTGTTAGTGTTGTGTGTGGTTGCTGTTGTTGGTGTTGTGTGTGGTTGCTGTTGTTAGTGTGTTGTGTGTGGCTGCTGTTGTTAGTGTGTTGTGTGTGGTTGATGTTGTTACTGTGTTGTGTGTGGTTGCTGTTGTTAGTGTATTGTGTGTGGTTGCTGTTGTTAGTGTGTTGTGTGTGGTTGCTGTTGTTAGTGTGTTGTGTGTGGTTGCTGAGGTTAAGAGTATGGTAATTTCTCTTGACTGATTATTAACCACTGTCAACAACAGTTGGGTATTCAAGGAGCAGTTAAGGGAGTTGGACAAGTGCCTTGGGAACCTTGGATATTGTAGACGGAACATTATTCTCTTTGGAGATTTCAATCTCCTGTATGTCTAGTGGATAATGGTTGACAGTAGCATTGTATCAGACAGCATCTGACAGCTGGTAGCCCAGCAGACGCACACT
The DNA here is from genome assembly GCF_026875155.1 of Cherax quadricarinatus. Lineage (NCBI taxonomy): Eukaryota > Metazoa > Arthropoda > Malacostraca > Decapoda > Parastacidae > Cherax > Cherax quadricarinatus. Next base: position 24,758,770 of record NC_069482.1, read on the forward strand.
AGGGAATGTGTCTGCTGGAGCTGTCAGCTGCTGGTAAATCACACACGACCACCCACACACACGTCTATGGTCAAACAGGTTAATAACGAGAGTATCAAGATCACGTGTGTGTGTGTGTGTGTGTGAGGGGGCGAGGTCATTAACCAGGTCACGGAAGACATTAATGAGAGTGTCAGTGCCAGATGAGAGCACGGAGCTCAGGTCATACCAGGCTCCAGTGTCAGTGGCTCTCCTGGGTTATGTAGACGTGTGGGGATGTAGTGGGTCTCTCTCTCTCTCTCTCTCTCTCTCTCTCTCTCACCCTACCCCCCCTCCCACCCACACACATTCACACACACTCACTATATTTATGGAAGTGGAAGCCAGCGTTCAGTACAGCATCACACAAGACTGGCACAGAAGCTAGAGTAGCAGGCAGGAACTACACAAAAATCACTACAGTGGATCAAAAAATACTTAACAGAAAGGATCCAACGAGTTACCGTAAAAGAGGAGCTTTCAGTATGGGCAAGTGTAACGAATGGGGTTCCGCAAGGGTCAGTACTTGGGGCAGTACTTATTCTTATTTATATGAACGACATTATAGAAAATATGGAATGAGAGGTGACCTTATTCGCAGATGATGAGAATACGATCAGTAAACCAGGAGAGACTACAACTGGACTTGGCAAGCTGTGTGATTGGTCTGACGAGTGGTTATCATATTTTAACCCCAGTAAATGCAATTTTATGACAACTGGAAATGGGCAAAGTCGTAAGGAAGCAGTATAAATGCTCGGGGGAACAAAGGCTGCAAACCTTCTTTAAAGAGAAGGGTATCGGGGTGAACATACTTCCCAGCATTTCATCTGAGACACACATCAGTACAATAACCGCTAAAGCAAGCGCAACACCGGCAAATTTAAGGGTAATTTTCATTATCGTCAAGGAGGTATTCACGACACGGCATACCTATATCAAATTCATTTTCGAGTGTGTAGCGCAATTATGGAATTCACATCTTTTTAAGCACGTAAAGAAACTGGAAAAAGTGTAAAGGTTTGCAACGAAACTAGTCCCAGAGTTGAGGTGTGAACTATGAGGAGATATTAGAGAAGCTAAACCTGACGATACTAGAGGACAGAAGCATCAGATGTGACATGATTACGACGTGCAAAATACTGAGAGGAATTTACAGGGTGGGCAATGAGGTCACAGCTGGAAGTTATAAGCACAGACGAGTCACATGGATGTTAGGAAATACTTCTTTACCCGCAGAGAGGTCAGGAAGTGAAACAACATAGACAGTAAAGTGGAAGAGGCAGAATTCATACATGGCTTTATGAATAGGTATGATAGGGCTTACGTAGCCACGTTAGAGGAACCGGTAGCACCCAACAAAGAGGCGGGGGCCAGGAGCTGCTACTATAATGAGGTGAGTCCACACACACACACAAGAAGTTAAAGGAAATCGACCTGACGACACTAGAGGACAAGAGGGACAGAGAGGAAATGATAACGACATAGAAAATACTGAGAGGAATTGACAAGGTGGATAGAGACAGGATGTTTCAGAGATGGGACACAGCAACAAAGGGTCACAAATGGAAGTTGAAGACTTAGATGGGTCACAGTCACAGAGTTGTCAGGAAGTGTAACAGTGTGGAGAGTGATGCAGTGGAGGCAGGATCCATACATAGCTTTAAGAAGAGGTATGATAAAGCCAGTGGAGCAGGGAGAGAGTGGTCCCAGTAGCGGCCAGTGAAGAAGCAGAGCCAAGAGCTATAAATCGACCCCTGCAACAACAATTAGATAAGTACACACACACACACACACACACACACACACACACACACACACACACACACACACACACACACACACACACACACACACACACACACAGGATGCATTTAACCACACAATAAACTAAATTATAATAGTCATGGGTAAGCACTAAGACAGTAGGGGTAATCAGCTCCAACTCCCTTAATCAAGAGCTTTTCGCTAGCATCAAGGCACATTTACTGAAGGTACAGAGGAGATAAAAGTATATCTCCTGTCTCTGTCAAATCGCTTTTGACAAGCTGACAAATTGGCCCACGTGCCGGTGTCACCGGCCAGGCACTGGGAGGAAGTGACCTTGACGGATCACCTGGTGACCTGAGATGACCCAGGACGCGGCTGGGTCACCATACGTGTTGTGGCGGCCTCACAACACAGGTCAAATGACAACTAGGGTGGCACTGTGTGTGGGAGGCAGTGTATGGGGGGGGGGGAAGGCAGTATATGTGTGTTTGTGGGGGGGCAGTGTGTGAGTGTGGGAGGCAGAGTGTGTCTTGGAGGCAGTGTGTGGGTATGGGAGGCAGTGTGTGTGGGCACTCTGTGTGTGTGTGCGTGTGTGTGTGTGTGTGTGTGGAAATAACTGTGGAAAGGGAAAGAATTCATTGGATGGGAGGGGAAATAGGAATGGGGAGGTGGACATGGAAGGGTGGGGGACGTGAAGGTTGGGGGACGTGGAGGGTTGGGGGATGGAAGGAAAGGGATATAGAAAGGAGAGAAAGCTATAAGAGTGACAAGGGTAAGAATGAGGGTTGGGAAATGAACACTTCATTTCCCAACTCTTTCTCCCTTTCTGCGTCTAAACTTGAACCCCGACAAGAAACTTTCCTTTCAGAACTTCTAGAACCTCCACCTTCACCTCTCTCTTTTCCCTTCCCTGGCCAATAATCTAGAACCTCCACCTTCACCTCTCATGTCTTCTTTCTGCCACGAAAACTGAACTATACCTGGAGTATACTTGGAGTATACCTGGAGGATGTTTCGGGGGTCAACGCCCCCGCGGCCCAATCCATGACCAGGCCTCGCAATGGATCAGGGCCTGATCAACCAGACTGTTACTACTGGTCGCCCGTGAACCGACGTACGGACCACAACCCGGCTGTAGCCAGACAATAAATAGATAATAACTAGACACTATCTCCAGTGTCATAATCACTTGTATTCGACTGAAGAAGCCTGCCGAGCGGACGAAACGTTTCGACAATAAAGCCTCTTAAGTGTTGTACACATGTGTCTCGCTCTTCAACTAGACAACTACTGCGCATCGTGAGTCTTACCTCTCTTCTCCCCAGCCACCTCTCTACCTCCGTCCCATTAGAGGTGACCCCTTTAAAATCGGCGCTATTGGAACTTCAACCTCCCTTCTCCCTCCCCCATTTAACCCAACTCCCTTCGTTGGTCACCCTCCGGGCCATGAAACATAAGGGTGGGTGGAGGCAAGACGTGGTACCACCTGCTCTTCAGCTCTCGCACGTTGTGCGCGAACTCAATACCATTTCGCGGACGAGCATACATCTGCAAAGGATCCGTAGATTTGGTTTCACGCACCGCCGGCTGTCTTTGGGTTTCAACCACGTCATTAAAACGGGAGTTGTGACTGGGAGCAGAGCAGCGTTCAGACCACCGAACACCAGACCTGAGGGTGCGGGTCCAGGGACCTAAAAGACCTTGTCAGCCTTGTACTCTGAGGTATTGCCACGAAATGTTTGTTTTCTGAGGTCGAATGATCGTGGATGCACAGCTCAGAGATAGGGAAGGATGTTGAAGAATCAAGGAACAACTCAAAGATAGGGAACGATGTTGAAGAATCAAGAGACAGCTCAGAGATAGGGAAGGATGTTGAAGAATCAAGGAACAGCTGCTGCTGTTTTGCAACATTGCATAGCTCCTGAATAATCAAGGGACAGCTCAGAGATAGGGAAGGATGTTGAGGAATCAAGGAACAGCTCAGAGATAGGGAAGGATGTTGAAGAATGAAGGAACAGCTCAGAGATAGGGAAGGATGTTGAAGAATGAAGGAACAGCTCAGAGATAGGGAAGGATGTTGAGGAATCAAGGAACAGCTGAGAGATAGGGAAGTATGTTGAGGAATCAAGGAACAGCTCAGAGATAGGGAAAGATATTGAGGAATCAAGGAACAGCTCAGAGATAGGGAAGAATGTTGAGGAATCAAGGAACAGCTCAGAGATAGGGAAGGATGTTGAGGAATCAAGGAACAGCTCAGAGATAGGGAAAGATGTTGAGGAATCAAGGAACAGCTCAGAGATAGGGAACAATGCTGAAGAATCAAGGAACACCTTCAAAAGAACGCGGAGCATAGCTGAACGATTGAAAAGAGAGAGAGACAAAAAGAGATCGTGGAGCGAGAATGAACGATTAGAACGAGGGTGAACGCTCACGAGCAGAGGGTGAACGTTCATGGAGGAAAGATATGGGATCGCCAAGCGAGGTTCAACGATCAAGGGATGAAGGTGAACCACCATCAGATGCTGAACGTACGGAAGGGGGAAGCCGATTATCTTGTGTTTAGCTGGTTCACGCCTGAGGGGAAGAAGAGGAAAAGCCACCTGAGAGAAGGATAGGAGGAGAAGGAGGAGGATAGAAGGAGCGACAGGAAGGCAGGGGGTAAAGAGGGGAAAGGGGAAACGAGGAGAGTCAGCAAAACACCTTTACTCATGCTTTCTCTACTAAACCCTTTGCTCCAACCCTTCCCCTGTACCATTATCCTCCCCTTCCCCATCCCCCACCCATCTTCCAGGAAACCTCCCCCTCCCCCACCACCCACTTCCCACTCTCCTAGCCTCCCCCCCCCAGCTCGTCTCACTGCCACCCCACCCCACTCGACCCAGCGAGCTCACAGCAACCAGAAACTCGACTCTCTGATGGCTTGAACCACCTCCACCACTCTCACCCTGAATATAAATGCTGACAGGTAGAAACCAAAATATATGAGTAATAAATGCCGACATATATAATATGTATAATGATATATATATATAGATATAGGATAGTATATATAGATAGGTTAATATATATATATATATACTATATATACTATCTATATATGGCTAAACTGCAAACAGACATCTTATGATGCAAACAACCACGAGGATAATCTTTACTCTGGTCTTTCCCACTCCGAATCGCCGTCAACTATCAATATTGAAAACCGCACCAGGAAGGCAATTCCACTCTAAACAAGCATACCATGCGCCCCACGCAGCTCTGTTCATGAACTTCGACCCCAGGAGCAAGTTAACCTGAAGACTCCCCGAGGCTGAGCCACCTCCACCACTCTCACCCTGAATATAATGAAAGTTAAAACAAAATTTTAATGAGTATTATAAATGCCGATAATATTTTCCCTGATTTTGTAAAATATATATGATAAACTAATAATATAATAGGGAAAAATATATTATATTCAAATATGTGTTTAGCTTATATATATATTTAGATTAATTATAAGCCATATTATTACTAAGTATAGTATATATAAAATATATATGGCTAATCGATTGTTCAACGAGACATCTTATATTTCATTGTTAAAATGCCACAGAGATGAAATCTTTATCTCTGGGTCTTAGTCGACAATCTCAACGTACGTCAATCTCTAGCAATATTGCAACACAATGCAGCAGATAGGTAATAGAGGAAATCTCTAGCATGGAGTAAGGTACCATGGCTCCACTCACTCTGTGTATGAATTCGACTCCCTAGCAGAGTAGAATTACCCTGAGATTGAGTATCGGTGGTCAGTCCCCAGTCTGTGCGAGTGTGTGATCCCTCATCTGGTAATAATGTAACATCTAGTCTTGTATTAGTACAGATTCTAGTCCTTGGAAGTAGTTGTATTCCCTACATATTCAGAGCGAAATATTCTCTGGATACTAAGTGGTCAGACTAAAGGCTGGAGAAGGTGTGTCCCTAGTCTTGCATATAGTGTCAAACCTCATCTGGTGTGTGGCTACATATCCCTCAGTCTTGTAGAATGTGACATCCCTACAGCTGTAGTAAGTGTCAGTGCCCTCACCGTTGTATAGTTCAGTTATCTGTAAGTAAGATTGTGCAGTCTCGTCTGTAGTTAGTGGTCAGTACGATTTGTATAGTGTTCGTCCTTATTCTGTAGTCAGTGTCATCCGTTTGATAAGTGACAATTCCTCAGTTTGGTAGTTAAGTGATCATATTCAGCTAGTAATAATAGGTATCCTCTCTTGTATAGTTCATCCAACACATACTTGTAGTAGTTCGTCCTCAGCTTGGAGTAATAGTGTCAGTCCCTCGTCTTGGTAGTAAGTGTCAGTCCCTCAGTCTTGGTAGTAGGTGGTCAGTCCCTCAGTCTTGGTAGTAAGTGGTCAGTCCCTCAGTCTTGGTAGTAAGTGGTCAGTCCCTCAGTCTTGGTAGTAAGTGGTCAGTCCCTCAGTCTTGGTAGTAAGTGGTCAGTCCCTCAGTCTTGGTAGTAAGTGGTCAGTCCCTCAGTCTTGGTAGTAAGTGGTCAGTCCCTCAGTCTTGGTAGTAAGTGGTCAGTCCCTCAGTCTTGGTAGTAAGTGGTCAGTCCCTCAGTCTTGGTAGTAAGTGGTCAGTCCCTCGTCTTGGTAGTAGTGGTCAGTCCCTCAGTCTTGGTAGTAGTGGTCAGTCCCTCAGTCTTGGTAGTAGGTGGTCAGTCCCTCAGTCTTGGTAGTAGGTGGTCAGTCCCTCAGTCTTGGTAGTAAGTGGTCAGTCCCTCAGTCTTGGTAGTAGGTGGTCAGTCCCTCAGTCTTGGTAGTAGTGGTCAGTCCCTCAGTCTTGGTAGTAGGTGGTCAGTCCCTCAGTCTTGGTAGTAGGTGGTCAGTTCCTCAGTCTTGGTAGTAGGTGGTCAGTCCCTCAGTCTTGGTAGTAGGTGGTCAGTCCCTCAGTCTTGGTAGTAGGTGGTCAGTCCCTCAGTCTTGGTAGTAGGTGGTCAGTCCCTCAGTCTTGGTAGTAGGTGGTCAGTCCCTCAGTCTTGGTAGTAGGTGGTCAGTCCCTCAGTCTTGGTAGTAGGTGGTCAGTCCCTCAGTCTTGGTAGTAGGTGGTCAGTCCCTCAGTCTTGGTAGTAGGTGGTCAGTCCCTCAGTCTTGGTAGTAGGTGGTCAGTCCCTCAGTCTTGGTAGTAGGTGGTCAGTCCCTCAGTCTTGGTAGTAGGTGGTCAGTCCCTCAGTCTTGGTAGTAGGTGGTCAGTCCCTCAGTCTTGGTAGTAGGTGGTCAGTCCCTCAGTCTTGGTAGTAGGTGGTCAGTCCCTCAGTCTTGGTAGTAGGTGGTCAGTCCCTCAGTCTTGGTAGTAGGTGGTCAGTCCCTCAGTCTTGGTAGTAGGTGGTCAGTCCCTCAGTCTTGGTAGTAGGTGGTCAGTCCCTCAGTCTTGGTAGTAGGTGGTCAGTCCCTCAGTCTTGGTAGTAGGTGGTCAGTCCCTCAGTCTTGGTAGTAGGTGGTCAGTCCCTCAGTCTTGGTAGTAGGTGGTCAGTCCCTCAGTCTTGGTAGTAGGTGGTCAGTCCCTCAGTCTTGGTAGTAGGTGGTCAGTCCCTCAGTCTTGGTAGTAGGTGGTCAGTCCCTCAGTCTTGGTAGTAGGTGGTCAGTCCCTCAGTCTTGGTAGTAGGTGGTCAGTCCCTCAGTCTTGGTAGTAGGTGGTCAGTCCCTCAGTCTTGGTAGTAGGTGGTCAGTCCCTCAGTCTTGGTAGTAGGTGGTCAGTCCCTCAGTCTTGGTAGTAGGTGGTCAGTCCCTCAGTCTTGGTAGTAGGTGGTCAGTCCCTCAGTCTTGGTAGTAGGTGGTCAGTCCCTCAGTCTTGGTAGTAGGTGGTCAGTCCCTCAGCCTTGGTAGTAGGTGGTCAGTCCCTCAGCCTTGGTAGTAGGTGGTCAGTCCCTCAGCCTTGGTAGTAGGTGGTCAGTCCCTCAGCCTTGGTAGTAGGTGGTCAGTCCCTCAGCCTTGGTAGTAGGTGGTCAGTCCCTCAGCCTTGGTAGTAGGTGGTCAGTCCCTCAGTCTTGGTAGTAGGTGGTCAGTCCCTCAGTCTTGGTAGTAGGTGGTCAGTCCCTCAGTCTTGGTAGTAAGTGGTCAGTCCCTCAGTCTTGGTAGTAGGTGGTCAGTCCCTCAGTCTTGGTAGTAGGTGGTCAGTCCCTCAGTCTTGGTAGTAGGTGGTCAGTCCCTCAGTCTTGGTAGTAGGTGGTCAGTCCCTCAGTCTTGGTAGTAGGTGGTCAGTCCCTCAATCTTGGTAGTAGGTGTCAGTCCCTCAGTCTTGGTAGTAGGTGGTCAGTCCCTCAGTCTTGGTAGTAGGTGGTCAGTCCCTCAGTCTTGGTAGTAGGTGGTCAGTCCCTCAGTCTTGGTAGTAGGTGGTCAGTCCCTCAGTCTTGGTAGTAGGTGGTCAGTCCCTCAGTCTTGGTAGTAGGTGGTCAGTCCCTCAGTCTTGGTAGTAGGTGGTCAGTCCCTCAGTCTGGTAGTAGGTGGTCAGTCCCTCAGTCTTGGTAGTAGGTGGTCAGTCCCTCAGTCTTGGTAGTAGGTGGTCAGTCCCTCAGTCTTGGTAGTAGGTGGTCAGTCCCTCAGTCTTGGTAGTAGGTGGTCAGTCCCTAACTTTCAAGTGCTTCCAGATTTTTTTTTTGTTCTGCCTTTTTGGTATTTCAAAAACTCAATTTATTATTCAAATGAAAGAAACTCTCAGATATAACTGAGTTTCTTCAGCTCTTGAAACTCTTGACGGCACTGCCATTTAATTTCCTCTTCGATCTCCCTCCTGCCACTTTTCCTGCTCTCTTTGTATTATCCACTTCCTCATTCATTCTATTTTATGTGTTGTGGCAGCTTCTGCAGTCACTTGTTATTGATTCCCTACCATTCTGGCGTTTGTAAGTATGTTCAGGTGTGTGTGTGTGTGTGTGTGTGTGTGTGTGTGTATGTGTGTGTGTGTGTGTGTGTGTGTGTGTGTACGTTACATTCTCTCTTATTTACACAAGTTTTTACAAGGTTTGGTTATGGGTTCCTAACTTTATTGACAAGCTAAGAGCTGTTACCTACATCAGCTCATTTGAAAGCCCTTTTATTGTTATGAGACATACAAATAGGGAATTGGGTGAAGTTGGAGTCATCTGTGGGCCAGAATTTTCATTTGATCAACTGATTTCATTTCGTTGACATCAAAATGCTGTACGAACACGTTCCAGACTCGAGTCATCCTGTGAATAAATAATCTCAGATGAAGTGATGTTCTGGAGAAGGACAGAGTCAGAGTGCAGTTGCTCGTCTTGTGGTACAGAAGCTGTCTTTTTCTCTCTCTTTCTCTCTCCCTTCTCTCTCTCTCTCTCACACACACACTTCAGGCACACGCAAGTCACTTCACAAAGCGAAATTTATCGTAGGAGAGAAAGATCGATGGAGTGATTACCACAATTTTGATGTCTGTGCATACTTATTATTATCATGTCTCTCAGTGATCAATAATACAGCGAGAGACATGCGAAGAGAGAGAGAGAGAGAGAGAGAGAGAGAGAGAGAGAGAGAGAGAGAGAGAGAGAGAGAGAGAGAGAGAGAGAGAGAGAGAGAGAGAGAACGTGACATTGTATATACACACATACAATGGGTGCCACAACACTGTGAAAATAGCAGTTCCTAACTCTCACACCTCCTACCATCGAGTATGTTTACACACGGAGGCGTTCGTGGATGCGCCCGGATCCACCTGGATTTCTACATCCACATGAGTTTCTGTCTATTGGCCCCCAGAGTCTGGAAACGATACAGATTAAACGAACTTTTTAACAGGGGGGATGGGGGAACGTTTCGCTCTATGCGGAGCTTAATCACGACTTGATAAAGCTCTACACAAGCGAAATGTTGTCCCCATGTGAGCTTACCCTGATTTTCTTTGAGAATCAAACCATCAATAGGGATGAAACTATTGTTGAAAATTAATCTGGAAAACAAACCACGGAACGGTCGGGTTTTGAACCTTTGGAGAGCGAATCCCAAAGCTCCAGACCAGTGCTCCTTTGCGCTCCCTGTGATCGTATTTGCTTGGACCTCCCTCCTCTTTACTGCAAGGTTGCAAGCTCTGATGACGACTTGCTGATTGCAATATGAAAGGCCTAGAGCTATCATTGAATTTCCTCCGTAGTATATATATACATATATATAATGTCGAGAGTGTATACAACCTCTTAATCAAGGTATATACATCGAGAGATGTATATATCTAACTAACACGATATACACTCAATACGTATCCAACAAATACGATACAAAATGATAGCCAAGCAACGCGATAACACAGGCAACAGCAACATCAAAAGCGATCGCTATCTGTACTTGTAAAATTGCAAGAGAGTGAGATATCGCTGTCAAACATTTACCTGTCAAGGAAGATATCAATCTGAATTGTTTGCTCTGGTATTAAACGCGATTTTTTTTTGTTTTTTTGCGGTTAATCGCTAGAGACGGGATTGCTGTTTGCGGATTAGTCGGTAAAATTGATTTGGCGATCTTGCGCTGTCACTCAGGTTGTTGCTGTCGCGGGTAAGTTGTGTTATGTGTGTTGTGGTTGTTGTTGGTGGGTGGTAATTGTGGTTGGATGGTGGTGGTGGTGGTGGTTGTGTCAGCACCAACATATTCCCTACTGTGTACTCACCTAATTGTGGTTGCAGGAGTCGATTCACACCTCCTGGTTCCGACTCTCTGCTGATCACTACTAGGTCTTTTCTCCCTGCTCCATGAGCTTTATCATACCTCTTCTTAAAACTATGTATGGATCCTGCCTCCACTACATCACTCTCCAAAACTGTTCCATTTCCTGACAACTCTAAGGCTGAGGAAATACTTCCTAACATCCCTGTGAATTTTTAACTCCCAGTTGTGTTCCCTTGTTCCGGTCTGTATGTGATTCTGTCTCTTTCTCTGAATGTCTCCCTATTTTCTATCCTCTGTCTCTCTGTGTCTCTATCTCTCCCTCCCCTGAAAACATACAGAAACCCTCCACTAAATCAGAAATTCCCCACAAAATCTCCCAACTTTCAAAATGTCCCAAGTTCAAAAATAATTTCCAAGTTCCCTGGTACAAGCAAAAAAAAATCCTAGCATTCTCCGTTTTTCTCCCCCCATGCTGACAGACAATGTGGGATGCAAAATTTCCGTCCTCTTCCCAGCCCCTACTAAAAGGCGAGGGAATTTCCCCAGAGACTACAATGGATGCAGCCGGGTGAGAAGTCAGAAATTCATTTCTGTGAGTAATGTGTTATGGGTATAGTGATAGCTCTGGATATGCACTATTGCAATGAGGCGGGTATTGATGCCACCAAGATGATGTTGTGTGTTTGTGGTTGATGCTGTTGTTGATGTGGGTGTTGATGGTTCTGTTTGTTGATGTTCTGTTGTTGATGTAGGTGTTGATGGTCTTATTTGATTGAGGTGTTGATGGTGCGTTGTTGATTGGTTATGATGGTCGTTGTTGATGTCTGTTGTATGTAGTGTGAATGCTATGCAGATGGGTATGCAACGCAACATCAAGCGTATCGCTATCTGTTACTTGGTAAATTGCAAGAGAGTGAGATATCGCTGTCATCATTTACCTGTCAAGTGAGATGGTCAATCTGAATGTTTGCTTGTATTAACGCGATTTTTTTTGTTTTTTGGGTGTTAATCGTGAGACGGGTTGTTGTTGCGGATGTAGTCGGTAAAATTGTTTGTGCGATCTTGCGCTGTCACTCAGGTTGTGTGATGTCGCGGGTAAGTGGTGTGTTATGTGTGGTTGTGGTTGTGTGTTGGTGGGTGTTAATTGTGGTTGATGGTGGTGTTGTGGGTGTGTGGTTGTGTCAGCACAACTATTCCTACTGTGTACTCACTAATGTGGGTTGCAGGGTCGATTCACACCTCTGGTTCGACTCTGCTGCTTGATCACTACTAGGTCTTTTCTCCCTGCTTCCATGGCTTTATCATACCTTTCTTAAAACTATGATGTGATTCCTGCCTCCATTACATGCTTCCATAAACTGTGTCCTGTTCCTGACAACTTAGGTGGGAATTACTTCCTAACTCCTGTGAATTTTTAACTGTCAGTGTTGTGTTCCTTGTTCCGGTTGTATGTGATTCTGTCTCTTTTTGAATGTCTCTGTATCTGTTCTTATGTCTCTGTTGCTCTATGTGGTCTCTATCTTCCCCTTCCTGAGAAAGTAGAAAACCTCCACTAAATCAGAAAATCCACACATGATTTCCTACTTTCAAAAATGTCCGCCAGTTCACAGAATAGTCCAGTTCTGACATGGAAAAAAAATCCTAGCATTCTCCTCACTTTGTTTCTCCCCGCTCATGTGACAGAAAGTGGGAGCATATGAATTTCCTGTCCTTCCCACGCACCCTCTACACTAAAGCAGGTGTGAATTTCCCAGAGACAAACTGGATTGCAGCCGGTGGAAGTGGAGTAGAAAATTCATGTTCTGTGTGTAGATGGTATTGGGTTTAGGATAGGTCTGTGATTGATGCGTATGAATGAGGTCGGATATTTGGATGCCACCAGAGATTTGTTGTGTGTTGTGTTGATGCTGTTGTTGATGTGGGTGTTGATGGTGATGTTGTTGATGTGGGTGTTGATGGTTCTGTTGTTGATGTGGGTGTTGATGGTTCTGTTGTTGATGTGGGTGTTGATGGTGCTGTTGTTGATGTGGGTGTTGATGGTGCTGTTGTTGATGTGGTGTTGATGGTTTTGTTGTTGATGTGGTGTGTTTATGGTTCTGTTGTTGATGTGGGTGTTGATGGTGCTGTTGTTGATGTGGTGTTGATGGTGCTGTTGTTGATGTGGGTGTTGATGGTCTGTTGTTGATGTGGGTGTTGATGTGCTGTTGTTGATGTGGGTGTTGATGGTGCTGTTGTTGATGGTTCTGCTGTTGTGTGGGTGATGATGTTGTGCTGGTTTGTTGATGTGGGTGTTGATGGTGCTGTTGTTGATGGTTCTGATTGTTGATGTGGTGTGTTGATGGTTGTGTTGTTGATGTGTGTGTTGATGGTGCTGTTGTTGTTGGTGCTGTGTTGTTGGTGTGATTGCTGTTGTTGATGGTGCTTGTGTTGATGGTGCTGTTGTTGATGGTGCTGTTGTTGTTGGTGCTGATGTTGTTGGTGCTGTTGATGGTTGTGCTGTTGTTGTTGGTGCTGTTGTTGTTGGTACTGTTGTTGTTAGTGCTGTTGTTGATGTGGGTTCTGAAACTATTGTCACTGTTGTGAATTGTTGTTCCTGCTGTTGTTACTGCTGCTGTTGTTGGTGCTGCTGTTGTTATTGATATGAGTGTTGAAATTGTTATCACCGTTGTGGGTTGTTAGTGCCGTTTTTAGTTTGATAACGGTAGTAATACACAATACATTGCAACCCACATGCTTAACATTGGTGATTCCAACTACATCTTCGTCTGTTCCAATCTACAGGTATCACTAACTTTTATAATTAAGGTTATGCAAGTATCACTACCGCTTTCAGTTAAGAATCTACAGGTATCATACCTTTTACAGTTAATAATATACAAGTATAACCACCGTTTACAATTAAGAATATACAGGTATCACTACCGTTTATAGTTTTGAATCCACTGGTATCAATACCTTTTACACTTAAGAATATACAGGTATCACTACCTTTTACAGTTAAGAAGCTACAGGAATCAGTACCATATACTATTAAGAATGTCATATACTCAGATACCGACACATTCTGTCTCTTGGTCTGGCTTCTCTTGCCTTCAGCAGCTCGTAGTTACTTATGCAACGTGAGATATTAATTTGTTTACACTCTCGTTGTTTTAAAATAGATCCACAAATGTCTGTGTTCCTGTTTACATGTTTGTTGTTAAATTGTCTGCTCCTTGTGTCTGATTGGTGTTATTACTCGCTATTTTCAGCACGAATACTTGGAGATCCTCTGTAGTTTCCGTGTCTTCAGCCCATCCTCTTCTGGGAAGTTGAGGAGGCAGAGGAGGGGGAGGAGGAGGAATCAAAGGAAGAGCCATCCTCTTCTGGGAAGTTGAGGAGGCAGAGGAGGGTGGAGGAGGAGGAATCAAAGGAAGAGCCATCCTCTTCTGGGAAGTTGAGGAGGCAGAGGAGGGTGGAGGAGGAGGTATCAAAGGAAGAGCCATCCTCTTCTGGGAAGCTGAGGAGGCAGAGGAGGGTGGAGGAGGAGGTATCAAAGGAAGAGCCATCCTCTTCTGGGAAGCTGAGGAGCAGAGAGGGTGGAGGAGGAGGTATCAAAGGAAGAGCCATCCTCTTCTGGGAAGTTGAGGAGGTAGAGGAGGGGGGAGGAGGAGGTATCAAAGGAAGAGCCATCCTCTTCTGGGAAGCTGAGGAGGCAGAGGAGGGGGGAGGAGGAGGTATCAAAGGAAGAGCCATCCTCTTCTGGGAAGTTGAGGAGGTAGAGGAGGGGGGAGGAGGAGGTATCAAAGGAAGAGCCATCCTCTTCTGGGAAGTTGAGGAGGCAGAGGAGGGGGGGAGGAGGAGGAAGAATCAAAGGTAGAGAGAGGAAGAGAGTCTGGAGAAGACGGAGGGATGCGTGAAGGTAAGGATGAGAGGGAAGAAGAGAGAGGGTAGGGATGTAAGTTTATTTAGGTACAGATTTACATAAATACAGTTACACAAATGATCATACACAACAACGTATGTAGATCACCCACCAGGATAACCCAAAAAAGTCAAAGTAAATTATTTCCATTGTGGTTCTTGTTTATCTAAACCTTAAAAGCTAAAAAAAAAAAAAGCTAAGTAGCTCAGCTACGTGAAAAATCAGTTAGAGTAAAAGTAGATAAACTAGGAATAAGGTAAACAGAGTTTGAAATACTAGAAATAAGGTAAACTAAGTTATTTACAAGAAAAGATGAATGGATAGAAGGAAGTCAGAAGAAGAGAATCCACTTTTCTCCATGACAGTGGATGTTTACCACTGTCATGAATTATGTCTCCGGAGTGGCCACCCCGTGTTTGCCTCGCCCGGTGTAATTGGGGGGATACACATGATGTATAGTAGGGTGGGGGTGTTTGCAGAGCGTCCAACACTCCGTCATGGCCTCCACAACCTTGTATACACGGGCGGCTTCCTATCATTTTCTCTTAAAAAAGGTAAAACGCTGGAGAAGATCGATAATTCCAGCTCTTCTAACTTTTTTTTTTTTAATCTAGAGCTTTTGAACGTAAAATAGAGGGACACGTTTTGGTAAACAGGAACCGCAATGCGAACTCAACGGTTCGGTACCATGGAAGGACGGTACATGTTAATAGAGATGCGCGATGAAGAGAGGAGACAGTAAGAGCACTTGTAAGTGGTACAGTAGTGCATATGTGATATGGTACACTGTAATGAATCATGGTACGAGATATGGCACCATGAAGGAGTGTGGAAAAGAGTGTTTCTAGATACTTAATTGTGCTATATGTGTGTGTACTCACCTAATTGTGGTTGCACGTAAACTGATGTACCACAGCCCGGCTGGTCAGGTAGTGATGGGCGTCGTAACTCTCCCAGTATTCTCAAGCTCTACAAATATGCGCCACATCAGGTCGCTCAGAGTCAGCTGGCGTCGTGACGCTCAGAGGTCACCTGGCGTCGTGACGCTCACAGGTCACCTGGCGTCGTGACGCCGTCCCTCCGTATTTTGACATTCCTCTTAAAGAGATCTTACAGACGCATTTAGTGGGAGATTTTTTTTAAATACAACAGCGGGGCTATTCTTTTTTTTTTAACAAAGGAAAAACGTTTCGCTCAATCCTGGTCCTTAATGGTCAGAAACGTTGCTTAAAGCATTGTCTGCAGTTGTTGTTTTTTTAGATAGCGCTGTCACCCTCACTGATCATGTTGATTGAAAATGTCATTTGAGACGATGTTGCTGAGGACACGCTGGCCCTGAGGACACGCTGGTCCTTGAGGACACGCTGGTCCTTGGGACAACGCTGGTCCTGAGGACACGCTGTCCTTGAGGACACGCTGGTCCTTGAGACACGCTGGTCCTTGAGACACGCTGGCCCTGAGGACACGCTGGCCCTGAGGACACGCTGGCCCTGAGGACACGCTGGCCCTGAGGACACGCTGGCCCTGAGGACACGCTGGTCCTTGAGGACACGCTGGTCCTTGAGGACACGCTGGTCCTTGAGGACACGCTGGTCCTTGAGGACACGCTGGTCCTTGAGGACACGCTGGTCCTTGAGGACACGCTGGTCCTTGAGGACACGCTGGTCCTTGAGGACACGCTGGTCCTTGAGGACACGCTGGCCCTGAGGACACGCTGGTCCTTGAGGACACGCTGGTCCTTGGGGACACGCTGGTCCTTGAGGACACGCTGGCCCTGAGGACACGCTGGCCCTTTGAGGACACGCTGGTCCTTGAGGACACGCTGGTCCTTGAGGAAAACGCGGGTCCTTGAGGACACGCTGGCCCCTTGAGGACACGCTGGTCCTTGAGGACACGCTGGCCCTGAGGACACGCTGGCCCTGAGGACACGCTGGCCCTGAGGACACGCTGGCCCTGAGGACACGCTGGCCCTGAGGACACGCTGACCCTGAGGACACGCTGGCCCTGAGGACACGCTGGTCCTGAGGACGCGCTGGCCCTGAGGACACTCTGGTCCTGAGGACACGCTAGTCTTTGAGGACACGCTGGTCTTGAGGACACCCTGGCCCTGAAGACACACTAGCCTTGAGGACACTCTCGATGTTAAGACATGCTGGCTTCTTCTTCTTTCCCAGAAACAAATACTTCTCTTAGCACTGGAGACACTTGTCCTAACAACGTCCACAGACACGTGTCCAACTCGCTGCGGACACGTGTACTGGTTGAGGGCACATACGTGTTTTTTAGCAGTCTAAGGGAGACACAGTATGCACACACACGTATCACTGGTAGACAAGCAGAGAGGTCTTGGTTCAGCAGGTGAGGCGAGTCAATAAGGATAGTCACCTTGGGTGAAGCACTCTGCTTTCTCTCTTTCTCTCTCTCACTCTCTCTCTCTCTCTCTCTCTCTCTCTCTCTCTCTCTCCCTCTCTATCTATCTATCTCTCTCTCTTACCCTCCACCTTCTTCTCCAGTACTTCTTCCTTCTCCTTTCTATGCTCCCTGCTTCTTTTCTCCTCTCCTTAAGAAGACACATGTTCACAAGATTGGAAGAGAAGAAGAAGAAGAAGAAGAAGAAGAAGAAGAAGAAGAAGAAGAAGAAGAAGAAGAAGAAGAAAAAGAAGAAGAAGAAGAAGAAGAAGAAGAAGAAGAAGAAGAAGAAGAAGAAGAAGAAGAAGAGAAAGAAGACGAAGAAGATGAAGAATAAGACAATAATGAAGGAAAAAACAGAAAAACCTACAAAATCTTAGAATCTGAAATGGAAAACAAAAGAAAATGAAGAAAAAGAAGAGAAATGAAGATAAAGAAGAGAAATAAAGTAAAAACAGAAAAGAGATATGAGGAAAATAAAGAGGGAGGGAGAAAGAAATATATAGATGGAGAGAGATAGGGATGTAGAGTGGAAGGGAACTAGGGAGATAGGGAGGGAACTAGGGAGATAGGAAGGGAACTAGGGAGATAGGGAGGGAACTAGGGAGATAGGGAGGGAACTAGGGAGATAGGGAGGGAACTAGGGAGATAGGGAGGGAACTAGGGAGATAGGGAGGGAACTAGGGAGATAGGGAGGAACTAGGGGATAGGGAGGGAACTAGGGAGATAGGAGGGGAACTAGGGAGATAGGGAGGGAACTAGGGAGATAGGAAGGGAACTAGGGAGATAGGGAGGGAACTAGGGAGATAGGGAGGGAACTAGGGAGATAGGAAGGGAACTAGGGAGATAGGAAGGGAACTAGGGAGATAGAAGGGAACTAGGGAGAATAGGGAGGGAACTAGGAGATAGGAGGGAACTAGGGAGATAGGAAGGAACTAGGGAGAATAGGAAGGGAACTAGGGAGATAGGAAGGGAAACTAGGGAGATAGGAGGGAAACTAGGGAGATAGGGGGGGAACTAGGAGTTAGGGAGGGAACTAGGAGATAGGGAGGGAACTAGGGAGATAGGAAGGGAACTAGGGAGAATAGAAGGGAACTAGGAGATAGGGAGGGAACTAGGGAGATAGGGAGGGAACTAGGGAGATAGGGAGGGAACTAGGGAGATAGGGAGGGAACTAGGGAGATAGGGAGGGAACTAGGGGGATAGGAGGGAACTAGGGAGATAGGAGGAACTAGGGAGATAGGGAGGGAACAGGGAATAGGGAGGAACAAGGGAATAGGGAGGGAACTAGGGAGATAGGGAGGGAACTAGGGAGATAGGGAGGGAGTTAGGGAGCGAGTGGAGGGAAATTTTTATTCTCTCTTGTATTAATCAAAGAGTTAACACGTGTCTGCTTCTCCCCTGGGAGAAGCAGGGAGATAAAGAGGACAGTGGGGAGAGAAGCAGGGTAACAGGGAGGACAGTGGGGAGATAAATAGGGAGATAGAGAGGAGAGAGGGGAGAAGTTAAGGAGGAAAGGAAGATACAGTGGAAGAGGGGATAAATAGGGAGATAGGGAGGGTAGAGGGGAGAGAGGGAGGGAATAGGGGAGATAGGGAGGACAAGGGGGAAAGGGTGACCATCCTTAATGAGGAAAAGTGGCGAGCATAGTTGATTCGAGAGTAGCTGACTAGGGGAACATTAGTGGTGAGGGAACCTGATGACTGTCAGCGAGGGGACCTGATGACTGTCAGCGAGGGGACCTGATGAACTGATCACGAGGGGATCGATGACTGTAAGTGAGGGACCAGATGACTGTCACGAGGGACCTGATACTGTAAGTGTAGAGGGACATATGACTGTCAGCGAAAAGGAACCTTTATGACTGTAAGTTAGGGGACCTAGATGACTGCCAGAGAGGGGGAACTGATGACTGTCAGCGAGGGGACCTGATGACTTTCAGCGAGGGGACCTGATGACTGCCAGCGAGGGAACCTGATGACTGTAAGTGAGGGGACCTGATGACTGTCAGCGACGGGACCTGAAGTAGTAGTAGTAGTAATAGTAGTAGTAGTAGTAGCAGCAGCAGCAGTAGTAGAAGTAGTAATAGTAGTAGCAGCAGTAGTAAATAGCAGTAGTAGCAGTAGTAGTAGTAGCAGCAGTAGTAGTAATAGTAGTAGTAGTAGTAGTAGTAGTAGTAGTAGTAGTAGTAGTAGTAGAAGTAGTAGTAGTAGTAATAGTAGTAGTAATAGTAGTAGTAGTAGTAGTAGTAGTAGTAGTAGTAGTAGTAGTAGTAGTAGTTTCAATACATAATAGGACATCGGTCTTACAAATAAAAAATCAGTTAAAAACGAGAGAAAAAACAAACGCTTCCAAGCAAACAAACAAACAAAATAAAGCTTCTGTATTCATGAAAAACAAATACAACTGATGAGTTAATTGTTTGTTCCCCTGTGTCCTTGTTCGTTTATTGTGAGAGCAATTAGAACCCACACGGAGCATCATAAGTGGTGTTGGATCCTCCTGTGAAGAATTAGAACCTACACGGAGCATCATACGTGGTGTTGGATCCTCCTGTGAGGAATTCGAACCTACAGGGAGAATCAGACATGGTGTTGGATCCTCCTGTGAGGAATTAGAATCTACAGGGAGCGTCAGATGTGGTGTTGGATCCTCCTGTGAGGAATTAGAACCTACAGGAAGCATCAGACGTGGTGTTGGATCCTCCTGTGAGGAATTTGAACATACAAAGAGCATCATACGTGGTGTTGGATCCTCCTGTAAGGAATTAGAACCTACAGGGAGCATCAGACGTGGT
>NC_069482.1:24783321-24790821 GCF_026875155.1 Cherax quadricarinatus
CCCACACAGACTTCCACAAACAAAACAATAAAACATCAATGATCCTGAACGGGTCAAGGAACAATAACACTAAGAGCAATATTATTGATGTGGCCATAACATTGGTCCAACACACATGTCCACACCTGCCACACCTGCTATGTGTTTCCCACGCTCGCTACACCTGACGCACACTCTAATAGAGCCCAGCTGCAGCTACACATAAAGTACATGTACAAGTACTGAGAGAGGTGCATGTACACAGCGATACAAAGTTTATGTACGCTATTGTGTACACATATCTATGAGCACATGAAGCATGCTATCGAAGCTTATACATACACAAATAGGCTTCCATGTATACGTACGTACATACATACATACATACATATACATACACACACATACACACCCTGGAACAATCTCAAGTAGTGGGGGCAGGATCCATACTTAGCTTTAAGAAGAGGTATAATAAGGCTCTTGGAGAAGGGAGAAAGTGGACCAAGTAGCGACTAGTGAAGAGGCGGGGCCAGGAGCCGTGACTGGGCCCCCTGCAACCACAATAAGTGATTACAAATTGGTGAGCGGGCGCACACACACACACACACACACACACACACACACACACACACACACACACACACACACACACACACACACACACACTGTGGCATGCAAAGAGTACGTAACCTTTCTTCGGCGCATGTACACACCCTCATTTACAGGCTATCTCCCCCAACCAGCGAACCAGGTTGCTAAGAGTTGATGATGGGGCCCCGTCGTTCAACTAGTGACCAGGTTCTAGCCAATAAGAAGATGGTTTTGGCAATCGCAGAGGTTATGTGGGTACCACTCTCCTGTCTGCCCTTGTCATTTCCCATTCTAGAGCTGGTTGAAGCACGGTCTGCTATCTTGTGGCTTCTATTTCTGCCTTGCTTACCGTGGAGTGCACTATACTTATCACTGTACATAGTGTACATATTGCTGTTCTAAATTGGTGAAGGATAATACAAGTCTAAACTTTTTCTACTGTGTTTATTTGCTCCCATTACACCCGGGGTAACAGGCCATTTGGAATCCTGGGTTGTAATATGGGTAGCCTGTCCGAGAGCTGGAGCTGGACTTAGAGAAACGGTTGAGCTTAGGGTGAAGCTCGTAGCAGGAACATTGTGCAGCTTGCTGTCTGGCTTTGCTTTACGAATTTTGCGTGTCAGTTGCTTTATGGTCAGCCTTGCTATTGTGTGATCGTTCAACAACTCGCTACTAGCTTGTTCGGTGTGCTCGCTTCGCTACGGTCAATCTTCTAGAACAGTGTTGCTGTCTGGCATTGCTTTACAAATTTTGCGTGTCAGTTGTCACTAGCCTGTTCGGTATGGAGAATTTTGCAGTCAGCTTTGCTTGTATGCGTATTCTGCAATCGTACTTTGCATAGCTAATCGTGTTCTGCAAATTAAACGTTTATGGGGGGGGGGGGGGGGGGGGGGGGGGGCGTTGTGTGGTATTCGTACTGTGCATGAGCGAATATCTAATGCGATGCACCTAGACAGTCCAGACGTCTGGTGTCGGCAGTATACGTTTGGCATGAACACCTAAATGTCCCGGTTCACGTTGTATGCAAATTGCTCGTTCCATAGGCATAAAAATACAAAACGCACCGCCACACAGCAGCGCAACTTGCGTTCACTGATGCTGACACCTTATATGAAGAAGAGATGGCACATCAGACTCCTCCCTCTACGGGAGCAAGGGCAAAAACTGTTCTCGCAGAGGAATGATACCATCCTAAGAGCAAAAATGTCAGTAAAGTGCATCTGGGTTGTCTCAAGGTGAATCAGCGTCGTTGCACTTGAGCTGCAAAAATCAATACTTGAGGCAAACTAGGGAACAGAGAGCATTTCGCAAGGGGAAGAATTTGATAGGGAAAGAGAAAGGAGGCAGTTTTCCGCATTCTGTAAATGATTTTAGTTTTACAAAAAGCAGTACAGCTTGTTCCCGCGCTTCAATGAGGCCGAACCAGAGCCTAATTTTTCCGAAATGCTTCGAAAATCATGCTCGAGCCAGAGGTGGCCGGAAGCATTTGGGCATCGTTGGTTTATACAGCATATCGGTTAGGCACAGTAATTTACGTCAGTAATATAAATGACGCTGGAATTCTCTGATTATCAAGTAGTGAAGACCACAGTGTTGGGAGCATAACATGTAATCCCAGCCAAATATCGCAAGCGATTTTAAAATTAAGTCAGGCCTGCCAGCTTGGTCATCCCTATTGGACCTAGTGAGACAGCAAACCAAAGCTTTTAACCAGCTTTAAAGCAAGTGGTGTCTCTACCTTTGAGGAGCTGGTGCAAGCCTTATTCTTATAGATAAAACCGCTTGAGTCTGTGGGGACCAGAGGTCGAGTCTTTTTTTCTGCAGGATCGTGACTAACCACTGCATTGGGGGCAGCCATGTTTTGGGCTGATACCTTCGAAACTAACCGTTCCTTGTCCGAGCGGTCCCGTCTCTCTTTTCAACAGCCTGCATGAGCAGTGATCGTCTCCCTGGAGGAGATGATGTGCCGCTGCCGTGAGGGAGACGTCTACTTCAGCCAACTAAGTTTCACCTGGTGAGCCACGGCTTCTACGACATTAGATGGGTCCACCTGCGGAAGGCAAACTACTCATGGTGCATCTCGCAACATATCCCCAGAGATACACCAGGCGCGCGTGCAGCGACACCATTTTGCAACGTCCAACGAGGGAGAAAAGGGCAAAGACTGTCGTCTGCTTCAGGGTGTCAATAAAGTAGTCACAGGTGACATCAGTCCCAACTGCCCCCATAAACCCCAACGTCCATTGGTGCAAATCTCAAAATATCCTAATAACTGTCCCCTAAGGAAGTAAAAAAGGGATTGCCGCTTATTATTGCAATGACTTATTCCCTTCAGGAAAACTCAGGAAACAACTAAATAGAGACCTTTAGAGATACTTGAGTCTTATTGCTCACGTTGTAAGAGATGGAATATTACCCCCTTCATAAGAATACTTCAATTGAATTCCTCAGTTATGGAAGCATTTGTAGGAACTATATATTCTGTTCCTTTGCATAAAATTTCAGTAAATGCAAATATTACACTGGTACTTGACTGGTAGGTGTCCTAAAAGATTCCCCATGAAAGATGCCATGTTTATTACTGGGTAATAACATTACACTGTTAGATACGTGTCCTGACCTATAATGATTAATTCTTCTCCCGGTGTTGGCCATAACTCGGTCAACATCCCAATGGTTGTCTGAGAGAATGTTGACCTATCCTTGGAACGTCTCCGGATCCTCGAATAGCCACGTTTTTGTTTTATGAGGCACACCGTCCGGAGCCTCGTAAATCAAGTTAACAGACCCCCGATCAAGCCTTCCTATACCCAGGTTGTCACGTCCCTAACCTTGCCATATGTCGTCTGTTTCCATGCCCGAGGGACTGTCCTTCCGGGAGGAACAACGAAATGGACCCTTCTTTAAAATTCGCTTTTGACAGCCATGGGTAAATCCTCTTTGGGTCCATCCGTCGGTATGAAATTAAAAAACGAATATTTGATCTGCACCTGAGACTGGTAAGGAGATAAGGGCCGGCAATTGTATGACAGGTTATGTGTTCACGAACAAAGTATAGACCTCAATATAAATATTAGCTCATAATACGTCCTTAGGAGGTGCACTTAGAGAATTACAAAAACCTTGATAGAATCACAAAAGAATTTAATTGGCCAAATTAAAGAAAGATGTGAAGATATCATATTATGTTGCCGAGAAATGTCAGCACGTTGTAAAACATGGACATTCCATTAAAAACCCTGCACCTCTCCAACCCATACCTCTGATTGATAACCTTTTGCAGATTAAATTATAGATTGAGTAGGTCCACTACTAGTCAAAGTCTGAAAACAATATTTATTTATGGCGATTATGGATAAAGTAACCAGATATCCTGAAGCAATTCCCACTCGTATATTAAACTAAAGCTATTCTCAAATCTTTAACTAAAATTCATTTCAGTTTTGGCATTCCTAAAACCAAATCAAAGTGATCAAGGTACAAACTTTACTGCAAAGCCTTTCAGGGGAAGTATTAACTAATTAACTAGGTTGGATAAATCCACCACTTAATCCACTGCCTATCACCCTCCGTCCCAAGCGCCTTGGAAAGATTCCATCAGACCGTTAAAACAATGATATAAGTTTTTGCATGCACCTTTCCCTACAACTGGGATGAATCTCGTACCGTTTGTTGCTGTTCTCAGTACGATAGACGGTGCATTGAGAGTCTACCAGGGTATAGTCCTTTTGAGCTGATCTTTGGGCACAATGTCGAGTTCCTCTTCGGGTGCTCAAAGAAGGATTGGCTGGGAGAAGACTTTAGCTCAGCACTCTCAATCCGTCTTCAAGGTTGCAGTGGCACGTCATTAGCCAAGTCTAAACCTAAGACAGCTCAATAGAAAGATGAAACAGAGTATGACAGAAGTGCACCATTCCGCTCCTTCCATCATGGAGACAAGGATGTTGGTGCAGAACCTATACCAGCCACCCTTGAAAGCAGATTTAACGGGACCTAGCAGAAGTAAGTAGATTATCTGATGTAAATTATGTGGTAGCTCTCCCATTGAAAAGACCTCAAAACTAAACATACCACATTAATCAAATAAAGGCCTTTCATACACCAGATTAAATTCCATAATGACTCTGTCCTCCTACCTCTGAGGACAACGCTGCTCTTTGGCACTCTATCTCGAAATTAATATTAAACGTTCAAATTCTGTCTCTCCTCAAGCCCTTTAAATTGATGGATTTATGAAATGCGAAGCAACAAATTTACTGAGCTTCTACAGTCATATCCCATAATTTTTTTCGATGTGCGAAAAAAATGTACGTTAGGTAGATGTAGATGTGGGAAACTCAAACCAATTAAACTCTCCCCCTACAGAGCTATCCTGAAAAAGCAAAGTTATCTATCAACAGGAAGTAGAATTTTTTTAAAGCATGGTTTAGTGGAGGAGTCGTCTATCCATGGGCTTCACCGTGCATCCTAGTGAAGTAAGGCTGAGATGGAGGTATCTTCGTATGTGTACAGACTACGGTAAGGTGAAACGAGGTCACAATTACAGATGTCTCTACCGCTCTTCCTCGTCCCGTGGATGACGTAATTTGACTTTGGTGGTAAAAAGCTACTGTAGTGTCCAAATTAGATCTCCTTAAAGGCTACTTCAGGGTACCTTTCGACAGATAAGGCTAAGGAAAACTCTGCTTCGTATTCCATGTGAAAAGGGGGGTTTTCCCCCCATATATCAATACAGTTACGCCCCTTCGGAATGAAAATTCCCCCTCTTCATTCCAGAAAGCTTATCCATCAGGCTATTAAAGGACGTGAAGCACGGCCAGTCGTACCTAGATTATATTGTTGTGGTGTCAGATTACTTGGGATCAACACCTACTTAGACTTAAGGCTCTGTTTGAGACCTTTAAGAGTTCCCATTTAACATTTATTTATCTAAATCTTCCTTTGTGCAGGCGACTGAGTCACATTTCTAGGCCGATGAAAAGTAGGTAGGGTGGTAAAGTATGCATCCTAAACTGCTAATGTTCATTCTATTAAAGATTATCCAGTTCCTCATGATAGGGAAATCTCCTTCAACGTTTCCTAAGGATGATAGGATTTTACAGAAGATTCTGTAAGAATTTCTCAGATATTTTAGCCCCTCTTACATCTCTTACCAGACAAAAAGTCCCTTTAATTTACCTCAGACTGTTAACAACTGCTTTTAATAAAGCAAAAAGATTATTGTGTTACTGCACCCATTCTCTTGTCTCCAGACTTCACCAAACCTTTTTCATTTACAGGTTGATGCTTGTGATGTCTGGGGTTGGGGCAGTACTATTACAAATCGGGAACAAGGAGTTGCAGCCTGTAGCATACTTTTCAGCCAAGTTCCAGCCACATCAGAGGCTTACTCTACTCATTGTAAAAGAAGCCTCCGCTGGTACTGGCGGCTTTGGAGCCATTTCGATGTTTATTTGGGCCAGACATCGCAGGTGGTCACAGTCTACAAGTGATCACATCCTCTAGTATATCTAAAAGCCATGAAGAACCACAACACAAGGCTTATGCGCTGGACGCTAAGGCTGCAACAATATAATATTTCAATTAAAATATATTGCCGGCAAAGAAAATAAGTTGGCAGACTCTTTACTAGAGTCTATAAATTTTAAATTTTATTTAGGTTAGTATGTTATTTGGTGGTAACCCCTTTTCGATGCTCTTTTTTTTATCCCCTGGTTAGGATTTTTTTTTTAGTGAGGGATGCGGGCTACCGCCCGCCTGTATCTTGGACCTATGCTAGCCTGTCTGACTGCTGTCTCACTCCTAAGTAGGGTTTGGCTTTGTCACGAGAAAAGCTGAGCTCTCTAAGAGTTGGATGGTGGAGAGGAAAGGCGTCCCATTAATTTGTGCCATGGCGGCACGGTTACCACTGGGAGTGCAGCTAATCCTGAGCCTTCTCGGGGTGGTGGTGTGGCATGCAAAGAGTACGTAACCTTTAACATCGGGCGCATGTACACACCCCTCATTTACAGGCTATCTCCCCCCAACCCAGCGACCATTGCTAAGAGTTGATGTATGGGGCCCCGCCCTTTCAACTAGTGACCATTTCTACCAAAAAGAAGATGGTTTTGGCATCGCAGATAGGTTAATGTGGTACCGCACTCTCCTGTCTGCCCTTTCATTCCTACATTCTATAGCGGTTGGAAAGAAGCACGTCTGCTATCTTGTGGCTTCAATTTCTGCTATTGCTTACTCGTGGAGTGCACTAACTTATCACTGTACATAGTGTACATATTGCTGTTCTAAATTGGTGAAGGATAATGTAAGTCTAAACTTTTTCTACTGTGTTTATTTGCCCCCATTACACCACGCGGGGTAACAGGGCCATTGGAAATCCAGGGTTAGTAATCACACACACACACACACACACACACACACACAACACACACACACACACAAACAACACACACACACACACACACCCACTTATAAGAAACATTTCCATCTAAAAACAAAATCCAGTCGGGAACAGAGTAAGTCAGCACTTCACACAGAGGTGGAGGAAGGCAAGAGCATGGAAGACATGTAGGAAGCAAAGGTCGCCGAAGAATAGGGAAGAAAGCAGAAGAGCCAGAAACAAATATGTAGTGTAAGAAGAGAGGTTGAAAGACCGCATGAAAAGGAAGACAACAATGAAGGACAAGGTAATATGGAGGAGAAAAAAGGAAGGAAGTTCACAAGAAATGACTGGGAAATCCGGGAGAAGCTGAATACAAGATTTTGGAAGGTATTTTCAGTGGAAACAGGAACATTGCCAGAAAGTCGTGGAGGAAGAGGGCACCAACAAGTACCAGACACAATAAACACAACGATGGGTGAGAAGAAGACAATACTCTGAGAGTTAGACACCTTGAAGATAATGGGACCAAACAACATCTCTGCGTGAGAACT
>NC_069482.1:24795821-24815821 GCF_026875155.1 Cherax quadricarinatus
TTAAGAGATTGAATCGCTTTATAGAGTTATTTATGTGGCACGCATCGGATCTGCCCTTTGTGGCCAGCTCTTGATCAATAGAACAAACTTATCACTAAATTATTAAAAATTTATAAGACTTCCCAGATACATGAAGGAGTTTTAATCTGCCGAGCGCCTCCAGGGCAGAATGACCCGTACAGACCCCTCACCCAAGAGCTATTTTACCCTAATCAAAGACGCATAAAGCGAATTATAATGTTGAATCGATAACTGCACTGCAGACACTATTAGACGCTGTTGAATGCTCCGCGAAATCACAGAAAAACCTCCCCACCTTTTTTTTTTCTTTTTGCTTTTAGAGAACTTGACTGTTTTCGTTTTTAATGGCACCTGGACACGCGTTCGGCCCTTCTATCTGTAATTATCATACGAACAGCCCATTAGGTAGTTATTTCAATTATAGCCCTCGAGTAAATTTTCTTAAACTGTGATTGGCGCGGCCATTTTGGGAGTCCATTAGGTCCCGGCTGTAATCAGCTGTTTTGTCATCAGCTGACTTTTGTTGACAATTTATTGAGTGAGAGGCTAAGGGCTGCCACCCCCCCCCCTCCGCCTCACCTGTCATGGGAACACAGGTGAGGGGACATCTACGCCCCTTTACCTGTTATGGGTACACAGGTGAGGGGACAGATACGCCCCCTCACCTGTTTAACACACGAACCACCTACTACACTCCCGTCTTACGCACTAAACAACCCCTTCACTCCCATCTAACACATTAGCCACCCTCTACACCTCCGTCTAACGCACTAACCACCCACTACACCACCGTCTAACACACCAACCACCCACTACACCACCGTCTAACACACTAGCCACCCACTACACCTCCGTCTAACACACTAACCACCCACTACACCACCGTCTAACACACTAGCCACCCACTACACCTCCGTCTAACACACTAAACCACCCACTACACCACCGTCTAACACACTAACCACCCACTACACCTCCGTCTAACACACTAACCACCCACTACACCACCGTCTAACACACTAACCACCCACTACACCACCGTCTAACACACTAACCACCACTACACCTCCGTCTAACACACTAACCACCCACTACACCTCCGTCTAACACACTAACCACCCACTACACCACCGTCTAACACACTAACCACCCACTACACCTCCGTCTAACACACTAACCACCCACTACACCTCCGTCTAACACACTAGCCACCCACTACACCTCCGTCTAAAAACACTAACCACCCACTACACCACCGTCTAACACACTAACCACCCACTACACCTCCGTCTAACACACTAACCACCCACTACACCTCCGTCTAACACACTAACCACCCACTACACCTCCGTCTAACACACTAACCACCCACTACACCTCCGTCTAACACACTAACCACCCACTACACCTCCGTCTAACACACTAACCACCCACTACACCTCCGTCTAACACACTAACCACCCACTACACCACCGTCTAACACACTAATCGCTCACTACACAACCACATGACACTAACGAAATAACTGTCAGCATCCGTCTTTCCAAATGATGCCCTGTCTCACCCTAATTAAACCCTACTGTAGATGGGAACCCACGAGGGCGACCTTAGGCCTAAGGAATTCCCAAGAGGCGCCTCCTTGTTGAGGTCTGGCTCTAGGTCTATTCTTGAGAGTATGGCCGATTTTTTTTAATGGCGAGAGAAAGAGAGAGAGAGAGAGAGAGAGAGAGAGAGAGAGAGAGAGAGAGAGAGAGAGAGAGAGAGAGAGAGAGAGAGAGAGTGAGAGAGAGAGAGAGAGAGAGAGAGAGAGAGAGAGAGAGAGAGAGAGAGAGAGAGAGAGAGAGAGAGAGAGAGAGAGAGAGAGAGACTGCTCTAAACCCATCGTCGTCTCACAGCACTAGCGAAATTTCTCACTATGACATTTGCCCCAAGAAAGTGGTAGGTTCCCTCTAGTCCCATGGATCAAGATCCCTTCTCCAGCATCAAAGCATCCTGCATGGGAGGGATGCAGCATCCTCTCTGGGAGTGATGCAGCATCCCTTCCAGAGAGGGATGCAGCTCTGAAATAGCACTTAAAGTCACGTCAAAACACAGTGAAACACCAGTGACTGCCTTACCACCAGGCAGTCATCAGTCAGGCTCAGAGCATCGCACGTGAACAACACTATTCAATTCCCCTATGACAGATTTTTATTAAGATAAGGTCAGGAGATGAGGCATCCTCAAGCGACCCGATCATTCCTCTTATCATTTCCCCCCCCGTGTCATGGAAGGGAGAAACTGTGTCACAGAGACACGGAGGATATACCAGTCCGGGAAATGCACAGTCAGGGTATATTCTGGTATATATCTGTGGGGTATATACCGTCTCGCGCGAGTATGCTTTCAAACTATAACACTGTGGTGGATTTTGGAGGAGGATGAATTAAGTCAGATATTCGTAAGAGAGATATACTTCGTATATACGTTTATTATTGACGCGTATATATTTTAAATATAGGAGTAAATTAATAGAAAAATAAGAATTTAAAAAGAAAAAATAGAAAATTTGCGCGCGAGCGCGCACACACACACACACACACGGACTCGACCCCCGCAACCTCAACTAGGTGAGTACTAGGTGAGTACGTACACACACACACACACACACACACATACACACACATACACACACACACACACAAACACACTTGTCAGGAAGACAGCAGCGAGTCATGGTACGTGGCGAGGTGTCAGAGTGGGCACCTGTGACCAGCGGGGTCCCGCAGGGGTCAGTCCTAGGACCAGTGCTGTTTCTGGTATTTGTGAACGACATGACGGAAGGAATAGACTCTGAGGTGTCCCTGTTTGCAGATGACGTGAAGTTGATGAGAAGAATTCACTCGATCGAAGACCAGGCAGAACTACAAAGGGATCTGGACAGGCTGCAGACCTGGTCCAGCAATTGGCTCCTGGAGTTCAATCCCACCAAGTGCAAAGTCATGAAGATTGGGGAAGGGCAAAGAAGGCCGCAGACGGAGTACAGTCTAGGGGGTCAGAGACTACAAACCTCACTCAAGGAAAAAGATCTTGGGGTGAGTATAACACCAGGCACATCTCCTGAAGCGCACATCAACCAAATAACTGCTGCAGCATATGGGCGCCTAGCAAACCTCAGAACAGCATTCCGACATCTTAATAAGGAATCATTCAGGACCCTGTACACCGTGTACGTTAGGCCCATATTGGAGTATGCGGCACCAGTTTGGAACCCACACCTAGCCAAGCACGTAAATAAACTAGAGAAAGTGCAAAGGTTTGCAACAAGACTAGTCCCAGAGCTAAGAGGTATGTCCTACGAGGAGAGGTTAAGGGAAATCAACCTGACGACACTGGAGGACAAGAGAGATAGGGGGGACATGATAACGACATACAAAATACTGAGAGGAATTGACAAGGTGGACAAAGACAGGATGTTCCAGAGATTGGACACAGTAACAAGGGGACACAGTTGGAAGCTGAAGACACAGATGAATCACAGGGATGTTAGGAAGTATTTCTTCAGCCACAGAGTAGTCAGTAAGTGGAATAGTTTGGGAAGCGATGTAGTGGAGGCAGGATCCATACATAGCTTTAAGCAGAGGTATGATAAAGCTCACGGCTCAGGGAGAGTGACCTAGTAGCGATCAGTGAAGAGGCGGGGCCAGGAGCTCGGACTCGACCCCTGCAACCTCAACTAGGTGAGTACAACTAGGTGAGTACACACACACACACACACACACACACACACACACACACACACACACACACACACACACACTCGGCTCCGGCATTTGTATACAAACCCGGATGCACACGGGCATGACGTACTCATGTACGTATCTTCATGGTGCACACGAGCATCAGGTACTTGTCAATGTGTGTACATGTGTGTACATGTGTGTACATGTGTGTACATGTGTGTACATGTGTGTACATGTGTGTACATGTTGCAACTCTCTCTTGACAAATCGTTTGACTCTTGAAAAGGAAAATAACTTTTTTTTTAAAACAAAGCTCTCTCTTTCTCTCTCTGTCTGTCTCTCTGTCTCTCTCTCTCTCTCTCTCTCTCTCTCTCTCTCTCTCTCTCTCTCTCTCTCTCTCTCTCTCTCTCTCTCTCTCTCTCTCTCTCTCTGTCTCTCTCTATCTCTCTCTCTTTCTCTCTTTCTCCCTTATCTTCCATCTTTTTTTTAAATTTTTATCTCAAGAAGTTCATCACCAATAATTTCTTCTTTAAACCTCTTGTTAAGGCCTTTTTATCACCTTCTTTTATTCCTTCTTTCTTCTTCTCTAGCTTGTACACCGTCATCTCCCTCCCCTCTTCCTCTCCCTCTCCTCTTCCTCTCCTCTTCCTCTCCCTTTCTTCTTCCTCCCCCTCTAGTCTTCCTCTCCCTCTCCTCTTCCTCTCCCTCTCTTCTTCCTCTTCCTCTCTTCTCCTCTTCCTATTCCTCTCCACTTTTCCCTCCCATTCCTTTTCCTCTTTCTCTTCTTATCCTTCTCTTATCCTTACGTTTCCCTTTTCATTTATGTCTTCTCCCTCTTCTCCTCCTCCTCTCTTTTTCCCCTCATCCTCCTTCCTCTCTCTTCCCCTCAATTTCTTCCTTTCTACTTATATCCGTATTTAAACTTTCTTTGTTTTTTGTTTTTTACCGGATCCTCAAATTTCTATCCTCACACTCACCGCAATGCCTCCCCTCTCCCCTCTCCCCTCTCCCCTCTCCCCTCTCCCCTCTCCCCTCTCCCCTCTCTCTCTCTCCCCTCTCCCTCACACGTGCCTCTGACGGGTCAATCCGGCTGGCAAGAGTGATCGAGAGACCGGTAAAAATACCCCCCCCCCTGTCACCTCCAGTGGGTTATACCCCCCTCCGTCATCTCCCCCCTCTCTCTCTTTCTTTCTTCTCTCTCTCTCTTTCTCTCCCTTCAACTTTGGTTTCCAAATTACATAAAACTATCAAACCATCACCTAAGTCTGAACACCTCCTACTAAACTAAGGGACTGATTCCCCCATCTTCAGCCTCTTCAGTCTCTGTTTTTGTCCCTGCATTGTACCGAGAAGTACAGATTGTTGTAGCTCTGGTCTTCCACCCAGTTGAAAATCTCCAGTAAATGCCATGCCATATTTCTCAGTGTGGTATGGTGTGTCGCCTCTCCGTTTACATGCCTGCCGTTGCTGGAGGGAATGGAGAGTGGGGAGAGAGCCTTCCGCTTACTGAATATAATCCATAATGTAGATAGAAGTAGATAGGTATTCTCAATAGATATCTTGGGTGCAGACTTCCTAGCACTCTCGTATCTGTCTTTCCCATGTTCTCTATCTGTCTGCCTGTCTGTCTGTTTGTCTGTCTGTCTGTCTCTGTCTCTCTCTCTCTCTCTCTCTCTCTCTCTCTCTCTCTCTCTCTCTCTCTCTCTCTCTCTCTCTCTCAAGAAAAACGTTCGAACATTATAGAAAAAATATGTATGACAAAGTTCAGAAATTCCACTCAAGACGAGAGAGAAGGACCTGGAAACGTCCGTAAGTAAGGACACCAAGAACACACAACAGTGTCTGCCCAACACAGTGCCACCTTCCACAGCCAGTAACTTAAGTCCAGCTTCTCATAAACAATACTGATGCTCTAAATTCCGTTCAAGTCTGACAAACGACTCCCTTAATTCCCTGTGTAAATGTGGCATTTATAGGTACCCAAAAAAACTGCGGAATTTCCCGAGTATAGAAAAGCACACGAAGTATAGATAATTACAGGTAACTAGAGGATGTATGGGGAGGTACAGAGGTGACAGAGAGGTGCAGAAAGTACAGCTGATGATGCCCTGAGAGGCACAAGGAACGACTCATGAATATAGAGAACAGTAGAGAAATTATGACGATACTTTGAACACAAGCTGGTTAAGAAGTACTATCCTGTCTTGGTTTATTTACAGGATAAGAGGTTCTATCTTGTCTTGGTTTATTTACAGGATAAGAGGTACTATCCTGTCTTGGTTTATTTACAGGATAAGAGGTACTATCCTGTCTTGGTTTATTTACAGGATAAGAGGTACTATCCTGTCTTGGTTTATTTACAGGATAAGAGGTACTATCCTGTCTTGGTTTATTTACAGGATAAGAGGTTCTATCTTGTCTTGGTTTATTTACAGGATAAGAGGTACTATCCTGTCTTGGTTTATTTACAGGATAAGAGGTTCTATCCTGTCTTGGTTTATTTACAGGATGAGAGCTACTATCCTGTCTTGGTTTATTTACAGGATAAGAGCTACTATCCTGTCTTGGTTTATTTACAAGCTAAGATCTGGTATCCTACCACAGCTCCCTCTCTTATGTACACTAACACCCCCAGGATGCGACTCACACCCGTCGACTAACACCCAGGTACCTACTTGCTGCTAGGTGAACAGGGCAGCAGCAGGTGTAAGGAAACACGCCCAACGTTTCCACCTTTCCCTCGTGCTGGGCATTGAACCACGGTCACCCTTAGTATGTGATCTGAGAGCGCTACCAACTGAGCCACTGCTGGTGGACGCATATGTGAGGGGGGGGGGTATTTTTTGACCAAAAAATCAACATTTGTCCAGTCATTTTGACAGCAAGATGATGTCATTACTCCCCCCTCCCTCACCCCTTACTTCACATCTCCTTTATCCTTTCCTCCTCACCTCCCCCCTTCCCCTCCCCATACATTTTCACCTGCCTCCAACCCCTTAATTTTGAAAAAAAAAAAAATGGAAATTTTACTTAGATACTAAAAAAACAAGATAAAAATATTTTGGACAAATTTATTTCTTCAGAAGAGTAAACAAAATAATTGTAAAAAATATTATTATTATTATTATTATTATTATTATTATTATTATTATTATTGTCATTATTATTATCATTAATAATAATAATATTATTAATATAATTAATATCATTATTATTAATATAATAATAATAATAATAATAATAATAATAATAATAATAATAATAATATATTATTATTATTATTATTATTATTATTGTCATTATTATTATCATTAATAATAATAATATTATTAATATAATTAATATCATTATTATTAATATAATAATAATAATAATAATAATAATAATAATAATAATAATAATAATATTATTATTATTATTATTATTATTATTATTATTATTATTATTATTATTATTATTATTAGTCACATTCTTGTTATCATCCACGTGTTATCATCTTCACCTCTTTATTTCCCTCTTCACATTTCAATAAAACTCAACACTCTCCTCATCAAATTCCTTCCTTATTTAATCCGCGTGGAGCTGGCGTAGCAAACATCACAGACACAAACACCGCCAACATTTCAACATTTCTCCCGCTTTCTTTTCCGTCTGGGTGTGTTTGGATGTGGTAAACATGATCTTGAATGAGATGACGGTGGGGAGAATGTGATCTGCGAAGCGTGTTTTCGATAGTGACTCGTGCAAATAGCTCGGCCGTATTACGCTCCTGAATAAATCTAATCTTTATTTTAACGATATTAACTGGAATAAACTCGACGTGTGTCCAGATTTTTTTTTAGCCTTGTAATTCTAGATTTGGGGGGGAAGGGGGGTTTATTTACCTAGCTCAAAGCTAGCATTTATAACCTCTAGGGGGAGAAGGAGGAGGAGAGGAATAGCATTCTCGTACCTTTGGAGTGTAAAGTGTAAACAGAAATGTGCATCGAGTGTATACGTTGCCTGTGTACGTCTTTATTCTAATGAGAGGGTTACTGAGCGCTCCTTTGGAAACAATGGGTTGTGCTGAGGGGTGCTTCCAGAATGAGTGGGGGGGTGAAGAGCTGCGCTGCTTTCTGGGTGATGGGGTGATGAGGGGGTGACTGCGTGAAGGCGTTAGGGTGATTGGGTGATGAGGTTACTGGGTGAGGGTGGTTAGGGGGTTATGAGATGAGGGGATGAGGGGGGTGATGGGGTGATTGAGTGATGGGGTGAAGGGGTGATAAGGTGATGGGCTAGGTCTCATAGCCTTAGGTGCTTGTAGAAAGTTGGAGTGCTGGAGGTTCAACAGGTCTCTCAGGTGTTCTGGAGGTTCAACAGGTCTCTCAGGTGTTCTGGAGGTTCAACAAGTCTCTCAGGTGTTCTGGAGGTTCAACAGGTCTCTCAGGTGTTCTGAAGGTTCAACAGGTCTCTCAGGTGTTAGGTTCACAAACTGCAGCATAAAGCCGACAATAGTGAAGGAACATAACTCCTATGGAGCAAGATTTCATTGGGACCTATCGCTCAAAGTAGACTAAAAATCCTACTTAGAGCGAAACGTTCCAGCAAAAGCTTGCACTGCAGTGTCTTTTTCTTTAAGTTTTGGCGGGAAAAGACACCAATCACCTCTCTCCTCAGAAGTCGGCGATCAATCAGCGACGAGAACCTGACTTTATTTACATCAGGGTGACGCAGGCCACCAATCAGCTGTGAGAACCAGACTTTATTTACATCAGGGTGAATCAGATGACCAATCAGCGACGAGAACCTGACTTTATTTACACCAGGGTGACGTGGGCGACCAATCAGCGGCGAGAATCTGACTTTGTTTATATTTTATAGACGGCGGAACTGTTTACATTTTGCCTCCAAACAAAAGATTTCTAATCCATCACAATAATATAATTTTCATACTTGTATTTTGAATATTCTTACTTAGTTTATCTTAGGAAGACAATCGATTGCTTCCATTTTTCCCCGTCTTTAGCAAAATTGTATTTATCAGCAGTGTGCAGCTACCCAGTTCTAGATAGTAGTTAAATGATAGAAACAAAAGCTAGCTGTGTCTTCCCATAGCATTAAATGGCCAATAATTGCTTTATTAAACCCATTCTGCCTCATGGTATGGTTTTTCATGGTTCTGCCATAATAATACCATTGATTGGTTACATAAGACTTCAAATGACAATGCAACAAAATAACATAAATCAAGAATAACACAATACCGTGGATGGAACAATTTCCAACCAACACACAATATGGAAGGGTGAATTTAGGTCCCCCTTGGAACATAATTCAATCATTACCGTCGTGATGATGGCCCAAAAGGGAACCGAAACAGTATCTGAAAATTTTTCTCACTAAATTCTGGGTTAGTTATGTACACACACACACACACACACACACACACACACACACACACACACACCTCACACACACACGCACACACACACACACACACACACACACACACACACACACACACACACACACACACACACACACACACACACACACACACACAGGAGCTGTGACTCGACCCTTGCAACCACAACTAGATGAGTACACACCTAAAGTTCCTTGAAGTTCATGTTACTTCCGGAAAGCTAATTGAACTACAAGTCATTGCACCTTTTGCTTTACTTACCTCTCTTTCCCTCTCACCTTGTTTGTTCTTCACTCTCCTAGCTCCTCACCTGAAAAAATTAATTTCACATAATTAACCAAGTTTACAATTATTATTATTATTATCATTATTATTAGTAATAGTAGTAGTAGTAGTAGTAGTAGTAGTAGTAGTAGTAGTAGTAGTAGTAGTAGTAATAATAATAATAATAATAATAATAATAATAATAATAATAATATCGTACGTGTGTAAATTTATATATGTTGTGTTTTCATACTAACAATGTAAATAAATACTGTCATTGTTCTTTCACTACACGAGCCTAGCGACCTAACCTCTCCATGATAACATACCGCGAAGTAATGCAGCCTAGCCTAGCCTAGCCTAGCCTAGCCTAGCTTGCGTCAGTACTACTCAGTGGGCGTCGCTTAACACAAATGAAGTCAGAGTTTGTATCCTAATATCCAGGATAGTTACCACAGGGACGCACCGTAATATTCAGGATGGTTACCGTAGGGACACACCGTAATATCCAGGATGGTTACCACAGGGACGCACCGTAAGATTCAGGATGGTTACCACAGGGACACACCGTAATATCCAGGATGGTTACCACAGGGACACACCGTAATATCCAGGATGGTTACCGCAGGGACGCACCGTAAGATTCAGGATGGTTACCGCAGGGACGCACCGTAAGATTCAGGATGGTTACCACAGGGACACACCGTAATATCCAGGATGGTTACCGCAGGGACGCACCGTAATATCCAGGATGGTTACCACAGGGACACACCGTAATATCCAGGATGGTTACCGCAGGGACGCACCGTAATATCCAGGATGGTTACCACAGGGACACACCGTAATATCCAGGATGGTTACCGCAGGGACGCACCGTAATATCCAGGATGGTTACCGCAGGGACGCACCGTAAGATTCAGGATGGTTACCGCAGGGACGCACCGTAAGATTCAGGATGGTTACCACAGGGACACACCGTAATATCCAGGATGGTTACCGCAGGGACGCACCGTAATATCCAGGATGGTTACCACAGGGACACACCGTAATATCCAGGATGGTTACCGCAGGGACGCACCGTAATATCCAGGATGCTTACCGCAGGGACGCACCGTAATATCCAGGATGGTTACCGCAGGGACGCACCGTAAGATTCAGGATGGTTACCACAGGGACACACCGTAATATCCAGGATGGTTACCGCAGGGACGCACCGTAATATCCAGGATGGTTACCGCAGGGACGCACCGTAAGATTCAGGATGGTTACCACAGGGACACACCGTAATATTCAGGATGGTTACCGCAGGGACGCACCGTAATATCCAGGATGGTTACCGCAGGGACGCACCGTAAGATTCAGGATGGTTACCGTAGGGACACACCGTAAGATTCAGGATGGTTACCACAGGGACGCACCGTAATATCCAGGATGGTTACCGTAGGGACACACCGTAAGATTCAGGATGGTTACCACAGGGACACACCGTAATATCCAGGATGGTTACCGCAGGGACGCACCGTAAGATTCAGGATGGTTACCGTAGGGACACACCGTAAGATTCAGGATGGTTACCACAGGGACACACCGTAATATCCAGGATGGTTACCGCAGGGACGCACCGTAATATTCAGGATGGTTACCGTAGGGACACACCGTAATATCCAGGATGGTTACCGCAGGGACGCACCGTAATATTCAGGATGGTTACCGTAGGGACACACCGTAATATCCAGGATGGTTACCGCAGGGACGCACCGTAATGATGAAATTAAGACACATGTGCAACATCTGGGTATCTTTATTGTAGACGTTTCGCCATCCAGTGGCTTTATCAATACAAATTCTAGGATATAATAGTCTAGGACATAATATCCAGGATGGTTACCGTAGGGACGCACCGTAATATCCAGGATGGTTACCGCAGGGACGCACCGTAACATCCAGGATGGTTACCGTAGGGACGCACCGTGATTTTAAAACGTCGAAAGGCTTTTGAAACAACGCATCCACAGTGCTTAAGAGGCCTGGTCAAAGACTGAGCCGCGGGGGCGCTGACCCCTGGAACAAGATATCTCTTAATACTGCGATTTCTCCCGCTCTGTGGTGACGGCATATCTTTATAGAGAAAATAATTTCTCATGTGTGAGGGATGGGTCGTGTTGAGAGATGATAAGTAACAGGTGACAGCAACTCCAGCTCTGCTGAAGGTGACTCTTGAAGCTGTCGTAGCTGATGAACCTATTTGTGGCTGCAGGGGTCGATTCATAGCTCCTGGTCCCGCCTCTTCACTGTTTGCTACTAGGTCCTCTCTCTCCCTGCTCCATGAGCTTTATCAAACCTCGTCTTAAAACTATATACGGTTCCTGCCTCCACTACCTCACTTTCTAAGCTATTCCACTTCCTGACAACTCTATGACTGAAGAAATACTTCCTAACATCATTTTGATTCATCCGAGTCTTCAACTTCCAATTGTGATCCCTTGTGTGTGTGTGTGTACTCACCTAGTTGAGGTTGCAGGGGTCGAGTCCGAGCTCCTGGCCCCGCCTCTTCACTGGTCGCTACTAGGTCACTCCCCCTGAACCTTGAGCTTTATCATACCTCTGCTTAAAGCTATGTATGGATCCTGCCTCCACTACATCGCTTCCCAAACTATTCCACTTCCTGACTACTCTGTGGCTGAAGAAATACTTCCTAACATCCCTGTGATTCATCTGTGTCTTCAACTTCCAACTGTGTCCCCTTGTTACTGTGTCCCATCTCTGGAACATCCTGTCTTTGTCCACCTTGTCAATTCCTCTCAGTATTTTGTATGTCGTTATCATGTCCCCCCTATCTCTCCTGTCCTCCAGTGTCGTCAGGTTGATTTCCCTTAATCTCTCCTCGTAGGACATACCTCTTAGCTCTGGAACTAGTCTTGTTGCAAACCTTTGCACTTTCTCTAGTGTGTGTGTGTGTGTGTGTGTGTGTGTGTGTTTCATACACTCCTCCCAAAACCCACACACCTTTCCCTAACCCCACCATGTCTCCCAAACTCCACACACACACCCCTCCAAAACCCACACACCCCTCCAAAACACACCAGCCACGACTGATACATCCTCCTCACCAAACCGAACACTTTTAACCCCTCCCCAACACATGGGAACCACTCCCTAACACCAGTGAACCCCTCCCCCTTCCCCAGGAGAACCCCTCCCCTCTTACATCCCGTGGGGTGGGGGATAGTCTGACTTACACTGCTGAACACAATCTCCGCCAAGTCACGATTAAGACGCCAGAATTAGACCAGCGGCGTCTTACTCACATGGAAATCAACAAAATTATTTCTTTAGACTGAAAGTAACTCTCAGCGCGTCAAAAAATATTGAAAAAACGTCGAAAAAAGTCGTAAAACATTGGAAAACGTCAAAAAACGTTGTAAAACAATGGAAAACATAGAAAAAGTCGTAAAACATTTGAAAACATCGAAAAACATTGAAAAACGTCGAAAAACATTCAAAAAACATCGAAAAACGTCGAAAAACATCGAAAAACATTGAAAAGCATCGAATAATGTCGAAAAACATTGAAAAAAATCGAAAAAAGTCGAAAAACATTGAAAAAACATAGAAAAACGTCGAAAAACACTGGAAAACATCGTAAAACATTGGAAAACGTCGAAAAATATCGTAAAACATTTAAAAAAGCATTGAAAAATATTGACAAAGTCGTTAAACGACGAAAATCATTGAAAAACATCGAAATTGTTTTGCTCGAGTCCGAAATTTTATCCATTTGACTTTTGCCAAGAATTTTTGAATAATTGTTGTTGACAAACATATTAAGAGGATGGAGGATGATGGAGGATGATGGAGGATGATGGAGCATGATGGAGCATGATGGAGGATGGTGGAGGATGATGGAGGATGATGGAGGATGATGGAGGATGATGGAGGATGGTGGAGGATGATGGAGGATGGTGGAGGATGATGGAGGATGGTGGAGGATGATGGAGGATGATGGAGGATGGTGGAGGATGATGGAGGATGATGGAGGATGATGGAGGATGGTGGAGGATGATGGAGGATGATGGAGGATGGTGGAGGATGATGGAGGATGATGGAGGAAGATGGAGGAATGGTGGAGGAGGGTGGGGGATGATGGAGGATGGTGGAGGATGATGGGGGATGGGGGAGGATGATGGAGGATGATGGGGGATGGGGTGGAAGATGGAGGATGGAGGATGTTGGAGGATGATGAGGATGATGGAGAATGATGGAGGATTGAGATGATGGGATGATGGAGGATGTGGAGGATATGGAGGATAGGGAGATGGAGATGGAGGATGATGGAAGGATGGAGGTGTGGAGGATGATGGAGGAATGATGGAGGATGATGGGGGATGGTGGAGTATGGAGGGATGAGGGAGATGTGGAGGAGGGTGGGGGAAAGGTGGAGGATGATGGGGATGGGGGTTTGATGGAGGATGGTGGAGGATGATGGAGGATGATGGGGTGTGGAGTGATGGAGGTGAGAATGGTGGAGGATGATGGAGGATGGAGATGATGGAGGATTGGGGATATGGAGGATGATGAGGATGATGGATGTTGGAGGATAGGAGGATGAGGGAAAGATGGTGGAGGATGAGGGAGGAGGATTGGAGGATGTGGAGGATGGGATGGAAGATTGGAGATGAGGAGGATGAGGGAAAAGGAATGGGGGAGGAGTGAGGATGATGGAGTGATGGAGATGGTGAGATGATAGGTGATGGAGGATGTGGAGGATGATGGAGGAGATAGGAGTGAATAGAGAGGATGAGGGAGGTGGTAGGAGTTGGAGTGTGGAGAGTTGAGGGGGAGGATAGGAATTGATGATTATATGGGGGATGATTTGTATATTAGATGGGGGATTTTAATGAGCAAGTATTTTAATGTAAATGCGGGGAAATCAATTGTTAATATTCGGGATAAGGGTATTGGCATATATTAGTTAGTGTAGATTGGGTATTTAGGGTTGGATTTTGGAGATATTTTAATCAATTCGTAAAGGATTAGCATTCTTATCATCGTTCATCGATACTTCACATTCTTAGGCATTTTCGTCGTCTTCTTCATCATTTTTCATCATTCTTCAAGTCCTCATCAGCGCAATAGCTTCAGATCGTCATCATTCTTAATCAGTGTCAATCTGCAGTCATTCCATTTAGTCTTCTTTACCAATCAATTTTCAAAATTTTTCTCAGTCTTCACATTCTTCACATTCATCTTATTGCTTCATCATTCATAAATTTCTTCATCATTTTCAATCATGCTGCATATTCTCATCATTCTCATCATTCTTCACATTCTCATTATTCTTAAATCCGCATCCTCCTTCATTATTCTTCATCATTTCTTCATTGAGTAAATCATCATTCTTCATCATTCCCTTTATTCTTCATCATTCTTCATCATTCCATATTCTTCATCCCTTTAGCATTCTTGCAGCAGTCTTCATCTTTCTGTCATCATTCTTCATTATTCTCATCATTCTTCATCATTCTTCATTATCTTCTACATTCTTCATCATCTCCATCATTCTTCATTATTCTTCTTTCACTCTTCATCATCTTCATCATTCCTCATTATTCATCATCCTTCTTCATCATTTTTCATCTTTCTTCATTATTCTTCATCATTCTCTTCATTCTCTTTCATTCTCCATCTTCTCATTCTTCTTCATTCTTCATCTTTCTTCATCATTCTTCCATCATTCTTCATCATTCTCTTCATTCCTCATCTTCTTCAGATTCTTCATCTTTCTTCATCCTTCTTCATCATTTTATTATTCCCATTCTTCTTCATCATTCTCCATCATTCTTCATTATTCTTCATTATTCTTCATCATTCTTCATCATTTCTTTCATCATTCTTCTTTATTCTTCATCATTCTTCATCATTCTTCATTATTCTTCTACATCTTCATCATTCTCCATCCATTCTTCATTATTCTTCATCACTCTTCATCATCTTCATCATTCCTCATTATTCATCATCATTCATCATCATTCTTCATCCATTCTAAATTATTCTTCATCATTCTTCATTCTTCATCATTCTTCATCTTTCTTCATTCTTCAGTCTTCATCTTCATCATTCTTCCGTCATCATTCTCATCATTCTTCATCTCTTTCTCTTCATTCTTCATTCTTCTTCATATTCTCATCATTCTTCACCTTCTTCACATTTTATTATTCCCCATCTCTTCATCATCTTCATATTCTCACCATTCGCATCATTTTCATCAGCTTCATCATTCTCACATTCTTCATTTTTTCTTCATCATTCTTCATCATTCCTTCACACTCTTCCATTATTCTCACAGTCTTCATCATTCTTCATCATTCTCCTCATTCTTCATCATTCTTCATTATTCTTCACCATTCTTCACATTCTCATCATCCATTATCTTCATCTTCTTCATCATTCTTCATCATTCTTCATTTTTCTTCATCATTCTTTTCATCATTCTTCATTCTCTTCATCATTCTTCATCCTCTCATCTTCTTCATCATTTCATTATTTTTCATTATTCTTCCATCTTCCTCATTCTCTCATTTTTAAATTTTTCCCCTCACATTCTCATCTTCTCACCAACCCTTCATCATTCTTCAATCATTCTTCATCATTCTTCACATTCTGCATTAATTCTTCTCAATTCTTCATCATTCTTCATCATTCTTCATCCTTCATCATTCTTCTTTATTTTTCCACCTTCTTCATTCTTCTTCTTTCTTCTTCATTATTTTCATCATTCTTCACATTCTTCATCTTTTCTCCACATTCTTCATTTTTCTCCATTATTCTTCATCCTTTCTTCTCATTTTTCCCATATTCTTCATTATTCTTCATATTTTCCATCTTTCTTCTCATTCTCCATCATCCTTCACACCTCATCTTTCCATCTTCTTCTTTTATTCTTCACTTCTTCACATTTTCATCTTTTCATTTATTCCCACATTCTTCACATTTTTCATCATTCTTCATTTATTCTTCCCATTCTTCATCTTTCTTCATTATTTTCATCATTCTCATCATCACATCATCCTTCATCATTCTTCCTCATCCTTCACTAACCTTCACCTTTTTCATTCACCCACATTTTTTTTCACCATCACCTTTTTTTCACGTCACACCTCATTAAAACCTTCACAGCTCAGAACCGTACACTTCAAACCTTCTCATCAAACTTTCTTCATTCTTCATAGGCCCTTCCATTCTCATTATTCTAACCATTTTTAAACATTCTTCATCATTCCCTCTTTCTTCACATCCTTCACTTTTTCAGCATTCCCAAAACCTGCCCCTGCAGAACCGTCTTTCAGGAAACCCCCACCACGTCAAAACCGGA
This sequence comes from Cherax quadricarinatus, assembly GCF_026875155.1. Classification (NCBI taxonomy): domain Eukaryota; kingdom Metazoa; phylum Arthropoda; class Malacostraca; order Decapoda; family Parastacidae; genus Cherax; species Cherax quadricarinatus. Next base: position 24,812,605 of record NC_069482.1, read on the forward strand.
GCACCCGCAGAACCCGCAAATGGTTTAGGAACCCAAAAATTTAAAAGGGGAAAACCCAAAGAGGGGATTTCGGCACAAAGGTGGTAAACCGGCGCCCAAATTGGTGGGGGGGGACAGGTGGTGCGGGACGGAAGGGGATGGTATCGGAGATAGAGGATCTAAAGGAGGGAATTATGGATGAAGGGGAGGTTCGGAGTGGAAGAAATTCGGATGAGGAGGTGGTAAAGTGAGGAGGATTTGGGAAGGAGGTGGTTCGGAGACTTTTAAATTTTTAATTTTTTATAAAGGAGTTAGGAGAGAAGAAAAAAAAGGGTAGGAAAAAGAGGAGAGAGAGAGATAAAGATAGATGAAGAAAAAAAGAGAGAGAGGAGAGAGGGGGGAGAGGAGAAAAGAAAAGAGAGAGGAAGAGAAGAGAGGGAGAGAGAGAGAGAGAGAGAGAGAGAGAGAGAGGAGAGAGAGAGAGAGGAGAGAGAGAGAGACAGAGAGAGAGAGAGAGAGAGAGAGAGAGAGAGAGAGAGAGAGGAGAGAGAGAGAGAGAGAGAGAGAGAGAGAGAGAGAGAGAAGAGAGAGCAGAGAGAGAGAGAGAGAGAGAGAGAAAAGAACCAATTACCAGTTAATGGCTTCCATTTGGCGGGAGGACACGGAGGATCAAACGGAAAGCGCGCGAACATCCGCAATTTCCCGCGCTTCCCGCGCTTTGTAGCTCCTGGCCCCCTGCGGTGACAATTTGGCACCAAAAAGGAGCCTGTTAATTGGTCCACACGTGCCTGTCGGTGCCAGCGTAAAGCACTATTTACATATAGATGGAAATGATGGCCCCTGGAATTAGGGGGGGAGGGAGAATATAATAATAATAATAATAATAATAATAATAATAATAATAATCATAATAATAATAATAATAATTTTATAATGACTCAAGGCTGGTAGAAATGCGTATATATTGTCATTATTTTCGTAAATATTTTGAAGGATGGATCTGACGTTTCTAAACACACACACACGGAATTCACTTGATCAACAGGATGTAAACAAAGAGTCGGAAAGGAGTCCGGGCCAGTAGGGAACACCAATCATATTCAGAGTCCGGTGGTGGTGGTGGTGACTGGATGATAATGATTGGTTGTTGGGAGTGATGGCTGGCCGGGGGAAGGGGGGTGACGGTACTGCTTCACGAAGGGGAAGCGAAGACGAAGAGGGGACACTCGGTGTGTGTTTGAAGTGTTTTTTCCTCTCAGACGAAGTGTTTAGAAGTGTTTTTCCTCTCAGACGAAGTGTTCTTCGGGTCAAAAAGTCTTCGTAGAAAACGGCCAGTATGTCAATAGAAAAATTAAATTATACATACGCACACACACACATACATATAATATATATATATATATATATATATATATATATATATATATATATATATATATATATATATATATATTATATATATATATAAACTAGTGGTTGGAAAATTTGCAAATCCTCTCAAAGTGTTTCTTTTCCAAAACCCATTTCTCACTAGTCAAAAAAGTTCCTTGGGGGGGAGGTGATGAAAAAAGTTCATTGGGGGGGGGGGTGTAAAAGAGTGAAAGTTTTAATGGAATATTTGAAGAGTTCACTTGAAATTTGTGAAGAGTTGTGATAAGATGTCAGTAGTTACGTTTGTTATTGTGGTGGAGGTTGTGGTTGTTACTGGTGTTGTGGTGGAGCGTGGATGGTGGTTGTTGTAGTAGTAGTAGTGGTGGTGGTTGTATGTAGCTGGTAATACGTGTAATAAGTCACTTTATACTGTGATAGTTGTACTTATGTGTACTTATGCTTCAATGTACTTATGATAGTAGATGGTGGTAGTGTGTGGACGGGGGTTGTGGTAGTAGTGTGTGGTTGGTAGTTATGATAGTAGATGGTGGTAGTGTGTGGACGGGGGTTGTGGTAGTAGTGTGTGGTTGGTAGTTACGGTAGTAGATGGTGGTAGTGTGGGGAAAGGGGGGTTTTGTGGTAGTTGTGTGTGGTTGGTAGTTACGATAGTAGATGGTGGTAGTGTGTGGACGGGGGTTGTGGTATAGTGTGTGGTTGGTATTTTACGATAGTAGATGGTGGTAGTGTGTGGACGGGGGTTGTGGTAGTTGTGTGTGGTTGGTAGTTACGATAGTAGATGGTGGTAGTGTGTGGACGGGGGTTGTGGTAGTAGTGTTTTGGTTGGTAGTTACGATAGTAGATGATGGTAGTGTGTGGACGGGGGTTGTGGTAGTTTTTGTGTGGTTGGTAGTTACGGTAGTAGATGGGGGTAGTGTGTGGACGGGGGTTGTGGTAGTAGTGTGTGGTTGGTAGTTACGGTAGTAGATGGTGGTAGTGTGTGGACGGGGGTTGTGGTAGTAGTGTGTGGTTGGTAGTTACGATAGTAGATGGTGGTAGTGTGTGGACGGGGTTGTGGTAGTTGTGTGTGGGTTGGTAGTTACGGTAGTAGATGGTGGTAGTGTGTGGACGGGGGTTGTGGTAGTAGTGTGTGGTTGGTAGTTACGGTAGTAGATGGTGGTAGTGTGTGGACGGGGGTTGTGGTAGTAGTGTGGGGTTGGTAGTTACGATAGTAGATGGTGGTAGTGTGTGGACGGGGTTGTGGTAGTAGTGTGTGGTTGGTAGTTACGGTAGTAGATGGTGGTAGTGTGTGGACGGGGGTTGTGGTAGTAGTGTGTGGTTGGTAGTTACGGTAGTAGATGGTGGTAGTGTGTGGACGGGGGTTGTGGTAGTTGTGTGTGGTTGGTAGTTACGATAGTAGATGGTGGTAGTGTGTGGACGGGGGTTGTGGTAGTAGTGTGTGGTTGGTAGTTTACAGTATAGATGGTGGTAGTGTGTGGACAGGGTTGTGGTAGTAGTGTGTGGTTGGTAGTTACGGTAGTAGATGGTGGTAGTGTGTGGAAGGGGGTTGTGGTAGTTGTGTGTGGTTGGTAGTTACGATAGTAGATGGTGGTAGTGTGTGGACGGGGGTTATGGTATAGTGTGTGGTTGGTAGTTACGGTAGTAGATGGTGGTAGTGTGTGGACGGGGGTTGTGGTAGTTGTGTGTGGTTGGTAGTTGCGATAGTAGATGGTGGTAGTGTGTGGACGGGGGTTGTGGTAGTTGTGTGTGGTTGGTAGTTACGGTAGTAGATGGTGGTAGTGTGTGGACGGGGGTTGTGGTAGTTGTGTGTGGTTGGTAGTTACGATAGTAGATGGTGGTAGTGTGTGGA
>NC_069482.1:24823321-24875821 GCF_026875155.1 Cherax quadricarinatus
GGAAAGGCGTAGAATTAGGGGGGATATGATCGAAGTGTATAAATGGAAAACTGGAATAAATAAAGGGGATGTAAATAGCGTGCTGAAAATTTCCAGCCAAGACAGGACTCGCAACAATGGCTTTAAGTTGGAAAAATTCAGATTCAAGAAGGATACAGGAAAGCACTGGTTTGGTAATAGAGTTGTGGATGAGTGGAACAAACTCCCAAGTACAGTTATTGAGGCTAAAACGTTGTGTAGTTTTAAAAATAGGTTAGATAAATACATGAGTGGGTGTGGCTGGGTGTGAGTTGGACCTGACTAGCTTGTGCTGCTGGGTCTGGTGCCGTGCTCCTTCCTTGAGTGGAGGTGACCAGACTGGGTGGGTCATTGGGCTTATCCGGTGGGGGAGGGGGGGGAACATGGACGTGCTCCGCATGGGTCAGTAGGCCAATTGCAGTGTTCCTTGTTTCTTATATTCTTATGTTCTTAACACCTTCCAAAGAGACTCTTCTTTCTATGGAATCCGAGTCTCTCTCTTCTCGGAGCATCATAAGTGTGCAGCATTCTCTCCTCTACAAGTAGAATTAGAACCTATGCAAGAAAAAACAATTCTCATATGTTTCTACCGCCGCCAGGGCTTGTATTTCGCCATTACCGCCATTACCTACGCCACTGTTGTCATTGCTCCATCACCCCTCCCACCATCATCTACCCTCCTCCTCCTCTCCCTGTATACGCGCAATGGGGAGTAAATGTCAGCTGGAAGCCTTTTATTGTGTATTAACATTGGACGTTGCTGCTTACCAACGAGTGTCAACTCTTAACCATTTTCTAATGGACTTTTATTCTCCTCTCTTCACCTTCCACTCATTTATCTTATCCTCTCTATTCCCAAAGCAGTCCTCCTTTCCCCTGCTTATCTCTTCTCCCTTCTAACTCCGTATTTCTAACCCGTATTTCCTACTTCCCTTCCTTCACTTAAATTCCTTCCCTACCCAACTCCCATCTTTCCATCACTCCTGACTCCCTCGCTATATCCGTAACTCTCATTTCTTCCCACAATCATTTCCTCCCTCCCTTCCCTACCTCCCTCCCTCCCTCCCTCCCTCCCCTTCCCTCCCCTCCCTTCCCTCCCCTTTATTCACCAGCCGTAAAAGAGGCCAAAACTTAAATGCGTACAAAAAAAAAAAAAAAAATACGTGAGTAAGTGTTTACACTGCTGTGAATGGAACATTGAAATGTCGCCGTTGTTAGGGTATAATACCACTTCAGAGAAATACAGTGTTTCGTGGCTTAATGTACGTGGGAAAAAAGCAGTACACTAAAAAAAGCGTGCAGTGCCCCCTTTTTATTCGTTTAGTACATCGATGTGTGCGTGTGTGTGTGTGTGTGGTGTGTGTGTGTGTGGTGTGTGTGTGGGGTGTGTGTGGTGTGTTTTGTGTGTGTGTGTGGGGTGTGTGTGTGTGTGCGTGTGTGTGTGCATGTGTGTGTGTATGTGTGTGTGTGTGTGCGTGTGTGTGTGTTTTGCATGTGTGTGTGTATGTGTGTGTATGTGCGTGTGTGTTGGGGTGTGTGCGTTTTGTGTGTGTGCGTGTGTGTGTGTGCGTGTGTGTGTGTGTGTGCGTTGTGTGTGTGTGTGTGTGTGTGTGTGTGTGTGTGGGGTGTGCGGTGTGTGTGTGTGTGCATGTGTGGGGTGGGATGGTGTGTATGTGCGTGTGTGTGTACTCACCTACATGTGGTTGCAGAGGAAACTGGACAAGTATGTTCACCAGGTGCCAGATCAACTAGGCTGTAATGGATATATGGGGCAGCGGGTCACCAGCAGTAACAGCCTGGTTGACCAGACTGTTACTGCTGGAGGCAACATCCCCACCATGGAACAAGGAGACACACACAGTAACTCAGTGTTAACTAAAACTACTTTCAAGGATGCTGATGTAAGGTTCCGGGATGATTTCCGCCCTTTCCCCTCTTCTTCATCCTCCTGTTCTTCCTCATCCTCTTCATTTACTGTTTCTACCCTTTTCTCTACCTCCTTTTTCTCCTCACACACATCCTTCTCTCCCGATTCTTCCTCTCTTATCTTTAAAGCACCAGCCTCCTTTTATTATATATCGTATGCCTGTTTTTTCGTTTGTTATGTTCCTTGGTGACCTCACACAGGTTACCAGCAGGGTGCCACAAGGCCAGTGCTGGCACCGTTAGTCTTACTAATCAACAGGGTGCCACAAGACTCAGTGCTGGCACCGTTACTCTTACTAATCAACAGGGTGCCACAAGGCCCAGTGCTGGTACCGTTAGTCTTACTAATCAACAGGGTGCCACAAGACTCAGTGCTGGCACCGTTACTCTTACTAATAAACAGGGTGCCACAAGGCTCAGTGCTGGCACCGTTAGTCTTACTAATCAACAGGGTGCCACAAGGCTCAGTGCTGGCACCGTTGCTCTTACTAATCAACAGGGTGCCACAAGGCTCAGTGCTGGCACCGTTAGTTTTACTAATCAACAGGGTGCCACAAGGCTCAGTGGTGGCACCGTTGCTCTTACTAATCAACAGGGTGCCACAAGGCTCAGTGCTAGCACCGTTAGTCTTACTAATCAACAGGGTGCCACAAGGCTCAGTGCTGGCACCGTTAGTCTTACTAATCAACAGGGTGCCACAAGACTAAGTGCTGGCACCGTTAATCTTACTAATCAACAGGGTGCCACAAGACTCAGTGCTGGCACCGTTACTCTTACTAACCAACAGGGTGCCACAAAACACAGTGCTGGCACCGTTACTCTTACTAATCAACAGGGTGCCACAAGGCTCAGTGCTGGCACCGTTACTCTTACTAATCAACAGGGCGCCACAAGACTCAGTGCTGGCACCGTTACTCGTACTAATTAACAGGGTGCCACAAGGCTCAGTGCTGGCACCGTTACTCGTACTAATCAACAGGGTGCCACAAGGCTCAGTGCTGGCACCGTTACTCTTACTAATCAACAGGGTGCCACAAGACTCAGTGCTGGCACCGTTACTCTTACTAATCAACAGGGTGCCACAAGACTCAGTGCTGGCACCGTTACTCGTACTAATCAACAGGGTGCCACAAGGCTCAGTGCTGGCACCGTTACTCTTACTAATCAACAGGGTGCCACAAGGCTCAGTGCTGGCACCGTTACTCTTACTAATCAACAGGGTGCCACAAGGCTCAGTGCTGGCACCGTTACTCGTACTAATCAACAGGGTGCCACAAGATTCAGTGCTGGCACCGTTACTCTTACTAATCAACAGGGTGCCACAAGGCTCAGTGCTGGCACCGTTACTCTTACTAATCAACAGGGTGCCACAAGGCTCAGTGCTGGCACCGTTACTCGTACTAATCAACAGGGTGCCACAAGACTCAGTGCTGGCACCGTTAGTTTTACTAATCAACAGGGTGCCACAAGGCTCAGTGCTGGCACCGTTACTCGTACTAATCAACAGGGTGCCACAAGGCTCAGTGCTGGCACCGTTACTCGTACTAATCAACAGGGTGCCACAAGGCTCAGTGCTGGCACCGTTACTCGTACTAATCAACAGGGTGCCACAAGGCTCAGTGCTGGCACCGTTACTCTTACTAATCAACAGGGTGCCACAAGACTCAGTGCTGGCACCGTTACTCGTACTAATCAACAGGGTGCCACAAGGCTCAGTGCTGGCACCGTTACTCGTACTAATCAACAGGGTGCCACAAGGCTCAGTGCTGGCACCGTTACTCGTACTAATCAACAGGGTGTCACAAGGCTCAGTGCTGGCACCGTTACTCTTACTAATCAACAGGGTGCCACAAGACTCAGTGCTGGCACCGTTACTCGTACTAATCAACAGGGTGCCACAAGGCTCAGTGCTGGCACCGTTACTCGTACTAATCAACAGGGTGTCACAAGGCTCAGTGCTGGCACCGTTACTCTTACTAATCAACAGGGTGCCACAAGACTCAGTGCTGGCACCGTTACTCGTACTAATCAACAGGGTGCCACAAGGCTCAGTGCTGGCACCGTTACTCGTACTAATCAACAGGGTGCCACAAGGCTCAGTGCTGGCACCGTTACTCGTACTAATCAACAGGGTGCCACAAGGCTCAGTGCTGGCACCGTTACTCGTACTAATCAACAGGGTGTCACAAGGCTCAGTGCTGGCACCGTTACTCGTACTAATCAACAGGGTGCCACAAGGCTCAGTGCTGGCACCGTTACTCGTACTAATCAACAGGGTGCCACAAGGCTCAGTGCTGGCACCGTTACTCGTACTAATCAACAGGGTGCCACAAGGCTCAGTGCTGGCACCGTTACTCGTACTAATCAACAGGGTGCCACAAGGCTCAGTGCTGGCACCGTTACTCGTACTAATCAACAGGGTGCCACAAGGCTCAGTGCTGGCACCGTTACTCGTACTAATCAACAGGGTGTCACAAGGCTCAGTGCTGGCACCGTTACTCTTACTAATCAACAAAAAGGACTTACCAGAAGCACTTCAAGGATGATATTTAGTCCTTGTGCGAAACACCGCACAAACAGAACTGATAACTAGAAATAATAGTAGATTTGGTTGAGAAAGACAGGCGAATAAACACTAGGATATGTATGTTAGAAAACGTTTCGGTCCTGGGACCTTGATCACTTCTAACATACAGAAATTAGAAGGCAGTGTGTATAGGCGGAGAGTGAGGTGTGAGCGACAAATGGCCAGAATTACCCTTTTAAGTGCCTTGACAAAGCTCCAATGTCACATTAGTTGCTTCTGTATCTATTTACCCAACCGATGAATAAGAAACATGCAACACGTTTCGCCTTCTTCAGTCGCATACAGGCGACTATGACAGTAGGAGAGGTAATCATGAGGTGATCACTCCCTCAGTATACTCTTTAACCTGCCAGTACTGTCTGCCATAAGTAATATAATAAAAACGACTGTATCCCAGCAGGGTACAGTCAATGGAGGACATAGTGAGAGATAGATAATGGAAATTATAGTAGATTAACGCCACTATATATAGAAATACGTCAGATTGAAAGCAAGCCACACGATGAATACAGAGTGATAGAAAAAAATGAAGGAATTAAACAGAACGAAGGAACTCAAGATTCACTGCTAACAATAAAAGACTTTTAGTGGAAAATCACGTGGAAGAAACAGAGGGTATAGTTATACATAACACCGACTGGTTTTGAAAGAGCATTCAGATGAAGGAAATTAGCATATGTAGTGTCAACACATTGGCAAATTAATGGGCAATGCAGGAATAACCCGGACATAGGAGGGAGGAGCATACAACGACGTTTCGGTCCGACTTGTACCATTTACTCACATTATCAGAAAAGAGAGATGTAGCCAGTATATATATATATATATATATATATATATATATATATATATATATATATATATATAATATATAATATATATATATATATATATATATATATATATATATATATATATATATATATATATATATATATATATATATATATATGGGTGAGAGGGGAAAAAGAGAAGAACAGGAAGTAACGGACAAGATGGAAAAAAAAACATGATAAGCACTTAGGACCGATGTTTCGGTCATTGCTGGGCCATTATCAAGTCGTGAGATTATAAATAAACACGAAAAAATTACGGAAACGAGAGAATTGATAAGGAAGGCCTTTTAACCTCTTGAACCGGCAGATGGGAAGATCATACACATGTCGCACATAGGAGAGAGAAACTTACGACGACGCTTCGGACTAACTTGGACATTTCGGTCCAAATCGGACCGAAATGTCGTCGTAAGATTCTCTATTTGCGGATTATTTATGTGTTGTTTCAGTCACTGTATTGTGCCATTTTGTTGTTCATAAGGACATTTACTACGAACTTAGAGAGAAAAAAAATATATCTGATGAACAGATAAGACGTGAGTTTGTGTTGACGTGAGTTTGTGTTGACGTGAGTTTGTGTTGACGTGAGTTTGTGTTGACGTGAGTTTGTGTTGACGTGAGTTTGTGTTTGTAAAATAAAGAATTAGACTTAGTTTACCTAACACTGGAAACCCGAGAATAGTCAGAAGTAGACTAAATAAGGAAAACTGTAAACCACAAACGTAGTTCTGCTACTGTAGATGTACACACACACACACACACACACACACACACACACACACACACACACACACACACGTGAACAAACACAAGATATCCAGATGGATGCTGCGTGTGTTTGCATCTTCAAGTCTGGTGATTTTCTCTTCCTTCTTCTTCTTCTTCTTTTTTCATCTTTGTCCTTTCTTCTTACTGCTTAGTTTTATCTACTTAGATTTTTTTTATCTCTTATCTTCCTCTTTCTTCTTCCGTTCATCCCCTCGTGTCTCTCTCTCTCTCTTTATTTTCAGTCTCCTCCCATTCCTCTTTTCTCTATCTCTCTCGCCTTCTTTCTATTGATCTCCCATCCTTCATCTCTCCCTCTTTGTCTCCCTCCATTTAGCCTTTCCTCTCTTTCTCTGTTACCCCTCCCTCTCACATTTCCTTCCTCTTTCTCTTCATTCTTCCATCCCTCCCTTCCTTTCATACACTTTCTTATCTCTTGCTCTCTCTTTGCCTGTCCCTCTGCCTGCCTGCCTGCCAGCCTGCCTGCCTGCCAGCCTGCCTGCCTGCCTGCTTGCCTGCCTGCCTGCCTGCCTGCCTGCCTGCTTGCCTGCCTGCCTGCCTGCCAGCCTGCCAGCCTGCCTGCCTGCCTGCCAGCCTGCCTGCCTGCCAGCCTGCCTGCCTGCCAGCCTGCCTGTTTGTCAGCCTGCGTGCGTGCGTGCGTGCGTGCGTGCGTGCGTGCGTGCGTGCGTGCGTGCGTGCGTGCGTGCGTGCGTGCGTGCTTGCCTGCCTGCCTGCCTGCCTGCCTGCCTGCCTGCCTGCCTGCCTGCCAGCCTGCCTGCCTGCCTGCCTGCCTGCCTGCCTGCCTGCCTGCCAGCCTGCCAGCCTGCCTGCCTGCCTGCCTGCCTGCCTGCTAGCCTGCTAGCCTGCTTGCGTGCCTGCCTGCCAGCCAGCCTGCCTGCCTGCCAGCCTGCCTGCCTGACAGCCTGCCTGCCTGCCTGCCTGCCAGCCTGCCTGCCTGCCTGCCTGCCTGCCTGCCAGCCAGCCTGCCTGCCTGACAGCCTGCCTGCCTGACAGCCTGCCTGCCTGCCTGCCAGCCTGCCTGCCTGCCTGCCTGCCAGCCTGCTTGCCTGCCTGCCTGCCTGCCTGCCTGCCTGCCTGCCTGCCTGCCTGCCTGCATGCCTGCCTGCCTGCCTGCCTGCCTGCCTGCCTGCTGCCTGCTGCCTGCCTGTGCTGCCTTGCCGTGCCAGCTGCTGTGCCTGTGCCTGCCTGCTTGTAGGTTGCTTGCGTGCTGCTGCTGTCGTGCTGCTTGCAGCTGCTGTGAGCTGCCTGCTTGTGTTTGCCGCTGTGCTGCTTGTGTGTGAGGTTGTGCTGTGTCTGCTGCTGTGTGCAGCTGTGCTGTGTTTGTGTTTGTTGTGTGTTGTTGCTGCTTGTGCTGCTTGTGTGTGCTGCTGTTGTTGTTGTGTGCTGCTGTGTTGTCGTGTTGTGTGTGGGTTGTTGTATTGTCTTTCTTGTGCGTGCTGTGTTTGTTGTGTTTGTTGTGTGTTTGTTGTGTTTGTTGTGTTGTTGTGTTGTGTGTTGTTGTGTTTGTTGTGTGTTGTTGTGTTTGTTGTGTTTGTTGTGTTTGTTGTGTTTGTGTGTTTGTGTGTTGTGTGTTTGTTGTGTTTGTTGTGTTGTTGTTGTGTTTGTTGTGTTTGTTGTGTTTGTTGTTGTTTGTTGTGTTTGTTGTGTTTGTTGTGTTTGTTGTGTGTTGTGTTGTGTGTTTGTTGTGTTTGTTGTGTTTGTTTGTGTTTGTTGTGTTTGTTGTGTTTGTTGTGTTTGTTGTTGTGTTTGTTTGTTTGTTGTGTTTGTTGTTGTGTTGTTGTGTTTGTTGTGTTTGTTGTTGTGTTGTTGTGTTTGTTGTGTTGTTTTGTTTGTGTTTTGTTTGTGTTTGTTGTTGTTTTTTTTGTTTGTTGTGTTGTTTTTGTTTGTTGTGTGTTTTGTTGTGTTTGTTGTTTTTGTGTGTTTGTTGTGTTTGTTGTGTTTGTTGTGTTTGTGGTTGTGTTTGTTGTGTTGTGTTGTGTTTGTTGTTGTGTTGTTGTGTTTGTTGGGGTTTGGTTGTTGTGTGTTGTTGTGTTTTGTTGTGTTTGTTGTGTGTGTTGTGTTTGTGTGTGTTTGTTGTGTTGTTGTGTTGTTGTTGTGTTGTTGTGTTTGTTGTTGTGTTTTGTTGTGTTGTTGTGTTTGTTGTGTGTTTTTGGTTGTGGTTTGTTGTGTTTGTTGTGTTTGTTGTGTTTGTTGTTGTGTTTGTGTTTTGTTGTTGTGTTGTTTTGTTGTGTTTGTTGTGTTTTGTTGTGTTTGTTGTTTTTGTTGTGTTTGTTGTGTTTGTTGTGTTTGTGTTTGTTGTGTTTGTTGTGTTTGTGGGTTTGTTGTGTTTGTTGTTTTGGGTTTGTTGTTTGTGTTGTGTGTTTGTGTTTTTGTGTTTTTTGTTTGTTGTTGTTTTTTGTTGTTTTGTGTGTTGTGGTTGTTGTGTTTGTTGTGTGTTTGTTGGGTGTTTGTTTGTTGTTGGGGTGTGTTTTTGTTGTTGTTTTTTGTTGTTTTGTTGTGTTTTGTTGTTGTGTTGTGGTTGTTGGTTGTTGTGTGTGTGTGTTTGTTTTTGTGGTGGTTGTTGTGGTTTGTGTGTTTGTTGTGTTTGTTTTGTTTTGTGTTTGTTGTGTTTGTGGTTGGGTTGTTGTGTTTGTTGTTTGTGTTTTTGTGTGTTTGTTGGTTTGTGTGTGTTGTGTTGTTGTGTTTGTTGTGTGTTGTGTGTTTGTTGTTTGTTGTGGTTTGTTTGTGTTGTTGTGTTTGTTTGTGTTGTGTTTGTTGTGTGGTGTGTTTGTTGTTGTTTGTTTTTGTGTTGTGTGGTGTTTGTTGGGTTGGTTTGTTGTGTGGTTGTTGTGTTGGTTGTTGTGTTTGTTGGTTTGTTGTTGTTTTGTTGTGTTGTTTGTTTGTGTTTGTTGTGTTTGTTGTGTGTTGTTTGGTGTTGTTGTGTGTTTGTTGTGTTGTTTGTGTGTGGTTTGTTGTGTTTGTTGTGTTTGTTGTGTTTTTTGTTGTGTTTGTTTGGTGTTGTGTTGTTGTGTTTTTGTTGTGTTTGGTTTGTGTGTTAGTTGTTTGTGTTTTTTTGTCTTTATTGTTTGTTGCTTGTTGTGTTTGGTTGAGTTTGTTGTGCTTGTTTTGTTGTTTTTTTCTCTCTCCATCCTCGAATCAAACTTAACCCCTACGGGTTTGCCTATTCCTTTTGGTAATTTTTAATGATCTAAAATTTCGTGTCTTCTGTGTGTGTGTGTGTGTGTGTGTGTGTGTGTGTGTGTGTGTGTGTGTGTGTGTGTTGTGTGTGTGTGTGTGTTTTGTGTGTGTGTGTGTGTGTGTGTGTGTGTGTATGTGTGTGTGTTCTCACTTAACTGTACTCACCTGATTGTGGTTGCAGGGGTCAATTCACAGCTCCTGGCCCCGCCTCTTCGCTGGTAGCTACTGTGTGTGTCTGTGTCTGTGTGTCTGTGTGTAATAGGACCTGGGACGTGCATATACATAGAGAACGTAAACAGTCTCTCTCTCTCTCTCTTTCTCAAGTTTGCAACGTCTCTCAGTCACCTCCATCATCTCTCTCACAACCTCTGGCCTCCACCAACCTCCAGCAAAAACCTCTGGCCTCCACCAACCTCCAGCAAAAACCTCTGGCCTCCACCAACCTCCAGCAAAAACCTCCGTCCTGTGATGGGCGCATGTTGGGCGTCCGTGCCTGTGGGCGCCTCACCCACCGCCCACACCCACCCCTGTCTCGTAAACCATCACCAGCCCCGCCCCAACACACACCTGCACACCCACGTTTTTACCCCTACCTCTTGGAGTGGAGAGGGGAGGGAATTCGAGGGGAAGGGGAAGGAAAGGGGTTGAGAAAGTGGAGAGGAGCAGGATGGGGTACTGGAGAGGGGAGATATTTGAATATGAGGGGAAGGGGAGATGCCAGAGGGGAGGGGAGTGGAAAGTAGGGAAGAGAGTAGAGGGGAAGGAATCAGAGGGGGAGACACAGGAAAGAGGGGAGATAAAGAATGAAAAATAGTAATCAGAGAAAATACGAAAGCAGGGATGTAAATTTTGTGATAACGAAGAGTAATAATAATAATAATAATAATAATAATAATAATAATAATAATAATAATAATAATAATAATAATAATAATAATAATAATAATAATAAAAACAAGAAGAAGAAGAAGAAGAAGAAGAAGAAGAAGAAGAAGAAGAAGAAGAAGGAGAAGGAGAAGGAGAAGAAGAAGGAGAAGAGGAGAACACGTGGAAAACAAAGTAATCCCGAATAAGAGAGGGAGAGAGAGAAGCAAAGGATTGTAGGAATTGTGGTAGCTGTAAAGGGGAAACGAGAGAAGATGCTGGTGATCACAGAAGAGGGGAAAACCGCCCTCAGGAGAGGGGAGACATGTTGTTGCTAGAGAGGCTGAAAAAGGAGGAGGAGGAGGGAGAGGGGAGAGAATAAGATGCTTGTAGCTGTAGCAGCGACTGCAGGAGGAGGAGGAGGAGGAGGTAGGTTCCCAGAGCCCCAGTACACATGTTGCAGGTACCAGTACCTAGAGCCCCAGTACACATGTTGCAGGTACCAGTACCTAGAGCCCCAGTACACATGTTGCAGGTACCCGTACCTAGAGCCCCAGTACACATGTTGCAGGTACCAGTACCTAGAGCCCCAGTACACATGTTGCAGGTACCCGTACCTAGAGCCCCAGTACACATGTTGCAGGTACCAGTACCTAGAGCCCCAGTACACATGTTGCAGGTACCAGTACCTAGAGCCCCAGTACACATGTTGCAGGTACCAGTACCTAGAGCCCCAGTACACATGTTGCAGGTACCAGTACCTAGAGCCCCAGTACACATGTTGCAGGTACCAGTACCTAGAGCCCCAGTACACATGTTGCAGGTACCAGTACCTAGAGCCCCAGTACACATGTTGCAGGTACCAGTACCTAGAGTCCCAGTACACATGTTGCAGGTACCAGTACACTCACAAGACCAGTACTCAGGAAACAACACAAACTCCTCATTCTCAACATCACATATTACACATCACTTTTCAACATTATATTCAAAGTGTATAGTGATTCTCAGCACAACACAACTTAATAATGATAAGTTAGTATACCATTATATATCACCATCTTAGGAATAACGTGCGCCAGCTGGCGGTCTGAGAGAGTTTGACTGTCTGGAACGATTACCACGGACGGTGTAATCGGTATCACCACTCCACCCTCTCTCTGAAAGATTAGAAGGCCACAGCACATCTGGCGGTCACCAGATCATCTAGGAGTATTATACCAACACCCCCAGATGGCTCTGACCACCCTGCTTACACCTGCTTGTCACCTACACACACGACAACACCTGCGTGTCACCTACAGACATCACAATCACTACACAATACGTGCGTGTCACCTACACGCATGACAACACTTGCGTGTCACCTACACACATGACAACACCTGCGTGTCACCTACAGACATCACAATCACTACGCAATACGTGCGTGTCACCTACACACATGACAACACTTGCGTGTCATCTACACACACGACAACACCTGCGTGTCACCTACACACATGACAAAACTTGCGTGTCACCTACACACATGACAACACTTGCGTGTCACCTACACACATGACAACACTTGCGTGTCACCTACACACATGACAACACCTGCGTGTCACCTACACACATGACAACACTTGCGTGTCACCTACACACATGACAACACTTGCGTGTCACCTACACACATGACAACACCTGCGTGTCACCTACAGACATCACAATCACTACACAATACGTGCGTGTCACCTACACACATGACAACACTTGCGTGTCACCTACACACATGACAACACCTGCGTGACACCTGCACATCCGTCACACAAGCTCTGTAATATCAACCATCGACAAGCATTTGACAAAGATGCTCATTTGCATACGTAGAGTATTATACAGTAACTTTGAGAAGCTTTGTAAAGAAGAGAATTACTTTGATTATTGCCAGGCCATGTGCATGTCTGTGGCCACTTTTGTTAAGTGTGGAACCTTGGCCACTTTTGTTAAGAGTGGAACCTTGGCCACTTTTGTTATGTGTGGAACCTTGGCCACTTTTGTTATGTGTGGAACCTTGACCACTTTTGTTAAGTGTGGAACCTTGGCCACTTTTGCTAAGTGTGGAACCTTGACCACTTTTGTTACGTGTGGAGCCTTGGCCACTTTTGTTAAGTGTGGAACCTTGGCCACTTTCGTTAAGTGTGGAACCTTGGCCACTTTTGTTAAGTGTGGAACCTTGGCCACTTTTGTTAAGTGTGGAACCTTGGCCACTTTTGTTATGTGTGGAACCTTGACCACTTTTGTTAAGTGTGGAACCTTGGCCACTTTTGTTAAGTGTGGAACCTTGGCCACTTTTGTTACGTGTGGAACCTTGGCCACTTTTGTTAAGTGTGGAACCTTGGCCACTTTTGTTAAGTGTGGAACCTTGGCCACTTTTGTTAAGTGTGGAACCTTGGCCACTTTTGTTAAGTGTGGAACCTTGGCCACTTTTGTTAAGTGTGGAACCTTGGCCACTTTTGTTACGTGTGGAACCTTGACCACTTTTGTTACGTGTGGAACCTTGGCCACTTTTGTTAAGTGTGGAACCTTGGTCACTTTTGTTAAGTGTGGAACCTTGGCCACTTTTGTTAAGTGTGGAACCTTGACCACTTTTGTTACGTGTGGAGCCTTGGCCACTTTTGTTAAGTGTGGAACCTTGGCCACTTTCGTTAAGTGTGGAACCTTGGCCACTTTTGTTAAGTGTGGAACCTTGGCCACTTTTGTTAAGTGTGGAACCTTGGCCACCTTTGTTACATGTGGAACCTTGGCCACTTTTGTTAAGTGTGGAACCTTGGCCACTTTTGTTAAGTGTGGAACCTTGGCCACTTTTGTTAAGTGTGGAACCTTGGCCACTTTTGTTAAGTGTGGAACCTTGGCCACTTTTGTTAAGTGTGGAACCTTGGCCACTTTTGTTAAGTGTGGAACCTTGACCACTTTTGTTACGTGTGGAACCTTGGCCACTTTTGTTACGTGTGGAACCTAGGCCACTTTTGTTAAGTGTGGAACCTTGGCCACTTTTGTTAAGAGTGGAACCTTGGCCACTTTTGTTAAGTGTGGAACCTTGGCCACTTTTGTTAAGTGTGGAACCTTGGCCACTTTTGTTAAGTGTGGAACCTTGGCCACTTTTGTTAAGTGTGGAACCTTGGCCACTTTTGTTATGTGTGGAACCTTGACCACTTTTGTTACGTGTGGAACCTTGGCCACTTTTGTTAAGTGTGGAACCTTGGCCACTTTTGTTATGTGTGGAACCTTGGCCACTTTTGTTATGTGTGGAACTTTGGCCACTTTTGTTAAGTGTGGAACCTTGACAACTTTTGTTAAGTGTGGAACCTTGGCCAATTTTGTTACGTGTGGAACCTTGGCCACTTTTGTTAAGTGTGGAACCTTGGCCACTTTTGTTAAGTGTGGAACCTTGGCCACTTTTGTTATGTGTGGAACCTTAGCCACTTTTGTTAAGTGTGGAACTTTGGCCACTTTTGTTAAGTGTGGAACCTTGGCCACTTTTGTTAAGTGTGGAACCTTGGCCACTTTTGTTAAGTGTGGAACCTTGGCCACTTTTGTTAAGTGTGGAACCTTGGCCACTTTTGTTAAGTGTGGAACCTTGGCCACTTTTGTTACGTGTGGAACCTTGGCCACTTTAGTTACGTGTGGAACCTTGGTCACTTTTGTTAAGTGTGGAACCTTGGCCACTTTTGTTAAATGTGGAACCTTGGCCACTTTTGTTAAGTGTGGAACCTTGGCCACTTTTGTTAAGTGTGGAACCTTGGCCACTTTTGTTAAGTGTGGAACCTTGGCCACTTTTGTTAAGTGTGGAACCTTGGCCACTTTTGTTATGTGTGGAACCTTGACCACTTTTGTTACGTGTGGAACCTTGGCCACTTTTGTTAAGTGTGGAACCTTGGCCACTTTTGTTATGTGTGGAACCTTGGCCACTTTTGTTATGTGTGGAACCTTGGCCACTTTTGTTAAGTGTGGAACCTTGACCACTTTTGTTAAGTGTGGAACCTTGGCCACTTTTGTTACGTGTGGAACCTTGGCCACTTTTGTTAAGTGTGGAACCTTGACCACTTTTGTTACGTGTGGAACCTTGGCCACTTTTGTTAAGTGTGGAACCTTGACCACTTTTGTTAAGTGTGGAACCTTGACCACTTTTGTTAAGTGTGGAACCTTGGCCAGTTTTGTTAAGTGTGGAACCTTGACCACTTTTGTTACGTGTGGAACCTTGGCCACTTTTGTTAAGTGTGGAACCTTGACCACTTTTGTTACGTGTGGAACCTTGGCCACTTTTGTTAAGTGTGGAACCTTGACCACTTTTGTTAAGTGTGGAACCTTGACCACTTTTGTTAAGTGTGGAACCTTGGCCACTTTTGTTAAGTGTGGAACCTTGACCACTTTTGTTACGTGTGGAACCTTGGCCACTTTTGTTAAGTGTGGAACCTTGGCCACTTTTGTTATGTGTGGAACCTTGGCCACTTTTGTTATGTGTGGAACCTTGGCCACTTTTGTTAAGTGTGGAACCTTGACCACTTTTGTTAAGTGTGGAACCTTGGCCACTTTTGTTACGTGTGGAACCTTGGCCACTTTTGTTAAGTGTGGAACCTTGAAAACTTTTGTTACGTGTGGAACCTTGGCCACTTTTGTTAAGTGTGGAACCTTGACCACTTTTGTTAAATGTGGAACCTTGACCACTTTTGTTAAGTGTGGAACCTTGGCCACTTTTGTTAAGTGTGGAACCTTGACCACTTTTGTTAAGTGTGGAACCTTGGCCACTTTTGTTAAGTGTGGAACCTTGACCACTTTTGTTACGTGTGGAACCTTGGCCACTTTTGTTAAGTGTGGAACCTTGACCACTTTTGTTAAGTGTGGAACCTTGACCACTTTTGTTAAGTGTGGAACCTTGGCCACTTTTGTTAAGTGTGGAACCTTGACCACTTTTGTTACGTGTGGAACCTTGGCCACTTTTGTTAAGTGTGGAACCTTGGCCACTTTTGTTAAGTGTGGAACCTTGACCACTTTTGTTACGTGTGGAACCTTGGCCACTTTTGTTAAGTGTGGAACCTTGGCCACTTTTGTTAAGTGTGGAACCTTGGCCACTTTTGTTACGTGTGGAACCTTGGCCACTTTTGTTACGTGTGGAACCTTGATCACTTTTGTTAAGTGCGGAACCTTGGCCACTTTTGTTAAGTGTTGAACCTTGACCACTTTTGTTACGTGTGGAACCTTGGCCACTTTTGTTAAGTGTGGAACCTTGGCCACTTTTGTTAAGTGTGGAACCTTGGCCACTTTTGTTACGTGTGGAACCTTGACCACTTTTGTTACGTGTGGAACCTTGGCCACTTTTGTTAAGTGTGGAACCTTGACCACTTTTGTTACGTGTGGAACCTTGGCCACTTTTGTTACGTGTGGAACCTTGACCACTTTTGTTACGTGTGGAAACTTGACCACTTTTGTTACGTGTGGAACCTTGACCACTTTTGTTAAGTGTCTGAGTGAGGTCACTTTTTTTTTGTAAGATTATCTTCGCCTGGACCAGAAGGAAGAAGTAACAAGGGTAATCCGATTACTTTATTACCCAGAGATATGTCCCAGAGATGAGTTACATTTTTCACCTAACGATTTTCTTAGTATCTACCAGTCCACTGGTACCGGTCCACTGGTACCGGTCCACTGGTACCGGTCCACTGGTACCGGTCCACTGGTACCGGTCCACTGGTACCGGTCCACTGGTACCAGTCCACTGGTACCGGTCCACTGGTACCGGTCCACTGGTACTGGTCCACTGATACCGGTCCACTGGTACTGGTCCACTGATACTGGTCCACTGGTACTGGTCAACTGATACCGGTCCACTGGTACCGGTCCACTGATACCGGTCCACTGGTACTGGTCCACTGATACCGGTCCACTGGTACCGGTCCACTGATACCGGTCCACTGGTACCGGTCCACTGATACCGGTCCACTGGTACCGGTCCACTGGTATCGGTCCACTGTCTTCGAAGCATCGGAACATATTATATATATATATATATATATATATATATATATATATATATATATATATATATATATATATATATATATATATATATATATATATATATGTGTGTGTGTGTGTGTGTGTGTGTGTGTGTGTGTGTGTGTGGTGTGTGTGTGTGTGTGTGTGTGTGTGTGTGTGTGTGTGTGTGTGTGTGTGTGTGTGTGTGTACGATAACTCCTACACACGTTCAGTCACATTATTGTTGAATCTCAGTCACCAATCGGTTGTCTGCAATTGATAGCGGAAAACCATGCAAGGAGGAGAGGTGAAGGAGGGGAGACGAGGGGACAGGGGAGGGGAAGGGGATGATGGGAGAGAGAGAGAGGCGCCCTCGGCCAACATAATTTGCATATTTGAAGTTATTTATTTATGCGTAATCAATCTCGGGAAGAATGGGGAGGGGGAATGGGGGGAGGGGGAGGAGGGGAAGGAGGAAAAGGGAAGAGGGGAGGGGGAAGAATATATACATTTCCCCCCTCCCTCCCCTTACCCCTCTCGCTGAGGGATATATTTAATATATTCATTGCTAGACGATATATACCCTCCAGTCTATCGGTGGCACATATATCTATCGCTGTGTTGTCTGGATACAGAGTGTCCTTTGTGGCCTGCGAGGGAGGGGGGGAGGGAGGAGAGGGACAGACAGGGAGATATAGTGCCATTGTCAGTGGCACTGAGAGAGGGAGGTGGTAGAGAGAGAGAGAGAGAGAGAGAGAGAGAGAAGAGAGAGAGAGAGAGAGAGAGAGAGAGAGAGAGAGAGAGAGAGAGAGAGAGAGAGAGAGAGAGAGAGAGAGAGAAAGAGAGAGAGTCTTTTCTTCTGGCATCGGTGACAAAGGCACTCCTTGCGTTAGTGATTGATGTACATGCAAGGCTTTGGTCAGAGACTGGTCTGGATTTCGTGTATCTGACCCTTGTAAATCTAGTGGGCAGCCAAGAGGGCTATGATCACGACGTGCAAGATACTCAAAGGTCTCAATGGGGCCAAAATAAGGCTCAGAGCGATGTTTTATCCAATTAAGGGTTGATTTGTTAAGAGTAGGCTTGATAAACACCATGACGTCAAAATTTTAGTGAGGCTGTGCAGGAACCATGCTTCGACCCACCAGACTCACAAATAGGTGAGTACACACATTACCGGTTAATATAAAGGGACTGGGAGTCTAACTCGTCTTCTCCAGAAAACGAGTTCGACCCTTGTACCTGGACGGTGGTTTCGGGGGTCAACGCCCCTGCGGCCCGGGCCACGACCTGCTAATCTCCGCAAAACTTCCACTTGCTTTTTAACCCTCAGCCAAACATTTAAACTTTTCTATTACCTAACAAACACTTGAACTGAGTTCAATCCCCGCCCGTTCTGTGGTGATTTGTCTTTAATCGTCTTATTTTGGTTTCGTGAGTCGTGACGTAATTTCGTGTTACACCCACCGACTGTGTACACTAATGTGTACATTGTGTACGTTTCTGAGTATACAGCAGACTTGGCTCAGTGAATTACCAATAGACACCCTGGCTGCCTTCAAGACTTCTGGCTGCCTTCAAGACCCCTGGCTGCCTTCAAGACCCCTGGCTGCCTTCAAGACCCCTGGCTGCCTTCAAGACCCCTGGCTACCTTCAAGACCCCTGGCTACCTTCAAGACCCCTGGCTGCCTTCAAGACCCCTGGCTACCTTCAAGAGCCCTGGCTGCCTTCAAGAGCCCTGGCTGCCTTCAAGAGCCCTGGCTGCCTTCAAGAGCCCTGGCTGACTTCAAGAGCCCTGGCTGCCTTCAAGACCCCTGGCTGCCTTCAAAAAGGAGCTGGAGAGATACCGGAAGTCAGTATCTGATCAGCCGGACTGTGGTTCGTACGTTGGACTACGTGTGGCCAGCTATAACAGCCAGGTTGATCAGACCCTGATCCACCGGAAGGCCTGGTTGATCAGGCCCTGATCCACCGGGAGGCCTGGTTGATCAGGCCCTGATCCACTGAGAGGCCTGGTTGATCAGACCCCGATCCACTGGGAGGCCTGGTTGATCAGACCCTGATCCACCGGGAGGCCTGGTTGATCAGACTCTGATTCACTGGGAGGCCTGGTTGATCAGACCCTGATCCACTGGGAGGCCTGGTTGATCAGACCCCGATCCACTGGGAGGCCTGGTTGATCAGACCCCGATCCACTGGGAGGCCTGGTTGATCAGACCCTGATCCACCGGAGGCCTGGTTGATCAGACCCTGATTCACTGGGAGGCCTGGTTGATCAGACCCTGATCCACTGGGAGGCCTGGTTGATCAGACCCTGATCCACTGGTAGGCCTGGTTGATGGGTAGACTCATTTAGATTTTTCGACTCTTTTCCTGGGGGGAATATTATTCATTTTTTGATCTGGCTTGAGAGGAAAGATCACAGAAATCAATAACACAGAGACGAATTAGTACCAAATGACCCGATTGTTCTTCGATGGTGATTGTGACACAGGTAGAAAAATGATTGTAGCATCGTTTGAACCATTAAAAAATAGGCACAACGTTCTGCTTCAACAGTCTTGTGTTCACTTACAGCTTCTCAACCAGTATCATTTTGAAAAATTTGGGTTTGGTGGGCCAAGAAGAGTTCCTTCCTCATCTTGCTGAGGTGCTCCTTCAGCAAGTATCACCTGGAGACTGATGTTACATCTTGTTCCACAAAGATGTCTTATTTTTTTTTTAGCGGATGGACTGGTTCGTTGGTGGATGGACCGGTTCTCTGATGTATGGACCGGTTCGTTGGTGGATGGACTGGTTCTCTGATGGATGGACCGGTTCGTTGGTGGACGGACTGGTTCCTCAGTGGATGGGCAGGCTCTTTGGTAGGTGGACCAGTTCTTCGGTGGACGGGCCTTTTTTTTTGGTAGATGGACCGGTTCCATAGTGCGACTTGAACCATTAACTAACACAGGAAGGTAAGGGAGCCAGTATTAATACGAGAGGAGGGCAGGGACGGGAGACAGAGAGGTGGGAAAAAATAAAATGAGAAAGTTGAGAGAGTAGTGAAAGAGGTAGTGTAGAGAGTGGAAACAGTAGTAGTACTAGCAGTAGTACTAGCAGTACTAGTAGTAGTATTGTGTCTTTCTATTCTTTATGGGGCATTTGTATGTTACAGTAACCCATTTGAGATTCACAATGCAGAATCAAATGTACATACATGGCAGTCGCTGTAGTAGCCTACCTCGGCCTTGGTTGTACTTCGTTTCTCCCTTGGGGAGCGAAGGGATATCAGCGCCTTTACCTGCTGGTCCAACTGTGTCAGTGAGTGCTGACTTCTTGGTCACCGCAAGGTCGATGGACTGATTCCTCCATTATCTCACCACCGTTGTATCCATATTTATTCTCCTCTGTTTTTGACTGGAGAAGCTTACAGTATAGGCGAAAACTTGTCAACAATAAAGATACACAGCAGCTGCATATGTGTCTTAATCATCGTCTTGGCCTCTCAATGAAGTTCCTTTGACCGGAATAAAAGTGAAATGTATCCACACAGGTTTTATCTAAATATGTGTACTCTGTTGTCATGTACTCTGCTGGTGTTGCCAGACGCTGAAAGAGTAACCGCGAGTCCACATTGTTGGGTTCACCATTGATTTTATCAGGAATCTTAGTTCCCATTGTAAGAATATACTCCTGTGTCATGGACGTATATTTCACAACTTTGTTCCCATTGTGGATTCGGAGATTTTAAAGCCGACTTTTGTTGCTCTGCCTGAATTTATAGTTTTGTCGGTTGTTGGAACGTAAGTGATGCTACGCTGAAGTGTAGTGCGTCTGAAGTGACAGATTCGTGAGGAATACAGAAACAAATCCATCCACCGACATGAATAATTCCAAATGTCTGAACGCATCCAGTTCTTCCATACTCCCTCCCTCCACTCTGATATCCAAATTTTCTTTACCTGACTCGTTTGATACCCTCATTACCTTACTCTTATCTATGTTCACTTTCAACTTTCTTCCGAATACAATGTCTGGAAAAATACGTAAATAACCCGCACAAAAGAGAATGAATCTTGTGACGACGTTTTGGTCTGATTTAGACCATTAACCAGTCATTGTTTTATGTGCTAAACTAATGTGAAATGCTATGAGAAGGACTCAAGGTAAAGCAGCATAATAACCTGACCCACATAAGCAATTCTGCCGTCTTTACAAGGTAAAATATTCTTCGGAGAAGCTGCAAAGTCTGTGGTGACAGCCTCAGGAGCCTGTATGTCAGAGCCATCTATAGACCATGTCCATAACTCTCTGGGTTGAGTACTCCGTTATTAAATGGTTATTAACAGGGAAGGGTAAGCCAGTGGAAGGCTTCGGTCAGATGACCAAAAGCTCCAGCTGTGGGTCATCATATGACTTACCTATTATTCTTGTACGTTGGGATCTTGACCTGAGTTAAGATATATCCATAGGATATATATACCGAGGGATGCATATATATATATATACACCGATATATATCGTATGTATCTATACGCTGAGAGTTCGCTTGTAATGCCTGTTTTAAGGGCTGAAGTATTCTTGTTAACGACCCTAGTGTAGTCGATTGGCTGTAAACCCCATGACCCTAGTGGGTTTAGCGCTTCTAAAATATATTTAGTTGGATTAGGCTAAATTAAATTGCGCTTGTTATAATAAGGTTAGATAAGTTTTCTAAGGTTCTTTTGGTACAAAATTATTAATTTTAAATGAGTTCATCCTAAATGACCAGTTTTACCTATTCGACACGACATATATTTGAGTGTCTAAGCCGTGAGATGTAGATATAGAAATAGACGTAGAAAAAAATATATATATATATATAAATATATATATATATATATATATATATATATATATATATATATATATATATAATATAATATATTTGATATTTGATAATGAAATATGTATGGATTTGTCTACTGTTCCTCTCTAGAGAAGGTGGAGAGGTTTGTATTAAAGATAGATGTCCACTGTGTAAGAATACACTATACAATAATACACTATACGACAAATACATTGCAACAGTACACCATTCAAGAATACACCAACAACAATACACCATATAAAACTACACCATTTAAGAATACACCAAGCAAGAATACACCGTACAAGAATACACCATACACCAATACACCATACAATACACCATACAACAATACACCATACAATACACCATACAACAATACACCATACAACAATACACCATACAACAATTCACCATACAACAATTCACCATACAACAATACACCATACAACAACACACCATACAACAATACCACCATACAACAATACACCATACAACAACACACCACACAACAATACACCATACAACAATACACCATACAACAACACACCATACAACAATACACCATACAACAACACACCAACAACAATACACCATACAATACACCATACAACAATTCACCATATAATAATACACCATACAACAATACACCATACAACAACACACCATACAACAATACACCATACAGTACACCATACAACAATTCACCATACAATAATACACATACAACAATACACCATACAACAATACACCATACAACAATACACCATACAACAATACACCATACAACAAAACCATACAACAATACACCATACAACAATTCACCATACAACAATACACCATACACAATCACCATACAACAATACACCATACACAATACACCATACAACACACCCATACAACAATACACCATACAATCACCATACAACATACACCTACAACAATACACCATACAAATCACATACACAAACACCATACAAACAATACACCATACAACATACATCTACAACAATACACCATACAATACACCATACAACAATTCACCATACAATAATACACCATACAACAATACACCATACAACAACACACCATACAACAATACACCATACAATGCACCATACAACAACACACCATACAACAATACACCATACAACAATACACCACACAACAATACACAATACAATAATACACCATACAACAATACACCATACAACAATATACATTCTGTGTATATTTGAAGAAAAACATTGTAATACGGTTTGTATAGGTATACGTGTAATATTGACTTTCTAAGATCATACATTTGTACTGCTGGAGATTCCCTCCCCCTCTCTTCCTCCCTCCCTCTCTCTCTCTCTTTCTTCCCTCCACCTTTGCCATTCTCTCTATGCTTCCCTCTCTCCCTCCCTCCGTCTTCCCTGCTACCAAGACGGTGCTGCTTCCTTAAGTGGATCGCTGCCCATCTCAGGGTCAACACTACCTAGATACAGTATCGTAAATTTCTGGATAGCGTTATTTTCTGCAGTATAACCCGGCACGCTTGCTTTGTGTCTGTGTGTACTCACCTATACGTAATTGAAGGGGTCGATTCACAGCGCCTGGTCTTGCCTCTCTCCCTGCTCCAAGAGCTTTATCGTACCTCTTCTCAAAGCTATGTATGGCTCCTGCCTCAGCTGCATCACTCTCTTAATTATTGCACTTCCTGATCACTTCCACTCCCATTTCATGCCACCGCTGTGTACACAGATGTCTCTAAGTCTTCAGACGGCGTCGGATTCGCAGCAGTGTTTCCGGACAGCGTCGTACGAGGGCATTTACTATCTTCAGCTAGCATTTTTACTGCTGAACTGTATGCCATTCTTGCAGCACTTATTCGTATCGCATCTATGCCTGTGTCATCATTTGTAGTAGTCTCAGACTCCCTTAGTGCTCTACAGGCTATACGAAAATTTGATACATCTCACCCCTAGTTCTCCGTATCCAACTTTGGCTACGCCGTATCTCTACCAAACATAAAGATATTGTTTTTTGTTGGGTCCCTGGTCATGTCGACGTACAGGGCAATGAACAGGCAGACACTGCTGCGCGGTCAGCAGTATATGACCTACCAATTTCCTATCGAGGTGTTCCATTTCTGGACTATTTTGCTGCAATAGCTACCCACCTTCGCACCCGTTGGCAACAACGTTGGTCAACTCTGCTCGGTAACAAACTTCATTCTATTAAACCGAGCATAGGTTACTGGCCGTCTTCTTGTCATCAGTGCCGAGGTTGGGAGACCACTCTCTCCCGCCTTCGCATTGGCCACACTCGTCTTACTCATGGGTATCTCATGGAGAGGCACCCTGTTCCTCTCTGTGAGCAGTGTCAAGTTCCAGTATCGATTAGCCACATTCTGTTAGACTGCCCTCTCTATCAACGAGCACGCAGAATTTACCTCCAACGTCGTCTTCGTTCTACTACTCTCTCTTTACCTTCCCTTCTTGCTGATGGACCCTCCTTTAATCCTGACTCTCTCATTGACTTCTTGACAACGACTGATTTACTCCACAAACTCTGATGATACTTTTCGCACTCCCCTCAGCCCTTTCTAGTTCAGTCTCTTGCTGCCCTTTACCCTTTCACCATCCACTACCCCGCTGTTATCCGTAACCTATTACTCATCCATCTCCCTTTTGCTACCTGATGCCCTCGCTTCCTTCCTGCCCTGCAGCGCTGTATAGTCCTTGTGGCTTAGCGCTTCTTTTTGATTATAATAATAATGCACTTCCTGGCCACTCTATGACTGAAGAAATACTTCCTAACATCTCTGTGATTCATCTGAGTTTTCAACTTCCATTTGTGACCTCTTGTTTTTGTGTCACATCTCTCGAATATCCTGTCCCTATCCACTTTGCCACTTCCTCTCAGTAGTTTACATGTCGCTAACATGTCCTATCCCCCCTGTCCTCCTGTGTGTGTGTTTGTTTGGTTGTGCTTGCTGGAGCTAAACCCAAGCTCTTGGGCCTCGCCTTTGCACTTCGGTCAACTGTTATGGATTGCTCTCCATATCCCCAGACGGTGTTTTCCATTCGATATCTTAAGCTTAAGCCGGTAGGAGACTTGGACCTGCCTCGCATGGGCCAGTAGGCCTTCTGCAGTGTTCCTTCGTTCTTATGTTCTTATGTATCATTTTGAACTTCTGTCTCCAGTCATCTCACATCGCTCTCTTGTCTCCCATCTCTAATAATCTCTCCCTATTACCTTCGTCTATGTCTCTCGGTATCTCTCAGGTGATAACCATGTTTGCTTCAGTCTTCTAATGACGTAAGATCTAGCTCTTGACCATGTCTGTAGCAAATCACTGACCTTTTTGAAGTTTATTATTAGGCAAGAGAAGACGAGGGCTCTGTGGTGGCGCTGCGTACTAACATAATCACCCCACGGGTTTAATAAACATTGAGCTGATTGTCTCCTCGCTCAGAATCCTGGAGATTATTCCTAAATTTATCGGATTTGCTTATGGTTCTGATGTTGTAATGTTTATGTTCACCCTGGTGAGAGTTTAGTGCTTGAGGACTAGCCAGACTTAGAATGTTTTCTCTTTCTGAGTACAGACGATACTTCTTTCTCAGCTGGAACAATTCCTCTTGCCTCCCTCTCAAATGGTACAATTCCTCTACACTCAGCTGGTATCATTCCTCTAGCCTCCCACTCAGCTGATACCATTCCTCTAGCCTTCCACTCAGCTGATACCATTCCTCTAGCCTCCCACTCAGCTGATACCATTCCTCTAGCCTCCCACTTAGCTGGTACCATTCCTCTAGCCTCCCACTCAGCTGGTACCATTCCTCTAGCCTCCCACTCAGCTGGTACCATTCCTCTAGCCTCCCACTCAGCTGGTACCATTCCTCTAGCCTCCCACTCAGCTGATACCATTCCTCTAGCCTCCCACTTAGCTGGTACCATTCATCTAGCCTCCCACTCAGCTGGTACCATTCCTCTAGCCTCCCACTCAGCTGGTACCATTCCTCTAGCCTCCCACTCAGCTGGTACCATTCCTCTAGCCTCTCACTTAGCTGGTACCATTCCTCTAGCCTCCCACTCAGCTGGTACCATTCCTCTAGCCTCCCACTTAGCTGATACTATTCCTCAAGCAATCTACCTCCCGATCCCATACTCATCCTTGCATTTGCTGGAGTGGAGTCCCGGCAGACACTTGTTGATCATTCCTGCGCTTTGTTTACGTGTTCCTATAGCATCTTGAAGTCTTCCTTTATCCACACATATACAATTATTTTAATGGAAGAAAAAAATCCAATCGTAGAAGACTTGAATCAGAAAAAAACACTGAATTTTGAATAAATGATTTAGAAAACAGACAGGTTGATAAATAAGACACTTATGCAACACTTGCACATGTGTGTTATTTATCAAGGCGAAAGGAACACGAACCAGTGAGGCTAGATGATCTATTTAGTCAGAGTGAAGCAGACGCTGAGAGGCTCGGATACGAACTTATTCCCTGGGTAGCATTGAAAATGGGTTGGACAAACATTTTTGTAAGTGGGTTTAGGTTTGAGAAGAACCTGCCTAGTATGGGCCAGTAAGCCTGCTGCAGTTATCCTCGACTGCGATTACCTGCGGGAGATCATAAGAAAGAACACTGCAACAGGCCTAGTGGCCCATACTGAGCAGATCCTTCTCAAATCCGACCCACTAACAAATATGAGAGGGTGGAATAGGAGGAAAGGGAGCAGGACATTAACGAAGAGGGAGAGAAGGGTGATAGTGTTTTAGTATGGTGGAGGGTTCAGATGTTTTCATGGTCAGTGGTGGTATACACGCTGGCACTGACTGGCACACACCTCAGGAAGTGATGGCAGGCACTCAGAACCGGTGGCAGGGGTGAGGGTGGTACTGAGTGATAAGAGAGGGGGAAGCATGAAGGAGGAGAGCGTATGTGTGAGGAAAAAAGAGGGAGTGGAGAAGATTGGTGAAGGTTGGGGAAGGTTGAGGAAGGCTGGGGAAGGCTGGGGAAGGCTAGGGAAGGCTGGGGAAGGCTAGAGAAGGCTGGGGAAGGCTGAGGGAGTATCAAGATGTCCAGATGTCAAATGGATGTAGTTGATAGGAGGGGTGGTGGTGGTGGTGGTGGTGGTGGTGGTGTGGTATTGGTGGTGGTGGTGGTGGTGGTGGTGGTGGTGGTGGTGGTGGTATTGGTGGTGGTGGTGGTGGTAGTGGTAGTGGTGGTGGTGGTGATAGTGGTAGTAATGGTAGTAGTAGTGATAGTGGTGATAATAGTGGTAGTAGTGGTAATAGTAGTAGTAGTAATGGTGTTGGTGGTAGACCGGTGGGGGGGGAGGGAGAGATTATAATAAACACTGGTCAGAGTCACAAACCCTCATGGAGACCATAAAACACAATACAAGCAGTATTTATTTCGGTTTCGAACTCAGGTCCTCTTCAGCAGACGTACCAAAAAAAAAAAAAAAAAAAAAAATGAACACGAAATGAGACTTAATGACAAAGTCAGGTCACATGACCAAGAGTGAGGTCACACGACCTAAGTCAGGTCACATAACCTACCCCAGAGACACGAAGAAAAAGTTGGTCCCAGCCAATGACATCATAGCGTCAGGTTCCCACTGGCCTTTTCGACAACATTATATTAAGTATACAAATACAACACAAGTACACGAGACGTTTCGACCGTCAACATATCGAACATTACCACACTCTTACATGAACAAATTGGAAAAAAATGATAAAATTAAGCACTAAATTCTAAATTCCAGCCATTTAGACAGAAATATTTTAATTATTTTCGGGAAAATTAAATTTTCCAAATTTTCGCGACTTGTGAAAATTTGGAATAAAATGATTTTGCTGATTTTTCACGTAAAATTGGGATAATTTATTTATTTTTAGCTAAAAACTATGTGAGAAATGCTTCAAACAGGTGTGAAACATCTGGAGGGGGCTCCAGGGGTCAACGCCCCCGCGGCCCGGTCCATGACCAGGCCTAACTGTAGATTAGGGTTTGATCAACCAGATTGTTACTGCTGGCCACACGTAAACCAACTTAGGAACAACAGTCCGGCTGGTCAGGTACGGACGTTAGGTATCTGTCTTCACTTGTTATGTTCACTTGTTATGTTCACTTGTTATGTTCACTTGTTATGTTCACTTGTTATGTTCACTTGTTATGTTCACTTGTTTGTTCACTTTTGTTATTGTTTCACTTGTTAGTTCATTGTTATGCTCACTTGTTATGTTCACTTGTTATGTTCACTTGTTATGTTCACTTGTTATGTTCACTTGTTATGTTCACTTGTTATGTTCACTTGTTATGTTCACTTGTTCACTTGGTCATTTTATGTCCTTGTTATTTCTGTTTTGTTCACTTTTTGAAATTTTATGCAACACTTCTACGGTCACTTTGTGCGCATGTGTTATGCTAGCTTCGTATCTCACTTGTTATGTTCAGTGTTGATGTTCTGTAGTTATGTTGATGTTGTTGTAGATGTGTGGGAGTTGTGATGTTGGTGTGATTGTGGTATGATGTGTGATGTGTGGTTGAGAGTGTAGTGTAGTAGTTGTTGATGGTTGATGTTGATGTTCTGGTTAGGTGTTAGTGTGTGTGCAGTTGGTGTTGATTGGTTATTTTCCCTTTTGCCTTGTTTACGTTACATTGTTAATCCACTTGTTCTTTGGTGTTGGTATTAGCAGGCTATCCTCACTAGTTTGGGGGATCTTTGAAGAGTATAGAGAGGAGAAGAAGACGCAGGAACCAACGTTTGTGCTGCAGTGGGTGGAGGAGTAGGATCGTGTAGGAGTGAGTGGAGTCGGCGAGAGAAAGGATGTGGACATTGTTCGAGTTTCTCGTGCACTTCTTGAGTTCTCGTGATTTTGTGTTCAGTCTTGCTTGAGGTTCTGCATTCTGTTTTGATCGACTGTGGCTGAGTTGTGTAGTTGTCGAACTGCTGGTGAGATGTGGTGGGCATGGTATTGTAGGTTTCCACTTGCGTTCTCACGAATAACTCACACCAATACTTGACTCCGGTCTGGTAATGATGAGCATGGAGCAAATCTCAACACCAGGGAGGGAGCAGAAGAGAGAGAGAGAGAGAAGAGAGAGAGAGAGAGAGAGAGAGAGAGGGAGGGAGGGAGGGAGAGAGATTGAGAGAGAGGGAGGGAGGGAGCGGCAAGAGAAAAACAAGGAATGTGACATTCTTCTCACGTTTTCCTCCTCTCCCTTCCTTTCTCTCTCATCTTCCTTCTTCTCTTCATCTTCCTTCTCTCCTCTCTGCATTTTCTCCATTATTTCCATCCCCTATCCCTGATTCCTTCCTCTCCCTCGCTCACCATCTCTTCCTTTACACAATCAAGGGGCCAGGAGCTATGAATAGACTCTTATAACCACATGTAAGCGAGTGCACACACACACACACACACACACACACACACACTGGATTGAAATCGACCTGAAGACACTGGAGGACAAAAGAGATGGGGGGATATGATAACGACATATAAAATACTGAGAGGAATCGACAAGGTGGGCAGAGACAGAAAGTTCCAGAGATGGGACACAGCAACAAGGGGTCACAGTTGGAAGTTGAAGACTCGGATGAATCACAGGGATGTTAGGAAGTATTTCTTCAGTCACAGAGTTGTCAGGAAGTGGAATAATGTGGGAAGTGAAGTAGTGGAGATAGGATCCGTACATAACTTCAAGAAGAGTTATGGTAAAGCTCATGGAGCAGGAAGAGTGACCTAGTAGCGGCCAGTGAAGAGGCGGGGCCAGGAGCTGTGAATCAACCCCTGCATCCACAGCTAGGCGAGTACAACTAGGTAAGTACACTGGACTGACATCTGTAACAGAAGGAAGTAGTCAGGTGGACAGTAAGAGGAAACAGGGAATAATATTTAAACAGGAAATACCTAATGGAAAGAAGACAGAGAGCGACTGACAGGAACGTGGTATCAAGCAGGGCAGAGGTGACAAGCGGGCTTCCACAAGGGTGAGTGCTGGCACAAGCGATGTTCCTTATGGACGCAAACGACTTGCTATGAGAGGATGACGTCCTTTTCACAACCCGTAAATAGGAGAATGAAACTCATGTCAAGGTTTCGGTCCGACTTGGATCATTAACTAGCCAAAAAGGTCCAAGTCGGACCGAAACGTCGTCGTAAGTTACGGTCCCTGTGTGCAAGTTGTGTATTGTTCTAGTCACAGTATTGTGACTATTCCTGATTATATTCTATATTTCGCTGCTTGCGGATGATTTTTACACTAACGCAGAGAATATAAGAGAAAACTGAGCACACGACTGGGATGTTCACACACCTGGCTACCAGTACAGGGATGGCCACACAACTGACTACTAGTACATGGATGGTCTCACAAGTGACTACCAGTACAGGGATAGTCCCACATCTGACTACCAGTACAGGGATTGTCCCACAGATTGCTACCAGTAAAGGGATTTTCCCACAACTGACTACCAGTACCGTGAACGTCACACAACTGACTACCAGTCATATGTGTCGGTGTTGTATACCACGAATAACAGTGAGATAGTATTGACTGGGATACAGAGAGCTTCAGATAAGCATGATACCATACGCGGTCAGCTCACTGACAATGATTATATAGTGAGATTTGGTTCGCTTACAGCGAATGTTACAAGCTTACAGCGAATCTTACAAGTTTACAGCAAATCTTACAAGCTTACAGAGAGTCTTACAAGCTTGCAGCGAGTCTTACAAGCTTACAGCGAATCTTACAAGCTTACAGCGAATCTTACAAGCTTGCAGCGAATCTTACAAGCTTGCAGCGAATCTTACAAGCTTACAGCAAATGTTACAAGCTTACAGCGAATCTTACAAGCTTGCAGCTAATCTTACAAGCTTACAGCAAATGTTACAAGCTTACAGCGAATGTTGCAAGCTTACAGCGAATCTTACAAGCTTGCAGTGAATCTTACAAGCTTACAGCAAATGTTACAAGCTTACAGCGAATCTTACAAGCTTGCAGCGAATCTTACAAGCTTACAGCAAATGTTACAAGCTTACAGCGAATCTTACAAGCTTGCAGCGAATCTTACAATCTTACAGCAAATGTTACAAGCTTACAGCGAATCTTACAAGCTTGCAGCGAATCTTACAATCTTACAGCAAATGTTACAAGCTTACAGCGAATCTTACAAGCTTGCAGCGAATCTTGCATGACCCCTGCAGACGACATGTACCAGACCTGTTACAGAGTATGTGGCCAATCTCGTCCAATTAGGGCAGCCAGGTCCACACGAATTGCCGTGCGTGCATTTGTCCACGAAGGAATTCCCAGGAAAAATTTAACATTTTGTTAATACGGGTTAGGTTAGTTTACGTTAGATTTGCTTAGGTTAACGTAGGTTAATCTGTGTGTTTTTGTGTCATCATCTGAAAAATGCGAAATTATAGTTGGTAATGAATTTGGAGGTGGAAGTGTAGTAACACCTGCCGCAGCACAGGTGTTGTAACACCTGCTACAGCACAGGTGTTGTAACACTTGCGTGAAGGCAACACCTGCTTCATATGGGAAATATTTTTTTTTCATATATTCATGGCAGAGTATAAATATGAGAGTTTCGCTGAAACTCCAGTGACCATCATCAGTGATTGTATTTGTAAACAAACACAACAATAACAAATCCAAAATAATCATTGAGAATTTAGTTTATATGTGTGTGTGTGTGTGTACTCACCTAGTTGAGGTTGCGGGGGTCGAGTCCGAGCATTGTGTGTGTGTGTGTGTGTGTGTGTGTGTGTGTGTGTGTGTGTGTGTGTGTTGTGTGTGTGTGTGTGTGTGTGTGTGTGTGTGTGTGTGTGTGTGTGTGTGTGTGTATGTGTGTGTACTAATCAGCATCTGTGTGCACCAGAGCAGCCTCTTTCTCTCCTCTACACCCATAACACCACCGTATAAACAAACCGTTCGAATGCGTGCCCTGTGACCATCAACCGCGGCTTTGACTCCCCGATCAAAGCGCCTCAGTCAATGGAATTCTCTCATTACGCGTGAGACATGACAATTAAGGCATTCAGCCGAACATTCTGCAAGGAGAGAGAGAGAGAAAAAAAAAAACCTCATTCCCCTTGCATGATATTTACCCTCGTGTCAATGTTAAAGAAACGAAGCCAATTGCGTCACCTTTGGCTGAAAGAAGTTTTTAGAAAGGTATTATGTTTACAAAAGCTCTTCTGTAAGGGACACATTTGGAATATGTAACTGGATCGTAATGGTAAGAATGTGAATAAATTATGACTCCGTTATCGGCCGCAAAAGCAATATGCTGAAGCCAGAGAAGTGAAGGATCGGAACACTGGCAAAGCACGTGGGTTTGTTGACAGTGATCAGCTGGGCATCATGCTAGGCCACTGGTGACACGCATGACAGTCTACAAGCAACACGTATGACAAGCTACAGGTGTCGTTATTATACACACACACACACACACACACACACACACACACACACACACACACACACACACGCACACACACACACACACACATACACACACACGCACGCACGCACACACACACACACACACACACACACACACACACACACACACACACACCACACACACACACACACACACACACACACACACACACACACACACATACACACACACACACACTCCTACTTACCAAACATTATATCTGCTGGAAAAGGGAATCAAATCCAAACCATCATATTCGGTCCTACTCCACAAGTTTATCAAATGGATTTCAATCCCAGTAAGGCTTAAAACTATTAGTTTTGTTCACCACAAATCTGAACACCGAGAGCACGGTGGGAACACGAAATACTGCTGATGGTAGACCTACAGAAACACCTGTTGAGGCTCACGAGTGTTATAAACACCTGTGTAGGGGAGAATTCTCAGATATTTTAGGCATCTTAAGAAATCTAGTCAATGTAAGTGTGTTTAGTTACAGCTGCTCTAAGCACACATGCCTGCTGGTGTGATTCACACCTGCCTGCTGTCGTGATTCACAACTGCCTGTTGGTGTGATTCACACCTTCTTGCTGGGGTGATTCGCACCTGTCTACTGGCGTGATTCACACCTGAATGCTGCGGTGATTCACACTTTCCTGCTGGCGTGATTCAGACACGTAAGCGCATGAAATCGAACACCTTGTTTACATTGGATCAGCTGCTTCAGTCTGCATAAAATCTCGCTGCTTTATTTTTTTTCAGGGTTTTGCATCTCGCTTTTTCTTTGGCTTCGTTTCGCCCTCTGCGAGTCACTTTGTGTATTAATGTTAAGACTAGCAATAAAAGAAATTGTAGTAGTAGTAGTAGTAGTAGTAGTAGTAGTAGTAGTAGTAGTAGTAGTAGTAGTAGTAGTAGTAGTAGTAGTAGTAGTCGTAGCAGTAGTATTAGTAGAAGTAGTAATAATAGTAATAGCAGTGGTAATAGTATTAGTAATAGTAGTAATAATAGTAATAGCAGTGGTAATAGTATTAGTAATAGCAGTAGCAGTACTAGTATTAGTAGCAGTAAGTAGTAGTAGTAATAGTAGCAGTATGGTTGCGCTGAGTGCTACAGAGTGTTTATGGAAGATTACTCAATGGGAAATCTGTTTGAGTAGGCAAGTGTTTGTGTTTGTTGTGTTACACATAATATAAACGGAGAGTGAAGTGTGTTTGTGTGTGTTTGTTTGGTGTGTGTGTGTGTGTGTGTGTGTGTGTGTGTGTGTGTGTGTGTGTGTACCCACCTATTTGTGGTTGAAGGGGTCGATTCACAGCTCCTGGATCCTCTTCACTGATCGCTACTGGGTCCACTCTCCCCCTGCTCCGTGAGCTTTATCATACCTCGTCTTAAAGCTATGTATGGATCCTGCCTGCACTTGCCAGACTATTCCACTCCCTGATAACTCTGTGGCTGAAGAAATACTTCCTTACATCTCTTTGACTCATCTGAGTCTTCAACTTTCAATTGTGATCCCTTGTTGCTGTGTCCCATCTCTGGAACATCCTGTCTCTGTCCACCTTGTCAATTCCTCGCAGTATATTGTATGTCGTTATCGTGTCTCCCCTAACCCTCCTGTCCTCCAGTGTCGTCAGGCCGATTTCCCTTAACAATTCTTCGTGGGACATTCCCCTTAGCTCTGGGACTAGTCTTGTTGCAAACCTTAGCACTTCCTCTAATTTCTTGACGTGCTTGACCAGGTATGGGTTCCAAAGTAGTGCTGTATAGTCCAGTATGGGCCTGACATACACGGTGTACAGAGTCTTGAACGATTTCTTACTGAGGTATCGGAACTCTAGTCCAAGGTTTGCCAGGCGCCTATATGTTGCAGCAGTTATCTGGTTGATGTGCGCCTCAGGAGACGTGCTCGGTGTTATACTCACCCCAAGATCCTTTTCCTTGGGTGAGGTTTTCAGTCTTTGGCCACCTAGCCTGTACTCTGTCTGCGGTCTTCTGTGCCCTTCCCCGATCTTAATGACTTTGCATTTGGTGGGGTTAAATTCGAGAAGCCAGTTGCTGGACCAGGTGTCCAGTCTGTCCAGGTCTCTTTGAAGTCCTGCCTGATCCTCATCTGATTTAATTCTCCTCATTAACTTCACATCTGCAAACAGGGACACTTCTAAGTCAATCCCTTCCATCATATCATTCAAATATACCAAAAATAGCACTGGTCCTAGGACTGACCCCTGTGGAACCCAACTCGTCACAGGCGCCCACTCTGACACCTCATCACGTACCATGACTCGTTGTTGCCTACCCGTCAGGTGTTCTCTGATCTATTGCAGTGCCCTTCCTGTTATGCATGCCTGGTCCTCCAGCTTTTGTACTAATCTCTTGTGAGGGACTGTGTCGAAGGCCTTCTTGCAGTCCGAGAAAATACAACCTACCCACCCCTCTCTCTCGTGTCTTACTTCCATTACCTTGTCATAAAACTCCAGTGTGTGTGTGTGTGTGTGTGTGTGTGTGTGTGTGTGTGTGTGTGTGTGTGTGTGTGTGTGTGTGTGTGTGTGTGTGTGTGTGTGTGTATGTGTGTGTGTGTGTGTGTGTGTGTGTGTGTGTGTGTGTGTGGTGTGTGTGAGTGTGTGTGTGTACTCACCTAGTTGTGCTCACCTAGTTGAGGTTGCAGGGGTCGAGTCCAAGCTCCCGGTCCCGCCTCTTCACTGGTCGCTACTAGGTCACTCTCCCTGAACCGTGAGCTTTATCATACCTCTGCTTAAAGCTATGTATGGATCCTGTGTGTGTGTGTGTGTGTGTGTGTGTGTGTGTACCCTATATACGCTGATTTTCCCCCATGTAAATGGGGCACATGGGAGTCCTGTGTACTCTCATGTACCCCAGTGTGCTCTGATGTACTCTCATATGTACTCGTATGTATTGCTTTGTACTCTGTCCCCTAACACTAAATTATTTACCACTCTTAGACAGGACTCGTGTAAAAAAATTCTCTGGCTGTAAATCACACAAAAACATTACTTTACACGAGAGATATTTACAGTATGTTGTAAACGAGACGAAGCTGCGGAAAATAAATGTAAATTTGTGTAAATAATGATAATCATTTCTGCCAGAGAATCGTCAAAATGACTCTAATTAACTCTGAGGAGACTGTCTCTCTGTCTGTCTCTCTTTCTCTTTCTCTCTTTCTCTCTCCTCAATAAACAGCACTGATAACACGACATTGCTCTCTGTAAACAGCAACGTAAATACACACATGAACAAAAACTAACAAATATTAATTTGTTGTTGTTATTATTATTATTATTATTATTATTATTATTATTATTATTATTATTATTATTATTATTATTATTATTATTATTATTATTATTACTTTTACTACTACTACTACTACTGCTACAACTAATACTGCTCCGACAATTACTACTACTAACACTACTACTACTACTGTACTACTGCTATTACTATTATTATTATTATTATTATTAATATTATTATTATTATTATTATTATTATTATTATTATTATTATTATTATTATTGTTATTATACTGCTATTACCAATAATTTAATAATAATAAAATAAAATAATAATAATAATAAAGTAGTAGTAGTATAGTAATAGCAGTAGCAATAGTAGTAGTATGTAATAAGCAGTAGCAATAGTAGTAGTAGTAGTAATAATAGCAAGTAGTAGTAGTAGTAATAGCAGTAGCAAATATAGTAGTAGTAATAGCAGTAGCAATATAGTAATAGCAGTAGCATAGTATAGTAGTAATAGCAGTAGCAATAGTAGTAGTAGTAGTAATAGCAGTAGCAATAGTATAGTAGTAGTAATAGCAGTAGCAATAGTAGTAGTAGTAGTAGTAGTAATAGCAGTAGCAATAGTAGTAGTAGTAGTAATAGCAGTAGCAATAGTAGTAGTAGTAGTAATAGCAATAGCAATAGTAGTAGTAGTAGTAGTAATAGCAGTAGCAATAGTAGTAGTAGTAGTAATAGCAGTAGCAAGTAGAATAGCAGTAGCATAGTAGTAGTAGTAATAGCAGTAGCAATAGTAGTAGTAGTAGTAATAGCAGTAGCAATAGTAGTAGTAGTAGTAATAGCAGTAGCAATAGTAGTAGTAATAGCAGTAGCAATAGTAGTAGTAGTAGTAGTAAATAGCAGTAGCATAGTAGTAGTAGTTAAAGCAGCAATATAGTAGTAATAGCAGTAGCAATAGTAGTAGTAGTAGTAATAGCAGTAGCATAGTAGTAGTAGTAGTAATAGCAGTAGCAATAGTAGTAGTAAAGATAGTAGATATAGTAGTAAAACATAGCAATAGTAGTAGTAGTAGTAATAGCAGTAGCAATAGTAGTAGTAGTAGTAATAGCAGTAGCAATAGTAGTAGTAGTAGTAATAGCAAGCATGTAGTATAGTATAGCTCAATAGTAGTAGTAGTAGTAATAGCAGTAGCAATGTAGTAGTAGTAGTAGTAATAGCAGTAGCAAAGTAGTAGTAGTAGTTAATAGCAGTAGCATAGTAGTAGTAGTATAGATAGCAATTAGTAGTAGTAATAGCAGTAGCAATAGTAGTAGTAGTAGTAATAGCAGTAGCAATAGTAGTAGTAGTAGTAATAGCAATAGCAATAGTAGTAGTATAGTAGTAATAGCAGTAGCAATAGTAGTAGTAGTAGTAATAGCAGTAGCAATAGTAGTAGTAGTAGTAATAGCAGTAGCAATAGTAGTAGTAGTAGTAGTAATAGCAGTAGCAATAGTAGTAGTAGTAGTAATAGCAATAGCAATAGTAGTTAGTAGTAATAGCAGTAGCAATTAGTTAGTAGTAGTAGTAATAGCAGTAGCAATAGTAGTAGTAGTAGTAATAGCAGTAGCAATAGTAGTAGTAGTAATAGCAGTAGCAATAGTAGTAGTAGTAGTAATAGCAGTAGCAATAGTAGTAGTAGTAGTAATAGCAGTAGCAATAGTAGTAGTAGTAGTAATAGCAGTAGCAATAGTAGTAGTAGTAGTAATAGCAGTAGCAATAGTAGTAGTAGTAGTAATAGCAGTAGCAATAGTAGTAGTAGTAGTAGTAATAGCAGTAGCAATAGTAGTAGTATAGTATAGCATAGCAATAGTAGTAGTAGTATACAATAGCAATAGTAGTAGTAGTAGTAATAGCAGTAGCAATAGTTGTAGTAGTAGTAATAGCAGTAGCAATAGTAGTAGTAGTAGTAGTAATAGCAGTAGCAATAGTAGTAGTAGTAGTAATAGCAGTAGCAATAGTAGTAGTAGTAGTAATAGCAGTAGCAATAGTAGTAGTAGTAGTAATAGCAGTAGCAATAGTAGTAGTAGATAGACATATGTAGTAGTAATAGCAGATAGCAAGTAGTTATAGTAGTAGTAAGTAGTAATAGCAGTAGCAATAGTAGTAGTAGTAGTAATAGCAGTAGCAATAGTAGTAGTAGTAGTAATAGCAGTAGCAATAGTAGTAGTCAGTAGTAATAGCAGTAGCAATAGTAGTAGTAGTAGTAGTAGTAATAGCAGTAGCAATAGTAGTAGTAGTAGTAGTAATAGCAGTAGCAATAGTTGTAGTAGTAGTAATAGCAGTAGCAATAGTTGTAGTAGTAGTAATAGCAGTAGCAATAGTAGTAGCAGTAGTAATAGCAGTAGCAATAGTAGTAGTAGTAAGCAGTATAGTAGCAGTAGTAATAGCAGTAGCAATAGTATGTAGTAGTAATAGCAATAGCAATAGTAGTAGTAGTAGTAATAGCAGTAGCAATTGTAGTAGTAGTAGTAATAGCAGTAGCAATAGTAGTAGTAGTAGTAATAGCAGTAGCAATAGTAGTAGTAGTAGTAAATAGCAGTAGCAATAGTAGTAGTAGTATAGTAGTAAGCAGTAGCAATTGTAGTAGCAGTAGTAATAGCTAAGTAGCAATAGTTAGTAGTAGTAGTAATAGCAGTAGCAATAGTAGTAGTAGTAGATAATAGCAGTAGCAATAGTTGTAGTAGTAGTAATAGCAGTAGCAATAGTAGTAGTAGTAACAGCAGTAGCAATAGTAGTAGTAGTAATAGCAGTAGCAATAGTAATAGTAGTAATAATAGCAGTAGCAATAGTGTAGTAGTAGTAATAGCAGTAGCAATAGTAGTAGTAGTAGTAGTAATAGCAGTAGCAATAGTAGTAGTAGTAGTAATAATAGCAGTACAAATAGTAGATAGTAATACATGTTAGCAATAGTTGTAGTAGTCAGTTAATAGCAGTAGCAATAGTATTAGCAAGTATAGCTAGTACAGTAGCAATATTTTAGTAGCAGTATGCGTAAATAGTTGTAGTAGCAGTAATAGCAGTTAGAATGTTGTAGTAGCAGATATAGCAAGTAGCAATAGTTGTAGTAGCAGTAATAGCAGTAGCAATAGTTGTAGTAGCAGTAATAGCAGTAGCAATAGTTGTAGTAGCAGTAATAGCAGTGAATAAGTTGTAGTAAGCAGTAATAGCAGGTAGCAATAGTTGTGTGCAGTAATACAGTTGATACAGCAGTAGTAGTAGTTAGTCAGTAAAGTTCAGGGCCACACAATGTCTAGTAAATGGGAGGTAATCTTTTAATACGAGCAGGATAGTAGTCAGTCCTGGATCAAGACATTAACTAGATTCAACATTCTCACTCCTTAAAGTAACATTATAAACAGCAACTACTTATATCAAGACAGGTGTGTAAACCATTTAGACAGATGTGTAAACCATTTAGACAGGTGTGTAAACCATTTAGACAGATGTGTAAACCATTTAGACAGGTGTGTAAACCATTTAGACACTTGTGTAAACAATTTAGACAGGTGTGTAAACCATTTAGACACTTGTGTAAACAATTTAGACAGGTGTGTAAACAATTTAGACAGGCAAGTAATTCAATACAGGTGTTCAAACACCTGTGTATAAACATTTTATACACACGCGTAAACAATTTAAACATCTGTAAACCGTTCTTACAGGTGCGCAGACAGTTTAGACATAATTTAAACAGGTGTGTAAGCAATTTAGACGCACGTAAACAGTTTAGAAAGGTGTGTAAACAGCTTAGACATGTGTAAACAGCTTAAACAGATGTGTAAACAGCTTAGACAAATGTGTAAACAGCTTAGATAGGTGTGTAAACAATTTAGACAGGAGTGTGAACACGGTTGTAACAGGTGTTTTGTGTGTCAGGTGTTTGTTGATATTCTCCCCCTAGCTGACGGAGGACTGAGCCTTCACTATCCCAGGCTTCGAGTGGCCCCCGCGGGTTTGCCGCTTCAAGCAAATATAATAATTGAAAATAAAGAAAAAATAGCTTTTTTTCTTATTCATTTTAATTATTTTATTGTTGTTGTGGACTTAGTTATGAGATTTTTGCTTTATTTTTGGGATAGATTTTGGTTTACGGTGGTTTAGTGTTTTTTTTAATTGTGTGTGTTTGTGTGTATGTGTGTGTGTGTGTGTGTGTGTGTGTGTGTGTGTGTGTGTGTACTCACCTAATTGTACTCACCTAATTGTGGTTGCAGGGGTCGAGACTCAGCTCCTGGCCCCGCCTCTTCACTGATCGCTACTGGATCCTCTCTCTCTCTGCTTCCTGAGCTTTGTCATACCTCTTCTTAAAACTATGTATGTGTGTGTGTGTGTGTGTGTGTGTGTGTGTGTGTGCGTGTGTGTGTATGTGTGTGTATGTGTGTGTGTATGTGTGTGTGTGTGTGTGTGTGTGGTGTGTGTGCGACACCAGCTTCAACACTCTCCACCCTTCCTCATCTCTTTCTCCACCCTCTTCTCCTTCCCTCCCTCCCGTCTCCTTCCCAGGCTTGATCCTGCGTCTCCCTCCCCCTCCCCTCCCCCTCCCCTCCCCTCCCCTCGTGGCCGATCATCCGCTCTTCTCCTTGTTTCTTCTGTGCCCCTCGTATTGATCGCGCTGAGGAGCTTCGGACGAGACTGCCGCGCCGGAGAGAAGAGCTGGGGACGAGACCTGCCGCACCCGGCTGTCTTTATGGGTGCTGTTGGGTGCTGGGGGGGGTGATGGTCCTCCCCCCCCTTCTCCCAGGGGTAGTGGGGAAAGAAGATTCACCAAACAGACACTAGGATGAGCCTAAGCCCCGCCCCCTGGCCCGACGGTGGCCTCCCATTGGTCTCCAGAGACATAAACCCCGCCCCCTCGGGGAGCATCTTCACCAATAGTCAATGAATATAGCTTGGGATACGGCAGCCTATAGGCTGCAGCAGAGGCGATAGTGGCAAGATGCTCCGTGGCAGATAGAGGTAGATAGGAGATAGATAGAGGGAGGGTGGGAGGGAGGATAGAGAGAATGGCTTTCTTGAGAGATCCATCATGGCGGCTGTAAAAGGCACAGTTATTTTTTTTCCTTCCCCTCCTGTGTTTGTCTGTTACGTGAGAGTGAATTTATGGCGAGGCAGCTCGATATGTCTTTGACACACCTTGTCGTAAATAATAACATTGAACGCCATCTATCAGGGTGAGAAATATATCTTTTTCCAGTGTGTCTCTCCTCTCTCTCTCTCTCTCTCTCTCTCTCTCTCTCTCCGTCACCCCCCTCTACTTGTCTCTCTTTGTCTCTAGCACTTCCTCTGTTCCTTTGTCGTGCAGTACCTGCGGCTTTGTCTCTTTCTCACTTCTTTTCTCTTTGCCTCCGTCTTACATATATATGTATACATATATATGTATACATATATATATATATATATATATATATATATATATATTTATATATATATATATATATATATATATATATATATATATATATATATATATATATATATATATATATATATATATATATATAATATATATATATAGATATATGCAAAACAACCACTCTGAAAAAATAGAGAAATTCCAAGCGCTTTCGTGACTACTCACATTATCAAGGAACTATCAAGTTCCTTGATA
The DNA here is from genome assembly GCF_026875155.1 of Cherax quadricarinatus. Classification (NCBI taxonomy): domain Eukaryota; kingdom Metazoa; phylum Arthropoda; class Malacostraca; order Decapoda; family Parastacidae; genus Cherax; species Cherax quadricarinatus. Next base: position 24,863,735 of record NC_069482.1, read on the forward strand.
ATGTGAGTAGTCACGAAAGCGCTTGGAATTTCTCTATTTTTTCAGAGTGGTTGTTTTGCATATTCCGAAATCACCTGTTTACTGTGATCTTATTGCTATATATATATATATATATAATATATATATATATATATTATATATATATATATATATATATATATATATATATATATATATATATATATATATATATATATATATATATATATATATATATATATATATATATATATATATATATATATATATATATATATATATTCTGTGTGTATGTGTGTGTGTAGGCAGTAGGCTGGTAGACAGCAACCACCCAGGGAGGTACTACCATCCTGTGGTAGTAGGCTGGTAGACAGCAACCACCCAGGGAGGTACTACCGTCCTGTGGTAGTAGGCTCGTAGACAGCAACCACCCAGGGAGGTACTACCGTCCTATATGGTAGTAGGCTCGTAGACAGCAACCACCCAGGGAGGTACTACCATCCTGTGGTAGTAGGCTGGTAGACACCAACCACCAGGGAGGTACTACCATCCTGTGGTAGTAGGCTGGTAGACAGCAGCCACCCAGGGAGGTACTACCATCCTGTGGTAGTAGGCTGGTAGACAGCAACCACCCAGGGAGGTACTACCATCCTGTGGTAGTAGGCTGGTAGACAGCAACCACCCAGGGAGGTACTACCATCCTGTGGTAGTAGGCTGGTAGACACCAACCACCCAGGGAGGTACTACCATCCTGTGGTAGTAGGCTGGTAGACACCAACCACCCAGGGAGGTACTACCATCCTGTAGTAGTAGGCTGGTAGACAGCAACCACCCAGGGAGGTACTACCATCCTGTGGTAGTAGGCTGGTAGACAGCAACCACCCAGAGAGATACTATCGGAAGCTTCTAATTGTTCTACATGATGGTAGGATTCCTAATGTCTTTTTTCTATCTCATAAACATGCAAGGTTCCAGGTACGTCTTGCTACTTCTACTTACACTTAGGTCACACTACACATACAAGTATAAGTATGTATATTTACATACCTATCCGGACTTTCTTCTGTTTTCTTAAATGTTTTTGTTTTTTATGTTCTCTTATTGCCATTAGGAAGTGGAGAAGAACTCTTCCTCCGTAAACCATGCGTGTCGTAAGAGGCAATTAAAATTCCGGGAGCAAGGGGTTAGTAACCCCTGTATACATTAGTAAATTTGAAATGAAACTCTCGTTTTTCTTATTAGGTCACCTTGCCTCAGTGGGATACGGCCGGTTCGTTGAATATATACAGCGGGCTCTATCAAGTCAGAAACAGATCTATTTGTGACCTGATAAAGACTACTATGTGGGCGAAACGTTGTCAATAAAGGATCACAGTATTCTGCAATTTGTGTTTAATTTTCCATCGTGTCGGTATTTTATACAATTTATCTCCTTAGAGTTGAATGTCAAGGAAATAGAAAACTTTGTAGATGAATGGTTCAGAGAACCATTCTCTACAAACCTGTCAGACACTGCAACTTCTTGGGATCTTAATACTTGGGAATTCTTCGCTTGCCTAATTCTTGGGCACGACCTACTTCCACATTGAACAAATGTTACACGACCTATGACTGCTGCACCTCTCCTGCCAACGGTTTATAAGCTGCTTCTCAGCACTTATGCCGTATTCTATTCAAGTTTGATGGACTGACCACATCGACTCAAGGTTGAGGGACTGATTACCTCATTCTCCTCCTGTTCTTCAAGATTCTCCTTTGTATGGACTGATGAAGCCACTGTGTGGCGAAACGTTTCCTCAATAAAGATACCCAAGAGTTGCACATGTGTCTAATTTATCAAATAGAAAACTGCCATTTTCTGGTGAGAACATCCCAGGATAAAGAAATGTTAAGAACTTAGCTTTTCTTCTCACTCTCCTCAGAAGACAAGAGCTATCACTTAACTTTGATTGTTGAGGAGCAAAATGAAGACGTAATTCACCATTCTTCGAACAGGAGATTGAGTGATGAATACGATGCATGTTCAGTACTTATGTATCTTTATTGCTGAAGAGTTTCTCCTGAGCAGCGGGCTTCTTCAGTTGAAGAAATAGATGGTTAATTTCGAGGTGGTCAGTCCTTCAGCTTTCTATCGTGCTTGAGGGACTGATCACCTACAACTTACCTCTCCACCTCTTCTACAGTCATCGGTACTATTATCTACTGAAGATCTGAAGGACACGGTGGGAATCACTGGCACATATTGTCTCTGAGATCATTCCAGGATGGACACGATGAAATAATTGCAAACACAACCACAAGATCACCACTGCAACACAGACATGATGGGAATCACAGAGAGAACAACGTCTGCAAGATCACCATTCCAAGAGTCAAACAAGAGTATCAATGGAACACAAAATCTCTAAGATAACTAGATGGTACCGTTGGTACAAATGGACCACATCTCCCAGACGGCCCAAAGAATCCAGCGTCCTAGTCTGTAACGTTCAGACACTGACCTCAGAAAGTTAGACTTTCCCAATATGCATCCGAATGGTCAGTTTGGACCATGAAGCAAGAAATCTATCGAATCCCAGCCTTTCCAGGAGCATTTAGGACCTTTGTTTAGCGGCCTACAGTAACAAAAAATCTATTGAATTGTTTCTAGGTTCAGCCAAAGTGTCTAACCCCAAACGATAAATATTTAACAAATAAACAATAACCGTATCGCCTTAAATTACAGACAGCAGGATAGTAACTGTTATTACACACCTGCTGTTGTTACTGTTAGTGTACAGCTGTTGTTATTGTTAGTGTGCAGATGTTGTTATTGTTAGTGTACAGCTGTTGTTATTGTTAGTGTACAGGTGTTGTCATTGTTAATGTACAGCTGTTGATATTGTTGGTGTACAGCTGTTGTTATTGTTAGTGTACAGCTGTTGTTATTGTTAATGTACAGCTGTTGTTATTGTTAGTGTACAGCTGTTGTTATTGTTAATGTACAGCTGTTGTTATTGTTAGTGCACAGCTGTTGTTATTGTTAGTGTACAGCTGTTGTTATTGTTAGTGTGCAACACTTGTTATTGTTAGTGTACAGCTGTTGTTATTGTTAATGTACAGCTGTTGTTATTGTTAGTGCACAGCTGTTGTTATTGTTAGTGTACAGCTGTTGTTATTGTTAGTGCACAGCTGTTGTTATTGTTAGTGTACAGCTGTTGTTATTGTTAGCGTACATCTGTTGTTATTGTTAGTGTACAGCTGTTGTTATTGTTAGTGTACAGCTGTTGTTATTGTTAGTGTGCAACACTTGTTATTGTTAGTGTACAGCTGTTGATATTGTTAGTGTACAGCTGTTGATATTGTTAGTGTACAGCTGTTGATATTGTTAGTGTACAGCTGTTGTTATTGTTAGTGTACAGCTGTTGTTATTGTTAGTGTACAGCTGTTGTTATTGTTAGTGGGCAACACTTGTTATTGTTAGTGTACAGCTGTTGTTATTGTTAATGTACAGCTGTTGATATTGTTAGTGTACAGCTGTTGATATTGTTAGTGTACAGCTGTTGTTATTGTTAGTGTACAGCTGTTGTTATTGTTAGTGTACAGCTGTTGTTATTGTTAGTGTGCAACACTTGTTATTGTTAGTGTACAGCTGTTGTTATTGTTAGTGTACAGCTGTTTTTATTGTTAGTGTTCAGCTGTTGTTATTGTTAATGTGCAGCTGTTGATATTGTTAGTGTACAGCTGTTGTTATTGTTAGTGTGCAGCTGTTGTTATTGTTAATGTGCAGCTGTTGTTATTGTTAGTGTGCATCTGTTGTTATTGTTAGTGTACAGCTGTTGTTATTGTTAGTGTACAGCTGTTGTTATTGTTAATGTGCAGCTGTTGTTACTGTTAGTGTGCAGCTGTTGTTATTGTTAGTGTGCAGCAGTTGTTATTGTTAGTGTACAGCTGTTGTTATTGTTAGTGTACAGCTGTTGTTATTGTTAATGTACAGCTGTTGTTATTGTTAATGTACAGCTGTTGTTATTGCTAGTGTACAGCAGTTGTTATTGTTAGTGTACAGCTGTTGTTATTGTTGGTGTACAGCTGTCGTTATTGTTAATGTACAGCTGTTGTTATTGTTAGTGTACAGCTGTTGTTATTGTTAGCGTACAGCTGTTGTTATTGTTAGTGTGCAGCTGTTGTTATTGTTAGTGTACAGCTGTTGTTATTGTTAATGTACAGCTGTTGTTATTATTAGTGTACAGCTGTTGTTATTGCTAGTGTACAGCTGTTGTTATTGTTAGTGTACAGCTGTTGTTATTGTTAGTGTACAGCTGTTGTTATTGTTAGTGTACAGCTGTTGTTATTGTTAGTGTACAGCTGTTTGTTATTGTTAGTGTATAGCTGTTGTTATTGTTAATGTACAGCTGTTGTTATTGTTAGTGTACAGCTGTTGTTATTGTTAGTGTACAGCTGTTGTTATTGTTAATGTACAGCTGTTGTTATTGTTAGTGTACAGCTGTTGTTATTGTTAGTGTACAGCTGTTGTTATTGTTAGTGTGCAACACTTGTTATTGTTAGTGTACAGCTGTTGTTATTGTTAGTGTGCAGCAGTTGTTATTGTTAGTGTACAGCAGTTGTTATTGTTAGTGTACAGCTGTTGTTATTGTTGGTGTACAGCTGTCGTTATTGTTAATGTACAGCTGTTGTTATTGTTAATGTACAGCTGTTGTTATTGTTAGTGTACAGCTGTTGTTATTGTTAATGTACAGCTGTTGTTATTGTTAATGTAAAGCTGTTGTTATTGTTAGTGTACAGCTGTTGTTATTGTTAATGTTCAGCTGTTGTTATTGTTAATGTACAGCTGTTGTTATTGTTAATGTACAGCTTTTGTTATTGTTAATGTACAGCTTTTGTTATTGTTAATGTACAGCTGTTGTTATTGTTAATGTACAGCTGTTGTTATTGTTAATGTTCAGCTGTTGTTATTGTTAATGTACAGCTGTTGTTATTGTTAGTGTGCAGCTGTTGTTATTGTTAATGTACAGCTGTTGTTATTGTTAGTGTACAGCTGTTGTTATTGTTAGTGTACAGCTGTTGTTATTGTTAGTGTGCAGCTGTTGTTATTGTTAATGTACAGCTGTTTTTATTGTTAGTGTACAGCTGTTGTTATTGTTAATGTACAGCTGTTGTTATTGTTAGTGTGCAGCTGTTGTTATTGTTAATGTACAGCTGTTTTTATTGTTTAGTGTACAGCTGTTGTTATTGTTAATGTACAGCTGTTGTTATTGTTAGTGTACAGCTGTTGTTATTGTTAATGTACAGCTGTTGTTTATTGTTATGTACAGCTGTTGTTATTGTTAGTGTACAGCTGTTGTTATTGTTAATGTTCAGATGTAGTTATTGTTAATGTACAGCTGTTGTTATTGTTAATGTACAGCTGTTGTTATTGTTAATGTTCAGCTGTTGTTATTGTTAATGTACAGCTGTTGTTATTGTTAATGTTCAGCTGTTGTTATTGTTAATGTACAGCTGTTGTTATTGTTAGTGTGCAGCAGTTGTTATTGTTAGTGTACAGCTGTTGTTATTGTTAGTGTACAGCTGTTGTTATTGTTAATGTACAGCTGTTGTTATTGTTAATGTACAGCTGTTGTTATTGCTAGTGTACAGCAGTTGTTATTGTTAGTGTACAGCTGTTGTTATTGTTGGTGTACAGCTGTCGTTATTGTTAATGTACAGCTGTTGTTATTGTTAGTGTACAGCTGTTGTTATTGTTAGCGTACAGCTGTTGTTATTGTTAGTGTGCAGCTGTTGTTATTGTTAGTGTACAGCTGTTGTTATTGTTAATGTACAGCTGTTGTTATTATTAGTGTACAGCTGTTGTTATTGCTAGTGTACAGCTGTTGTTATTGTTAGTGTACAGCTGTTGTTATTGTTAGTGTACAGCTGTTGTTATTGTTAGTGTACAGCTGTTGTTATTGTTAGTGTACAGCTGTTGTTATTGTTAGTGTATAGCTGTTGTTATTGTTAATGTACAGCTGTTGTTATTGTTAGTGTACAGCTGTTGTTATTGTTAGTGTACAGCTGTTGTTATTGTTAATGTACAGCTGTTGTTATTGTTAGTGTACAGCTGTTGTTATTGTTAGTGTACAGCTGTTGTTATTGTTAGTGTGCAACACTTGTTATTGTTAGTGTACAGCTGTTGTTATTGTTAGTGTGCAGCAGTTGTTATTGTTAGTGTACAGCAGTTGTTATTGTTAGTGTACAGCTGTTGTTATTGTTGGTGTACAGCTGTCGTTATTGTTAATGTACAGCTGTTGTTATTGTTAATGTACAGCTGTTGTTATTGTTAGTGTACAGCTGTTGTTATTGTTAATGTACAGCTGTTGTTATTGTTAATGTAAAGCTGTTGTTATTGTTAGTGTACAGCTGTTGTTATTGTTAATGTTCAGCTGTTGTTATTGTTAATGTACAGCTGTTGTTATTGTTAATGTACAGCTTTTGTTATTGTTAATGTACAGCTTTTGTTATTGTTAATGTACAGCTGTTGTTATTGTTAATGTACAGCTGTTGTTATTGTTAATGTTCAGCTGTTGTTATTGTTAATGTACAGCTGTTGTTATTGTTAGTGTGCAGCTGTTGTTATTGTTAATGTACAGCTGTTGTTATTGTTAGTGTACAGCTGTTGTTATTGTTAGTGTACAGCTGTTGTTATTGTTAGTGTGCAGCTGTTGTTATTGTTAATGTACAGCTGTTTTTATTGTTAGTGTACAGCTGTTGTTATTATTAATGTACAGCTGTTGTTATTGTTAGTGTGCAGCTGTTGTTATTGTTAATGTACAGCTGTTTTTATTGTTAGTGTACAGCTGTTGTTATTGTTAATGTACAGCTGTTGTTATTGTTAGTGTACAGCTGTTGTTATTGTTAATGTACAGCTGTTGTTATTGTTAATGTACAGCTGTTGTTATTGTTAGTGTACAGCTGTTGTTATTGTTAATGTTCAGATGTTGTTATTGTTAATGTACAGCTGTTGTTATTGTTAATGTACAGCTGTTGTTATTGTTAATGTACAGCTTTTGTTATTGTTAATGTACAGCTGTTGTTATTGTTAATGTACAGCTGTTGTTATTGTTAATGTTCAGCTGTTGTTATTGTTAATGTACAGCTGTTGTTATTGTTAGTGTGCAGCTGTTGTTATTGTTAATGTACAGCTGTTTTTATTGTTAGTGTACAGCTGTTGTTATTGTTAGTGTACAGCTGTTGTTATTGTTAGTGTGCAGCTGTTGTTATTGTTAATGTACAGCTGTTTTTATTGTTAGTGTACAGCTGTTGTTATTGTTAATGTACAGCTGTTGTTGTTGTTAGTGTGCAGCTGTTGTTATTGTTAGTGTGCAGCTGTTGTTATTGTTAATGTACAGCTGTTTTTATTGTTAGTGTACAGCTGTTGTTATTGTTAGTGTACAGCTGTTGTTATTGTTAGTGTGCAGCTGTTGTTATTGTTAATGTACAGCTGTTTTTATTGTTAGTGTACAGCTGTTGTTATTGTTAATGTACAGCTGTTGTTGTTGTTAGTGTGCAGCTGTTGTTATTGTTAATGTACAGCTGTTTTTATTGTTAGTGTACAGCTGTTGTTATTGTTAATGTACAGCTGTTGTTATTGTTAATGTACAGCTGTTGTTATTGTTAGTGTACAGCTGTTGTTATTGTTAATGTACAGCTGTTGTTATTGTTAATCTACAGCTGTTGTTATTGTTAGTATACACCTACTGATAAAACAAAAGCGAGAAAATAATATAAAAAAAGCCAGAATACCGTGACTGGAGCAGTACAAATAACCCGCGCACACCACAATGAAATGAACTACGTTTAGGTCCCACTTGGGCCATTAATGGTCCAAGTGGGACCTAAACGTCGCCATGCTTTCCAGTCTCCTGTGTGCGGGTTTGTGTATAACACAACCCACTTTCCTTATTGCTGTTGGGAGACGGCGGATCGAGCCAGCATAATAACCTAGGTGTTATGTCAAGTTATTAATGAATATATGATATAAATAGGCCTAGTTCCTAGGCCTATTTATATAAATACACAATAGGCCCAGTTTCTAGGTCTATTGTGTATTTATATACTCTTGTGGTACCATCCACAGGATGGATATGAGGTGCACAATAAACTAGCCACTACCATCCACAGGATGGATATGAGGTGCACAATAAACTAGCCATTACCATCCACAGGATGGATATGAGGTGCACAATAAACTAGCCACTACCATCCACAGGATGGATATGAGGTGCACAATAAACTAGCCACTACCATCCACAGGATGGATATGAGGTGCACAATAAACTAGCCATTACCATCCACAGGATGGATATGAGGTGCACAATAAACTACCACTACCAGCCACAGGATGGATATGGTGCACAATAAACTACACTACCATCCACAGGATGGATATGAGGTGCACAATAAACTAGCCACTACCACCACAGGATGGATATGAGGTGCACAATAAACTAGCCATTACCATCCACAGGATGGATATGAGGTGCACAATAAACTAGCCACTACCATCCACAGGATGGATATGAGGTGCACAATAAACTAGCCACTACCATCCACAGGATGGATATGAGGTGCACAATAAACTAGCCATTACCATCCACAGGATGGATATGAGGTGCACAATAAACTAGCCACTACCATCCACAGGATGGATATGAGGTGCACAATAAACTAGCCACTACCATCCACAGGATGGATATGAGGTGCACAATAAACTAGCCACTACCACCACAGGATGGATATGAGGTGCACAATAAACTAGCCATTACATCCACAGGATGGATATGAGGTGCACAATAAACTAGCCACTACCATCCACAGATGGATATGAGGTGCACAATAAACTAGCCACTACCATCCACAGATGGATATGAGGTGCACAATAAACTAGCCATCTACCATCCACAGGATGGATATGAGGTGCACAATAAACTAGCCACTACCATCACAGGATGGTATGAGGTCACAATAAACTAGCCACTACCATCCACAGGATGGATATGAGTCACAATAAACTAGCCACTACCATCCACAGGATGGATATGAGGGTCACAATAAACTGCCACTATCGGAAATCTAAATGTTGTGCAAACTGCCCATGCGCTTGCTGCTGTTATTTAATGAGAGTGAATAATGAGACTCTAGGGTTACTAGAATGGTTAGGAGTGCCATACTAGGCCCTACATTCCCGGTATTGATTATGAGTGATATTAACTGCTACTCTCCTCTCTCTCGTGCTTTCACCACATAACTGCACTCAGCACAGTGTGCAGGTAAAATTAGCTATCCTGGTGTTAGCTGCACTACTGCTCCTTGTGCATGCTTGCTGTGTTGCAATATGCCTGCGGTTTGTGCTTATCAACTGATGCTCTAGTTGATTGTTGGCTGCTGCTGCTCTGGCCTAGTTCGTGTTGATTGCTAGTGTTTTGCTCTCGTTCTGCTTCTTGTCTGCTGCTGCTGCATCTTCGCTGGTGCTGTATTTGTTTGTGGTTTGTTGTTTTGCTGCTGCTGCTTCTTGTTGCTGCTGTCATGACTGTTACTGCTGCTGCTGTTGACTGTTTTGGTGTTGCTGTTGTGTGTTGTAGCTGCTGTTGCTACTGTTGCTGTTGTTCGTTGCTGCTGCTGTTCTGTTGTTTTGCTGCGACTGCTAGTTGCTTGTTGCTGCTGTTGTTTTGTGTTGTCTGCTGTGTGCTCCAGTTGTGTGCTGCTTTCCTGATGTTAGCTGCTGCTGTTGCTGTTTTGTTGCTGTTGTTGTTGCTGCTGTGTTGCTGCTGCTGTTGCTGTGTTGCTGCTGTTGCTAGTGTTTGCTGCTGTTGCTATTGTTTGCTGCTGTTGCTAGTGTGCTGCTGTTGCTAGTGGTTGCTGTTGCTAGTGTTGCTGCTGTTGCTAGTGTTGCTGCTGTTGCTAGTGTTGCTGCTTGTTGTTAGGTTGCTGCTGTTGCTATGTTGCTGCTGTTGCTAGTGTTGCTGCTGTTGCTAGTGTTGGCTGTTGTGTTGCTAGCTGCTGTTGCTAGTGTTGCTGCTGTTGCTAGTGTTGCTGCTGTTGCTAGTGTTGCTGCTGTTGCTAGTGTTGCTGCTGTTGTTAGCGTTGCTGCTGTTGCTATTGTTGCTGCTGTTGCTAGTGTTGCTGCTGTAGTGTTGCTGTAGTGTTGCTGCTGTTGCTAGTGTTGCTGCTGTTGCTAGTGTTGCTGCTGTTGCTAGTGTTGCTGGTGTTGCTAGTGTTGCTGTTGTTGTTGCTGCTGCTGTTGCTAGTGTTGCTGCTGTTGCTAGTGTTGCTGCTGTTGCTAGTGTTGCTGCTGTTGCTAGTGTTGCTGCTGTTGCTAGTGTTGCTGCTGTTGCTAGTGTTGCTGTGTTGCTAGTTTGTGTTGTTTGCTGCTGCTGCTGTTGCTAGTGTTGCTGCTGTTGCTAGTGTTGCTGCTGTTGCTAGTGTTGCTGCTGTTGCTAGTGTTGCTGCTGTTGCTAGTGTTGCTGCTGTTGCTAGTGTTGCTGCTGTTGCTATGTGCTGCTGTTGCTAGTGTTGTGCTGTTGTTGTTGCTGCTGCTGTGGCTGTGTTGCTAGTGTTGCTGCTGTTGCTAGTGTTGCTGCTGTTGCTAGTGTTGCTGCTGTTGCTAGTGTTGCTGCTGTTGCTAGTGTTGCTGTTGTTGTTGCTGCTGCTGTTGCTAGTGTTGCTGCTGTTGCTAGTGTTGCTGCTGTTGTCAGTTGCTGCGCTGTTGCATGTGTTGCTGCTGTTGCTAGTGTTGCGCTGTTGTTATGTGCTGCTGTTGCTAGTGTTGCTCGCTGCTGTTGCTAGTTGTTGTTGCTGCTGTTGCTAGTGTTGCTGTGTTGCTAGTGTTGCTGGTTGTTTGTGCTGTTTGTTGTTGCTGCTGTTGCTAGTGTTGCGCTGTTGCTAGTGTTGCTGTGTTGCTAGTGTTGCTTGTTGTTGCTGTGCTGCTGCTGTTGCTAGTGTTGCTGCTGTTGCTAGTGTTGCTGCTGTTGCTAGTGTTGCTGCTGTTGCTAGTTTGCTGTTTGCTAGTGTTGCTGTGTGCTAGTGTTGCTGCTGTTGCTAGTGTTGCTGTTGTTGCTAGTGTTGCTGTTGTTGCTAGTGTTGCTGTTGTTGCTAGTGTTGCTGTGTTGCTAGTGTTGCTGTTGTTGCTACGTGGTTGCTGTTGTTGCTAGTGTTGCTGTTGTTGCTAGTGTTGCTGTTGTTGCTAGTGTTGCTGCTGTTGCTAGTGTTGCTGTTGTTGCTAGTGTTGCTGTTGTTGCTAGTGTTGCTGTTGTTGCTAGTGTTGCTGTTGTTGCTAGTGTTGCTGTTGTTGCTAGTGTTTTTATTGCTGTTGTTGCTAGTGTTGCTGTTTGTAGTGTTGCTGTTGTTGCTAGTGTCGCTGTTGTTGTTGCTGCTGCTGTTGCTAGTGTTGCTGTTGTTGCTAGTGTTGCTGTTGTTGCTAGTGTTGCTGTTGTTGCTAGTGTTGCTGTTGTTGCTAGTGTTGCTGCTGTTGCTAGTGTTGCTGCTGTTGCTAGTGTTGCTGTTGTTGTTGCTGCTGCTGTTGCTAGTGTTGCTGCTGTTGCTAGTGTTGCTGTTGTTGCTAGTGTTGCTGTTGTTGCTAGTGTCGCTGTTGTTGTTGGTGCTGCTGTTGCTAGTGTTGCTGTTGTTGCTAGTGTTGCTGTTGTTGCTAGTGTTGCTGTTGTTGCCAGTGTTGTTGTTGTTGCTAGTGTTGCTGTTGTTGCTAGTGTTGCTGCTGTTGCTAGTGTTGCTGTTGTTGCTAGTGTTGCTGTTGTTGCTAGTGTTGCTGTTGTTGCTAGTGTTGCTGTTGTTGCTAGTGTTGCTGCTGTGCTAGTGTTGCTGTTGTTGCTAGTGTTGCTGTTGTTGCTAGTGTTGCTGTTGTTGCTAGTGTTGCTGTTGTTGCTAGTGTTGCTGTTGTTGCTAGTGTTGCTGTTGTTGCTAGTGTTGCTGTTGTTGCTAGTGTTGCTGCTGTTGCTAGTGTTGCTGTTGTTGCTAGTGTTGCTGTTGTTGCTAGTGTTGCTGTTGTTGCTAGTGTTGCTGTTGTTGCTAGTGTTGCTGTTGTTGCTAGTGTTGCTGTTGTTGCTAGTGTTGCTGTTGTTG
>NC_069482.1:24880821-24898321 GCF_026875155.1 Cherax quadricarinatus
GCAGTTGTTTGCTATGCTTCCATGTCTGGTGGTACCTGCCTGTCTTCCCTTGCTACCTTGGGAGCCTTCTTACTATTTCTCTCAGTTGTTTCTTTTTTTGTGTGTGTTCTGTTGTGGTTGAGGTACACTTGCTGGCATATTTGGGAATCCTTTAGCAGTGTTTCTGCTGCAAGATTTTGTTTCTTATCGTTTCTGAACTGAATGTTAATCTGACTGGGCGGTTCTTTTCCCTCAATACCACCCAAGTCTGCAAATTTGTCAGTTGGTTCATGAGTTCTCCTGTTACCACAATGATGTCCTCAATCTCTTTTACCTCTTCCTGTCTTCTTTCTTCCTAGTTCTTCCCTTCTGCCTCATGGAGCCCATGAATAATGAATGTTCTCTCACTTTCCTTATCCAATTTTGTTTCCCTCCATATCTCTGGGTCAGGTTTAAATATCTTCTTGGTTGTCTCCCCGATCATGTCTCAGATGTCCCAGTGGCCTGGTATTGTTTCCGCAAGAGACTTCTTTGCTCTTTCCCCTCATTCAATCCCCTCACTGTCTGCTGTTGTTCTTTCACTCAGCTCCTTGCTACTATCGGTTCTCGCCTCTACATTCCACTTCAGCACTTCCAGTTCATCCTCCAGTCTCTGAATCCTTGCCTCAGCAGCAAGAGCTCATAACTCCCATTTCTTTCTCTCTGTAAATATTTTCTCGACCATTGTGTTGAAAAATTCGCTTAGCCTTATTTTCCCCACTCCCGTTCCACTGTGCTTTTGATCCTTTCTGCCAAAGCTTCTAGTTCAGCCCAGCCATCCCCGGTACCCTTGTTTCTTCGTCCTGCCATGTGTGTATGTGTGTGTGTGTGTATGTGTGTGTGTGTGTGTGTGTGTGTGTGTGTGTGTGTGTGTGTGTTAGACAGTTCTCTTCCTGCCATGTGTGTATGTGTGTGTGTGTGTGTGTGTGTTTGACAAGTTATCGTCCTGCCATGTGTGTATGTGTGTGTGTGTGTGTGTGTGTGTGTGTGTGTGTGTGTGTGTGTGTGTGTGTTAGACAAACTCTCGTCCTGTCATGTGTGTGTGTGTGTGTGTGTGTGTGTGTGTGTGTGTGTATGTTAGACAAGCTCATGCAAGAGCACCCTGCCTCACCCCTGGCAGGCACTACCCACCCTGTAATTTATGATCTATCAAGTGCGTGAGTGTGTGTGTGTCCAGTGTTTGCTGATGAATTAAGGATGGCACCCCGCTCCTCCCCTCCCCCTCCGCTCCCGTCTTCCCCTCCTCTCTCTCTCTCTCTCTCTCTCTCTCTTCTCTCTCTCTCTCTCTCTCTCTCTCTCTCTCTCTCTCTCTCTCTCTTCTCTCTCCCCCTCTCTCTCCCTTTTCCCTCTCTCCTCAGTGCCACTTCTTTCTCTGTCCTCATGGGACTTTCATATGGTTTTCTCTTTCTCATTGGACTTTTTATTTTTCTCTCTCTCTCTCTCTCTCTCTCTCTCTCTCTCTCTCTCTCTCTCATTTTGCTCTTCTTCCCGACACCGCTACTCTCAGTCTTCTTCTCTCCGCTCTCCTCTCCATCTTATTCTGCCTTCTCCTCCACCCATAACCCTACTCCATCAGTCATTAACTCTCTACCGCACCACCACCATCACTCCATCACCATCACCTCCACCACCATCACCACCATCACCACCATCACCACCACCACCACCACCACCATCACTACCATCACCATCACCTCCACCACCTCACCACACCCCCATACCACCATCCCCCACCACCACCACACCCCCCATCACTACCATCACCACCATCCACCACCATCACCACCATCACCACCATCACCACCATCACCACCATCACCACCATCACACCATTCACCACCATCACCACCATCACCACCATCACCACCATCACCACCATCACCACCATCACCACCACCATCACCACCATCATCACCACCATCACCACCACCATCACCACCATCACCACCACAACTCCCTCATAATACACTTCATCAGAGAACATTAAAACAAGAACTGTCTCTGATTATCATAAAATGAAAGACTGAGATAAGAAGAAATATTATTACACACACACACACACACATACACACACACACACACACACACACACACACACACACACACACACACACACAACACACACACACACACACACACACACACACACACACACACACACACACACACACAACACACACACACACACACACACACCACACACAACACACACACACACACACACACATCACACACACACACACACACACACACACACACACACACACACACACACAACACACACACACACACCACACACACACACACACACACACACACACACACACACACACATACACACACACACACACACACACACACACACACACACACACACACATACCACACACACACACACACACACACACACACACACACACACACACACATACACCACACACACACTACACACACACACACACACACACACACACACACACACACACATACACACACACAACACACACACACACACACACACACACACACAACACACACACACACACACACACATACACCACACACACACACACACAACACACACACACATACACACACACACACACACACACACACACACACACACACACACACACACATACACACACACACACACACACACACACACACACACACACACACACACACACACACACACACACACACACACACACACACACACACACACACACACACAGAAGGCAGAGAACACATGAAAACAGGGAGATCAGTCGCAGAGCGAGGAATGAGTACGCACAGGTAAGGAGGGAGGCCCAGCGACAGTATGAAAATGACATAACATCGAAAATCAAGACTGACCCGAAACTGTTGTATAGCCACATCAGGAGGAAGACAACAGTCAAAGACCAGGTGATCAGATTAAGGACAGAAGGTGGAGAACTCACAAGAAATGATCAGGAGGTATGTGAGGAGCTGAACAGGAGATTTAAGGAAGTTTTTACAGTAGAGACAGGAAGGGCTGTGGGAAGACAGCACAGAAGGGAACATCAAGAGGGAATATATCAACAAGTGTTGGATGACATACGAACAACCGAGGAGGAGGTGCAGAAGCTGCTAAGTGACCTTGATACCTCAAAGGCGATGGGACCGGACAACATCTCCCCTTGGGTCCTTAGAGAAGGAGCAGAGATGCTGTGCGTGCCCCTAACCACAATCTTCAACACATCCCTTGAAACTGGGCAACTACCTGAGAAATGGAAGACAGCTAATGTAGTCCCCATATTTAAGAAAAGAAACAGAAATGAGGCACTAAACTACAGACCTGTGTCTCTGACATGTATTGTGTGCAAAGTCATGGAGAAGATTATCAGGAGGAGAGTGGTGGAACACCTGGAACGGAACAAGATTATAAATGAAAACCAGCATGGGTTCATGGAAGGCAAATCCTGTGTCACAAACCTTCTGGAGTTTTATGATAAGGTAACAGAAGTAAGACACGAGAGAGAGGGATGGGTTGACTGCATTTTCCTAGACTGCAGGAAGGCCTTTGACACAGTTCCCCACAAGAGATTAGTGCAGAAGCTGGAGGATCAGGAGCATATAACAGGGAGGGCACTGCAATGGATCAGGGAATACCTGACAGGGAGGCAACAACGAGTCATGGTACGTGAAGAGGTATCACAGTGGGCGCCTGTGACGAGCGGGGTCCCACAGGGGTCAGTTCTAGGACCAGAGCTATTTGTGATATATGCGAACGACATGATGGAAGGAATAGACTCTGAAGTGTCCCTATTCGCAGATGATGTGAAGCTGATGAGAAGAATTAAATCGGATGAGGTTTAGGCAGGACTGCAAAGAGACCTGGACAGGCTGGACATGTGGTCCAGAAACTGGCTTCTCGAATTCAACCCTGCCAAATGCAAAGTCATGAAGATTGGGGAGGGGCAAAGAAGACCGCAGACAGAGTATAGGCTAGGTGGACAAAGACTACAGACCTCACTCAGGGAGAAAGACCTTGGGGTGACCATAACACCGAGCACATCACCGGAGGCACACATCAACCAAATAACTGCTGCAGCATACGGGCGCCTGGCAAACCTGAGAATAGCGTTCCGATACCTTAATAAGGAATCGTTCAAGGCACTGTACACTGTGAATGTTAGGCCCATACTGGAGTATGCAGCACCAGTCTGGAACCCACACCTGGTCAAGCACGTCAAGAAGTTAGAGAAAGTACAAAGGTTTGCAACAAGGCTAGTCCCAGAGCTCAGGGAAATGTACGAGGAAAGGTTGAGGGAAATTGGACTGAAGACACTGGAGGACAGAAGGATCAGGGAAAACATGATAACGACATACAAGATACTGCGGGGAATAGACAAGGTGGACACAAATAGGATGTTCCAGAGAGGGGACACAGAAACAAGGGGTCACAACTGGAAGCTGAAGACTCAGCCGAGTCACAGGGACGTTAGGAAGTATTCCTTCAGTCATAGAGTCGTCAGGAAGTGGAATAGCCTGGCAAGTGAAGTAGTGGAGGCAGGAACTATACACAGTTTTAAGAAGAGGTATGACAAAGCTCAGGAAGCAGAGAGAGAGAGGACCTAGTAGCGATCAGTGAAGAGGCGGAGCCAGGAGCTGAGTCTCGACCCCTGCAACCACAATTACGTGAGTACAATTAGGTGAGTACACACATACACACACACACACACACACACACACACACACACACACACACACACACACACACACACACACACACACACACACACACACACCACACACACACACACACACACACACACACACACACACACACACACACACACACACACACACACACACACACACACACACACACACCACACACACACACACACACACACACACACACACACACACACACACACACACACACACTACACAACTAAGCAAGGCTGACAGATACATGAGTACATCGCGTGTATGTATCTTCCCCCCCCCCCACAATCCCTCCCAGCTCCCCAACTCTCCTCAACAGCGCCCCAACCTTCCTCCACACACTCCAACACCCTCACCACACCCACAACCCTCCTCCACACACCCAAACCCTCCCCCACACACCCCCAACACCCCACCAAACACACACAGTTTTAGTGGGATCTGATCGCACTTCAGCTAGCGTGTTAACCCACTAGTAATTGTCACACGATGTTCGCGCTTTATTACTGCGCTTGTAACCACCTTCTATCCTTTATAAACGCCTTCTATCATTTATAATCACTTTCTATCATTTATAAATCCTTTATGTCATTAATAGCTCCCTTTTTTTCTTTATAACCTTCTTTTATTGTTTATGAGCACCTTCTATTGTTTACAAACGCCTCCTGTCGTTTATAATTTGTTTGTCTCTGTTATGTTGTGTATAATTCCTTTCTCTCTCCATTCTATCATTTATAATTCCTTTCTGTCGTTTATAACTCTTTTCTATCGTTTATAACCTCTTTCTATCGTTTATAATTCCTTTCTATCGTTTATAACTCCTTTCTATCGTTTATAACTCCTTTCTATCGTTTATAACTTCTTTCTATCGTTTATAACTCCTTTCTATCGTTTATAATTCCTTTCTTTCGTTTATAACTCCTTTCTATCGTTTATAACTCCTTTCTATCGTTTATAATTCCTTTCTTTCGTTTATAACTCCTTTCTATCGTTTATAACTTCTTTCTATCGTTTATAATTCCTTTCTATCGTTTATAATTCCTTTCTATCGTTTATCACTCCTTTCTATCGTTTATAACTTCTTTCTATCGTTTATAACTTCTTTCTATCGTTTATAATTCCTTTCTATCGTTTATAATTCCTTTCTATCGTTTATCACTCCTTTCTATCGTTTATAACTCCTTTCTATCGTTTATAACTTCTTTCTATCGTTTATAACTTCTTTCTATCGTTTATAACTCTTTTCTATCGTTTATAACCTCTTTCTATCGTTTATAATTCCTTTTTATCGTTTATAATTCCTTTCTATCGTTTATAATTCCTTTCTATCGTTTATAACTCTTTTCTATCGTTTATAACCTCTTTCTATCGTTTATAATTCCTTTTTATCGTTTATAATTCCTTTCTATCGTTTATAATTCCTTTCTATCGTTTATAATTCCTTTCTATCGTTTATAACTCCTTTCTATCGTTTATAACTTCTTTCTATCGTTTATAACTCCTTTCTATCGTTTATAACTTCTTTCTATCGTTTATAACTTCTTTCTATCGTTTATAACTTCTTTCTATCGTTTATAATTCCATTTTGTTGTTTATAACAACTTTCTATCGTGTTTAATCACTTTCTATCATTTAGAAATACCTTTCTATTGTGTATAATAACCTCCTATCATTTATAACTACATTCTATCACATACAATGTCTATCCCACAACTCTTTTTTTTTTTTTGCATTTAATAGACTAAATTTTTCTCCCGTTATAACATCCATATATTTCCACTTTTTTTTTCTCAGTATTTTGTTTACATTGTCATTAGTGTCTGTCTTACCCTCTGTCTATAGTGTATTTGTTCCATTGTCGTCTATAATGTCTGTCTCGTCTGGAGTTTTAGTGGGTGGAACTAGCCAAGACTAGTTCCAGCCAAGACTAGTTCCAGCCTAGGTTAGTTCCAGCCTAGGTTAGTTCCAGTCTAGGATAGTTCCAGCCTGGGTTAGTTCCAGCCAAGACTAGTTCCAGCCGAGACTAGTTCCAGCCTAGGTTAGTTCCAGCCTAGGTCAGTTCCAGCCAAGGCTAGTTCCAGCCTAGGTTAGTTACAGCCTAGGTTAGCTCCAGCCTAGGTTAGTTCCAGCCTAGGTTAGTTCCAACCTAGGTTAGTTCCAGCCTAGGTTAGTTCCAGCCTAGGTTAGTTCCAACCTAGGTTAGTTCCAGCCTAGGTCAGTTCCAGCCAAGGATAGTTCCAGCCTAGGTTAGTTCCAGCCTAGGTTAGCTCCAGCCTAGGTTAGTTACAGCCTAGGATAGTTCCAACCTAGGTTAGTTCCAGCCTAGGTTAGTTCCAGCCTAGGTTACTTCCAGCCTAGGCTAGTTCCAGCCTAGGTTAGTTCCAGCCTAGGTTAGTTCCAGCCTAGGTTAGTTCCAGCCTAGGTTAGTTCCAGCCTAGGTCAGTTCCAGCCAAGGCTAGTTCCAGCCTAGGTTAGTTCCAGCCTAGGTTAGCTCCAGCCTAGGTTAGTTCCTGCCTAGGTTAGTTCCAACCTAGGTTAGTTCCAGCCTAGGTTAGTTCCAGCCTAGGTTAGTTCCAGCCTAGGTTAGTTCCAGCCTAGGTTAGTTCCAGCCTAGGTTAGTTCCAGCCTAGGTTAGTTCCAGCCTAGGTTAGTTCCAGCCTAGGTTAGTTCCAGGATAGGTTAGTTCCAGTCAAGATTAGTTCCAGCCAAGGCTAGTTCCATCTTAGGTTAGTTCCAGCCTGGGTTAGTTCCAGCCAAGGCTAGTTCCAGCCTAGGTTAGTTCCAGCCTGGGTTAGTTCCAGCCAAGGCTAGTTCCAGCCTAGGTTAGTTCCTGCCAAGGTTAGTTCCAGCCTAGGTTAGTTCCAGCCAAGGCTAGTTCAAGCCTAGGTTAGTTCCAGCCAAGGCTAGTTCCAGCCAAGGCTAGTTCCAGCCTAGGTTAGTTCCAGCCTAGGTTAGCTCCAGCCACGGCTAGTTCCAGCCTAGGTTAGTTCCAGCCAAGGCTAGTTCCAGCCTAGATTAGTTCCAGCCAAGGCTAGTTCCAGCTTAGGTTAGTTCCAGCCAAGGCTAGTTCCAGCCTAGGTTAGTTCCAGCCTAGGTTAGTTCCAGCCAAGGCTAGTTCCAGCCTAGGTTATTTCCAGCCTAGGTTAATTCCAGCCAAGGTTAGTTCCAGCCTAGGTTAGTTCCAGCCAAGGCTAGTTCCAGCCTAGGTTAGTTTCAGCCTAAGTTAGTTCCAGCCAAGGTTAGCTCCAGTCAAGGCTAGTTCCAGCCAAGGCTTGTTCCAGCCAAGGCTAGTTCCAGCCTAGGTTCGTTCCAGCCAAGGCTAGCTCCAGCCAAGGTTAGTTCTAGCCATGGCTAGTTCCAGCCAAGGCTAGTTCCAGCCAAGGCTAGTATCAGCCAATTCTAGTTCCAGCCAAGGCTAGTTCCAGCCAAGGTTAGTTCCAGCCAAGGTTAGTTCTAGCCAAGAGCTGCCAGCCAAGGCTAGTTCCATCCAAGGCTAGCTCCAGCCAAGGCTAGTTCCAGCCAAGACTAGTTCCAGCCAAGGCTAGTTCCAGCCAAGGCTAGTTCCAGTTAAGGCTAGTTTCAGCCAAGGCTAGTTCCAGCCAAGGGTAGTTCCAGCCAAGGTTAGTTCCAGCCAAGGTTAGTTCTAGCCAAGACTAGCTCCAGCCAAGGCTAGTTCCATCCAAGGCTAGTTCCAGCCAAGACTAGTTCCAGCCAAGGCTAGTTCCAGCCAAGGCTAGTTCCAGCCAAGGCTAGTTCCAGCCAAGGCTAGTTCCAGCCAAGGCTAGTTCGCAAGCCAAGGCTAGTTCCAGCCAAGGCTAGTTCCAGCCAAGGCTAGTTCCATCCAAGGCTAGTTCCAGCCAAGACTAGTTCCAGCCAAGGCTAGTTCCAGCCAAGGCTAGTTCCATCCAAGGCTAGTTCCAGCCAAGGCTAGTTCCAGCCAAGGCTAGTTCCAGCCTAGGCTAGTTCCAGCCAAGGCTAGTTCCAGCCAAGGCTAGTTCCATCCAAGGCTAGTTCCAGCCAAGGCTAGTTCTAGCCAAGGCTAGTTCCATCCAAGGCTAGTTCCAGCCAAGACTAGTTCCAGCCAAGGCTAGTTCCAGCCAAGGCTAGTTACATCCAAGGCTAGTTCCAGCCAAGGCTAGTTCCAGCCAAGGCTAGTTCCAGCCAAGGCTAGTTCCAGCCAAGACTAGTTCCAGCCAAGGCTAGTTCCAGCCAAGGCTAGTTCCAGACAAGGCTAGTTCTAGCCACTAAAACTCAGTGATTGGCTTTTCCAAGTCGTTCTTGAAAGGCTGGAATGTTCTGTCTTTACAAATCCAATAGGACGGCTCTTCCAGTTTCCTAAATTTGTCCACATCTCTTACAGCTGTTACCTCGAGGTTTCAAATCGAGTGGGAAGTCTGTTCCAGCTGCCTGAAACTGTCAACATCTTTTGTGTTACAGTTCTTACTTCTTACGTAACAGACGAAAAATATAACGTAACAGAGGAAAAATATAACGTAACAGAGGAAAAATATAACGTAACAGAGGAAAAATATAACGTAACAGAGGAAAAATATAATGTAACAGTGGAAATATATAATGTAACAGAGGGAAACAAATAAGGTAACCGGTGGAAAATATAACGTAAGTGAAAAAAATATAATTTAACAGATTTAAATTAAAAAGTAACAGATTTAGAATATAACGAAACAGATGCAAAATATAACGTAACGTAGGGAAAACTGTAACGTAACAGTTGCAAAATTATAAACGTAACAATGGAAGAGAGGGGTTGGAGGATGTTTATGTAAGAACAAAGTCCCCCTCACGTCGTCTCCCCCTCACGTCGTCTCCCCCTCACGTCGTCTCCCCCTCACGTCGTCTCCCCCTCACGTCGTCTCCCCCTCACGTCGTCTCCCCCTCACGTCGTCTCCCCCTCACGTCGTCTCCCCCTCACGTCGTCTCCCCCTCACGTCGTCTCCCCTCACGTCGTCTCCCCCTCACGTCGTCTCCCCTCACGTCGTCTCCCCCTCACGTCGTCTCCCCCTCACGTCGTTCCCTCCGTTCTCCCCTCACGTCGTCTCCCCTCACGTCGTCTCCCCTCACGTCGTCTCCCCCTCACGTCGTCTCCCTCACGTCGTCTCCCTCACGTCGTCTCCCCGTCACGTCGTCTCCCCGTCACGTCGTCTCCCCGTCACGTCGTCTCCCCTCCGTTCTCTACGTCGTCTCCCCGTCACGTCGTCTCCCCCTCACGTCGTCTCCCCTCACGTCGTCTCCCCCTCACGTCGTCTCCCCCTCACGTCGTGTCTCCCGTCACGTCGTCTCCTATCCCCCCCCCAAAATACGGAATAGATAACTCTCTTAACTGGGACAAATCGGATTGATTTACGGCGAAATAGGTCACGAAATTGGGTGTACCGGAATAGGCAGACCTTTTTTAAACAATGTGAAGAACAGACTAAAATAGGAAGAGGAAATCGCGAAATCAGATCACGAAATCGGGGAAATTAGATAACGTAATCTGGAAATCAGTTCACGTGATCGGGGAAATCAGATCACGAATTCGGGAAAACTGGTCAGGTAATCGGGGAATCAGATCCCGAACTCGGAAAATCGGATCACGTAATCTGGGATATGGAGGAGGAGAGAGAGAGAGAGAGAGAGAGAGAGAGAGAGAGAGAGAGAGAGAGAGTCGGTAGTTAGGTCATCATTAGAGATAATGGTGGTGTCCCTTAGGTAATGGTTAGTGGTAAGGGAGAAAGTGAGGGGAGATGAGTGTGGTGAGGGTGAGGGAAGAGGGGAGTAGAGAAAGAGAGAGAGAGAGAGAGAGAGAGAGAGGAGAGAGAGAGAGTGAGTAGCAGTGCCTAAAAAGGTTAGACGACTGCTTGAAAGTGCCAAATTCAATGCCAAATTCAGTGCCACAGTGGGCGAAACGAATTGAAAAAGAACGAAATTGATAAAAAATAACTGATAAAAAATAATTGATAAAAAGCGAAATAAAGAAAAAGAGAGCAAAGAAAGGAATTTAAAGCAAAGAACAACGATAAACAGGAATAGAGAGAGCGGAAAAGTAGATGAAAAGAGTAGACAAGGAGACAGAGAGAGTGGAAAAGGGGATAATAAGAGGAGGAAAGAGAGAGAGAGAGAGAGGAGAGAGAGAGAGAGAGAGAGAGAGAGAGAGAGAGGAGAGAGAGTAGAGAGAGAGAGAGAGAGAGAGAGAGAGAGAGAGAGAGAGAGAAAAGGATAGAGATGGACAAGAAATGGCAAAGAATGCAAGAAAGGGTTAAATCCAAACTTACTGAGAAAAGTGACTTCCAGGAAGAGTGTTACGGTGCCAGGAAGAGTGTTGCAGTGCCAGGAAGTGTGGTACAGTGCCAAGAAGAGTGGGTACAGTGCCAGGAAGAATGGGACAGTGCCAGGAAGAGTGGTACAGGGCCAGAGTGATACAGTGCCAGGAGAGTGGTCCCAGTGCCAAGAAGAGTGGTACGGGGCCAGAGTTGTTACAGTGCCGGAAGAGTGGTACAGTGCCAGAAAGAGTGGTACGGGCAGAGTGATACAATACCAGGAAAAGTGGTACAGTGCAGGAAGAGTGGTACAGTGCCAGGAAGAGTGGTACAGGCCAGGAAGAGTGGTACGGGTCCCAGAAGAGTGAACAGTGCCAGGAAGGTTGGTACAGTGGCAGGAAGAGTGGAACACTGCCAGGAAGAATACTACAGTACCATGAAGAGTGGTACAGGGCAGGTATACAGTGCCGGGAAGAGTGGTACAGTGCCAGGAAGAGTGGTACAGTGCCAAGAAGAATACTACAGTGCAGGAAGAGTGGTACAGGGCAGAGTGATACGTGCCAGGAAGAGGGTACAGGCAAGGAAGAGTAGTAAAGTCCCAGCAAGAGTGGTACGGGGCAGAAAGAGTGATACAGTGCCAGAAAGAGTGGTACAGGGCCAGAAAGAGTGATTCAGTGCCAGGAAGAGGGGTACATTGCCAGGAAGAGGGGGACAGTGCCAGGAAGAGTGGTACAGTACCAGTAAGATTTTTACAATGCTAGGAAGAGTGGTACGGACCCAGAAATAGTGGTACAGTGCCAGGAAGAGTGGTACAGGGCCAGGAATAGTGGTGCAGTGCCAGGAAGAGTAGTACAGGGCCAGGAATAGTGTTACAGTGCCAGGAAGAGTGGTACAGGGCTAGGAAGAGTATTACAGTACCAGGAAGAGTGGTACAGGGCCAGAAAGAGTGATACAGTGCCAGGAAGAGTGGTACAGTGCCAGGAAGAGAGGTACAGTGCCAGGAAGGAAGATACAGTGCCAGGAAGAGAGGATTAGCAGAAAGTGCCAGAAAGGGTGGAGACCAGTGCAAGGAAGGGTGGAGACCAGTGCAAGGAAGGGTGGAGACCAGTGCAAGGGAGGGTGGAGACCAGTGCAAGGAAGGGTGGGGGACCAGTGCAAGGAAGGGTGGAGACCAGTGCAAGGAAGGGTGGAGACCAGTGCAAGGAAGGGTGGAGACCAGTGCAAGGAAGGGTGGAGACCAGTGCAAGGAAGGGTGGAGACCAGTGCAAGGAAGGGTGGAGACCAGTGCAAGGAGGGGGAGCCAGTGCAAGGAAGGATGGGGGGACCAGTGCAAGGAAGGGTGGAGCCAGTGAAAGGAAGGGTGGAGACCAGTGAAGGAAGGGTGAGCCCAGTGCAAGGAAGGGTGGAGACCAGTGCAAGGAAGGGGGTGGAGACCGTGCAAGGAAGGGTGGGACCAGTGCAAGGAAGGTGGAGACCAGTGCAAGGAAGGGTGGAGACCAGTGCAAGGAAGGGTGGAGACAAGTGCAAGGAAGGGTGGAGACCAGTGCAAGGAAGGGTGGAGACCAGTGCAAGGAAGGGTGGAGACCAGTGCAAGGAAGGGTTTGGAGCCAGTGCAAGGAAGGGTGGGACCAGTGCAAGGAAGAGTGGAGACCAGTGCAAGGAAGGGTGGAGACCAGTGCAAGGAAGGGTGGAGCCCAGTGAAAGGAAGGGTGGAGAACAGTGAAAGGGAAAGGGTGGAGACCAGTGCAAGGAAGGGTGGAGACCAGTGCAGGAAAAGGGGTGGAGACCAGTGCAAGGAAGGGTGGAGACCAGTGCAAGGAAGGGTGGAGACCAGTGCAAGGAAGGGTGGAGACCAGTGCAAGGAAGGGTGGAGACCAGTGCAAGGAAGGGTGGAGAACCAGGCCAGAAGGGTGGAGACCAGTGAAAGGGGAAGGGTGGAGACAGTGCAAGGAAGGGTGGAGACCAGTGCAAGAAGGTGGAGACCAGTGCCAGGAAGGGTGGAGCCCAGTGAAAGGAAGGGTGGGACCGTGCAAGGAAGGGTGGAGACCAGTGCAAGAAAGGGTGGAGACCAGTGCCAGGAAGGGTGGAGACCAGTGCCAGGAAGGGTGGAGACCAGTGCCAGGAAGGGTGGAGACCAGTGCCACATGACTTATGCCGCTCCGTCGGAAAAGTTTTGCCTTGGTGATCGCAATGAATATTGCAGAGGTGTGTGGCACTGTATGGCACTGTGTGTGTGTGTGTGTATGTGTGTGTGTTTGTGTGTACCCACCTATTTGTGATTGCAGGGGGTCGACCCATAGCTCCTGGCCCCGGGTGTGTGTGAGAGAGATTATTCTAAATCAACTTTAATATATCCAACGTAAATCCAAACTTAAACCTGTATTTATTTATAATTTTGAAAACTAACAATGGTGAAAATTAGATTTTGATACAAAATTCACTGGTTCTTTTTTTTTTTGTTTACTCGATTTGTGTTTAATTTTCTTGGTCTTGTGAGGCATATTTATTTATTTTAGTTTTGCCTGTCTGTTGGGCCGACCTCTGACGTGGTCAGTCCCAAGTGATAGTAACTCCAGCTGTGGCTTAGTTAGTGTTACTGTGGTCGAAAGTTTGATGGTAGCCTCAGCCCCTTATTGACGTCTCCCAGCTCAGGCTGACACTACTGAAGTCTCCCAGCTCAGACTGACACTACTGAAGTCTCCCAGCTCAGACTGACACTACTGAAGTCTCCCAGCTCAGGCTGACACTACTGAAGTCTCCCAGCTCAGACAGACACTACTGCAGTCTCCCAGCTCAGACTGACACTACTGAAGTCTCCCAGCTCAGGCTGACACTACTGAAGTCTCCCAGCTCAGGCTGACACTACTGAAGTCTCCCAGCTCAGACTGACACTACGCAGTCCCAGTCAGACTGACACTACTGAGTCTCTCCGCTTCCCGGCTGACACTATGAAGTTCCCAGCTCAGGCTGACATACTGAAGTCTCCAGCTCAGACTGACACTACTGAAGTCTCCCAGCTCAGACGACATACTGAAGTCTCCCAGTCAGGCTGACACTACTGAAGTCTCCCCGCTCAGACTGACACTACTGAAATCTCCCAGCTCAGACTGACACTACTGAAGTCTCCCAGCTCAGGCTGCACTACTGAAGTCTCCCAGCTCAGCTGACATATTGAAATCTCCCAGCTCAGGCTGGCATACTGAAGTCTCCCAGCTCAGGCTGACACTACTGAAGTCTACCAGCTCAGGCTGACACTACTGAAGTCTCCTAGCTCAGGCTGACACTACTGAAGTCTCCAGCTCAGGCTGACACTATTGAAGTCTCCCAGCTCAGGCTGGCATTTCTGAAAGTCTCCAGCTCAGGCTGACACTACTGAAGTCTCCCAGTCAGGCTGGGCACTACTGAAGTCTCCAGCTCGGCTGAAAACTACTGAAGTTCCAGCTCAGGCTGACACTACTGAAGTCTCCCGCTCAGGCTGACACTACTGAAGTCTCCCAGCTCAGGCTGACACTACTGAGTCTCCCAGCTCAGGGGGTGATACTACTGAAGTCTCCCCGCTCAGACTGACACTACTGAAGTCTCCCAGCTCAGGCTGACAATACTGAAGTCTCCCAGCTCAGGCTGACCCCTATTGAAGTCTCCCAGCTCAGGCTGGGCACTACTGAAGTCTCCCAGCTCAGGTGGAAATACTGAAGTCTCCCAGCTCAGGCTGACATATGAAGTTTTCCAGCTCAGGCTGACACTATGAAGTCTCCCAGCTCAAAGGGTGCACTACTGAGTTCCCAGCTCAGGTGGGCCCCTACTGAAGTCTCCAGCTCAGGCTGACACTATTGAAGTTCCAGCTCAGGCTGACACTATGAAGGGCTCCCAGCTCAGGGTGACACTATTGAAGTCTCCAGTCAGGCTGACACTATTGAAGTCTCCCAGCTCAGGCTGACACTATTGAAGTCTCCCGCTCAGGCTGAACTATTGAAGTCTCCCAGCTCAGGCTGACACTACTGAAGTCCCCCCAGCTCAGGCTGACATATTGAAGTTCCCAGCTCAGGCTGACACTATTGAAGTCTCCAGCTCAGGCTGAAATTTGAAGTCTCCCGCTCAGGCTGACACTATTGAAGTCTCCCAGCTAGGCTGACACTATTGAAGTCTCCACTCAGGCTGACACTATTGAAGTCTACCAGCTCAGGCTGACACTATTGAAGTCTCCCAGCTCAGGCTGGGCACTATTGAAGTCTCCACAGTCAGGTGACACTATTGAAGTCTCCCCGTCAGGCTGAAACTACTAAAGTCTACAATCTCAGGCTGACACTATTGAAGTCTACAGCTAGGCTGACACTATTGAAGTCTCCCAGCTCAGGCTGACACTTGAAGTCTCCAGCTCAGGCTGACACTATTGAAAGTCTCCCCGCTCAGGTGACACTACTAAAGTCTACAATCTCAGACTGACACTATGAAGTCTCCCAGTCAGGCTGACACTACTGAAGTCTCCCAGCTCAGGCGACACTATTTAAGTCTCCCAGTCAGGCTGACATACTGAAGTCTCCGCCTCAGGCTGACACTATTGAAGTCTCCCCGTCAGGCTGACACTATGAAGTCTCCAGCTCAGGTGACACTATTGAAGTCTCCCAGCTCAGGTGCACTATTGAAGTCTCCCAGCTCAGGCTGCATACTGAAGTCTCCCAGCTCAGGCTGACACTATTGAAGTTCCCAGCTCAGGCTGACACTATTGAAATTTTCCCCGCTCAGGCTGCACTATTGAAGTTCCCCGCTCAGGCTGACCTATTGAGTCTCCCAGTCAGGCTGACACTAATTTATGTCTCCCAGCTCAGGTGACACTATTGAAGTCTACCAGCAGGCTGACATATTGAAGTTCCAGCTCAGGCTGACACTATTGAAGTCTCCCAGCTCAGGCTGACACTATTGAAGTCTCCCAGCTCAGGCTGACACTACTAAAGTCTACAATCTCAGACTGACACTACTGAAGTCTCCCAGCTCAGGCTGACACTATTGAAGTCTCCCAGCTCAGACTGACACTACTAAAGTCTACAATCTCAGACTGACACTACTGAAGTCTCCCAGCTCAGGCTGACACTATTGAAGTCTCCCAGCTCAGGCTGACACTATTGAAGTCTCCCAGCTCAGGCTGACACTATTGAAGTCTCCCAGTCAGGCTGACAATATTTAAGTCTCCCCGCTCAGGCTGACCTTTGAAGTCTACCAGCTCAGGCTGACACTATTGAAGTCTCCCAGCTCAGGCTGCACTAAATTTAAGTCTCCCCGCTCAGGCTGCACTATTGAAGTCTCCCCGTCAGGCTGACACTACTAAAGTCTACAATCTCAGCTGACACTACTGAAGTCTCCCAGATCAGGCTGACACTATTGAAGTCTCCCAGCTCAGAAGACACTACTAAGTTAAATCTCAGACTGACACTACTGAAGTCTCCCCCGCTCAGGCTGCACTTCTGAAGTCTCCAGTCAGACTGACACTACTAAAGTCTACAATCTCAGACTGAACTACTGAAGTCTCCCAGCTCAGGCTGACACTATTTAGTTCCTGCTCAGGGCTGACATTACTAAAATCTACAATCTCAGACTGACACTACTGAAGTCTCCCAGCTCAGGCTGACACTACTGAAGTCTCCAGCTCGGCTGACACTCTGAAGTCCCCCCAGTCAGGCTGACACTACTGAAGTCTCCAGCTCAGGTGACACTACTGAAGTCTCCCAGCTCAGGCTGACACTATGAAGTCTCCCCGCTCAGACTGACACTACTGAAGTTCCCAGCTCAGACTGACACTACTGAAGTCTCAACTCAGACGACACTACTGAAGTCTCCCAGCTCAGACTGACACTACTGAAGTCTCCCAGCTCAGGGTGACACTACTGAAGTCTCCCAGCTCAGACTGACACTACTGAAGTCTCCCAGCTCAGGGTGGCACTACTGAAGTCTCCCAGCTCAGACTGACACTACTGAAGTCTCCCAGCTCAGGGTGGCACTACTGAAGTCTCCCAGCTCAGACTGACACTACTGAAGTCTCCCAGCTCAGGCTGACACTACTGAAGTCTCCCAGCTCAGGCTGACACTACTGAAGTCTCCCAGCTCAGGCTGACACTACTAAAATCTACAATCTCAGACTGACACTACTGAAGTCTCCCAGCTCAGGCTGACACTATTGAAGTCTCCCAGCTCAGGCTGGCACTACTGAAGTCTCCCAGCTCAGGCTGACACTATTGAAGTCTCCCAGCTCAGGCTGACACTATTGAAGTCTCCCAGCTCAGGCTGACACTACTGAAGTCTGCCAGCTCAGGCTGGCACTACTGAAGTCTCCCAGCTCAGGCTGACACTACTGAAGTCTGCCAGCTCAGGCTGGCACTACTGAAGTCTCCCAGCTCAGGCTGACACTACTGAAGTCTGCCAGCTCAGGCTGGCACTACTGAAGTCTCCCAGCTCAGACTGACACTACTAAAGTCTACAATCTCAGACTGACACTACTGAAGTCTCCCAGCTCAGGCTGACACTACTGAAGT
>NC_069482.1:24903321-24920424 GCF_026875155.1 Cherax quadricarinatus
TGTGTGTGTGTGTGTGTGTGTGTGTGTGTGTTTACATTTCTCCCGTCAACTTCAAGGTCCTTCACCTTTTCATTTCTCCCGGAAATGTTCCTGATAATGGTACAAAACAGACCGAAACATCGTCTTAAGGTTGCTCTCCTAAGAGTGGTACTAGCAAGGTTTTGCTCTAACTGCGCTACTGTGACCTTTAATCTTAATATATAAGTTGTTTAACATGCAAATTGTTGAATGTACAAATTGTTATATATTCCAAATTGTTTTATGCACAATTAGGTATAAACTGTTACGTGTGCAAATTGTCAACAATTCCTGAGCCAGATTGCACGTCTTCGCCTTTGTCAACATTGCAACTCCCACCTCTGCCATGTCTGTGTCTACTCCAGACATGTGGGAGACACTGGGCAGTTACAGACATGATTGCAGCAGATCACTGCAATGCTTCAGATACTGACAAATGTTTGAGGGTTAAAAAGAGAGTTGATAAATTAGACACATATTCAACGCTTGGATATCTTTATTGTAGAAACGTTTCGCCACACAGTGGTTTCATCAGTCCAGTGCAAAGAATAGTGGTGAAGATCAGAGGGTGATTGAGGTAATCAGTCCCTCAGCCTCGAGACGATGTAAATAATCCATCCATGCTATTTACTGGAATTCTGACTAAATTGTTAGTATCTTGGGCTATTGTTGCATTGTGGGTTAGTGAGGTTAGCAAAACATTCGACTCACCCATGTTTAATAATGCCTGCCAGAAATCTTCGGCTTCTGAAGAAGGCATCTTGAAAACCAGGAATATTCGCGTTATTTCTGTACTGTGTGAGGTGGGTTACGTGTGTACTCACCTATTTGTGGTTGCAGGGGTCGATTCATAGCTCCTGGCCCCCGCCTCTTCACTGAGTGCTACTGGGTGCTCTCTCTCCCTGCTCCATGAGCTTTATCAAACCTCGTCTTAAAGCTGTGTATGGTTCCCGCCTCCACTATGTCACTTTCTAGGCTGTTCTACTGCCTGACAACTCTATAACTGAAGAAATACTTCCTAACATCCCTTTGACTCATTTGAGTCTTCAACTTCCAATTGTGACCCCTTGTTTCTGTGTCCCATCACTGGAACATCCTGTCTTTGTCCACCTTGTCTATTCCGCGCAGTATTTTGTATGTCGTTATATTCTCCCTGACCCTCCTGCCCCCAGTTTTGTCGGGCCCAAATTTCCCTTACCCTGTCTTCGTAGGACAATCCCCTTAGCTCCGGGACTAGTCTTGTTGCAAACGTTTGCACTTTCTCTAACTTCTTGAGGTGCTTGACCAGGTGTGGATTCCAAACTGGTGTGTACTCACCTATTTGTATCACCTATTTGTGGTTGCGGGGGGTCGAGTCCTAGTCCGGGGCCCCCCCTCTTCACCGGTTGCTAAGACCCTCTCTCCCCCCGCCCATGGCTTTATCAAAACCTCGTCTTAAAACTGTGTAGGGTTTCCCTGCCCCACTACGTCATTTTTAGGCTATTCCATGCCTTAAACTTATGACGAAGAAAACTTCCACTATCTTCTGACTCTTTTGTGTTTCAACTTAAAATTGTGGCCTCTTGTTTCTGTGTCCCCCCCCCTGGAACACCGCCTTGTCCCCCTTGTTATTCCACGCGTATTTTATATGTCGTTATATGTCCCCGGACCCCCCTGTCCCAGTGTCGAGGCCGTTTTCCCCCTTAAATTTTTTCTTCATGGCTTTCCCCCTTGTCTGGAAATAACTTTTGAAAACCTTTGTTTTCTTAGTTTCTTGACGTGCTTTAAAAAGTGCGGGTTCCAAACGGGTGCTGCATATCAGTAGGGCCCTGACTAAGGTTTGGACTGTCTTAAATGTTCCCTTACTAAGGTGTCCTTTTCGGTTTCCCAGGCGCCCTATGCTGCAGCGTTATCTGATTGAGGGGGTTTTTCCCGGGCATGTCGGTTTTAATAACCCCAAGATTTTCCCCTTGAGTGGGGTTTTTGCAGTCTTTGGGCCCATAGCCTATATCTGTCTGTGGTTTCTGTGCCCTTTCCCCCTATCTTCTGATTTGCATTTGCAGTTAAATTCGAGAAGCCTTTGCTGGACAGGTGTCCAGTCTGTCCAGGTTTTTTTGAGTCCGCCTGTCCTCATCGTTTTAATTTTCCCCTCTTTAACTTAAATCATTGAAAAACAGGGACACTTCTGAGTCTAACCTTCCGTATGTCGTTCACATTACAAAAATGCAGGTCCTAGGCCGCCCCCTGGGGACCCGCTCGTCCAGGTGCCCACTGTGATAATATTACTACCGACTCGTTGTTGCCTCCCGGGTAGGTTTTCTCTGATCCATTGAGTGCCCTTCCTGTTATATGCGCCTGAGCTCTAGCTTCTGCCTAATCTCTTGTGAGGAATGTGTAAAAGGCCTTCTTGCAGTCCAAGAAGAGCAATCAACCCACCCCTCTCTTCTTGTCTTACTTCTGTTTTTTTATCATAAAACCCCCAAAAGGTTTTGAACGGATTTGCCTTCGTGAATGTGTGGTTGGATTTATACTCCTGTTCCTTTTTCCAGGTGCTCCACCACTCCCTCTGATAATCTTCTCCATAATTTTGCTACTTACACGTCAATGACACAGGTCTATAGTTTAGTGCCTCTTTTCTGTCCCCTTTTTGAAAATGGGAACTACATTTGTGTTTTCCCTACCTGGGGAGTTCCCCAGTTTCCAGGGTGTGTGAAGATTTGGTAAGGGGTACGCACAACATATTGTCCCTCTCTAAGGCCCCTGGAGAGATGTTGTCGGTCCCATTGCCTTTGAGGTATCGATGCCCCCTTAGCATTTCTTCACCCCCCTCCTCATTGTATTTTGTCGTCCAAACTTGTTGGGTATTCCTTGTTGGTGCCCCCATTGGTCTGTCCCCCAGAGCCCTTTCTGTCTACTGTAAATACTTCCTTAAATCCGTGTTGAGTCCTCACATACCTCTTGATTTTTCTTGTGAGTTCCCCCCTTCTTTCCTCACCCTTTATCCTGGTCCTTGACTGTTTTTTTCCAAATGTGGCTATACAGCGTTTGGGGTCAGTTTTGACTTTCGTGCTATGCGTTTATACTGTCTTGGGCCTCCCTCCTTATCTGGATATCGTTTTGGCTTTTATAATCTCCTTTTTTTCCTGGGCCCTATCCTTTGTCCTTTTTCCCTTCTTGTTGCACTTAGTTTTTGCTCCCTAACCTTCGGGGGAAAAACCAAGGCCCGTCTTGGTTTCCTATTATTTCTTTTTCCCCTTGGGACAAAACTTTCCTCGCCTCCTTGCATTTGTTGCCCATTTTCCATCATCTTTTTTATGATTTTCCTACCATTTCTTGTCCACTGAACCCCCTGCAGGAAAGTTTCTCAACCTGTGTAGTCCCCCTTTTATGTTTGGCCTGCCCCTTTGTTCTTTTACCTTTTCCACTGTAACCTATATTAGTCAAAATCAAAACCCACATGATCGCTAGCCCCAAAGGGGGCCTCTGTAAGTGATGTCCTCGATTCTAAAACTGCCGGGGTGAACACAAGACCCAGTCTTGCTGGTCATCCCCCCCTTCTCTGGTTGTTTCCCTGACATGTTGATGCATGGGTTTTCAAGTCCATACCCATCTTTGCTCTCCATGTTTGGGCCCCATGGGCTCCATTTTTTCCAGTCGTCTCCCTGTGGTTGAAACCCCCTTCCCAGTAACTTTGCTCTGCTCGATGAGCTCTTCTTCCCACCTCACCCAGTGTGCCCACCATCACCTGTTTTTTTCTTCTTACCCCTCTTTTGGCCTCCTGCAGTTCTGGGGTGGGTTTAATCACTCCAAGATACTTTATGTTCTCCGGATGAATTGTACCTACAATGTTTTCCTTTCTCCAATCATGTCCTGCCTTCCTTTTCCCCAAATCCCCTTTGGGTTTTTTATGAGCGTGCAACCCTCCTCCCCCTTATCCTTCTATCTTTCCTCAGGATCGATATCCTGTTGGGAAGATTGTGTCTGTTATTATCTCAGCGGTTTTTTTTCTGTGACTGCTTGTGTCGGGGAAATTTTTTTCATGATTTTTTCATTCACTCCTCATGTTTATTATTATTCCTCCGTTTTGTGTACCAAACCTTTAGTTTCTTTTCTATCATTGTGGTCATGCAAGTATTGGGGGTTGGGGGAGGGAGAGCCTTGGGGGGGGGCCTATAT
This sequence comes from Cherax quadricarinatus, assembly GCF_026875155.1. Classification (NCBI taxonomy): domain Eukaryota; kingdom Metazoa; phylum Arthropoda; class Malacostraca; order Decapoda; family Parastacidae; genus Cherax; species Cherax quadricarinatus. The sequence goes on from NC_069482.1 coordinate 24,907,495, forward strand.
GGGGCGGGGTGTAGGGGGTAGTGTTGATGGGGGTGGGGTCAGAATGCCCAAAAGGAAAAGCTTTTGGGGGTGAGGTTTGTGATAGGGGGTTGGTGGCAGAGGGAACGTGAGGGGGTTTGGGAGTATGGTTGCTCGTTGGGGAATGTCGCGGGGGGGTTTTTTTGGGGAGATTCTGTGGGGTGTGTTTCCCCTTCCCCCTGTGTCTGGGCCCTGCTTTTTTCATTGTTCCGTTCCTCCTTGCGTCTCTGTCCCTCTTTTTCGTGTAGTCCTTTTTCTTGTGTTTGTCGCGGTCGGGATCTTTGGTACCCCTCTTTGTTTTCCAGTCTTGCTTTTCTTGCAGAATCCTGATTCGAAGTTCTTTTTGAAAGTTACTCTGACAGGCCGATTTTCCCATCGCAACCACCAATTTTTGGGAAAATTTGTCCCCTGGGTCATTTTGCCCTCCCCTATTGTTTTATGTCCTTTCAATATTTTTTTTTCCTCTGTTTTTTTTCTTAAAAGTTGGCCCCCTTGGCTTTTTGGGGCCCCGTACAAAAAAAATGACCTCCCCCTTTCCCCCCCACTGAGTCCCCATCTGTTCCCTCTGGGCATTTTGTTTCCTTCCATTGACATGTTCTTGCCTTCAGCCCCTGTCATATCTAAAACTCTATTCTTAGTGGACTTCTTTCGGGGCCGCTCCCCCGTGCTACGCATTTGGTGTTAGAACTCTGCATATAAAAAACCCCTTCCCCCATTTTTCTTGGACCTGTCGCGGTTTAGTGTGTCATCGTTTTTTCCCCGGCCCCCGGGGTTTGATAGGCCCTTCGTGTACGGCATGTCCCCTTTGTTGTTACCATCCCCTTGTCTGCGCCTGCCCTTGAATTCCATCATTGTTTTGCCTGTGTTTGTCTCAGTGGCTCGTCGTTTTTTCCCCGGGCCCCACGTGGGCGGGTTGGGGCCTTCCTGTGGGCATGTTCCGTTGTTGCTTACCATCCCCTTTTGGCCTGACTTTGAATTTCCTGATGTCACGTTAAATTGTCATTTGTCTCTCAAATTGTTTAGGTTTTGCAGTTTTTTCTAAGCACTGTGTGTGTTTTGTGTGTGTGTGTGTGTGGTGTGTGTGTGTGGTGTGTGGGGTTTGTGTGTGTGTGTGGTGTGTGTGTTTTTATCGTTTTGTTCGTGTGGTGGACGAAGAAAAGTTCCTCATTCCTTAAGTCAAAATGTTTACACACGAGCCCAGTCCTTGTCGGCCACGGGACTCAAACCGCAGTCTTCAGGGACTTGGCACTCTACCCAGCTGAGGGACTGATTACCTCACCTTCTCTACACAGATCTGCACTTTTCCCAAAACTAACCCTAGAATTTCCTCGATAAAGCCCTTGATGGGCGAAAAGTTAAGTAAGATCCCTAGAGTTGCAATGTGTTAAAAAATTACCGATAATTTTCTCTTCGTTGTTGTTTGCCTGTTTTTTTCCCCCTTATTATAGCGAAATTATGTCTTTAATTTGATTTTTGAAAAATTTTAATTCGTTTTGTATATCTGAATTTAATTGATTTTTTAATTCGTTAATTTATGTTAAAATTTCTTTAATTTCCGAATTAAGAGGTTTAATTATTTTTAGAGGCAATGCGGATTGTAGGTGTTTAGCAGGAGAATGATTGCCTGGGAAGGAAAAATTGCCCCGGGGGAAAAAGGTTGCCCGGAGAAAAATGATTGCCTGGGAGAAGAATGATTTCCCCGGAGAAGAATGTGCCCCGGAGAAGAATGATTGGTGGAGAAGAATGAATGGGTGGAGAAAAATGATTGGCTGGGGGAAAAAGATTGTGGAGAAGAAGATTGTCTGGGGAAGAAAGATGCCCGGGGAAGGGAATGATTTGGTGGAGAAGAAAGAATGGTGGGAAAATGATGGCTGGAGAAAAAAGATTGGGTGGAGAAGAATGATTGGCTGGAGAAGAAAAGATTGCCTGGAGAAGAAAGATTTCCTGGAGAAAAAATGATTGTGGGAAGAATGACTGTGGAGAAGAATGATTGGCTGGAGAAAAATGAATGGTGGAGAAAAAGATGGTGGAGAAGAATTTTGGGGGTTTGCTGGAGAAGAAATGCCCTTTTCTGGAGAAGAATGATTGGGGTGGGGGAAGATGGTAAAAAGATTTCCCGGGAGAAAAGATTGCCCGGAGAAGAATGAATTCTGGGGGAGGGGGGAAAAATGAATGCCTGGGAGAAAAAAATTTAAAAAAAACTGGAGAAAATGATTGCTAGAAGAAAGATTCCCGGAGAAGAATGATTTCCTGGAGAAAAAATGATGCCGGAGAAGAATGATGTGGGAAGAAGAATGCTGGAGAAAATGATTGGCGGAGAAGAATGTTGGTGGGAAAAATGTTCTGGAGAAGAATGATTGCCCCGGGGAAAAATGATGCTGGGAAAAAATGATTGCCTGGGAAGATGATTGGGTGGAGGAAAAATGATTGGCTGGGAAGAATGGGGCCCGGAGAAAATGAAAGCCCGGGAGAAGATTTGGGGTGTTTGGAGAAGAAAGATGCCCGGAGAGAAAGACTGCCCGGAGAAGAATGATTGGCTGGAGAAGGAATGAATGGGGGAAAAAGATTGGCTGGAGAAAAATGATTGGCTGGAGAAGAATGATTGCCCGGAGAAGAATGATTTGCCCGGGGGAAGAAAGCTGCCCGGAGAAAAATGATTTCCTGGAGAGAAAGATTGGTGGGGGAAGAATGTTGGTGGAGAAGAATGATTGCTGGGGAAGAATGATTGCTGGAGAAAAATGATTGCCTGGGAAGAATGAGCTGGGAAAAATGATTTCCGGGAGAATGATTCTGGAGAAAAATGATTTGGGGGAGAAAAATGAATGGCTGGAGAAAAAAAATTTTGGAGAAGAAGATTGGCTGGAGAAAAATGAGCCCGGAGAAGAATGATGCCGGAGAAGAATGATGCCTGGAGAAGAAAGATTTTGGCTGGAGAAAAAGATTTGGGTGGAGAAGATGTTTGGTGGGAGAAAGATTTTGGAAAGAATGATTGTGGGAAGATGATTGGGTGGAGAAGAATGATGCCCGGGAAAAATGATTTGAAAGGGGAGAAAAATGATGCTGGGAAAATTTATTTTGGGGAAGAATGATTGGCCGGAGAAAATGATTTCTGGAGAAAAATGATTGGGGGGGGGAGAAGAAGAGGCTGAAAGAATGATTGTGGAGAAGGGAAGATTGGCTGGGAAAAAGAGGCTGAGAAGATGATTTTGGAGAGAATATTGTGGAGAAGAATGATTGGTGGAGAAAAATGATGGGGTGAGAAAGAAATTGGGTGGAGAAGAATGATTGCCGGGAAGAATGATTGGCTGGGAAGAATGAGGTGAGAAAAATGATTTTGGAGAAGAATGATGGTGGAGAAGAATGATTGGTGGAAAGAATGTTGTTTGGGGAAGAAGAGGTGGAGAAAATTTTATGGTTTCGGGGAAGATGATTTCTGGAGAAGAATGATTGGTGGAGAAAAATGATTTGGAGAAAAATGATGCCTGGAGAAAATGATTGGCTGGAGAAATGATTGGGTGGAGAAGAATGAGGTGGAGAAGAATGATTGCCTGGAGAAGAAAGTTGGTGGGAAGAATGAATTTGGCTGGGAGAATGGGTGGCTGGGGAAGAAAGTTTGGTGGAGAAGAAGATTGGCTTTGGGGAAGAAAAGATTGGTGGGAAGAATGATTGGGGGGGATTTTGGAGAAGAAAAATTGCGGAGAAAAATGATTGCTGAGAAGAATGTTGGCTGGAGAGAATGATTTGGTGGAGAAAAAGATTGCCTGGAGAAGAATGTTTTGGAGAAGAATGATTTTGGAGAAAATGATTTGGTGGAAGAATGATTTTGGGAAGAAGATTTCTGGAGAAGAAGATTGGTGGAGAAGAAAGATTGGGGAGAAAAATGATTGCCCGGAGAAATGATTGCCCGGAGAAGAAAGATTGGCTGGAGAAGAATGATTGGTGGGAAGAATGATTGGTGGAGAAAAATGATTGGTGGAGAAGAATGATTGCCGGAGAAAAATATTGCCGGAAAGAATGTTGGCTGGAAAGAATGATTGTGGAGAAGAAGTTCTGGGAAGAAATGATTGGCTGGAGAAGAATTTATTGCTGGAGAAGAAAAGATTGGTGGAAAGAATGATTGGTGGAGAAGAAAGATTGGGGGAGAAAGGGGAATTATTGGGGGAGAAAATGATTGCCCGGGGAAGAATGAGGTGGGAAGAAAGATTGGCCCGGAGAGAATGATTTCCCGGAGATGAATTTGAAAAATTTTGGGGGGGAAGAATGATTTGGTGGAGAAGAATGATTTCTGGGGAAGAATGATTGGCTGGAGAAAAATGATTGTGGGAAGAATGATTGGTGGGGAATGATTGGTGGAGAAGGGAAATTTTATTGGTGGAGAAGAATATTGGCTGGAGAAAAATGATTGTGAGAAGAATATTTCCGGAGAGAATGATTGGGTGGGAAGAATGATTGTGGAGAAGAATGATTGGTGGGAAGAATGATTGGGTGGGAAAAAAGGGGGAAAATGATTGGGTGGGAAAATGAAAGCTGGGGAAGAAAGATTGGGTGGGAGAAGAAATTTGTGGAGAAAAATGATTGCTGGGAAGAATGATGGGGGGAAAAGAAAAGATTCCCCGGGGAAAAATGATTGGTGGAGAAGAAGATTGGTGGGAGGGGAAAGATTGGGGGAGAAGAATGTTGCCTGGGAGAAATGATTGCCCGGAGAAAAATGTTGTTTGGGGAAAAAAGATTTGGGTGGGAAGGGAAAGATTGGTGGGAAAAAATGATTCCTGGAAAAAATGATTTCTGGAGAAAAAATGATTGGCGGAGAAAATGATTGGTGGAGAAGAAAGATTGCCTGGGAAGAAAAGAATGATTGCCCGGAGAAGAATGATTTTTGGAGAAGAATGATTTCCCGGAGAAAATGTTGGTGGGAGAAAAAAAATATTGGGTGGGAAGAATATTTTGGTGGCGGAGGAATGATTGTTTGGGGGAAAAAAGATTTCTGGGGAAGAATGTTGCTGGAAAAAATATTTTTGGAGAAGAATGATTTGGGGGAGAGGGAAAGATTGGGGGAGAAGAATGATGCCTTAAAAAAATGATTGCCCGGAGAAAAATGATTGGGGAGAAAGGGGGGAAGAAGATTGGTGGGAAGAATGATTGCCGGGGAAAAAAATGATTGCTTGGGGGGGAAAAATGATTGCCGGAGAAGAATGATTGGCGGAGAAGAATGTTGTGGGAGAAGATTTGGTTTTGGGAAAAAATGATTGCTGGAGAAGAATGTTGCCCGGGGAAAAAAAAAGATTGGGTTTGGGAAAGAATGATTTCCCGAGAAGAAAGATTTTGGGGAAAAAATGATTGGCTGGAGAGAAGATTGCTGGAGAAGAAGATTTCTGGAGAAGAATGTTGGCGGAGAAGAATGATTGCCTGGGGAAAAAATGATTGCCGGAGAAGAATGTTGGGGAGAAAAAGGGGGGGAGTGATTGGTGGGAAGAAAGATTGGCTGGAGAATTTATTGGCTGGAGAAGTGATTGGTGGAGAGGGGGATTGCTGGAGAAGAATGATGGCTGGAGAATGATTGCCTGGAGAAAAATGATTGGCTGGAGAGAGGGGTTCTGGAAAAAAGAATGATTGCTGGAAAAGAATGATTGGCTGGAGAGAATGATTGGTGGGAAGAATGATTGCGGAAAAAGGGAAAAGATTGGCTGAGAAGAATGATTGCCCGGGGGAAAAATGATTGTGGAAAGAATGATTGGCTGGAAGAAAGATTGGTGGAGAAAAATGATTGCCCCGGAGAAGAAAGATTTCCTGGGAAAGAATGATTGTGGGGGAAAATGATTGCTGGAGAAAGTTTTGGTGGAGAAGAAAGATTGTGGAGAAAATGTTGGCTGGAAGAATGATTGGCTGGAGAGGAAAGTTGATGGGAAAGAATGATTGGGGAGAATGATTGCCTGGAGAAGAATATTGGTGGAGAAAGGGGAAAGTTCCCCGGAGAAAAAATGATTGGTTTTGGAGAAGAATGATTGCCCGGAGAAAAATGATTGCTGGAGAAGAATGATTGGGGAGAAGAAGAATGCTGGGAGGAAGTTGGCTTGGGGAAGAAAGATTGCTGGAGAAAAATGATTGGTGGAGAAGAATGATTGGGTGGAGAGGGAAAGATTGTGGGAAGAAAGATTGGGGTGGAAGAATGATTGCCTGGAGAAGAATAGGGCCCCCGGAAAAAAAGGAATGATTTCGGAGAAAAATAAAGGTGGGAAGAAGATTGGGTGGAGGGGGAATGATTTGGGTGGGAAAAATGTTGTGGGGGGTGATTGCCTGGAGAAGAATGATTGGGGGAGAAGAATGATTGCCGGAGAAGAAGATTGGCTGGAGAAGAATGATTGGCTGGAGAAGAATGATTGGCGGAGAAAATATTGGGCTGGGAAGAAGATTGGGGAAAAATTTGGTTTAAAAATTTGTTTTTTAAAAAAAATGTTGCTTTAAAATTTCCCCCAAAAGAAATTCTAAAAAAATTCCCCAAAAATTTCCCCAAAACTTTCTTTAAAATTATTCCCCAAAAATTTCCCCAAAGAATAAATTTTTGGAAAAAAATTTTTTATTCTAGGGGGATTTTTTTTTTTTTAGGAAAAGGGGGAAGGGGTGATCTAAAAATGATTTGGTGGAGAGGGTGTTGCTGGGAAAAAACTTGGTTGGAGAGAAAGATTGCCTGGAGGGAAGTGGCTGGGGGGGCTTTTTCTGGGTTGAAGAAAAAAACCCGCAGTAATAACCCGAAAAAAGGTAGAAAAAAGAAAAACCCCAAATTTTAAAATTAAAAAAATAAGAAAAAAAGGCAAAATAAAAATTTTTTAGGTGGGGGAAAGGGAAAAGGGGGATAGGGGGGGACCCCCCCCAAATGAATTTTTGAGAGAAGAGGAAAACGGCCAAAGGATAAAGGGGAGGAGGAAAGGGGAGAAAGGGAACGTGGGGGGAGGGGAACGGAAGGAGGGGGGAAGGAGGGGAGGGAGAAGGGGAGGGAGGGAGGGAAGGGGGGAAGAGAGAAGAAGAAAGGAAGGAAAGGGGGGGGAAAGAGTAGGGAAGAGAAAGGAGAGCAGAAAGGATTTAGAGGAAGGAAAAAGAGGAAAGAGGGGGGAATAAGGAAGGCAAAGTGAGGAGGGGAAAAGGGGGGGGCAGAAGTTAAAAGGAGGAGAAAAAAGAGGAAGGGAAAAGGGAAACGGTGAAAAAAAGAGAAAAAAAGAAGGGAGAGGAAAAAGGGAAAAAAGGGCCACACACACCCACACACACAAGACACGCACAACCCCCACACACTCCACACACACACACACACCACACACACATCACACGCACCCACCCGCACACACACACTCACACCCACACCACACACACACACACACAACAACACACACACACACATACACAAACACACACACACACACACACAACCTAGAAGTATCCTCCACTCCACCACCCACACAACAACCCCATCACCTCCACAAATCAAACCCCACCATCCCCACAACAACCCACCATCCCCACAACAACCCCACCACCCCCACAACAACTCCCCCCCCCCGCCAACCCACACAACAACCCACACACCCCCCACAACAACCCCAACACCCCCCACAACAACCCCACCACCCCCACAACAACCCACCACCCACACAACAACACCATACACACCCCCACAACAACCCCACCACCCACACACAACCCCCCCACCCCCACAACAACCCCAACACCCCCACAACAACCCCTCCATCCACACAAACAACCCCACCACTACCCCCCACCAACCACACCACCACACAACAACCCCACCACCCCCACAACAACGCCACACCACCCCCAATAACAACCTCATCACCCCCACAACAACCCCACCACTCCCCACAACTACCCAACCACCCCCACACAACCCACCACCTCCACAACACCCCTCCATCCACACAAAACCCCCAAAACCCACCACCCCACACCAACCCACACCACCCACACAACAACCCCCACCACCCCCACAAAACCCCTCCATCCACACAACACCCCACCACCCCCACAACAACCTCACACCACCCACACAACAACCCCACACCCCCCACAACAACCCCACCACCCCCTCATCCCCCCCCACTCAACAAGGTCAATTATCGACTATCAGTGTCCATAAACCGCTGTTTAAATAATATTTTACTAGTTCTCTTACCACTGTTTACCCACACCACCATAAATCACTCCCACATCCAATAATTGTGAGGGGAGATGGGGTGGCAGTGTGGGAAAAGTTGGTGAGGTGGGGGGAAGGTAGGGCGTGTGTGTGGTGGGGGGTTTGAGTGGAAGGGTATTTCATAAGCTTCCCTTCTCTCCTCCCTTGTCCCACTCCCACATCCTCTCTCCCCCCGTCCCCACTTCCGCTCTCTCTCTGTCCCACCCTCCCTTCCCCCCTATCTTAATTCTCCCTCTCTGTCTCTTTATCTTCTTTGCTCTCCTCTTTTGCTACGTTTCTCTGCCGTAAATTTACAGATCATATTTATATAGATCGTATTTACATATATTATATTTGCACAAATCATGTTTACACAAATCATATTAACACAAATCATATTTACACAAATAACATATTTACACAAATCACATTTACAGAAATCATATTGCACAAATCATATATTTATACAAAATACGTATTTACACAAATCACATATTTACACAAATCATGTTCCTAGTCACATCCCACACACCTTCACTTCCTTCCTATTTACTTTCCTTCATTTTTTCTTATTCCCTTCCTTCTTTCTTTCCTTCTCTTCCTTCCGTCTAAGTGACTACTCCATTTATGCTTTTTTTTTTTTCATTATTATTATTATTATAATCAAAGGAAGCGCTAAACCCGGAGGATTATACAGCGCCTTGGGGGGGGATTGGAGGCATTCAAAAACTTGAATTTCGGGAACTGGAGCACAGTCCATCCCTAAATCAAGAGCCCCTCACCAACATAAGGAACCTTCCTTGAGGTTTTTTTTTTTTTTTTTTTTTTTTTTTTTTCAGACGGTAAATTTTCTCCTCACTCTGTCTGTCTGTCTCTCTTCTGCCTTCTCATGTCTCGTCTCTGTCTGACTCTGTCTGTCTGTCTGTCTCTGTCTGTCCTGTCTGTCTCTCTCTCTCTCTCTCTCTCTCTCTCTCTCTCTCTCAATCTATAATTTTTCCCCAACAACACCGAAAAAGCATTTTTGAGGTGGTAAAAAAACAGGGTGCTTTCTACTGTTTTTTCTAATATATAATTAGTGTGTATGGTGTTTATATATATATATATATGTATTTATATTAATACTAAAGATATATATAAAATATATATATATATATATATATATATAGATATATATATATAATATATATATATATATAATATTATATATATTAGTGTGATGATGCTCTTTTTTAAATTGATTTATTTCTATTTAGTCCTAGTAGTTTTGTATGGATTCTTCCTCTAGGCTGATTAGCAAGTTTTTCTTAGGCCTTTTATAAGCCTTTTCCCTTTTTTCATGCCATTTTCCTGTGCTGTTTCTCGTATTAATAACAAAGAAGAATTACCGACTATATGTTAGGTAAGAGGACACAAGTGCAACTAATGTGGTATTTATTGTGGGCAAACGTTCGCTCCTACAGAGCGAAACGTTGAATATTGCTTCTGAGTCCAATCCCTAATGATTTGGGTACATGGACTCCCTATTTGTGGTTACTGGGGTCGAGTCACAGCTCCAGGAAGCGTTTTTCACTGGTCCCTACTAGGTCCACTGTATCTCTTTGTCTGTCTCTCTGTGTGTCTATCTGTCTGTCTCTGTCTGTCTGTCTCTCTCTTTTGTCCTGTCTCTCTGTTTTTCTCCCTGTCTCTCTTCTGTCTGTCTCTGCTTGTCTCTCTGTGTGTGTCTCTCTCTCTCTTTGTCTGTCTCTCTGTGTGTCTCCCTGTCTCTCTTCTGTCTGTCTCTGCTTGTCTCGGGTGTGTGTCTCTCTCTCTTTTTGCCCTCTCTGTGTGTCTCCCTGTCTCTCTTCTGTCTGTCTCTGCTTGTCTCTGTGTGTGTGTCTCTCTCTCTCTTTGTCTCTCTGTGTGTCTCCCTGTCTCTCTTCTGTCTGTCTCTGCTTGTCTCTCTGTGTGTCTCTCTGTCTGTCTCTCTCCTCTGTACCTTCAAGTTTTCTTTATATTCCCTGTTCATCTCTGAGAATATTGGTTCTCAGACCAAGAAAAACTTCTCATTATTCGTTGATTTTGCTGAAGTTTGAGTGTTTGGTGAAGCTGTGAACGCCAGACTCACTCACTTTCTCTTTCTCTATACGTTTTTTTTTTTTAGAACGTTTGATATAACGATTTTGTTTGACTTATTAAAGCCAGAAACACACACACACACACACACACATACACACACAAGTGATGTAGTGGAGGCAGGAACCATACATAGTTTTAAGACGAGGTATGATAAAGCTCATGGAGCAGGAAGAGAGAGGATCCAGTAGCGGTCAGTGCAACCACAAATATGTGAGTACACACACACACACACACACACACACACACACACACACACACACACACACACACACACACACACACACACACACACACACACACACACACACACATCCAGCATCACTATAAAAAAAATAGCAATTTTGTGTTGAATTCATTGGCCTGGTTGCAGCCAGCCCAGCGATCGTGTTCCATTAGCAGAGAGTGACCTGATGGATGGAGGGAGGGAGGGGAGTGAGGGGAAAGCACAGCAGAGGGGAGAAAGAGGACAAGTGATAGGGAGAGAACACAGAATAAAAGGGGAGATGATAGATGCGAGGGAGAGTGTTGAGTTGTGAAAAGGGTGGATGAAGAAAGAGGATGAGACAGGGAATAAACGCGGAGGAAGAAGTGAGTGAGAGTGCTCGGTGAGAGAGGGAAACTGGGAAAGAGAAGAAAAAAGGAAATAGGGAGAAGGAAATAGGGAAGTATTACAACCTCGTAGCAGAGTAGTCACCCTAGTGGCACAGAGGTGCCAAAATTTAGTTCCCGTCTGTGTGTACTCGCCTATATGTGATTGCAGGGGTCGATTCACCAGCTCCTGCCCCTGGTGTATGGTGTGGTGTGTGTTTGGTGTGTGGGGTGTTGGTGTGAGTGTTGTGTGTTGTGTGTGTTTTGTGTGGGGTGTGTGTGTTGTGTGTGTGTGGTGTATGTTAGGCTTCTAATTTGGTGATAATAATAGATTTCCCTGAGCAGAAACACAGCTGGGCTATGCGAGAGAGACCCTAGACATCTGTGGTCCCCCTGGCAGGTGTTATTTGCATAGTTTGAGCACACAATAAACATTTTTTATTGTTCCTGTTATGAAAGAGAGCTTTTCACGCATATTGTTTTCTTAATTTTATTTTTCTGAGAGAAGAGAGAGAGAGAGAGAGAGAGAGAGAGAGAGAGAGAGAGAGAAGAGAGAGAGAGAGAAGAGAGACAGACAGACAGACAGACAAAGACAGACAGACAAGACAGACAGACAGACAGACAGACAACAGACGCAACAGAGCAGACAGACAGACGAGAGACAGAGAGTCTTAGGTTAGAGTTCTGGTCACAACAACAGAGTATAATCATTATAAAAACACACACACACACACACACACACACACACAAAACACACGCACACACACACACACACACACAAAACACACACACACACACACACACACATACACACACACAACACACACACACACACAAAAACACACACACACACACACACACACAACACACACACCACACACAACACACACACCAACCACACACACACACAACACACACATACACCCCACACACACCACAAACAAACACACACACACCCCCACACACACACACACACACAACAAAACACACACAAACACAATCAATTCGAATCATTGCATGTACTCCCTACTTAACAAAAACTTAAATATACATCCACTCATTCTACCATTTCTCCTGACAAACAAACACCAATCCAAGTAATAACAAGGGAAAGTGGAACAGTTGTTAATTCCAAAAAACAAATAAGTTAAACAATTCCGATGTATGGAAGACACCGTTGTAAATCATTAAGGAAGGTAAACCTCAGGGGGTTCACTGAACACTTTTTCGGGGGGAAACCTTTAGAAGGGTTTTTAAAATTTGTGCACCGTGACAAACTTGCACTGACAGTCTGAGGTCAGCAAGTAAACAGAGCACCTGTCCCCTAACCTCTACACTGGGTCAAGATTAACTATCCTCGTTACAGGTCACAGTACCCTAACTGAGTAACTTTCGCACTGTGTGAAGCAAACACACAACACAAACACACACACCCACACACACAAAACACACACACACACACACACACACACACACAACACACACACACACACACACACACACACACATACACACACACACACAACACAGCGAAACGTTGCCCCAATAAATGCTTGCCCTGCAATGCTGTTGTTGGTACTGCAACACTGGGAAACAACCTAGAGATGTGTTGTGGGGGTTAGGTTAGGTTAGGTTAGGTTAGGTTAGGTTAGGTTAGGTTAGGTTAGGTTAGGTTAGGTTAGGTTACGTTAGTTTAGGTTAGGTAAGGTTTGTCAGGACACAAGAACAAGTGTTTTCTGACCAGAGTCTTAGTCAAATGATGATCCACAGCTGGAGATTTTGGTCATCTGACCGAGACCTTCCACTGGCTTACCCCTTTCAAAATTGTGGCTATAATGTGTGGGGTAACAAGCTTCTGTGTAGCATGTGATTGTCTTTCAGTTTCTTGACACATCACCAATCTCCATAGTCTGACTGAGTGTCTCCTACAGGGCGTTTCCACCTACATCTTCTCGAGGTTTCATACAAGCGAAACATCGAACACTTCCTCCTTCTGGAGAGAGAGAAAGTTTCTCTTAAAATTTGGTAAT
>NC_069482.1:24920924-24928424 GCF_026875155.1 Cherax quadricarinatus
TGCCTGTACCTCTCTTCCTGGCACTGTACCACTCTTCCTGGCACTGTATCACTCTTTCTGGCCCTGTACCACTCTTCCTGGTACTGTAATACTCTTCCTAGCCCTGTACCACTCTTCCTGGCACTGTAACACTATTCCTGGCCCTGTACTACTCTTCCTGGCACTGCACCACTATTCCTGGCCCTGTACCACTCTTCCTGGCACTGTACCACTATTCTGGGTCCGTACCACTCTTCCTAGCATTGTACCACTCTTACTGGTACTGTACCACTCTTCCTGGCACTGTGCCACTCTTCCTGGCAATGTACCACTCTTCCTGGCACTGAATCACTCTTTCTGGCCCTGTACCACTCTTTCTGGCACTGTATCACTCTTTCTGGCCCTGTACCACTCTTGCTGGCACTTTACTACTCTTCCTTGCCCTGTACCCCTCTTCCTGGCACTGTATCACTCTGCCCTGTACCACTCTTCCTGGCACTGTAGTATTCTTCTTGGCACTGTACCACTCTTCCTGGCACTGTACCACTCTTCCTGGCACTGTATTACTCTGCCCTGTACCACTCTTCATGGTACTGTAGTATTCTTCCTGGCAGTGTTCCACTCTTCCTGCCACTGTACCACTCTTCCTGGCACTGTTTCACTCTTCCTGGCACTGTACCACTCTTCCTGGCACTGTACCACTCTTCCTGGCACTGTACCACTCTTCCTGGCACTGTACCACTTTTCCTGGTATTGTATCACTCTGCCCTGTACCACTCTTTCTGGCACTGTACCACTCTTCCTGGCACTGTATCACTCTGGCCCTGTACCACTCTTCTTGGCACTGTACCACTCTTCCTGGCACTGTATCACTCTGGCCCTGTACCACTCTTCCTGGCACTGTCCCATTCTTCCTGGCACTGTACCACTCTTCTTGGCACTGTACCACACTTCCTGGCACTGCACTACACTTCCTGGCACTGTACCACACTTCCTGGCACTGTACCACACTTCCTGGCACTGTACCACACTTCCTGGAACTATACCACACTTCCTGGCACTGTACCACTCTTCCTGGCACTATACCACACTTCCTGGCACTGTACCACACTTCCTGGCACTGTACCACACTTCCTGGCACTGTACCACACTTCCTGGCACTGTACCACACTTCCTGGCACTATACCACACTTCCTGGCACTGTACCACTCTTCCTGGCACTATACCACACTTCCTGGCACTGTACCACTCTTCCTGGCACTATACCACACTTCCTGGCACTGTACCACTCTTCCTGGCACTATACCACACTTCCTGGCACTGTACCACACTTCCTGGCACTATACCACACTTCCTGGCACTGTACCACTCTTCCTGGCACTATACCACACTTCCTGGCACTGTACCACACTTCCTGGCACTATACCACACTTCCTGGCACTGTACCACTCTTCCTGGCACTATACCACACTTCCTGGCACTGTACCACTCTTCCTGGCACTATACCACACTTCCTGGCACTGTACCACTCTTCCTGGCACTATACCACACTTCCTGGCACTGTACCACACTTCCTGGCACTATACCACACTTCCTGGCACTGTACCACTCTTCCTGGCACTATACCACACTTTCTGGCACTGTACCACTCTTCCTGGCACTGTACCACTCTTCCTGGCACTGTACCACACTTCCTGGCACTGTACCACACTTCCTGGCACTGTACCACACTTCCTGGCACTATACCACACTTCCTGGCACTGTACCACACTTCCTGGCACTATACCACACTTCCTGGCACTGTACCACTCTTCCTGGCACTGTACCACACTTCCTGACACCGTAACACTCTTCCTGGCACTGTACCACACTTCCTGGCACCGTAACACTCTTCCTGGCACTATACCACACTTCCTGGCACCGTAACACTCTTCCTGGCACTGTACCACACTTCCTGGCACCGTAACACTCTTCCTGGCACTGTACCACACTTCCTGGCACCGTAACACTCTTCCTGGCACTGTACCACACTTCCTGGCACCGTAACACTCTTCCTGGCACTGTAACACTCTTCCTGGCACCGTAACACTCTTCCTGGAAGTCACTTTTCTCAGTAAGTTTGGATTTAACCCTTTCTTGCATTCTTTGCCATTTCT
Organism: Cherax quadricarinatus; assembly: GCF_026875155.1. NCBI lineage: Eukaryota > Metazoa > Arthropoda > Malacostraca > Decapoda > Parastacidae > Cherax > Cherax quadricarinatus. Next base: position 24,923,060 of record NC_069482.1, read on the forward strand.
TGTCCATCTCTATCCTTTTCTCTCTCTCTCTCTCTCCTTTTCTCTCTTCTCTCTCTCTCCTCTCCCTCTCTCTCTCCTCTCTCTCTCTCTCTCTCTCTCTCTCTCTCTCTCTCTCTCTCTCTTCCTCCTCTTATTATCCCCTTTTCCACTCTCTCTGTCTCCTTGTTCTACTCTTTTCATCTACTTTTCCGCTCTCTCTATTCCTGTTTATCGTTGTTCTTTGCTTTAAATTCCTTTCTTTGCTCTCTCTTTTTCTTTATTTCGCTTTTTATCAATTATTTTTTATCAGTTATTTTTTATCAATTTCGTTCTTTTTCAATTCGTTTCGCCCACTGTGGCACTGAATTTGGCATTGAATTTGGCACTTTCAAGCAGTCGTCTAACCTTTTTAGGCACTGCTACTCACTCTCTCTCTCTCTCTCTCTCTCTCTCTCTCTCTCTCTCTCTTTCTCTACTCCCCTCTTCCCTCACCCTCACCACACTCATCTCCCTCCACTTTCTCCCTTACCACTAACCATTACCTAAGGGACACCACCATTATCTCTAATGATGACCTAACTACCGACTCTCTCTCTCTCTCTCTCTCTTCTCTCTCTCTCTCTCTCTCTCATTCCCAGATTACGTGATCCGATTTTCCGAGTTCGGGATCTGATTCCCCGATTACCTGACCAGTTTTCCCGAATTCGTGATCTGATTTCCCCGATCACGTGAACTGATTTCCAGATTACGTTATCTAATTTCCCCGATTTCGTGATCTGATTTCGCGATTTCCTCTTCCTATTTTAGTCTGTTCTTCACATTGTTTAAAAAAGGTCTGCCTATTCCGGTACACCCAATTTCGTGACCTATTTCGCCGTAAATCAATCCGATTTGTCCCAGTTAAGAGAGTTATCTATTCCGTATTTTGGGGGGGGATAGGAGACGACGTGAGGGAGACACGACGTGAGGGGAGACGACGTGAGGGGAGACACGACGTGAGGGGGAGACGACGTGAGGGGGAGACGACGTGACGGGGAGACGACGTGACGGGGAGACGACGTGACGGGGAGACGACGTGACGGGGAGACGACGTGACGGGGAGACGACGTGACGGGGAGACGACGTAGGGGAGACGACGTGAGGGAAACGACGTGAGGGGGAGACGACGTGAGGGGGAGACGACGTTGAGGGAGGAGACGACGTGAGGGGGAGACGACGTGAGGGGGAGACGACGTGAGGGGGAGACGAGTGAGGGGGAACGACGTGAGGGGGAGACGACGTGAGGGGGGAACGACGTGAGGGGAGACGACGTGAGGGGGAGACGACGTGAGGGGGAGACGACGTGAGGGGGAGACGACGTGAGGGGGAGACGACGTGAGGGGGAGACGACGTGAGGGGGAGACGACGTGAGGGGGAGACGACGTGAGGGGGAGACGACGTGAGGGGGAGACGACGTGAGGGGGACTTTGTTCTTACATAAACATCCTCCAACCCCTCTCTTCCATTGTTACGTTATATATTTTGCAACTGTTACGTTACAGTTTTCCCTACGTTACGTTATATTTTGCATCTGTTTCGTTATATTCTAAATCTGTTACTTTTTAATTTAAATCTGTTAAATTATATTTTTTTCACTTACGTTATATTTTCCACCGGTTACCTTATTTGTTTCCCTCTGTTACATTATATATTTCCACTGTTACATTATATTTTTCCTCTGTTACGTTATATTTTTCCTCTGTTACGTTATATTTTTCCTCTGTTACGTTATATTTTTCCTCTGTTACGTTATATTTTTCGTCTGTTACGTAAGAAGTAAGAACTGTAACACAAAAGATGTTGACAGTTTCAGGCAGCTGGAACAGACTTCCCACTCGATTTGAAACCTCGAGTAACAGCTGTAAGAGATGTGGACAAATTTAGGAAACTGGAAGAGCCGTCCTATTGGATTTGTAAAGACAGAACATTCCAGCCTTTCAAGAACGACTTGGAAAAGCCAATCACTGAGTTTTAGTGGCTAGAACTAGCCTTGTCTGGAACTAGCCTTGGCTGGAACTAGCCTTGGCTGGAACTAGTCTTGGCTGGAACTAGCCTTGGCTGGAACTAGCCTTGGCTGGAACTAGCCTTGGCTGGAACTAGCCTTGGATGTAACTAGCCTTGGCTGGAACTAGCCTTGGCTGGAACTAGCTTGGCTGGAACTAGCCTTGGATGGAACTAGCCTTGGCTAGAACTAGCCTTGGCTGGAACTAGCCTTGGATGGAACTAGCCTTGGCTGGAACTAGCCTTGGCTGGAACTAGCCTAGGGTGGAACTAGCCTTGGCTGGAACTAGCCTTGGCTGGAACTAGCCTTGGATGGAACTAGCCTTGGCTGGAACTAGCCTTGGCTGGAACTAGTCTTGGCTGGAACTAGCCTTGGATGGAACTAGCCTTGGCTGGAACTAGCCTTGGCTGGAACTAGCCTTGGCTGGAACTAGCCTTGTGGAACTAGCCTGCTGGAACTAGCCTTGGCTGGAACTAGCCTTGGCTGGAACTAGCCTTGGCTGGAACTAGCCTTGGCTGGAACTAGTCTTGGCTGGAACTAGCCTTGGATGGAACTAGCCTTGGCTGGAGCTAGTCTTGGCTAGAACTAACCTTGGCTGGAACTAACCTTGGCTGGAACTACCCTTGGCTGGAACTAGCCTTGGCTGAAACTAGCCTTAACTGGAACTAGCCTTGGCTGGAACTAGCCTTGGCTGGAACTAGTCTTGGCTGGAACTAGCCTTGGCTGGAGCTAGCCTTGGATGGAACTAGCCTTGGCTGGAGCTAGTCTTGGCTAGAACTAACCTTGGCTGGAACTAACCTTGGCTGGAACTAGCCTTGGCTGGAACTAGAATTGGCTGATACTAGCCTTGGCTGGAACTAGCCTTGGCTGGAACTAGCCATGGCTAGAACTAACCTTGGCTGGAGCTAGCCTTGGCTGGAACGAACCTAGGCTGGAACTAGCCTTGGCTGGAACAAGCCTTGGCTGGAACTAGCCTTGACTGGAGCTAACCTTGGCTGGAACTAACTTAGGCTGAAACTAACCTAGGCTGGAACTAGCCTTGGCTGGAACTAACCTAGGCTGGAACTAACCTTGGCTGGAATTAACCTAGGCTGGAAATAACCTAGGCTGGAACTAGCCTTGGCTGGAACTAACCTAGGCTGGAACTAACCTAGGCTGGAACTAGCCTTGGCTGGAACTAACCTAAGCTGGAACTAGCCTTGGCTGGAACTAATCTAGGCTGGAACTAGCCTTGGCTGGAACTAACCTAGGCTGGAACTAGCCGTGGCTGGAGCTAACCTAGGCTGGAACTAACCTAGGCTGGAACTAGCCTTGGCTGGAACTAGCCTTGGCTGGAACTAACCTAGGCTTGAACTAGCCTTGGCTGGAACTAACCTAGGCTGGAACTAACCTTGGCAGGAACTAACCTAGGCTGGAACTAGCCTTGGCTGGAACTAACCCAGGCTGGAACTAACCTAGGCTGGAACTAGCCTTGGCTGGAACTAACCCAGGCTGGAACTAACCTAAGATGGAACTAGCCTTGGCTGGAACTAATCTTGACTGGAACTAACCTATGCTGGAACTAACCTAGGCTGGAACTAACCTAGGCTGGAACTAACCTAGGCTGGAACTAACCTAGGCTGGAACTAACCTAGGCTGGAACTAACCTAGGCTGGAACTAACCTAGGCTGGAACTAACCTAGGCTGGAACTAACCTAGGTTGGAACTAACCTAGGCAGGAACTAACCTAGGCTGGAGCTAACCTAGGCTGGAACTAACCTAGGCTGGAACTAGCCTTGGCTGGAACTGACCTAGGCTGGAACTAACCTAGGCTGGAACTAACCTAGGCTGGAACTAACCTAGGCTGGAACTAACCTAGGCTGGAACTAGCCTAGGCTGGAAGTAACCTAGGCTGGAACTAACCTAGGCTGGAACTAACCTAGGTTGGAACTATCCTAGGCTGTAACTAACCTAGGCTGGAGCTAACCTAGGCTGGAACTAACCTAGGCTGGAACTATCCTTGGCTGGAACTGACCTAGCTGGAACTAACCTAGGTTGGAACTAACCTAGGCTGGAACTAACCTAGGCTGGAACTAACCTAGGTTGGAACTAACCTAGGCTGGAACTAACCTAGGCTGAGCTAACCTAGGCTGTAACTAACCTAGGCTGGAACTAGCCTTGGCTGGAACTGACCTAGGCTGGAACTAACCTAGGCTGGAACTAGTCTCGGCTGGAACTAGTCTGTGCTGGAACTAACCCAGGCTGGAACTATCCTAGACTGGAACTAACCTAGGCTGGAACTAACCTAGGCTGGAACTAGTCTTGGCTGGAACTAGTCTTGGCTAGTTCCACCCACTAAAACTCCAGACGAGACAGACATTATAGACGACAATGGAACAAATACACTATAGACAGAGGGTAAGACAGACACTAATGACAATGTAAACAAAATACTGAGAAAAAAAAAGTGGAAATATATGGATGTTATAACGGGAGAAAAATTTAGTCTATTAAATGCAAAAAAAAAAAAAGAGATTGTGGATAGACATTGTATGTGATAGAATGTAGTTATAAATGATAGGAGGTTATTATACACAATAGAAAGGTATTTCTAAATGATAGAAAGTGATTAAACACGATAGAAAGTTGTTATAAACAACAAAATGGAATTAATAAACGATAGAAAAGTTATAAACGATAGAAAGAAGTTATAAACGATAGAAAGAAGTTATAAACGATAGAAAGGAGTTATAAACGATAGAAAGAAGTTATAAACGATAGAAAGGAGTTATAAACGATAGAAAGGAATTATAAACGATAGAAAGGAATTATAAACGATAGAAAGGAATTATAAAACGATAAAAAGGAATTATAAACGATAGAAAGAGGTTATAAACGATAGAAAAGAGTTATAAACGATAGAAAGGAATTATTAAAACGATAGAAAGGAATTATAAACGATAAAAAGGAATTATAAACGATAGAAAGAGGTTATAAACGATAGAAAAGAGTTTATAAACGATAGAAAGAAGTTATAAACGATAGAAAGAAGTTATAAACGATAGAAAGGAGTTTATAAACGATAGAAAGGAGTGATAAACGATAGAAAGGAATTATAAACGATAGAAAGGAATTATAAACGATAGAAAGAAGTTATAAACGATAGAAAGAAGTTTATAAACGATAGAAAGGAGTGATAAACGATAGAAAGGAAATTATAAACGATAGAAAGGAATTATAAACGATAGAAAGAAGTTATAAACGATAGAAAGAAGTTATAAACGATAGAAAGGATGATAAACGATAGAAAGGAATTATAAAACGATAGAAAGGAATTATAAACGATAGAAAGAGGTTATAAACGAT
>NC_069482.1:24933424-24945307 GCF_026875155.1 Cherax quadricarinatus
AACCGATAGTAGCAAGGAGCTGAGTGAAAGAACAACAGCAGACAGTGAGGGGATTGAATGAGGGGAAAGAGCAAAGAAGTCTCTTGCGGAAACAATACCAGGCCACTGGGACATCTGAGACATGATCGGGGAGACAACCAAGAAGATATTTAAACCTGACCCAGAGATATGGAGGGAAACAAAATTGGATAAGGAAAGTGAGAGAACATTCATTATTCATGGGCTCCATGAGGCAGAAGGGAAGAACTAGGAAGAAAGAAGACAGGAAGAGGTAAAAGAGATTGAGGACATCATTGTGGTAACAGGAGAACTCATGAACCAACTGACAAATTTGCAGACTTGGGGTGGTATTGAGGGAAAAGAACCGCCCAGTCAGATTAACATTCAGTTCAGAAAACGATAAGAAACAAAATCTTGCAGCAGAAACACTGCTAAAGGATTCCCAAATATGCCAGCAAGTGTACCTCAACCACAACAGAACACACACAAAAAAAGAAACAACTGAGAGAAATAGTAAGAAGGCTCCCAAGGTAGCAAGGGAAGACAGGCAGGTACCACCAGACATGGAAGCATAGCAAACAACTGCCCCACAGAACCAACCACAGCATCCATTCAACCCCTACCACCCCACACCAATCAAGCTCAATAACCAGATGCCAGCAATGCTCCACACCCACAGTCTTCACCTCTCCCAGCACTAATACTGCCACACCAGCAAAACCACACCCACAGCCAACACCAACCCATCCCACTCCTAGAATACAGTTCTTTAAAGGAAGCTGAAGGTATGGTACACCAACGCAAATGGAATTACAAATAAGAATGAGTGCAGGAAAGAATCACTGAGGAATCATCAGACATCATAGGAATCACACGGACAAAGCTCACGGAAGTGATAATAGACACAATCTTCCCGTCTGGATATGAGACCCTGAAGAAAGACGGGGCACAGAGGGGGAGGAGGAGTTGAACTGCTCATCTAAAGCCAGAGTATTTTTGAGGAGCTGGGAGGACAAGTCAGAGAAGTAGCAGATGACTACATAGTAGGAACACTTCATACTGGGGGTCCAAAAGTGATGATAGCAGTGATGTACAACCCACCACCGAACAGCATGAAGCCAAAAAAAGGAATATAATGGAGAGCAGCCGAGTGATGGTGGAAGCAATAGCCGAGGTTGCCAGAAGGGCCCACATGAGCAGGGCCAAGTTACTCATCATGGGGGATTTCATCCATAATGAGAATGACTGGTAGAATCTGAAGCCACATGAGGGACCAAAGACGTGGAGAGCCAAGATGCTGGAAGTGGTACTGGAAAACTTCATGTATCAACATGTAAGGGACATAACCAGAAAGAGTGGAGATGATGAACCAGCCAGACTGGACCTCATATTCACCTTGAACAGATCAGACATAGGGGCTATCATACACGAAAGACCCATAGGCACTAGTGATCATGTGTTCTTGAGTTTCGAATACATAGTAGAGTTAACAATGAAGAGTGAAACAGTATGAGAAGCCGGGAGAAGCCAAACTTCCAAAAAGGGGACTACACGAGTATGAGACAATTCCTACATGAGGTGCAGTGAACAAGTGAACTAGAAGGGAAGACAGTAAACGAAATGATGGAACACGTGACCAAAAAGCGCAGGCAGGCAGTAAAGAAGTTCGTACCAAGAGGCAACAGAAGCAATGGAAAGGCCAGAGTTTACCAGGTTTATCTGGTTTACCAGGAGGTGTGGAGAAGCCAAAGCCAAGTGTTCTAAAATATAGAAAGGTATAGAAGGCAAAGGACTCAGGAAACCAGGGAGATAAGCTGAAGAGTCAGAAATGAATATGCATGGATAAGGAGAGAAGTCCAGCATCAATATGAGAATGACATAACATCTGACCCAAAGTTGTTATTCAGCCAAATCAGGAGGAAAACAACAGTCAAGGACCAGGTATTCAGGCTGAAGAAGGAAGGAGGGGATCTCGTAGGGAACGACCAGGAAGTATGTGAAGAGCTCAGTCGTGATTCAGGGAGGGTGTTCACAGTGGAGACAGAGAGGCTTCCAGCAACCGAGGTGGTAGGGTGCACCAGCAAGTGCTGGACACACTGCACACAACCGAGGAAAAGATGAAAAACTACTAGAGGAACTAAATACTTCGAAGGCGGTGGGCCCAAATAATATTTCTCCCTGAGTCCTGAGAGAGGGAGCAGATGCACTGTGTGTGCCACTAACAACAATCCTCAATAAATCTATCGAAACAGGGCAACTACCCGAAGTATGGAAGACAACAAATTGTAGCCCCGGTTTTTTAAAAAAATGTGACGGGACAGGCTGCAATAAATTACAGAAAAGTGTAGCTGAATGTGTAGTATGTAAAGTTAGGGGAAGATTATCAGGAGAAGAAGGGGGAAAGGCACGGGGGAAGGAAAGGATCATACATGCCCAACCGCACGGCTTCAGGAAAGGAAAACCCTGCGTCAAAAATCTATTGGGCCCCATGAAAAGGTAACGAAGTAAGACAGGAGAGGGGAGAAAAGGGATGGGTAAACTGATCTTTTGGACTTTAAAGAAGGCTTTCGACACGTCCACCAAGAGACTGGGAAAAGATAAAAAGAAGAAGGGAAAAGTTAGTGGGAAAAATTCCCTGACGGGAAAGGCAACAAGTTTTGTCGGAACGGACGAGGTATCGGGAGTGGGGGGGCATGTTTCGAAGGGGGGGTCCACAAGGGCCCAGTCCTAATTTCCGGTGTTGTTAAAATATGTGAATGACAGAGGGAAGGGAAACAGAGGTGCCCCTTTGTTTCCCAGCGTTTGTGAAGTAATGTGGAGGAATCGTCGCACGGGGGATCAGGTAAGTCGGGCAAAGGGAAGTGGACAGGCTGCAAGCCTGGCCCGGAAAAAAGGGTTTCCCTGATACCCCTCAGGAAGTGAAAAGTTATAAAGGGTTTGGGGGGAAGGCCCAAAGAAGAATGACTTTAAAATGGTCTGAAGGGTTTATCGTTCCGGGACTGGGATGACCTCTTCTCCGGGCCCTGAGGGACTCCCCATCTCAAATACATTTCCCCCAAGGTTGTAGGTCGATTAAACACCCTTTATTTCATTACCAGTGCCCCTTTTTGATTTGACTGACAAAAGTTATGTGTAGGCGAAAGGGGATACCCAACTGTTGTAAATGTTATCGTCCCAAACCCACTAAAACCTTTCCCCCCATTTCCTCCCAGTCACCCTTTCCCCAAATTCCTCCCATAAAACCTCCCCCCCTCCTCCCCCCTCTCCCTAAACCCTTCCCAAAACCCTCCCCCCCCCCACTCCCCTTTCCCTTTACTTACCACTAAATTTTCCCCCCTCCTCCCGGGCCCCCTTTCCCCCATCTCCAGGGTAATCAAGGAAAAGCATTGAGCGCTTAAATAATGCCAGAATAATGCCCTTTTAGTTTAAATGTTATTTTTTGGGACTAAGTAAGGGCCCACCAAAAAGAAGGGAAAGCAAATCCCTGTGTTTTTTTATGGATTTTTTCCAACGTGTGTGTGTGTTTTGTTTGTGTGTTGTGTTTTTGGGTTTTGTGTGTTGTGTGTTTTGTGTTTTGTGTGTGTGTGTGAGTGTGTGTGTGGTGTGTGTGTGGTGTGTGTTGTGTGTGTGTTTTGTGTTTTTGTTTTGTGTGTGTGTGAGTGTGTGTTTTGTTGTGTTTGTGAGTGTGGGGTGTGTTGTGTTTGTGTGTGTGTGGTGTGTGTGTGTGTGTGGTGTGGTGTGTGTTGTGTGTGTGTGTGTGTGTGTGTGGAGTGTGTTTTTGTGTGAGTGTGTGTGTGTGAGTGGGGTTTTGTGTGTGTGTGTTGTGTGTGTGTTTTTGTGGTGTGTTTGTGTTTTTGGTGTGGGAGTGTTTTTTGTGTGTGGGGGGTGTGTGTGTGAGTGTGGTGTGGTGTTGTGTGTGTGTGTGGGTTTGTGTGTGGTGTGTGTGTGTGAGTGTGTGTGTGTTTTGTGTGTGTGTGTGTGTGTGTGTGGGGTTGTGTGTTTGTGTGTGTGTTTTGTGGTGTGTGTGTGTTTTGTGTGTGTGTGAGTGTTGTGTGTGTTTTGTGGTGTGTGAGTGTGTGTGTGTTTTGTGTGTGTGTGAGTGTGTGTGTGGTGTGTGGGGTGTGGTTTGTGTGTGTGTGTGTGTGTGTGTGAGTGGGGTGTGTGTGTGTTTTGTGTGTTTTGTGTTGTGTGGGGGTGTGGGGTGTGAGTGTGTGTGTGGGTTGTGTGTGTGAGTGTGTGTGTGTGAGTGTGTGTTTTGTGGTGTGTGGTGTGTGTGTGTGTGGGGGATTTTGGTTTTTGTGTGAGGTGTGTGTGTGTTGTGTGTGTGTGTGTGTGTTTTTTGGGTGTGTGTGAGTGTGGGTGTGTTTTGTGTGTGTTGTGTGTGATTGTGTGGTGTGGGGAGTGTTTTGTGTGTGTGTGTGTGTGTGTTTGTGTGGGGTGTGTGTGTGTTGTTGTGTGTGTGAGTGTGTGTTTTGTTTTGTGTGTGTTGTGTGTGTGTGTGTGGAGTGTGTGTGTGTGTGTGTGTGTGTGTGTGTGTGTGTGTGAGTGTGTGTGTGTGAGTGTGTGTGTGTGTGTGGTGTGTGTGTGTGTGTGTGTGTATCCCCTGTTGAAATCCCTAGTTGAGGTTTGGGGGGGTTTCGAGTCCAAAGGCCCCGGGCCCCCGCCTCTTCATGATCGCTACTAGGTCACTCCCCCTGACCCGTAAAGCTTTTTTTCGTACCTTGTTTTTAAAAAGCTATGAAAGGGTTTCCTCCCCTCCATACTGTTTCCCCAAACTATTCCATTTTCTGATACTCTGTGGTGAAGAAATATTTCCTAAAACCCCTGGGGTTTTCTCTGTGTTTTAGTTTCCCAAACTGGGGTTCCCCTTTTGTTACTGTGTCCAATCTCGGGAAAACTTTTCCCGGGTTTTTGCCCAACCTTGTTTTTTTCCCCTCTCAGTATTTTGTATGCGTTATCATGCCCCCCTATCTCTCCTGTCCTCCAGTGTCTTTCAGGTTGTTTTTCCCTTAACCTCCTCGAAAGGACCTTACCTCTTAGTTTGGGGGGAACTAGTCTTTTTTTGAAAACCTTTTGGGCATTTCTCTGTTTTTTTTAAGTGTTGGGGCTGGGTTTTGGGTGGGTTTCCCAAAAGGGTTTGCCGATATCCAATAGGGCCCCTAACGTATACGGTGTACGGGGGCCCTGAACAAATTCCCTTTTTAAAGATGTGGGAAATTGGCTGTTCTGAGGTTTGCTAGGCGCCCTATGCTGCAGGGGGTTTTTTGGGTTTTGATGTGCGTTTCAGGGGTTTGTCCCTGGTGTTATATCCCCCCAAGATCTTTTTCCTTGAGTGAGGTTTTTTAGTCTTGCCCCCCTGGCTGTACTCCTTTCTGGGGCCCTTTTTTCCCCTTTCCCCCAATCTTCAGGGACTTTGCACTTGGGGGGGGGATTGAACTCCAGGAGCAAAGCTGGCCAGTTCAAAAAGCCTGCCCAGCCCCTTTGGGTAGTTCTGCTGGTCTTCGACCCGAGTGTATTCCCCCCAATAAAATTCACGTCTCTAAAACCCGGGGGCACCTAAAGGGGTTTATATTCCTTCCGTTCATGTCGTTCACAAATACCAGAACAGCCGGGTTCCTAGGACTGACCCCTGGGGGGACCCCGCTGGTCCACAGGTGCCCCCCTTGGAAAACCTCGCCCCGTACCAGGGCTCGCTGCTTCTTCCCGACAAGTATTCCCCGAAACCATTGTAGTGCCTTCCCTGTTTCCCGGGTTGGGGCCTCCAGTTTTTGCACCAAATTCCCTTTTGTGGAACTGTGTCAAACGCTTCTTGCAGTCCAAAAAATGCAAACCACCCACCCCCCCTCTCTCTTGTCTTACTTTCTGTCACCATGTCATAGAAAATCCAGTTTGGGTTTTTGAACCGGTTTTCCCCTCCCCCGAAAAAAAAGCTGGGTGCTGTTGATGAGATATTCCTTTCTAGGTGTTCCACCACTCTTCTCCTGATAATTTCTCCATGATTTTGAAAACTATTAAAATGTTTAGGGGACCCCGGTCTGTAGTTTAAAAGTTCATGGGCTGTTCCTTTTTTAAAAAATTGGGGCTAATTTGCTGTCTTCCATGCCTCAGGCAAACTCCGGGGTTTTTGGGTAGATGTATTGAAATTTTTGTTTTTTAGGGGTACAATGCGCCTCTGCCCTCTCTCCCAAAACCCTGGGGGTTTTTATTGGCCCCATTGCCTTTGAGGTATCTAGCTCATCAGAAGCTCTTCACTTCTTCCTCGGTTTGGTGCCTTTTTGTCCACACTTGGTTGGGGTGCCCCAAACCCCTTTCCCCTTTTTGGGAGTCCCCTTTTGTCCCCCTTTTGAACACTTTTTTGAATCTTTTTGTTGGGGTTTTTTCACATACCCCGGTCATTTCCCGTTGTTTCTCCCCCTTCCTTTTCCCTTTGCCCGATTACCCGGTCCTGACTGTTGTTTTTTCCCCCTGATGTGGTGTAAAAACAGTTTCGGGTCAGATTTTTTGGGTTTGCTGCTATGTCATTTTCATATTGTCTTTGGGCCTCCCTTCTTTTCTGTGCATAATTTATTTTTGGCTCTTCGGGTGGTTTTCTTTTTCCTGGGTCCCCTTTTCCTTCTATATTTCTTCCATTCCCCAGCCACTTGGGTTTTTTCCTCCCCCGCCCCCTTTGGTTTAAAACCCTGGGGGTCATCCTGGCTTTTCATTTTTCCTGTTACCCCTTTGGGGACCCAAAACCCCTCCCCCAGGCCCCCCTTGATTTTATTGCACTTTTTCCATCATTCATTAAATGGTTTCCCCGCCAGTTTTCTGTTCCCCCTGAAAACCCCCTTCAGGTAGGGTTCCCCATTCCTGTGTAGTCCCCCTTTTTTGTAGTTTGGCTTCATTTGTCCCGGCCCTTTCCCGCTTCTCCTCCAAATTGTAGCTCTTCTGTGTATTCGAAACTTACAACCACAGGGGGGGGGGGGGGTGGGGGGGGGGGTTTTTGGGGGGTTTTGGGGGGGGGGGGGGGGGGGGGTGGGGGGGGGTGGGTTTGGGGGGGGGGGGGGGGGGGGGGGGGGGGGGGGGGGGGGGGGGGGGGGGGGTTTTGGGGGTTTTGGGGGGGGGTTTTTGGGGGTTTTGGGGGTTGGGGGGGGGGTTTTTTTGGGGGGGGGGGGGGTTTGGGGGGGGGGTGGGGGGGGTGTTTTGGGGGGTGGGGGTTTGGGGGGGGGGGGGGGGGGGGGTTTTTGGGGGGGGGGGGGGGGGGGGGTGGGGGGTTTTTTTTTGGGGGTTGTGGTGTTTTGGGGGGTGGGGGGTGGGGGGGGTTTTTGGGGGGAGGGGTTTTTTTCCCACCGCGCCCACACACACCACACACACACACAAAACACACAAACAAGTGGAAAACCTAGCAGGAAAATAGTGTTGGCGGAACCATTTCTTTTGGGTTTTTAAAAAGAGGAAAGGGCCAAAACTCAGGAAGCAGAGAAAAGAGAGAGGATCCATTACGTTTAGTGGGAAAAGGCGGGGGGGGAGGAGCTGAGTCTCGACCCCCTGCCAAAACCCCAATTTGGGGAATTAGGTGAGTACACCCAAACACACAACACACACACACACCACACACACCCCAAACCCCCACACACACACACAACAAAACACACCACACACAGTGCCCAAAAAAACCCAAAAACACCAAAGGGTTTTTAAAGGGTTTCCCCCCCTAATACGTCAGGTTTCGACTGACGTCACAACCGGGGAAAGCGATGTTGGTTTTAGGGCCAGCCGACTTTTTAAATTATCAGTAATGATGAGTGAAAGCCAGTGTTGACTAGTGGGTTTTAAAGGGGGCACCCAAAGGAAGTGTTTTGTAATTAACAGCAACCAAAAAGCAAAAAAAAACCCCTAAACAACAAAAACAACACAGGGAACAACAAACAACACTAGCAACAACAACAACACTAGCAAAAACAGCAAAAACCCACAACAAAGCAACACTGGGAACAACAGCAAAACCCAGCAAAAACAGCCCAAAACTAGCAACAAAAAAACAACCCCTAAACAAAACAGCAACACTAGGGAAAAACAGCAACACTAGCAAAAACAGCCCTCACTTGCAAAAAAAAAGCAACACTAGCAAAAAACGCAACACTAGCAAAAAAAAAAGCCCCGCAACCCCTAGCAACCAACCGCAACACTAGCAAAAAACCCAACACTTGCAACAAAAAGCAACACTTTTGCAACAACCCGCAACAATAGAAAAAACAAACAACACTAGCAACAACAGCAACACTAGCAAAAAAACAGCAAAATAGCAACAACACAACCAAGCAACAGCAAACAAACACCCAAACAAAACAACACTAGCAACAAAAAGCAACACTAGCAACAACAAACAACACTAGAAAAACAGCAAAACACAGCAACAACAGCAACCCCTAGCAACACAGCAAAAAAATAGCAACAAAAGCAACAAATTGCAACAACAAACAACACTAGCAACCAAAAGCAACACTAGCAAAAAAACAGAAAAAATGCAACAACAGCAAAACCTAGCAACAGCCCGCAAAACCCAGCAAAAAACAGCAAAAACTAGGGAACAAAAGCAACACTAGCAAACAAAAACAAAAACTAGCAACAACACAAAAAACTAGCCAAAAGCCAAAAACTAGCAAAAAACAGCAACACTAGCAAAAACAGCAACACTAGGGAACAACAGCAACAAATAGCAACACGCAACATAGCAACAACAGCAACCCCAGCAACAACAGCAACACCCAGCAAAAAACAGCAACATAGCCCAAAAGAAAAACCCCAGCAACAAAAGCAACAAAAAAGCAAAACTAGCAACAACAACCAAAAACCCGGCAACAACAAACAAAAAATAAACAACAGCAAAAAACGGGGAACAACCCCAACACTAGCAAAAAGCGCACCAAAAAACAAAAACGACACTTTGCAAAAACAGCAAACCCCTAGCAACAAAAAGGGAAAAACTAAACCCAAAAGCAGCAACACTGCAACACCAGCAACAACCAAAAGCAACACTAGCAACAGCAGCAAAAACCTAGCAAAAAAACAACACAAACAAAAAACAGCAAAACTAGCCCAAAAACAGCAACACTAGCAACAAAAGCAAACCCCAGCAAAAAACAGCAAAAACTAGCAACAGCAGCAGCAACAACAACAGCGACACTGCAACAACAGCAAAACTACAACAACACAACACTACAAAAACAAAACCCCAAAATTTTGCAAAAAAAAACAGCAAAAACTAGCAAAAAACGCCCAAAACCCAGCAACAACAGCAAAAACAAACAACAACAGCAACACTACAAAAAACCCGCAAAACTTGCAACAACAGCACTAACAAAAGCAGCAAAAAACCTTTTTTCAACAACAGCAACACTAGCAACAACAGCAACACTTAAACAAAAGCACAGCAAAAAACAACAGCGGGCATAGCAAACCCAAAAGCAACACTAAGCAACAACAGCAACCCCTTGCAACAACAGCAACACTAGCAACAGCAGCAAAACTACCAAAAGCAGCAACACTACAACGCAGCAAAAACTGCAACCCGCAGCAACACTAGCAACAGCAGCAACACTTTTCAAAAAAGCAACCTAGCAACAGCAGCAACAAACAACCCGCAGCAACACAAACAAAGCAGCAGCAACAACAACACCACTACAACAACCCGCAACCCCTAAAAACAGCAGGGAAAAAATAGGGAACAGCAAACAGCAACAACAACAGCAACACTAACAACAGCAGCAACACTAACAACAGCAGCAACAATAGCAACAGCAGCAACCCCTAACAACCCGCAGCAACACTAGTAATCACAAACACTACAAAAAAACGCGGGAATAACAAACAGCAACCCTTTTGCAACAGCAAGGGTCACTAGCAACCGCACAATACTACAAAAAAGCAGCCAAAACTGCAACCGCAGCAACACTGCAACCCGCGCAGCAACAACAACACAACACTAAACAAAAAGCAGCACACTAGGGAAAAACAGCAACACTAGGCCCGCGCAAAATAGCAACAGCAACAACACAGCAACCCGCAGCAACACTTCAACAGCCCGCAACCCCTACAACGCAGCAACACAGCAACAGCAGCAGCAAAAAACAAAAACAAAAACTAGCCCAAAACCGCAAAAACTAGCAACAGCCCGCAAAAACCCAAACAACAGCCGGGAAAAACTACAAAAGCAGCAACACTAGCAACGCAGCAAAACTACAACAGCACAGCAACAACAACAGCAACATAGCAAAAACCCCGCAACACTAGCAACAGCAGCAAACACTAGCAAAAGCCCCAAAACTGGCAACAAACACAACACTAGCAACAGCAGCAACACAGCAACAAACAGCAACACTACAAAAAGCAGCAGCAACAAAAAACAGCAAACACTAAACAACAGCCCGCAAAACTAGCAACACAGCAACACTAGCAACAGCCCCCCAACACAAACAACAGGCACAACCAACAAACAGCAAACCCCTAAAAAACAGGGAGCAACACTAGCAACAGCAGCAAACAATTAGCAACAGCAGCCCAAAGCTAAACAAAAGCAGCAACACTAGCAACAGCAGCAACACTAGCAACAGCAGCAGCAATAACAACAGCAACACTAGCAACAGCAGCTACACTAGCAACAGCAGCAATACTAGCAACAGCAGCAACACTAGCAACAGCAGCAACACTAGCAACAGCAGCAGCAACAACAACAGCAACACTAGCAACAGCAGCAACACTAGCAACAGCAGCAACACTAGCAACAGCAGCAACACTAGCAACAGCAGCAACACTAGCAACAGCAGCAGCAACAACAATAGTAACAGTCGCAGCAGCAACAACAGCAGCAGCAGCAAGAAGAAGAGCAACAGGAGCAACATCAGCAGCTAAAACAACAACAGCAACACCAAAAACAGCAACAGCAGCAGCAGTAACAGTTGCAGTGAAAGCAGCAGCAGCAGAAGCTGGAGACACAGCAACAACAACAATAACAAAAACAATACCAGCAGCAACAGCAGTACTAGCAGCAGCAGCAACAACAACAGTAACAGCAGCAGCAACAACAACAACAACAGTAACAGCAGCAGCAGCAGCAGCAGCAAAGCAACAAAAGCAGCAGTAACAGTAGCAGCAACAGTAACAGCAGCAACAGCAACAAGAACAGCAGTAGCAGTAACACCACAGCTAAATTACTGCACTGTGCTGAAGATGGTCGCTGGGGAAGGAGACGAGAGAGAGAGAGAGAGAGAGATAAATATCTCAGGGTGAATCAATACCGGGAATCTAGGGCCTGGGAGAAGACACTGCACCTAACTCATCTCTAAACCCTAGAGTTCTCTATTCTCTCTCATGTTGAAATAAAGCAGCAAACCCGCATGGGTCAGTTTGCACAACATTTAGATTTTGCCACCGAAGTGGCAAGTTTATTGTGTACCTCATATCCATCCTGTGGATGGTAGTGGCTAGTTTATTGTGTACCTCATATCCATCCTGTGGATGGTAGTGGCTAGTTTATTGTGTACCTCATAGCCATCCTGTGGATGGTAGTGGCTAGTTTATTGTGCACCTCATATCCATCCTGTGGATGGTAGTGGCTAGTTTATTGTGCACCTCATATCCATTCTGTGGATGGTAGTGCTATTTATTGTGCACCCATATCCCCTGTGGATGGTGTGGTAGTTTATTGTGCCCCTCAATCCACCTGGGATGTGTGGCTGTTTATTTTGCACCCATATCCTCCGTGGATGGAGTGGCCCAGTTTTTTGCACCTCATATCCATCCTGTGGAGGTAGTGGCTAGTTTATTGTGCACCTCATATCCCTCCGTGGGGATAGTGTATTTTTGTGCACCCCAACCACTTGGAGGTAATGGCTAGTTTATTGT
>NC_069482.1:24948307-24975807 GCF_026875155.1 Cherax quadricarinatus
GGGAGATATAGATGTCAGCTGGGCTTGGCTGACAATACCCTGACATAAATATCTGTCAGCCACAACACGGGCAGCCCCGCGCGTCGTTTTGTCGCGTCGGAGATCACAGCAGTCGGGAGTCGTACTGCCGGGTCGTAGGGGGAGATGAACGACCCCCCCTCCTCCCAGAGCACTTGGAGAAGAAACTACCCTTACTTCTCCCTGATGTACGGCTCATAGTCCCTCGCTCTGTGGCGTAGCACTCTCATGGACGGTCGAATCACCATATGGCAGATGTCATTATATTGGCCGAGGGGGAGAGGGTAGGGGAGGGGAGGGGAAGAGGGGAAGGGGGGCAGGGTCGTGCAGTGGTGAAGGGGGGAGGGTAAAATGGTGATGGAGGATAGGTTGATAAATCAACCATTTCTCTCTCTCTCTCTCTCTCATCTCTCGCTCTCTCCTCCATCTCTCTCCTCTCCTCTCTCTCCTACTCACTCGTCCTCTCGTCTCTCCTCTCTCTACCCGGTATGGCATATTTTCCAACACACTTGGGAAATTTTTAATCAAGATTATCCAATGCAAATTTGTCACGAGAACACCTGAAGAGCCGCGAAGATGACCCCACTAAGTAGGTCGTCGTGTAATGACCCACGAGAAAGACCTCGTATAAGTGTCCCACTTTACCTCCAGGATCGATGCGAATCATAATGACATGGAATGCCCCACACAAGACTGGAATGCTGCAGTGTTACCGACAGTGGCGGCAAAGCTGTTTTATGGTTTACGGCCAGAGATATATATTTGAATATAATACTGCAGTTTAATGCACACACACACACACACACAGTAGCGGACCAGTGAGGAGGCGGGGCCAGGAGTAGGACTCGACCCCTGCAACCTCAAGGATAGTTGAGGTGAGTACTCACACAACAAGTCACATCCACACATCACACACACAAAAGGGGCGGACTATAGACTCGACCCTGCAACCAGCACATAGTAGAGTACGACCCACACACATACACACAACACACAGCACATACCACCCACTCACACACACAAACACGACACACACACGGACTACACACAACACACACACACACACACGTGCATATTTATACTTAAGGAGTGAACCGAAAGAGCCGTATCTTAAAATATAGAAGAATATATATATATATATATATATATATATATATATATATATATATATATATATATATATATATATATATATATATATATGTGTGTGGTGTGTGTGTGTGTGTGTGTGGTGGTGTGTGTGTGTGTGTGTGTCTGTCTGTGTGTGTGTCGTGCCGAATAGGCAGAACTTGCGATCTTGGGTTAAATAGCAACGTCATCTTGCCATATAGGACAAGTGAAAATTTGTGTATGCAATAATTTCGCCAAAATCATTCTGAACCTAACGAAAAAATATATTTCACTGTGTATGTTTAGTATTAAATTATTGTAAACAAATCTAAATTATATTTAGTTGGGTTAGGCTAAAATAAATTGTTCTTGTTATGAATACGGTTAGTAAGTTTTCTAAGATTCTTTGGAGCAAAATTAATTTTTTTTACATTAATCATTAATGGAAAAAATATATCTTTAAACGTATAAGAGAAAATTTTAGAAAGGACTTAATTTTAAATGAGTTTCTTGCTAATTGACCAGTTTTACATTTCGGCACGACATATATATATATATATATATATATATATATATATATATATATATATATATATATATATATAAGAAGAGAGAGAAATGAGAGAGAGAGGAGAGAGAGAGAGAAGAGAGAGAGAGAGAGAGAGAGAGGAGAGAGAGAAGAGAGAGAGAGAGAGGAGGAGAGAGAGAGAGAGAGAGAGAGAGGAGAGAGAGAGAGGAGAGAGAGGAGAGAGAGAGAGAGAGAGAGAGAGAGAGAGAGAGAGAGAGAGAGAGAGAGAGAGGAGAGAGAGAGAGAGAGAGAGAGAGAGAAACACCAGTACTATCCCCTTGCTCTTCCTTCTTTTCATTCCTTCTCTCCCTCTTCCTTCCTTCCATTCCTTATCTCCCTCTTCCTTCCTTTCATTCCTTCTCTTCCTCTTCCTTTACCGTCCACTCCTCCTCTCATTCCACACTTCTCTCAAAACCAAATTCTCCTTACCCTTACCCCTCTTCCTCCCTCCCTCCTCTCCTCTTCTCCTTTCCCCTCTTCCTCCCTTCCTCCTCTCCACCCCTTCATTACGTTAACTTCTCCCTCTAGATAATTATCTGGGGTTTTATTTTTCTCCACTCTACCTACTCGGATTTAATGGCTGGATTTAAAGGCCATCCTTAGAGATGCAGCCTTCCATAACACACACACACACACACACACACACACACACACACACACACACACACACACAAAACAACACACACACACACACACACACACACACACACACACACACACATAACCAGCGAAATTAGTGATCATTCTCTTCCACCTTCTATCTATTGATCTATTATTGCATCAGCCGATCGGTCTATTGGATAATAACTCCTTCGGTCAGTCGGTCTACATCTCTGGTCCCTTATTTTTGGTTACAAGGTTCAGACCAATTCTTTTCCTGGTTTAACTTCCTTCTGGCTAGTGAAAGGATATTTAACAAAGGGAATGGAACCACCCCGCTTCTCCTATTTCTCGGATCAAACTTGAGTTAGAGCTAGCTCCTCTCTCTCTCTCTCTCTCTCTCTCTCTCTCTCTCTCTCTCTCTCTCTCTTCTCCTCTCTCTCTCTCTCTCTCTCTCTAATGTAAGATGAAAAGCCACCTCTCACAATAAAAAATAAAATTCTCTCAGTTCACACCTTGATAGCCACAGTGGTCTCATCTGCCTGCTCATCCCAGGACTGACAGTGACACAGGGCAGGACGGAGTCACCCCTGGGGGGAGGGGAAGGGATACGGGACATGAGAGAAGAAAGATATGAGTGGACGTGACTTAAGCTTCATGTCAGCCAACCATTCACAATTCTCTTCTCACTTCAAGAATGGAGCTCATTGATTGGATGTGCTGACTGACAAGAAAAGAGAAGGAGGAGGAAGAAGAGAAGGTATATATGTATATGTGTATATATATATGTCGTGCCGAATATGTAAAACTGGTCAAATAACAAGAACTCATTTAAAATTAAGTCCTTTCTAAAATTTATTCTTATACGTCAAAAGATATATTTTTTTCATTAATGTTGATGTAAAAATTTATAATTTTGAACCAAAAGGAACTTAGAAAACTTACCTAACCTTATTATAACAAGAACAATTTATTTTAGCCTAACCCAACTAAATATATTTAAGATTTGTTTACAATAATTTAATACTAAACAAACACAGTGAAATATTTTTTTTCGTTAGGTTCAGAATGATTTTGGCGAAATTATTGCATACACAAATTTTCACTTGTCCTATATGGCAAGATGAGCGTTGCTATTTAAGCCAAGATCGCAAGTTCTGCCTATTCGGCACGACATATATATATATATATATATATATATATATATATATATATATATATATATATATATATATATATATATATATATATATATATATATATATATAAATTATATATATATAGTATTATATATATATATTCTCTTATTCTGTTAATTTTGATTCATTTCGAAAATAATTTTTTTTTGCCGTTGTTCGAAATTTTACATAATCTCTATTCCGGCATTTATATTATTATATTATTATTATTATTATTATTATTATATTATTATTATTATTATTATTATATTATTATTTATTATTATTATTATTATTATTATTAGTTATTATTATTATTATTATATATTATTATTATTATTATTTTACATTGTTAATATAATATTATTATTTTAATTATTTATTATTATTATTATTATTATTATTATTATTATTATTATTATTATTATTATTATTATTATTATTATTATATTCTTCTGGAAACACTAAACCCGTACGAAGGTTAAAAGAGTTCATCATATCAGATTCAGGAAAGGAAAGGAATGGCTCCCGTTCCTTGGATCAAGAACCCATCACCGGCATCAAGGCATCTCCCCGAGAAAGGTGCCAGACATCAGCCCAACGTTTCGAACCAGTTCTTGCGTACTTTCTCTCATATTCTTTTATTGATCCCCAGAAAATTCTCCCTTAATGCGAATGGGAGTTCCCCCTTCCCCATTCCTTGGATCAAATCCTGTTGACTCCCATTTCTCCAAGCGCTGTGTGACCCCATACTAGTTTGGCTCTTTCTTTTTGAGGGTTAAGGGGACTGACCACCTAATACTTTCATTGCTCTCCGCATTTCGATTGACGAAGGCTGTTGAGCGGGTGAAACGTCTCTTTAATAAAGATGTTGAAAAAATCGACTCAAGGTTCAGGAACTGGTTACCTCAGACTCCTTCTTGTCTTCCACCGTTTCTCTACACTGGACTGGAGAAGTTACTGGCCGGCGAAACCTTCCAGGTCTGAGGCCAGGCTAGACTAGGGTTATACAGCATCACCACTGAGATCTCTGATCTGAGACCAGGCTACACCAGGGTTATACAGCATCACCACTCAGATCTCTGATCTGAGACCAGGCTACACCAGGGTTATACAGCATCACCACTCAGATCTCTGATCTTAGACCAGGCTACACCAGGGTTATACAGCATCACCACTGAAATCTCTGGTCTGAGACCAGGCTACACCAGGGTTATACAGCATCACCACTCAGATCTCTGATCTGAGACCAGGCTACACCAGGGTTATACAGCATCACCACTCAGATCTCTGATCTGAGACCAGGCTACACCAGGGTTATACAGCATCACCACTGAAATCTCTGATCTGAGACCAGGCTACACCAGGGTTATACAGCATCACCACTGAGATCTCTGATCTGAGACCAGGCTACACCAGGGTTATACAGCATCACCACTAAGATCTCTGATCTGAGACCAGGCTACACCAGGGTTATACAGCATCACCACTGAGATCTCTGATCTGAGACCAGGCTACACCAGGGTTATACAGCATCACCACTGAGATCTCGGATCTGAGACCAGGCTACACCAGGGTTATACAGCATCACCACTAAGATCTCTGATCTGAGACCAGGCTACACCAGGGTTATACAGCATCACCACTGAGATCTCTGATCTGAGACCAGGCTACACCAGGGTTATACAGCATCACCACTCAGATCTCTGATCTGAGACCAGGCTACACCAGGGTTATACAGCATCACCACTGAGATCTCTGATCTGAGACCAGGCTACACCAGGGTTATACAGCATCACCACTAAGATCTCTGATCTGAGACCAGGCTACACCAGGGTTATACAGCATCACCACTAAGATCTCTGATCAGAGACCAGGCTACACCAGGGTTATACAGCATCACCACTAAGATCTCTGATCTGAGACCAGGCTACACCAGGGTTATACAGCATCACCACTGAGATCTCTGATCTGAGACCAGGCTACACCAGGGTTATACAGCATCACCACTAAGATCTCTGATCTGAGACCAGGCTACACCAGGGTTATACAGCATCACCACTAAGATCTCTGATCTGAGACCAGGCTACACCAGGTTGTATACAGCATCACCACTGAGATCTCTGGTCTGAGACCAGGCTACACCAGGGTTATACAGCATCACCACTAGATCTCGGATCTAAACCAGGCTACACCAGGGTTATACAGCATCACCACTAAGACTCAGATCTGAGACCAGGCTACACCAGGGTTATACAGCATCACCACTGAGATCAATCTTAAACCAGGCTACACCAGGGTTATACAGCATCACCACTGAGATCAATCTTAAACCAGGCTACACCAGGGTTATACAGCATCACCACTGAGATCAATCTTAAACCAGGCTACACCAGGGTTATACAGCATCACCACTGAGATCTCTGATCAAACCAGGCTACACCAGGGTTATACAGCATCACCACTAAGATCTCTGATCTGAAACCAGGCTACACCAGGGTTATACAGTATCACCACTCAGATCAATCTGATCTGAAACCAGGCTACACCAGGGTTATACAGCATCACCACTAGATCCTATCTAAACCAGGCTACACCAGGGTTATACAGCATCACCACTGAGATCAATCTTAAACCAGGCTACACCAGGGTTATACAGCATCACCACTGAGATCAATCTTAAACCAGGCTACACCAGGGTTATACAGCATCACCACTGAGATCTCGATCTTAGAACCAGGCTACACCAGGGTTATACAGCATCACCACTGAAATCATCGTCTGAGACCAGGCTACACCAGGGTTATACAGCATCACCACTCAGACTCTGATCTGAACCAGGCTACACCAGGGTTATACAGCATCACCACTCAGATCCTGATCTTAAGACCAGGCTACACCAGGGTTATACAGCATCACCACTGAAATCTCTGATCTAAACCAGGCTACACCAGGGTTATACAGCATCACCACTGAGATCGGATCTGAGACCAGGCTACACCAGGGTTATACAGCATCACCACTAAGATCTGATCTAAACCAGGCTACACCAGGGTTATACAGCATCACCACTGAGATCTCTGATCTAGAACCAGGCTACACCAGGGTTATACAGCATCACCACTCAGATCTCTGATCTGAGACCAGGCTACACCAGGGTTATACAGCATCACCACTAAGATCTCTGATCTGAGACCAGGCTACAACCAGGTATACAGCATCACCACTGAGATCTCTGATCTGAGACCAGGCTACACCAGGGTTATACAGCATCACCACTAAGATCGCTTATCTGAGACCAGGCTACACCAGGGTTATACAGCATCACCACTGAGATCTCTGATCTTAAACCAGGCTACACCAGGGTTATACAGCATCACCACTGAGATCTATCTGAGACCAGGCTACACCAGGGTTATACAGCATCACCACTAGATCGCTTATCGAGACCAGGCTACACCAGGGTTATACAGCATCACCACTAAGATCTATCTGAGACCAGGCTACACCAGGGTTATACAGCATCACCACTGAGATCAATCTTAAACCAGGCTACACCAGGGTTATACAATTAACCAAAACAATTATAATACAATAACATATTATCCTTCACGTCATCACGTTCCAATATTGACGTACGTTAGGCGACAGCAATCAATTTCCTCTACATAAACACAAGCGTGCAATTGGTATTGTGTCGTTGGAGGTGCTGGAGCAATTGCCTCGTTAGTGTAAATACTTCTGGGTAACGATTCCCTTCGTTAAAATAACTTCAACAGTTGTTTTTTTCAGCGGTTTGAGAATCATAAACCTACAAGACGCAATACACACGTCTCTTTTTTTTTTTTTGTACACTAAAAGTTCGCCATTTTCTTTTTGTAATGATGTTGGTAAAAGGCCACAAGTGGAAACTAATGCGACATTTTATCGTGACGACTTTTCGCTTTCTAGGAGCTTCTGTCTTCCATTTATGTCCTTGAATTTGTATTGATAAAGCCACTGCAGGGCGAAACGTCTACAATAAAGCCATTTTGTCAAGCCATTTTGTCAAATGGCTTTATAAAGCTCCTGGAGAGCGAAACGTTGCCACAATGTACTATCACATTAGTTGCACTTGTGGCCTTTTTCCTAATATTTTGTTTTTGATTGAAACAGCATTGATTTAGAATTTTAGAGTAACAATGTCTAATGTCATAGATTTGAAGGAATTTTTCAGGTATAATGAAAATATTACTGAATTTTGAAGTTCTTTTTTTTTGGGGGGGGGGGGGGAGATGCGGACTGGGGAGAGTCACAGGGGCCAGTAGGCCTCCTGCAGTGCTCCTTCTTTCTTATGGTTTAATGTTTAGCCACCAGGGTTGTAGATCAATGGTTCAGAGAACCATTCTTCTTCGTACTGGGGTGATGGAACCACTGTATGGGCGAAACGTTTCCACAATAAAAGCACCCAAGTGTAGCGACGTTCTTCTTGCCGAATAAGACAAGCGAAAACTTGTGTGTGCAGTAATGTCGCAAAAATCATTCTGAATCCAACGAGAAAAATATATTCCACTGTATTTGTTTATTATTAAATTATCGTAAACTTATTTAAAATATATTTAGTTGGATTAGACTAAACTAAATTGCGCTTGTTATAATAAGGTCAGGTAAGTTTTCTAAGGTTCTTTCGGTACAAAATTATTAATTTTTACATTAACATAAATGAAAAAATATATATCATTAAATGTATAAGAGAAAAAATTGGAAAGGACTTAATTTTACATAAATTCTTGATAAGTGACCAGTTTTACCTATTCGGCACCACACACACACACACACACACACACACACCACACACACACACACACACACACACACACACACACACACACACACACACACACACGGCTCAGGGAGAGTGACCTAGTAGCGATCAGTGAAGAGGCGGGGCCAGGAGCTCGGACTCGACCCCCGCAACCTCAACTAGGTGAGTACAACTAGGTGAGTACACAATTTCCTGCCTCTTCCTATGCCGCATCACGACTTACACTGCGGTTAGAGGGTTTTCTAAAAATCATGGATCCACTCTCTCCCTTCCCCCCCTGGTCCCCTGTGAGCCCCCTACTACCCCATGTGGGGGCCCTCCCCACCGGAGGGGCACCCAAAGAAAGCAGCCCAGGGGATCTAAATAGATACATCAGTGATGGGGACAGTTCCCAGACATGCAGTCATCACGAGGAGACATTTACATCTCCCAGGTTTACACCCACGAAGGGAAAACCTTCGGAGGTTTTCACGATGTCGCAGAATTATCAAAGTTGTCAGTAATTACCCGGGAACGTGTTTGCCAAGACCCGTGAGCAGTTGATGCCGGAAATCGATGGAAAAAGCCGCTAAATCCTAATAAACGGCGAGTTGGATCCCGTTGAATCCGCGTGTGAATGGGATCTTCCAGACCGACGCCTCTGAATAGAGGCTAGTGGCCGGGGGGATAGAGAAGTCCGTGGCTCGACCATCCCCGGAATGCCCAGGTAAATGAACTGTCCTCCAGCCACACCGATACTGTAATTAAGTGATCAGGTATATTTTGGCCAAAAAAAGGGGGGGGGGAAGAAATGGGTGAGGTCTAGGACCCTATGAGTGTGTGTGTGTGTGTGTTACGGGACCAGTTTTATGATGGAGAATTCATGGAGGCGTCGATGGTTTCAGGACGAGATTGGGGAGGGTATCAGTGGTGTACCCCAAGGTCGTTGGTTGGTTACATCTCCCATTCTGTCGCTCTTTTTAATATTCTTCTTATTCTTCTTCTTTCTTCTTCTTCTTCTTCTTCTTCTTTATCTCCCCCTCTCTCTTCTTCCCTCTCTCTCTCTCTCTCCTTTCCTTCTCTCTCCTCTCTCTCTCTCTCTCCTCTCTCTCTCTCTCTCTCTCCTCTCTCTTCTCTCTCTCTCTCTCTCTCTCTCTCTCTCTCTCTCTCTTCCTTTCTTTCTCTTCCTTCCTTCCTTCCTTCCTTCCTTCCTTCCTTCCTTCCTTTCTTCCTTCCTTCCCTCCTTCGTTCCTTCCTTCCTTCCTTCCTTTTTTTTACACAGGGTTTGACAAGGTTAAGGATCCCTAGCTTTATTGACAAGCTATTTACAGGTTAAGGATTCCTAACTTTATTGGCAAGCTAGGAGCTGTTACCTACATCAGCTCATTTGTAAGCATTTTTATTGTTATGAGACATACAAGTAGAGAACAGGATGAAGTTGGAGCCATCTGTAGGCCAGCATTTTCATGTGATCAACTGACTTGATCTCGTTGACATCATTATGCTCTACGAATGTGTTCCATACTCGAGTCATCCTGGGTATATATGATCTCAGATGGAGTGATGTTCTGGAGAAGGGTACAGCCAGAGTGAAGTTGCTGCTTTATGCCCGTCTTGTGGCATCCAAGTGGATCCAAGTGTGGTACTTTGACAATATTGGCCTTGTACATAACAGTAAGGCCACCCACATCCCTCCTATGTTGAAGGCTCTGCTGAAATGACAGATCTATCCAGCATGGGTCCAGGCGAGAGATGAGACGTCTTGCTCTGTTCTCTACTCTGTCAAGCAGTCGCAGATGAGAGGGGGGACAGGCAAACCAAGAAAGTGGAGCATACTCAAGGTGTGAGCGTACTTGTGCCTCGTACAGAATCTTGCAAGCCCTACTGTCAAGCAGATGCGAGATACGGCGAAGTGCTGTAAGCTTCCTGGCTGCCTTGTTTGCAAGATTTACAACATGGTTCTTCATGGTTAGTTTGGAGTCAAATTTCACCCCAAGGATATCAACTTCTTCTCCAAGTGCCAACACCCTCCCATTCATCCTTACTACTGCACCAGCATTACCATCATGGTGCCTAGAGACGATCATCATTCGCGTTTTCTGAGTTGCAAATGTTACTTACCATCTATTTCCCCAAGCTGATATAGCTCTCAGCTGGTGATTGATGTAGCTTAGAGCAGCTGGCATTTCTTCTCTTGGATAAGTGAATGTCAGTGTACAGTCGTCTGCATATGCATGTGATTCTGGGATGAGATGAAGAAGGTCGTTGAAGTAGACATTCCATAACAATGGTCCCAGTACGCTTCCTTGTGGGACACTTGCCCCAATAGAATGTCTTGCTGATTCTGTTCCATTGAGAACCACACTTAGAGATCTACCATGAAGGTAATCACTGAGGAGACATAACGTAGAGCCTGCAATTCCCAGTGCTTGAAGTTTTGCTAAGGGGCCCTGGTGCCACACCCGGTCGAAAGCGCCAGCAATGTCCAGTGCTACCACACAGCTGACTTTGGATTCATCCAGTGACTGGTGCCACTTAGTAGAGAGGTTTAACAACAGATCAGCAGCAGAATAACCTTTCCTGAAGCCATATTGACGATCACAAAGTAATGAGTGGTAGTCAAAAAACTCTGCCATTTGTCTTGAGATTATTGTCTCAAGGATCTTACCACTCCTAGGCCTGCCGCTGTCCCCTCACACCATATCTTCACCATACCACACTTAAATATCACTGATATTGCTTATATTCACTTCAGTGGAGGAGTTGGCTTACTTGTACTAATGTGTTGTAGGTAGTACTACGTCACTGAACAGTTTTTATCCTCACCAACCCGCATATTTAAGTAATATTAGTAAGTTTGTGGAGCACACTGTGACATGTCTTCACCCTCCTCTCTCTCTCTCTCTCTCTCTCTCTCTCTCTCTCTCTCTCTCTCTCTCTCTCTCTCTCTCTCTCTCTCTCTCTCTCTCTCTCTCTCTCTCTCTCTCTCTCTCCCTCTCTCTCTCTCTCTCCCTATCTATCTATCTATTTATCTATCTACACACTGGTACCTACACACTTTATAATGTTCATTCTAATAATAATAATAATAATTTATATCAGTATCATGCAAAGTTTGTATAGGGATGGATGACATTTAGTTGTAAAGGCAGAGAAAGAGAGAGATAGACAGACAGACAGACAGACAGACAGACAGACAGACAGACAGACTGACTGACTGACTGACTGACTGAGAGACAGAGAGACAGATTGGCACTCCAGTTTCAAAACGACCAGTCAGACAGCAGATTTGGCCGTTCCTTAAATAAGACGACTTAGCCCAAGCGATGGTCAGTCGACCGGTCGCCTTACGGTCGAAAGAGAGAGAAAGAAAGAGAGAGAGAGGAAGAGAGAGAGAGATGTAGGGGGGACCTCAATCGTTTTTCATTTTGTCTTTGTAAAAGGTGGTGAAGGTAAGGCGATTTGAGAAAATTCTTGGTAATGATTGCTTGGGTCCTTCTTTCTTTCTCTTTCTTTCTTCCTCTCTTGTCCATTCGTATACCTGGGATCTACCTGGGCGGTGTTTCAAGAGGACTGGAAAAGGAATGGAGGGAGTGTAACATGCCTCCTCTTTCTCCAGCATCTTCTCTTAACCTCGTCTCCTCTTTCTCCAGCATCTTCTCTTAACTTCGTCTAACCTTCCCAGCATCTTCTAAATAAAGAGAACACTGGCAGTCAGAATACAACATAGAGACCACTGGTAGTCAGAACACAACATAGAGAACACTGGTAGTCAGAACACAACATAGAGAACACTGGTAGTCAGAACACAACCTAGAGAACACTGGCAGTCAGAACACAACCTAAAGAACACTGGTAGTCAGAACACAACGTAGAGAACACTAGTAGTCAGAACACAACCTAGAGAACACTGGTAGTCAGAACACAACGTAGAGAACACTAGTAGCCAGAACACAACCTAGAGAACACTGGTAGTCACAACACAAAGAGAGAACACTGATAGTCACAACACAACATAGAGAACACTGGTAGTCAGAACACAAAGAGAGAACACTGGTAGTCAGAACACAACATAAAGAACACTGGTAGTCAGAACACAAAGAGAGAACACTGGTAGTCAGAACACTGGTAGTCAGAACACAAAGAAGAGAGAACACAGGCAGCCAGAACACAACATAGAAAACACAGATAACCAGAACACAAAAATCGAACACAAATAGAGAACACTGGTAGTCAAAACACAAAGAGAGAACACTGGTAGTCAGAACACAACACAGAGAGCATTGGTAGCCAGAACACAACATAGAGAACACTGATAGTCAGAACACAACATAGAGAACACTGACAGTCAGAACACAACATAGAGAACACAGATAACCAGAGAATAAAAGTCGAACACAAATAGAGAACACTGGTAGTCAGAACACAAATAGAGAACACCGCTAGTCATAACACAAATAGAGAACACTTGTAGTCAGAACACAAATAGAGAACACCGCTAGTCATAACACAAATAGAGAACACTTGTAGTCAGAACACAAATAGAGAACACCGCTAGTCATAACACAAATAGAGAACACTTGTAGTCAGAACACAAATAGAGAACACCGCTAGTCAGGACACAAATAGAGAACACCGCTAGTCAGAACACAAAGAGAGAAAACTGGTAGTCAGAACACAAATAGAGAACACCGCTAGTCAGAACACAAATAGAGAACACCGCTAGTCAGAACACAAATAGAGAACACTGGTAGTCAGAACACAAATAGAGAACGCCGCTAGTCAGAACACAAATAGAGAACACCGCTATTCAGAACACAAATAGAGAACACCGCTAGTCAGAACACAAAGAGAGAACACCGCTAGTCAGAACACAAAGAGAGAACACTGCTAGTCAGAACACAAATAGAGAACACTGGTAGTCAGAACACAAATAGAGAACACCGCTATTCAGAACACAAATAGAGAACACCGCTAGTCAGAACACAAATAGAGAACACCGCTAGTCAGAACACAAATAGAGAACACCGCTAGTCAGAACACAAAAAGAACACCGCTAGTCAGAACACAAATAGAGAACACCGCTAGTCAGAACACAAATAGAGAACACTGGTAGTCAGAACACAAATAGAGAACACCGCTAGTCAGAACACAAATAGAGAACACCGCTAGTCAGAACACAAAGAGAGAACACCGCTAGTCAGAACACAAATAGAGAACACCGCTAGTCAGAACACAAAGAGAGAACACCGCTAGTCAGAACACAAAGAGAGAACACCGCTATTCAGAACACAAATAGAGAACACCGCTATTCAGAACACAAATAGAGAACACTGCTATTCAGAACACAAATAGAGAACACCGCTATTCAGAACACAAATAGAGAACACCGCTATTCAGAACACAAAGAGAGAACATCGCTAGTCATAACACAAAGAGAGAACACTGCTAGTCAGAACACAAATAGAGAACACCGCTATTCAGAACACAAAGAGAGAACACTGGTAGTCAGAACACAAAGAGAGAGCACCGCTAGTCAGAACACAAAGAGGGAACACCGCTAGTCAGAACACAAAGAGAGAACACCGCTAGTCAGAACACAAGAGAGGAGAACACCGCTAGTCAGAACACAAAGAGAGAACACCGCTAGTCAGAACACAAGAGAGAACACCGCTAGTCAGAACACAAAGAGAGAACACCGCTAGTCAGAACACAAAGAGAGAACACCGCTAGTCAGAACACAAAGAGAGAACACCGCTAGTCAGAACACAAAGAGAGAACACCGCTAGTCAGAACACAAAGAGAGAACACCGCTAGTCAGAACACAAAGAGAGAACACCGCTAGTCAGAACACAAAGAGAGAACACGCTAGTCAGAACACAAAGAGAGAACACCGCTAGTCAGAACACAAAGAGAGAACACGCTAGTCAGAACACAAAGAGAGAACACGCTAGTCAGAACACAAGAGAGAACACCGCTAGTCAGAACACAAAGAGAGAACACCGCTAGTCAGAACACAAAGAGAGAACACCGCTAGTCAGAACACAAAGAGAGAACACGCTAGTCAGAACACAAAGAGAGAACACCGCTAGTCAGAACACAAAGAGAGAACACCGCTAGTCAGAACACAAAGAGAGAACACCGTAGTCAGAACACAAAGAGAGAACACCGCTAGTCAGAACACAAAGAGAGAACACCGCTAGTCAGAACACAAAGAGAGAACACCGCTAGTCAGAACACAAAGAGAGAACACCGCTAGTCAGAACACAAAGAGAGAACACCCGCTAGTCAGAACACAAAGAGAGAACACTGCTAGTCAGAACACAAAGAGAGAACACCGCTAGTCAGAACACAAAGAGAGAACACCGCTAGTCAGAACACAAAGAGAGAACACCGCTAGTCAGAACACAAAGAGAGAACACCGCTAGTCAGAACACAAAGAGAGAACACCGCTAGTCAGAAACACAAAGAGAGAACACCGCTAGTCAGAACACAAAGAGAGAACACTGCTAGTCAGAACACAAAGAGAGAACACCGCTAGTAGAACAAAGAGAGAACACTGCTAGTCAGAACACAAGAGAGAACACCGCTAGTCAGAACACAAAGAGAGAACACCGCTAGTCAGAACACAAAGAGAGAACACCGCTAGTCAGAACACAAAGAGAGAACACTGCTAGTCAGAACACAAAGAGAGAACACCGCTAGTCAGAACACAAAGAGAGAACACCGCTAGTCAGAACACAAAGAGAGAACACCGCTAGTGGAAACACAAAGAGAAAACACTGCTAGTCAGAACACAAAGAGAGAACACCGCTAGTCAGAACACAAAGAGAGAACACCGCTAGTCAGAACACAAAAGAGGAACACCGCTAGTGGAAACACAAAGAGAAAACACTGCTAGTCAGAACACAAAGAGAGAACACCGCTAGTCAGAACACAAAGAGAGAACACCGCTAGTCAGAACACAAAGAGAGAACACCGCTAGTCAGAACACAAAGAGAGAACACCGCTATACCATCTTATTGAACTTAAGAAACTGGTTAAAAACCTCAAAAGTGTCACAGAAAATAAGTTGTCATTTAAATACTATAAAGTAGTATAATGCCGGGAAAATACTACGTCGAAGTTACTGGAAATATATGTGAAAACGCTGTGGTATTTTCCCCCGGCCCGTTTTAGCTGTTGGGTGGAGTGGAGGGTGGGGAGAGAGCCTTCTGCTTCACTGTCTTTCAAAGTCATCCGTATGGATGACTTGGTGTTTTTATTTTTTTTTTTTTTTTTAATTTTTTTCTGATTTTCTTTCTCCTTGAATTATTCTCCTTTCGGTATCCACCCTTTAGCTTTTCCCCTCTTTCTTCTGCCCTTCTTTCTCATGCCTCTCTTCCCCTACCTGTCTCCCCTGCCTCATATCGCGTTTCCCTACCTATCTTCTCTACCCCCCTGCCTATCTTTCCTCCCTCTCCTCTTCCCCTGCCTATCTTCCCTCCCTTCCCTGCTTATTATCTCTCTCTCCCACCCCTGTCTTTCTTCCTTCTACCTATCTTCCTCCCCTTATCTATCTCCTCTCCCTCTCCCTACCTATCTCCCCGACCCCTACCTATTTCTCTTCCCCACCTATCTCCCCTCCCCCTACCTATCTCCCCTCTCATACCTATCTCTTCTCCCTCTACCTATCTTCCCTACCTATCTCCCGTCCCACCTATCTCCCCTCCCTCTCCCTACCTATTTCCCCTCCCTCCCCCCCTCATTGTCGGCCATGTTTGTTCAGCGTCACCCTACACACCTGGCAGGGATCCACACACGCACACACGCGGTTTTAAAAAGGCGAGAGAAGGGGATGATGATGATGAGGGAGAGGAGATGGGACGGAGGGAGAGAGAGAGGGAGAGAAGTGATTTTCATACTGAGGATTCTTTGGGTGTGAATGGTGGTAGTGAGGCGAAGGGATGTGTGTGTGTGTGATGGTGTGTGTTGTGTGTGTGTGTTGTGTGTGTGTGATGTGTTGTGTGGTGTGTGTGTGTGTGTGTGTGTGTGGTGTGGTGTGGTGTGTGTGTTTGTGTGTGTGTGTGTGTGTGTGTGTGTGTGTGTGTGTGTGTGTGTGTGTGTGTGTGTGTGTGTGTGTGTGTGTGTGTGTGTGTGTGTGTGTGTGTGTGTGTGTGTGTGTGTGTGTGTGTGTGTGTGTGTGTGTGTGTGTGTGTGTGTGTGTGTGTGTTGTGTGTGTGTGTGTGTGTGTGTGTTGTGTGTGTGTGTGTGTGTGTGTGTGTGTGTGTGTGTGTGTGTGTGTGTGTGTGTGTGTGTGTGTGTGTGTGTGTGTTGTGTGTTGTGGTGTGTGTGTGTGTGTGTGTGTGTGTGTGTGTTGTGTGTGTGTGTGTTGTGTGTGTTGTGTGGTGTGTGTGTTGTGTGGTGTGTGTGTGTGTGTGTGTGTGTGTTGTGTGTGTGTGTGTGTGTGTGTGTGTGTGTGTGTGTTGTGTGTGGTGTGTGTGTGTGGTGTGTGTGTGTGTGTGTGTGTGTGTGTGTGTGTGTGTGTGTGTGTGTGTGTGTGTGTGTGTGTGTGTGTTGTGTGTGTGTGTGTTGTGTGTGTGTGTGTGTGGTGTGTGTGTGTGTGTGTGTGTGTGTGTGTTGTGTGTGTGTGTGTGTGTGTGTGTGTGTGTGGTGTGTGTGTGTGGTGTGTGTGTGTGTTGTGGTGTGTGTGTGTGGTGTGTGGGGGTGTGTGTGTGTGTGTGTGGTGTGTGTGTGTGTGTGTGTGTGTGTGGTGTGTGTGTGTGTGTGTGTGTGTGTTGGTGATGTCTGATAACCGAAGATTACCCTCCCTGACAACCATGGGTTACCCTCCCTGACAACCATAGGTTACCCTCCTGACAACCATAGGTTACCTCCTGACAACCATAGGTTACCCTCCCTGACAACCAATGGTTACCCTCCCTGACAACCATAGGTTACCCTCCCTGACAACCATAGGTTACCCTCTCTGACAACCATAGGTTACCCTCCCTGACAACCATAGGTTACCCTCCCTGATAACCATAGGTTACCTCCCTGACAACCATAGGTTACCCTCCCTGACAACCATAGGTTACCCTCCCTGACAACCAAAAGGTTACCCTCCCTGACAACCATAGGTTACCCTCCCTGACAACCATAGGTTACCCTCCCTGACAACCATAGGTTACCCTCCCTGACAACCATAGGTTACCCTCTCTGACAACCATAGGTTACCCTCCCTGACAACCATAGGTACCCTCCTGACAACCTAGGTTACCCTCCCTGACAACCATAGGTTACCCTCCCTGACAACCATAGGTTACCCTCCCTGACAACCATAGGTTACCCTCCCTGACAACCATAGGTTACTCTCCCTGACAACCATAGGTTACCCTCCCTGACAACCATGGGTTACCCTCCCTGACAACCATAGGTTACCCTCCCTGACAACCATAGGTTACCCTCCCTGACAACCATAGGTTACCCTCCCTGACAACCATAGGTTACCCTCCCTGACAACCATAGGTTACCCTCCCTGACAACCATAGATTACCCTCCCTGACAACCATAGGTTACCCTCCCTGACAACCATAGGTTACCCTCCCTGACAACCATAGATTACCCTCCCTGACAACCGTAAGTTACATTCTCACTACAAACAACCAGAGACCATCGTATCCCCCTGCATCACCCCACCCATCATACAAGATGGCTGGCTTCCTCCGTATCACTTGACGCTACTGACTCACCATGCTACTGAAGCTACGTAAATAGTGCCATAACTCACTCTTACTTCAGGAAAGTCACCTTGCTTTATATATATATATATATATATATATATAAATATATATATATATATATATATATATATATATATATATATATATATATATATATATATATATATATATATATATATACTACAGTCTTCCAGTTATGTTCTTGAATTTATATTGGTAAAGTCACTGGAGGGCGAAACGTCTACAATGAAGATACCCAGATGTTACACATGTGTCTAATTTTTTATCTTAATTTCTTATGTTAGGTGAAAATAACATAAGTGCGGCCAATGCGACATTTTATCGTGGCAATGTTTTGCTCTCCAGGAGCTTAGTCAAACTATTACTACAAGAGAGAAACGTAGCCACAATAAAATGTCGAATTAGTTGCACGTGTGTTTACCTTTTAACTAACAAAAGACATTTAATCAAAACCCTAAAATTTAGCAATCTAGTTTCTGTTTCTCGTCGAGGGAGAGGCCAGTCACCCGAGGCTAGTCACCCGAGGCCAGTCACCCGAGGCTAGTCACCCGAGGCCAGTCACCCGAGGCCAGTCACCCGAGACCAGTCACCGGAGGCCAGTCACCCGAGACCAGTCACCCAAGGCCAGTCACCCGTCGCCCCAGAAACAGGAAAATAAATCACCGGGAGGAATAAATCAAGTGTATATAAACCAAGGACAAGAAAATGTCAGTGTAATGTCAACAGAAGACAAGTCACGAAGTAAGACTAAACTTAATTAAATTATCTGTGACCTTAAATTACACCAGCCATAAAATATTGTCTGGGATATATATATATATATATATATATATATATATATATATATATATATATATATATATATATATATATAATTCCTGCAGCTTCAAATCGGTAACTTAAAAACAATAGTCAATGTGAGATAATGACCTTGAAATTAAAACACCTGGAAATTAAAACACCTGGAAATTATTAAAACACCCGGAAATTAAAACACCTGGAAATTAAAACACCTGGAAATTATTAAAACACCTGGAAATTATTAAAACACCTGGAAATTATTAAAACACCTGGAAATTATTAAAACACCTGGAAATTATTAAAACACCTGGAAATTATTAAAACACCCGGAAATTATTAAAACACCTGGAAGTTATTAAAACACCTGGAAATTATTAAAACACCTGGAAATTATTAAAACACCCGGAAATTATTAAAACACCTGGAAATTATTAAAACACCTGGAAATTATTAAAACACCTGGAAATTATTAAAACACCTGGAAATTATTAAAACACCTGGAAATTAAAACACCTGGAAATTAAAACACCTGGAAATTATTAAAACACCTAGAAATTATTAAAACACCTGGAAATTATTAAAACACCTGGAAAATATTAAAACACCCGGAAATTATTAAAACACCTGGAAATTATTAAAACACCTGGAAATTATTAAAACACCTCGAAATTATTGAAACACCTGGAAATTAAAACACTTGGAAATTATTAAAACACCTGGAAATTATTAAAACACCTGGAAATTAAAACACCTGGAAATTATTAAAACACCTGGAAATTATTAAAACACCCGGAAATTATTAAGACACCTGGAAATTATTAAAACACCTGGAAATTATTAAAACACTTCGAAATTATTGAAACACCTGGAAATTAAAACACTTGGAAATTATTAAACACCTGGAAATTAAAACACCTGGAAATTAAAACACTTGGAAATTATTAAACACCTGGAAATTAAAACACCTGGAAATTAAAACACTTGGAAATTATTAAAACACCTGGAAATTAAAACACCTGAAAATTAAAATACCTGGAAATTAAGACACCTGGGTGTCGTGAAATTGAACCTAAAGACGCTACTGGTGGTTCACAAACACAGCTAAATGAAGCCAGGTGGTGTCGGAAGAGAGCTCCGCCAAGCCAGCAGTGACAGACGGTGTGAACCATCACCCGTGGGTTCTACGGATGCGAGGCGATGAACCAGACACAGGGCACGGGCGAGGTAAATAAAGACCGAAATTATCCCCGACGTAATCCAGTGAGTCCCGCTGCGCAGATTAGCGGTAGAGTAGAGTGAAGCTCTTGAGAGTAGTGGCAGTTAGTGGTGGTTGGGGAGAAGGTAGGGGGAGGTAGTGGTTAGGGAGAGGAGAGGGGATTTGTGGCTTTTTGGTGGTGGGGAGGTTGTCGGGGTATGGAGGGTTTGGATTGGTTGTGGAGGGATTAGTTTGGGTGGTGGTGATGAGGTGGTTGTTGGGGTTGTGGTGGTTGGAGACGGAGGGTGAGGGATTAGTTGGAATGGTGGTGGTTGGTGGGGTGGTTGATGAGGTTGTAATTTTTGAGGGAGGGGAGTGGTTAGTTGGGGTGGTGGTAATTAGGTGGTAGGGGTTGTAATGGTTGTGGAGGGAGGGGATAGGGTGGTCTCAGTAGAAGAATCCGTGAAACACTTCATAAATCAACAGCAGAATTTAGAAGAATCGCAAACACTCGAGCAAAGCCATCCAAAATCAAAGTAGGTTCGAGAGTTATGCTGACTAACTTTAACAAAACATCTGCAGTGCCTAAGCTTGATCAAAAGTTTGTTGGTCCTTATCGAGTAGTTGAACATATCACTGATAATAAGTATAAGGTTAGAGAAATTAGTACTGGTCAGTATAAAGAATCGCATTTAGATCATATGAAGTTAGTATGTGATGATAATGATGTTCTAACCCAGACTAATGTGACAGACTCTGACAATCCTCCTGATCCTGTACTCTCTACCTCTGATACTCAGTCAGACGATCAACCTGAATGTCGTTATTCCCTACGTACATGACAGGTATTGAGAAATCCTCAAGTATCATTTGTAACTACCAATTCAGATTTGCCTCAAATACAGCATGAGTTAGCCAGTGCAACAGAGTTTGATCCTCCCAGAGATGACACCCATTCTGCATATATCAATCTCACCCTAGCAGAGTTGGGGTTAAATGTAAATAACCTGTATAGATGAATAATTACAGTATCAACTTATCAGTATTCAAGAATTTTTTTTGTGTGTTCACGTTCTCTCCGAATTCTGAGAATTAACAGTCTAGATTTGAGTGCACGAATCTGCCTTTCTCTTAACACTTCTTTCTTTGTATATATTCCTTCCTCAGAATCCGTAGATCACATGAATACAGATCGATCGATCAAATTTTTTTTTATCCCTTCTATTGTGTAATCCCAACATTGAGTTTCATTCGATGAGTTGTGCTATATTATACCTTGTATTGCATTACAGTTTTATTACAGTTTCAATTATGTACGCTTCCATTCCAATATTCTACTTATGTATGTTATAATGTTCAATTGTTGTGTACTTTGACATTGTATAGAATCAGCCCAAGCCGTACACCTGCCGTCTCTAGTTTGTATTAGTTGTATGTCGGGACGACATACGTTAGCGTCGCCGAGCTCTCAGTAGTAGTACCAGTTCCTAGTAACCAGTTACCAGTAACCAGTGTACCAGTAGATGACTCACTACCAACCGTCTCTGCGTGAATCACTGACTGTATTCATATTGCTGCTGACCATAGCAGGATTTCAAACACCCTCACCCGTAGGCACTATGGGTCAGTCGTAGTTAGCCAGCAGAGAGAGACAGGTCGGCTGTTGGTGCTTCCCATACTTCCCGTTATATATTATACGTACTACCAGCCTACGTGAGTATTCTTACCCCTTCCACGTTTCGAAAACCCACATGATAGTGGTAGTAGTCAGGATAGCTGTTGGAGTTGTAGTGATTGTGAAGGAGAGGGGTTAGTTGGGGGTGGTGGTAGTGGGGTGGTTGATGGTTGTGGTAGTGGGGTGGTTGATGACGTTGTGGTAGTGGGGTGGTTGATGGTTGTGGTGGTGGGGTGGTTGATGAGGTTGTGGTAGTGTGGTGGTTGATGAGGTTGTGGTAGTGTGGTGGTTGATGAGGTTGTGGTGGTGGGATGGTTGATGGTTGTGGTAGTGGGGTGGTTGATGAGGTTGTGGTAGAAGGGTGGTTGATGAAGTTGTGGTAGAAGGGTGGTTGTTGAGAGAGAGAGAGAGAGAGAGAGAGAGAGAGAGAGAGAGAGAGAGAGAGAGAGAGAGAGAGAGAGAGAGAGAGAGAGAAAGAGATGGTTACCAAGCCCCATAACAAGCAACAGTTGGATACCAGTCCTGTCTTGTCTTACCTGAGGCAGTCAAGGCTGAGGTTACGTAAACAACAGCCAGTAACACCCCCAGACTATCACACCCTGTAACTAGGGGTAGAGTGTAAGCAGGGAGGGGTCGAGTGTAAGCAGGGAGGGGTCGAGTGTAAGAAGGGGTCGATTGTAAGCAGGGAGGGGTTAAGTGTAAGAAGGGGTAGATTGTAAGCAGGGAGGGGTCGAGTGTAAGCAGGGAAGGGTCGAGTGTAAGAGGGGAGGGTCAGCGTAAGAGGGGAAGGTCAGCGCAAGAGGGGAAGGTCAGTGTAAGAGGGGAGAGTCAGTGTAAGAGGGGAGAGTCAGTGTAAGAGGGGAAGGTCAGTGTAAGAGGGAGGGTCAGTGTAAGAGGGGAGGTCGTGTAAGAGGGGAGGGTCAGTGTAAGAGGGGAAAGGGTCAGTTTTAAGAGGGGAGGGTCAGTGTAAGGGGGGAGGGTCAGTGTAAGAGGGGAGGGTCAGGTAAGGGGGGAAGGGTCAGGAAGAGGGGAGGGTCAGTGTAAGAGGGGAGGTCGTGTAAGAGGGGAGGGTCAGTGTAAGAGGGGAAGGTCAGTGTAAGAGGGAAAGGTCAGTGTAAGAGGGGAGGGTCAGTGTAAGGGGGGAGGGTCGTGTAAGAGGGGGGGTCAGTGTAAGAGGGGAGGGTCAGTGAAAGGGGGGGAGGGTCAGTGTAAGAGGGGAAGGTCAGTGTAAGAGGGGAGGGTCAGTGTAAGAGGGGAGGGTCAGTGTAAGAGAAGGTCAGTGTAAGAGGGGAGGGTCAGTGTAAGAGGGGAGGGTCAGGTAAGAGGGAAGGCAGGTAGAGGGGAGGTCAGTGTAAGAGGGGAAAGGTCAGTGTAAGAGGGGGAGGGTCAGTGTAAGAGGGGGGTCAGTGTAAGAGGGGAGGGTCAGTGTAAGAGGGGAGGGTCAGTGTAAGAGGGGAGGGTCAGTGTAAGAGGGGAGGGTCAGTGTAAGAGGGGGGGGGTCAGTGTAAGAGGGGAGGGTCAGTGTAAGGGGGGAAAGGGTCAGTGTAAGAGGGGGAGGGTCAGTGTAAGAGGGGAAGGTCAGTGTAAGAGGGGAGGGCAGTTTTAAGAGGGAGGGTCAGTGTAAGGGGGGAGGGTCAGTGTAAGAGGGGGGGGGTCAGTGTAAGAGGGGAGGGTCAGTGAAAGGGGGGGAGGGTCAGTGTAAGAGGGGAAGGTCAGTGTAAGAGGGGAGGGTCAGTGTAAGAGGGGGGGGTCAGTGTAAGGGGGGAAGGGTCAGTGTAAGAGGGGGTGGGGGTCAGTGTAAGAGGGGAGGGTCAGTGTAAGAGGGGAGGGGTCAGTGTAAGAGGGGAGGGTCAGTGTAAGGGGGGGAAAGGGTCAGTGAAAGAGGGGAGGGTCAGTGTAAGAGGGGAGGGTCAGTGTAAGAGGGAAGGGTCATTGTAAGAGGGGGGGTTTCAGTGTAAGAGGGGAAAGGGGTCAGTGTAAGGGGGGAAAGGGTCAGTGTAAGAGGGGAAGGTCAGGTAAGAGGGGAGGGTCAGTGTAAGAGGGGAGGGTCAGTGTAAGAGGGGGGGGTCAGTGTAAGAGGGGAGGGTCAGTGTAAGGGGGGAAAGGTCAGTGTAAGAGGGGAGGGTCAGTGTAAGGGGGGAAAGGTCAGGTAAAAGAGGGGAGGGTCAGTGTAAGGGGAGGTCGTGTAAGGGGGGAGGGTCAGTGTAAGAGGGGAGGGTCAGTGTAAGGGGGGAAAGGGTCAGTGTAAGAGGGGAGGGTCAGTGTAAGAGGGGAGGGTCAGTGAAAGAGGGGGGGTCAGTGTAAGAGGGGGGGTCCAGTGTAAGAGGGGAGGGTCAGTGTAAGAGGGGAGGGTCAGTGTAAGGGGGGAAAGGGTCAGTGTAAGAGGGGAGGGTCAGTGTAAGAGGGAGGGTCAGTGTAAGAGGGAAGGTCAGTGTAAGGGGGAGGGTCAGTGTAAGAGGGGGGAAGGGTCAGTGTAAAAAGGGGAAGGGTCAGTGTAAGAGGGGAAGGGTCAGTGTAAGAGGGGAGGGTCAGTGTAAGAGGGGAGGGTCAGTGTAAGAGGGGGAGGGTCAGTGAAAGAGGGGAGGGTCAGTGTAAGAGGGGTAGGGTCAGTGAAAGAGGGGAGGGTCAGTGTAAGAGGGGGGAGGGGGTCGGGGTGTAAGAGGGGAGGGTCAGTGTAAGAGGGGAGGGTCATTTGTTAAGAGGGAGGGTCGTGAAAGGGGAAGGTCGTGTAAGAGGGGAGGGTCAGTGTAAGAGGGGAAGGTTCAGTGTA
The DNA here is from genome assembly GCF_026875155.1 of Cherax quadricarinatus. Lineage (NCBI taxonomy): Eukaryota > Metazoa > Arthropoda > Malacostraca > Decapoda > Parastacidae > Cherax > Cherax quadricarinatus. Next base: position 24,972,749 of record NC_069482.1, read on the forward strand.
AGAGGGGAGGGTCAGTGAAAGAGGGGAGGGTCAGTGAAGAGGGGAGGGGTCAGTGTAAGAGGGGATGTCAGTGTAAGAGGGAAGGTCAGTGTAAGAGGGGGGGTCAGTGTAAGGGGGGAAAGGGTTTCAGGTTGTAAGAGGGGAGGGTCAGTGTAAGAGGGGAGGGTCAGTGTAAGAGGGGAGGGTCAGTGTAAGAGGGGAGGGTCAGTGTAAGAGGGGAGGGTCAGTGTAGAGGGGAGGGTCAGTGTAAGAGGGGAGGGTCAGTGTAAGAGGGGAGGGTCAGTGTAGAGGGAGGGTCAGTGTAAGAGGGGAAAGGTCAGTGTAAGAGGGGAAGGTCAGTGTAAGAGGGGAAGGTCAGTGTAAGAGGGGGGGGTCAGTGTAAGAGGGGAGGGTCAGTGTAAGAGGGGAGGGTCAGTGTAAGAGGGGAGGGTCAGTGTAAGAGGGGAGGGCAGTGTAAGAGGGGGGGGGTCAGTGTAAGAGGGGAGGCCCGTGTAAGAGGGGGGGTCAGTGTAAGAGGGGAGGGTCAGTGTAAGAGGGGAAGGTCAGTGTAAGGGGGGAGGTCAGTGTAAGAGGGGAGGGTCAGTGTAAGAGGGGAGGGTCAGTGTAATGGGGAGGAAGGGTTCAGTGTAAGAGGGGAGGGTCAGTGTAAGAGGGGGAAGGTCAGTGTAAGAGGGGAGGTCAGTGTAAGAGGGGAGGGTCAGTGTAAGAGGGGAGGGTCAGTGTAAGAGGGGAGGTCAGTGTAAGAGGGGAAGGTCAGTGTAAGAGGGGAGGGTAGTGTAAGAGGGGAGGGTCAGTGTAAGAGGGGAGGGTCCAGTGTAAGAGGGGAGGGTCAGTGTAAGAGGGGAGGGTCAGTGTAAGAGGGGAGGGTCAGTGTAAGAGGGGAGGGGTCAGTGTAAGAGGGGAGGTCAGTGTAAGAGGGGAGGTCAGTGTAAGAGGGGAGGGTCAGTGTAAGAGGGAAGGGTCAGTGTAAGAGGGGAGGGTCATTTGTAAGAGGGGGGGTTCAGTGTAAGAGGGGAGGGTCAGTGTAAGAGGGAAGGTCAGTGTAAGGGGGGAAGGGGTCAGTGTAAGAGGGGAAGGTCAGTGTAAGAAGGGGGGGTCAGTGTAAGAGGGGAGGGTCAGTGTAAGAGGGGGTTCAGTGTAAGAGGGGAGGGTCAGTGTAAGAGGGGGGGGTCAGTGGAAGAGGGGAGGGTCAGTGTAAGGGGGAGGGTCCGTGTAAGAGGGAGGGTCAGTGTAAGAGGGGAGGGTCAGGGGTAAGAGGGGAAGGTCAGTGTAAGAGGGGAGAGTCAGTGTAAGGGGGGAAAGGTCAGTGTAAGAGGGGAAGGTCAGTGTAAGAGGGAGGGTCAGTGTAAGAGGGGAAGGGTCAGTGTTAAGAGGGGAGGGTCAGTGAAGAGGGGAGGGGTCAGTGTAAGAGGGAAGGGTCAGTGTAAGGGGGGAAAGGTCAATGTAAGAGGGAAGGGTCAGTGTAAGAGGGGGGGGGGTCGGGTGTAAGAGGGGAGGGTCAGTGTAAGAGGGGAGGGTCAGTGTAAGAGGGGAGGGTCAGTGTAAGAGGGGAGGGTCAGTGTAAGAGGGGAGGGTCAGTGTAAGAGGGGGAGGGTCAGTGTAAGGGGGGGAAGGTCAGTGTAAGAGGGGAGGGTCAGTGAAAGAGGGGAGGGTCAGTGTAAGAGGGGAGGGTCAGTGTAAGAGGGGAGGGTCAGTGTAAGAGGGGAGGGTCAGTGTAAGAGGGGAGGGTCAGTGTAGAGGGGAAGGTCAGTGTAAGAGGGGAGGGTCAGTGTAAGAGGGGAGGGTCAGTGTAAGAGGGGAGGGTTTCAGTGTAAGAGGGGAGGGTCGTTTTTTAAAGGGGAGGGGTCAGTGTAAGAGGGGAGGGTCGGTAGGAGGGGAAGGTAGTGTAAGAGGGGGAAGGTCAGTGTAAGAGGGGAGGGTCAGTGTAAGAGGGGAAGGTCAGTGTAAGAGGGGAAGGTCAGTGTTTTAAGGGGAAGGTCATTGTAAGAGGGGGGGTCGTGTAAGAGGGGAGGGTCAGTGTAAGAGGGGGTGTCAGTGTAAGAGGGGGAGAGTCAGTGTAAGAGGGGAAGGTCAGTGTAAGAGGGGAGGGTCAGTGTAAAGGGGAAGGTCAGTGTAAGAGGGGGGTCAGTGTAAGGGGGAGGGTCATTGTAAGAGGGGAGGTCGTGTAGAGGGGAAGGTCAGTGTAGAGGGGAAGGTCAGTGTAAGAGGGGAAGGTCAGTGTAAGAGGGGAAGGTCAGTGTAAGAGGGGAAGGTCAGTGTAAGAGGGGAAGGTCAGTGTAAGAGGGGAAGGTCAGTGTGAAGAGGGGAGGGTCAGTGAAAAGAGGGGAAGGTCGGGTGTAAGAGGGGAGGGTCAGTGTAAGAGGGGAAGGTCAGTGTAAGAGGGGAAGGTCAGTGTAAGAGGGGAGGGTCAGTGTAAGAGGGGGAAGGTCAGTGTAAGAGGGGAGGGTCAGTGTAAGAGGGGAAGGTCAGTGTAAGCTTTTGCCATCTGTCACCGTCATGTACACTTATCATTATTCCATCTGTACATAGTGTACATATTTGTGTATAGTGGGTGAAGGTAAAATATGCATTATAGTCTCTCTGTTGAGATTGTTTTGCTCCAAACTCACTACGACCAGGTCACACGTTACCTGTGTTCGTAAAAGTATAAGCAAGGTCAGTGTAAGAGGGGAGGATCGAGTCTCAGGAGGGAGAGAAAGATGTGGGGGGATGGGCGGGGATGCTTGCTGTGTTGACTGTCAGCAGTCGAATCAAAACACCAACCATGTAAAGAAACACACACACACACCAACAGGAGTCACAGGAGCTGTGACTCGACCCTTGTAACCACATACAGGTGAGTACTTTGCGTCGCCAGAATGCAAGATAGTGCACATAAGCAGTACTTTCTTTCCCTACCTCCCTTCTTCCCTCCCTCCTACCTTCCTTCCTTCCTCCTTCCCTCCTACAATCCTCCCTCCCTGCCTGGGCTATCAGCTGACTCGCCTCTCCTGTGAAAAGTGGCATCTGCCACTTGTTTTTGTTCCACTTTTTTTCCAGTTCATCTCTGACCTCACTGT
>NC_069482.1:24980807-25018307 GCF_026875155.1 Cherax quadricarinatus
AGTGTTATTCTCGTGTGTAATTTACACATGTGCTTTTGTGTAAGTGTATTTATGTGAGTCTGTTCCTGAACAAACTTAATAACTAAGGATGACGTTAGAAATAATGAGGATGATGAAAGGATATGAAGGGGGAAAGAACATAAGACAGAAGGAACACTGCAGCAGGCCTACTGGCCCATACGAGGCAGGTCCAAGTCTCCTACCGGCTTAAGCCAATGACCCAACCTAGTCAGGGCAGGTCACCTTCACTTAAGGAAGGAACACGGCAACTGACCTAGTAGCACAAGCTAGTCAGGTCCAACTCACACCCACCCACACCCACTCATGTATTTATCTAACCTATTTTTAAAGCTACACAACGTTTTAGCCTCAATAACAGTACTCGGGAGTTTGAACATTAAAATGGTATAAAATACCGACAGATTGTTAGGTAAGACACATATGCAACAGTTAGGTATTTTATTTCGAAACGTTTCGCCTCCACAGTAGGCTTCTTCAGTCGAGTACAGAAAAGTTGATAGAAGCAGAAGATACTTGAAGACGATGTAATCAGTCCATCACCCTTAAAGTTTTGAGGTGGTCAGTCCCTCAGTCTGGAGAAGAGCATTGTTCCGTTGTCTGAAACAATATGAAGTTGAAGTGACAGGATGGAGCCTTTATATAGTGCCAGGAGGTGAGAAGTAGGTTGCTTTGGGAGGGCAGGTCCCTCTCAAACCCAGCCGTTCTCACTAGTAGAGGTCGAAGTTGATGGTCTGTACCAAGATACCCTTGTGTTGCAGTGTCTGACAGAATGAACATTAAAATGGTATAAAATACCGACAGATTGTTAGGTAAGACACATATGCAACAGTTAGGTATCTTTATTTCGAAACGTTTCGCCTACACAGTAGGCTTCTTCAGTCGAGTACAGAAAAGTTGATAGAAGCAGAAGATACTTGAAGACGATGTAATCAGTCCATCACCCTTAAAGTTTTGAGGTGGTCAGTCCCTCAGTCTGGAGAAGAGCATTGTTCCGTTGTCTGAAACAATATGTTTCAGACATTGTTTCAGACAACGGAACAATGCTCTTCTCCAGACTGAGGGACTGACCACCTCAAAACTTTAAGGGTGATGGACTGATTACATCGTCTTCAAGTATCTTCTGCTTCTATCAACTTTTCTGTACTCGACTGAAGAAGCCTACTGTGGAGGCGAAACGTTTCGAAATAAAATACCTAACTGTTGCATATGTGTCTTACCTAACACTCGGGAGTTTGTTCCACTCATCCACAACTCTATTACCAAACCAGTACTTTCCTACATCCTTCCTGAATCTGAATTTTTCCAACTTAAAACCATTGCTGCGAGTCCTGTCTTGGCTAGATATTTTCAGCACGTTATTTACATCCCCTTTATTTATTCCTGTTTTCCATTTATAAGAAGAGGAATTATGGAGAAATGTCGCATGAAGATGAACGGAGTGGAAGGAGGGCGAGACATGGTGTAGCTGTTATCTGATTTATGACCCGGATTTATCATCACGCTCGCCTTAACGTGAACTGTATATACGTTTGTTTTAATTTAGTAAAATTGGATACACCATCAGTGTGCTGCTACCTTGTTATGTATAATAGTTACATAGTTATCACAACCATCCTGACCACAACCAGCCTGACCACAACAAGCCTGACCACAACCATCCTGACCACAACCACCCTGACCACAACCATCCTGACCACAACCAGCCTGACCACAACCATCCTGACCACAACCATCCTGACTACAACCAGCCTGACTACAACCAGCCTGACCACAACCATCCTGACTACAACCAGCCTGACTACAACCAGCCTGACCACAACCATCCTGACCACAACCACCCTGACCACAACCATCCTGACCACAACAGCCTGACCACAACCATCCTGACCACAACCATCCTGACTACAACCAGCCTGACTACAACCAGCCTGACCACAACCATCCTGACTACAACCAGCCTGACTACAACCAGCCTGACCACAACCATCCTGACTACAACCAGCCTGACCACAACCATCCTGACTACAACCATCCTGACCACAACCAGCCTGACCACAACCATCCTGACTACAACCATCCTGACTACAACCAGCCTGACCACAACCATCCTGACCACAACCAGCCTGACCACAACCAGCCTGACCACAACCATCCTGACTACAACCAGCCTGACCACAACCATCCTGACTACAACCAGCCTGACCACAACCATCCTGACTACAACCAGCCTGACCACAACCATCCTGACTACAACCAGCCTGACCACAACCATCCTGACTACAACCAGCCTGACCACAACCATCCTGACTACAACCAGCCTGACCACAACCAGCCTGACCACAACCAGCCTGACCACAACCATCCTGACCACAACCATCCAGAAAACAAACATCCTGAACACAACCATCCTGACCACAACCATCCTGACCACAACCATCCTGACCACAGCCAGCCTGACCACAACCATCCTGACCACAACCATCCAGAAACACAAACATCCTGAAACACAACCAGCCTGACCACAACCATCCTGACCACAACCATCCAGAACACAAACATCCTGACCACAACCATTCTGACCACAACCATCCTGACACAACCAGCCTGACCACAACCAGCCTGACCACAACCATCCTGACCAAAACCATCCTGACCACAACCATCCTGACCACAACCAGCCTGACCACAACCATCCTGACTACAACCATCCTGACCACAACCAGCCTGACCACAACCAGCCTGACCACAACCAGCCTGACCACAACCAGCCTGACCACAACCATCCTGACCACAACCAGCCTGACCACAACCATTCTGACCACAACCATCCTGACACAACCAGCCTGACCGCAACCAGCCTGACCACAACCAGCCTGACCACAACCAGCCTGACCACAACCAGCCTGACCACAACCATCCTGACCACAACCAGCCTGACCACATCCATCCTGACTACAACCAGCCTGACCACAACCAGCCTGACCACAACCAGCCTGACCACAACCATCCTGACCACAACCAGCCTGAACACAACCATCCTGACTACAACCAGCCTGACCACAACCATCCTGAGTACAACCATCCTGACCACAACCAGCCTGACCACAACCATCCTGACTACAACCAGCCTGACCACAACCATCCTGAGTACAACCAGCCTGACCACAACCAGCCTGACCACAACCATCCTGACCACAACCATCCTGACCACAACCACCCTGACCACAACCATCCTGAGTACAACCAGCCTGACCACAACCAGCCTGACCACAACCAGCCTGACCACAACCATCCTGACCACAACCATTCTGATCACAACCATCCTGACACAACCAGCCTGACCACAACCAGCCTGACCACAACCAGCCTGACCACAACCAGCCTGACCACAACCAGCCTGACCACAACCATCTGACCACAACCATCCTGACCACAACCGGCCTGACCACAACCAGCCTGACCACAACCAGCCTGACTACAACCATCCTGACCACAACTGGCCTGACCACAAACATCCTGACCCACAACCATTCTGACCACAACCACCCTGACCACAACCATCCTGACCACAACCATCCTGACCACAACCATCCTGACCACAACCACCCTGACCACAACCATCCTGACCACAACCATCCTGACCACAACAGCCTGACCACAACCAGCCTGACTACAACCATCCTGACCACAACCACCCTGACCACAACCACCCTGACCACAACCACCCTGACCACAACCCCCTGACCACAACCACCTTAACCACAACCACCCTGACCACAACCACCTTAACCACAACCATCCTGACTACAACCATCCTGACCACAACCACCCTGACCACAACCACCCTGACCACAACCACCCTGACCACAACCACCCTGACCACAACCACCTTAACCACAACCACCCTGACCACAACCACCTTAACCACAACCACCCTGACCACAACCACCTTAACCACAACCACCCGACCACAACCACCTTAACCACAACCATCCTGACCACAACCATCCTGACACAACCACCCTGACCAACAACCACCCTGACCACAACCACCCTGACCACAACCACCTTAACCACAACCATCCTGACCAACCACCTTAACCACAACCACCCTGACCACAACCACCTTAACCACAACCATCCTGACCACAACCATCCTGACCACAACCACCCTGACCACAACCACCTGACCACAACCACCCTGACCACAACCATCCTGACCACAACCATCCTGACCACAACCACCTGACCACAACCACCCTGACCACAACCACCCTGACCACAACCACCCTGACCCACAACCACCTTAACCACAACCATCCTGACCACAACCACCTTAACCACAACCACCCTGACCACAACCACCTTAACCACAACCATCCTGACCACAACCATCCTGACCACAACCACCTGACCACAACCACCTTAACACAACCATCCTGACCACAACCATCCTGACCACAACCACCTTAACCACAACCATCCTGACCACAACCATCCTGACCACAACCACCCTGACCACAACCACCTTAACCACCAACCATCCTGACCACAACCACCCTGACCACAACCACCTTAACCACAACCATCCTGACCACAACCATCCTGACCACAACCACCCTGACCACAACCACCTTAACACAACCATCCTGACCACAACCATCCTGACCACAACCACCCTGACCACAACCACCCTGACCACAACCACCCTGACCACAACCACCCTGACCACAACCATCCTGACCACAACCATCCTGACCACAACCACCCTGACCACAACCACCCTGACCACAACCACCCTGACCACAACCACCTTAACCACAACCATCCTGACCACAACCACCTTAACCACAACCACCCTGACCACAACCACCTTAACCACAACCATCCTGACCACAACCATCCTGACCACAACCACCCTGACCACAACCACCCTGACCACAACCACCCTGACCACAACCACCCTGACCACAACCACCTTAACCACAACCATCCTGACCACAACCACCCTGACCACAACCACCTAACCACAACCATCCTGACCACAACCACCCTGACCACAACCACCCTGACCACAACCACCCTGACCACAACCACCCTGACCACAACCACCCTGACCACAACCACCTTAACCACAACCATCCTGACCACAACCATCCTGACCACAACCACCCTGACCACAAACCACCCTGACCACAACCACCCTGACCACAACCACCCTGACCACAACCACCCTGACCACAACCATCCTGACCACAACCACCTTAACCACAACCATCCTGAACATCATGACAATCACAATACCAGCCATACTCACCCACATGAACTCCAACACCCGTCCACCCACCCAAAAATAAACACCCACCCTCCCATCTAAACCCAAACACCCATCCAAATCCCCCTGACTCCCTCTTCCCCCCTCAACCCCCCACTATTGTACCTGTAATCCCTCCCCTCCTTTCCTCCCCACACAATCTAGTGTTCTGTCTATCTAGATAACTCCCAGATCACTTACACGGCCGCTATCTTCCTTATCATCTGTCAGACTCACTTTTATGGTACTTATACTTATCTAGTAGATCACACCAGATAAGTGGGCCTCGTTGTGTGTGTTGGGGGGAGGAGGGGAGATAATGTGGGGGTGAAAGGTGGTGGTGTGAAGAGGATATATATGGGGTGTAGAAGACGTGTATGAGGTGTAGAGGACGTGTATGGGGTGTAGAGGACGTGTATGGAGTGTAGAGGACGTGTATGGGGTGTAGAGGACGTGTATGGAGTGTAGAGGACGTGTATGGGGTGTAGAGGACGTGTATGGGGTGTAGAAGACGTGTATGAGGTGTAGAGGATGTGTATGGGTGTAGAGGACGTGTATGGGGTGTAGAGGACGTGTATGGGGTGTAGAGGACGTGTATGGGGTGTAGAGGACGTGTATGGAGTGTAGAGGACGTGTATGGGGTGTAGAGGACGTGTATGGGGTGTAGAGGACGTTTATGGAGTGTAGAGGATGTGTCTGGGGTGTAGAGGACATGTGTATGGTGTAGAGGAGGTGTATGGGGTGTAGAAAAGGTGTATGGGGTGTAGAGGACGTGTATGGGGTGTAGAGGACGTATATGGGATGTAGAGGACGTTTATGGGGTGTAGAGGACGTGTATGGGATGTAGAGGACGTGTATGGGGTGTAGAGGACGTGTATGGGATGTAGAGGACGTGTATGGGGTGTAGAGGACGTGTATGGGATGTAGAGGACGTGTATGGGGTGTAGAGGACGTGTATGGGGTGTAGAGGAGGTGTATGGGTGTAGAGGACGTGTATGGGGTGTAGAGGACGTGTATGGGGTGTAGAGGACGTGTATGGGGTGTAGAGGACGTGTATGGGGTGTAGAGGACGTGTATGGGGTGTAGAGGACGTGTGTGGGGTGTAGAGGACGTGTATGGGGTGTATAAAGCGTATAAGGGTGTAGAGGACGTGTATGGGGTGTAGAGGACGTGTATGGGGTGTAGAGGACGTGTATGGGGTGTAGAGGACGTGTATGGGATGTAGAGGACGTGTATGGGGTGTAGAGGACGTGTATGGGGTGTAGAGGACGTGTATGGGGTGTAGAGGGACGTGTGTGGGGTGTAGAGGACGTGTATGGGATGTAGAGGACGTGTATGGGGTGTAGAAGACGTGTATGGGGTGTAGAGGACGTGTATGGGGTGTAGAGGGCTTTATGGGGTGTAGAGGACGTGTATGGGGTGTAGAGGACGTGTATGGGGTGTAGAGGACGTTATGGGGTGTAGGGATTGTATGGGGTTGTAGAGGACGTGTATGGGGTGTAGAGGACGTTTTATGGGGTTAGAGGACTTGTATGGGGTGTAGGGGAAAGTGTATGGGGTGTAGAGGGACTTTGTAAGATAAGATAAGATAAGATTTCGTTCGGATTTTTAACCCCGGAGGGTTAGCCACCCAGGATAACCCAAGAAAGTCAGTGCGTCATCGAGGACTGTCTAACTTATTTCCATTGGGGTCCTTAATCTTGTCCCCCAGGATGCGACCCACACCAGTCGACTAACACCCAGGTACCTATTTGCTGCTAGGTGAACAGGACAACAGGTGTAAGGAAACGTGTCGAAATGTTTCCACCCGCCGGGAATCGAACCCGGGCCCTCCGTGTTTTGAAGCGGGAGCTTTAGCCACCAGACCAGGAGGTGTATGGGGTGTAGAGGACGTGTATGGGGTGTAGAGGACGTGTATGGGGTGTAGAGGACGTGTATGGGGTGTAGAGGACGTGTACATAATACTAATATCTATCATTTAAATCAAATACAAAAACTATCTACCTAACATCGAGCGCCGGGAAAATCTGTCTCAGTTTCTCTACGGTATACAATACCGACAAATATTGTAAGCACAGTACCTGTCGGTATTGTATTCCACTGAATAAATCTATATCAGTCTTTATCACTTACTAGAAGGTCAACTCAGAGCGAAATGCTTTTGGTCATCTGACCGACACCTTCCACTGGCTTACTGGTCCACCCCTTTAAAAATTACGCTTGTAGTTATAACCGTTCAGTTGTTTAAAAGTCTTCTCACCCTGGATGCCCTGGAAGGAAGGAAGGATAGACACACTCACACACACACACACACACACAGGTAGAGTGTGTGTGTGTGTGTGTGTTTGTGTTTGTGTACAATAAACCTGAACCTTCCCAATATTAGTCTCAGCTGGTAATCAGGTGAGAGAACCATAAACACGAGGCTCCTAATTACCTGGGAGGAGGGTGGACCAGATGGGAGGGAGGGGAACTACGTAGGGGTTCGAGGGCTTAGTGTCACAGGGGGGAGGGTTACTTGTTACCTGGGAGTACGAGGGGAACAGGTAAGGAAAGAAGAACCAGGTAGCACAGGGGAGGTTACCTGGGAGAGGGGGGAGACCAGGTGGGTCAGGGGAGGCTACTTTTTCCTGGGAGAATGGGAGACCAGATGGAAAAATATAAGGGCTCACCGAGAAAGCCTTTTACCCATTACCATATAGTAGGTATCGACTTGCTCCCGTTTTATCCCTCTCTCTTAACATTTTCAGCTTTTTTTCTTTCTACTCTCTCTTCCCTCCTCTCTCTACCCACCCCCATTCTCTCTCTCACTCTCTCTCTCTCTCTCATTTAGGTTGTGTCAATGCGGTCAGGACTGCGTGGTTGGCTAGACGCGGGCGAAATGGGTAACTGGCTTCGCCACGTCCGTGTGGCGAATTCACCTATGTATGGTAACCTGCGTCACCTACTGCTCGCTGGACAGGTGAGTTGTACCTATTTACCTACACTTGTGCGGTGTTGTGATACAGCTACTGGGCCCAGGCCCCCCCTCTAACTCTTCTCTCAATTGTGATGTAGTTCAGCTGGGCTTGTGAGGTCTCTGGAGAGACCTAATTTGACCAATTATATGGTCACACCTTGCCTTGGCAGGCGTCTGTAGCCACGCCCACGTCTGAGGTCTTTTGTTCTTGACGCCTCAGACCTAGGCGTCAGGTCGCAACACGTGGTTGTGGAGGGTGCTTGGACCACGATAAAAGCCCAAGGAAGAGCATGATCAGGAGACTCGAGCGGAGCTGCTGCCGGGGTGCAGAGCTCCTGAGCAGAGATTCGAGCGGAGCTGCTGCTGGGGTGCAGGGCTCGGGAGAAGGCTGCCGAAGTCTCTGGAGGAGACTGTTGGAGGCATTGGGCAGAGTACTGGCTTGGCGCATTACTCGTGCTGTATAGGTCTTGGGACCTGTGGCTTAGTTCCTGTAGTGAACTGTCCTCTGTGCTATATTGTAAGTTATATTCATTTTCGTCAAGTTGATTGTGTTCCCTGTCTCACTGCTTATGTGTACCACCCCATTTATCTAAACCAATGATGTACTCCTGTTCCCAAATATATTATTGTACAAGGACTTAATAATAAACTGAGTTTGAGTAGAATAGTAATATTCACTGTCCCCGTTATTTTCTCCATTTATTTATGTTTAGTTTTCATGTAGTAAGAGGGAGTGTAGTGTGGTGGGTGGAGTAATGAGAGGTGAAGTTGTAGTCACCAGTGACCTTACATTATCTACCTACCTCACTCCTACCACCTCGCCTGTCCCCTACCTACTGACTCCCTCCTCTTACCCCCATATTCCAATAATCATTACCCCCCTACATGACACAATAGATGGCAAAACAAAGCCTTTTTTCCCATTGTTTCCGCCAGTAGCTGACGGAGGATCGAGCCTCCACTACTCCATGTCGAGAATAAACCTCAACTGCATTTTTTCCAAACCAAGTTTAATAAAACTAAACAAGAAATTTACACAAATAACCCGCTCATAGGAGGAATATGTGACAACGTTTCGCTCCGACTAACGTTAATGTGTGACTAGTCAATGGACCGAAACATAGCTACACGTTTCTCTCTCCTTTGTGCGGTTTATTTGTAATATATATATATATATATATATATATATATATATATATATATATATATATATATATTATAATATATATATATATATATATATATATATATATTATATATATATATATATATTATATATATATATATATATTATATATTATAATATATATATATTATATATATATAATAAATATATATATATATATTAATATATATATATATATATATATATATATATATATATATATATATATATATATATATATATATATTATATATAAAGTGTGTGTATATGTTTAATTAGAGTTTTTCCCTCTTTCTTTAGATATTCTACGAAGCCATAAGAGACATACCACCCTCAGAGGAACTCCTTCTCATACGCAAGACAGTTATTGATCTGGACACAACTGCCATTGGTGGGTAGCATCCATGTGTGTGTGTGTGTGTGTCTTAGTATGGTGGGTACCATCCATGTGTGTGTGCGTGTGTGTATGTCTTAGTATGGTGGGTACCATCCATGTGTGTGTGTGTGTGTGTGTATGTCTTAGTATGGTGGGTACCATCCATGTGTGTGTGTGTGTCTTAGTATGGTGGGTAGCATCCATGTGTGTGTGTGTGTGTCTTAGTATGGTGGGTAGCATCCATGTGTGTGTGCGTGTGTCTTAGTATGGTGGGTACCATCCATGTGTGTGTGCGTGTGTGTATGTCTTAGTATGGTGGGTACCATCCATGTGTGTGTGTGTGTGTGTATGTCTTAGTATGGTGGGTAGCATCCATGTGTGTGTGTGTCTTAGTATGGTGGGTAGCATCCATGTGTGTGTGTGTGTGTCTTAGTATGGTGGGTAGCATCCATGTGTGTGTGCGTGTGTCTTAGTATGGTGGGTACCATCCATGTGTGTGTGCGTGTGTCTTAGTATGGTGGGTACCATCCATGTGTGTGTGTGTGTGTATGTCTTAGTATGGTGGGTACCATCCATGTGTGTGTGCGTGTGTCTTAGTATGGTGGGTACCATCCATGTGTGTGTGTGTGTGTGTGTGTGTGTATGTCTTAGTATGGTGGGTTTCCATCCATGTGTGTGTGTGTGTGTCTTAGTATGGTGGGTACCATCCATGTGTGTGTGCGTGTGTCTTAGTATGGTGGGTACCATCCATGTGTGTGTGTGTGTGTGTCTTAGTATGGTGGGTACCATCCATGTGTGTGTGTGTGTGTCTTAGTATGGTGGGTAGCATCCATGTGTGTGTGTGTGTGTGTCTTAGTATGGTGGGTAGCATCCATGTGTGTGTGTGTGTGTCTTAGTATGGTGGGTACCATCCATGTGTGTGTGTGTGTGTCTTAGTATGGTGGGTACCATCCATGTGTGTGTGTGTGTGTCTTAGTATGGTGGGTAGCATCCATGTGTGTGTGTGTGTGTCTTAGTATGGTGGGTAGCATCTATGTGTGTGTGTGGTGTGTGTGTGTCTTAGTATGGTGGGTACCATCCATGTGTGTGTGTGTGTGTGTGTGTGTATGTCTTAGTATGGTGGGTACCATCCATGTGTGTGTGTGTGTCTTAGTATGGTGGGTAGCATCCATTGTGTGTGTGTGTGTCTTAGTATGGTGGGTAGCATCCATGTGTGTGTGCGTGTGTCTTAGTATGGTGGGTACCATCCATGTGTGTGTGCGTGTGTCTTAGTATGGTGGGTACCATCCATGTGTGTGTGTGTGTGTGTGTATGTCTTAGTATGGTGGGTACCATCCATGTGTGTGTGTGTGTGTGTGTATGTCTTAGTATGGTGGGTAGCATCCATGTGTGTGTGTGTGTGTCTTAGTATGGTGGGTACCATCCATGTGTGTGTGTGTGTGTGTATGTCTTAGTATGGTGGGTACCATCCATGTGTGTGTGTGTGTGTGTGTATGTCTTAGTATGGTGGGTACCATCCATGTGTGTGTGTGTCTTAGTATGGTGGGTAGCATCCATGTGTGTGTGTGTGTGTCTTAGTATGGTGGGTAGCATCCATGTGTGTGTGTGTGTGTCTTAGTATGGTGGGTACCATCCATGTGTGTGTGTGTGTGTGTGTGTGTATGTCTTAGTATGGTGGGTACCATCCATGTGTGTGTGTGTGTCTTAGTATGGTGGGTAGCATCCATGTGTGTGTGTGTGTGTCTTAGTATGGTGGGTAGCATCCATGTGTGTGTGCGTGTGTCTTAGTATGGTGGGTACCATCCATGTGTGTGTGTGTGTCTTAGTATGGTGGGTACCATCCATGTGTGTGTGCGTGTGTCTTAGTATGGTGGGTACCATCCATGTGTGTGTGTGTGTGTGTGTACGTCTTAGTATGGTGGGTAGCATCCATGTGTGTGTGTGTGTGTGTCTTAGTATGGTGGGTAACATCCATGTGTGTGTGTGTGTGTGTCTTAGTATGGTGGGTACCATCCATGTGTGTGTGTGTTTGTGTGTGTGGTGTGTGTCTGTGTGTGTGTATGTCTTAGTATGGTGGGTACCATCCATGTGTGTGTGTGTGTGTGTGTATGTCTTAGTATGGTGGGTACCATCCATGTGTGTGTGTGTGTCTTAGTATGGTGGGTAGCATCCATGTGTGTGTGTGTTGTGTCTTAGTATGGTGGGTAGCATCCATGTGTGTGTGCGTGTGTCTTAGTATGGTGGGTACCATCCATGTGTGTGTGTGTGTGTGTGTATGTCTTAGTATGGTGGGTACCATCCATGTGTGTGTGTGTGTCTTAGTATGGTGGGTAGCATCCATGTGTGTGTGTGTGTGTCTTAGTATGGTGGGTAGCATCCATGTGTGTGTGCGTGTGTCTTAGTATGGTGGGTACCATCCATGTGTGTGTGCGTGTGTCTTAGTATGGTGGGTACCATCCATGTGTGTGTGTGTGTGTGTGTATGTCTTAGTATGGTGGGTAGCATCCATGTGTGTGTGCGTGTGTCTTAGTATGGTGGTACCATCCATGTGTGTGTGTGTGTCTTAGTATGGTGGGTACCATCCATGTGTGTGTGCGTGTGTCTTAGTATGGTGGGTACCATCCATGTGTGTGTGTGTGTGTGTGTATGTCTTAGTATGGTGGGTAGCATCCATGTGTGTGTGTGTGTGTTCTTAGTATGGTGGGTAGCATCCATGTGTGTGTGTGTGTGTCTTAGTATGGTGGGTACCATCCATGTGTGTGTGTGGGGTGTGTGTGATGTCTTAGTATGGTGGGTACCATCATGTTTTGTGTGTGTGTGTGTAATTGTCTTAGTATGGTGGGTACCATCCAAGTGGTGTGTGTGTCTTAGTATGGTGGGTAGCATCCATGTGTGTGTGTGTGTGTCTTAGTATGGTGGGTAGCATCCATGTGTGTATGCGTGTGTCTTAGTATGGTGGGTACCATCCATGTGTGTGTGTGTGTGTGTGTATATGTCTTAGTATGGTGGGTACCATCCATGTGTGTGTGTGTGTCTTAGTATGGTGGGTAGCATCCATGTGTGTGTGTGTGTTTCTTAGTATGGTGGGTAGCATCCATGTGTGTTGTGCGTGTGTCTTAGTATGGTGGGTACCATCCATGTGTGTGTGTGTGTCTTAGTATGGTGGGTACCATCCATGTGTGTGTGCGTGTGTCTTAGTATGGTGGGTACCATCCATGTGTGTGTGTGTGTCTTAGTATGGTGGGTACCATCCATGTGTGTGTGTGTGTGTGTGTATGTCTTAGTATGGTGGGTAGCATCCATGTGTGTGTGTGTGTGTCTTAGTATGGTGGGTAACATCCATGTGTGTGTGTGTGTGTCTTAGTATGGTGGGTACCATCCATGTGTGTGTGTGTGTGGTGTGTGTGTGTGTATGTCTTAGTATGGTGGGTACCATCCATGTGTGTGTGTGGTGTGTGTATGTCTTAGTATGGTGGGTACCATCCATGTGTGTGTGTGTGTCTTAGTATGGTGGGTAGCATCCATGTGTTGTGTGTGTGTCTTAGTATGGTGGGTAGCATCCATGTGTGTGTGCGTGTGTCTTAGTATGGTGGGTACCATCCATGTGTGTGTGCGTGTGTGTCTTAGTATGGTGGGTACCATCCATGTGTGTGTGTGTGTGTGTGTGTATGTCTTAGTATGGTGGGTACCATCCATGTGTGTGTGCGTGTGTCTTAGTATGGTGGGTAGCATCCATGTGTGTGTGTGTGTGTCTTAGTATGGTGGGTAGCATCCATGTGTGTGTGCGTGTGTCTTAGTATGGTGGGTAGCATCCATGTGTGTGTGCGTGTGTCTTAGTATGGTGGGTACCATCCATGTGTTTGTGTGTGTGTATGTCTTAGTATAGTGGGTAGCATCCATGTGTGTGTGTGTGTGTGTCTTAGTATGGTGTGTAGCATCCATGTGTGTGTGCGTGTGTCTTAGTATGGTGGGTACAATCCATGTGTGTGTGCGTGTGTCTTAGTATGGTGGGTACATCCATGTGTGTGTGCGTGTGTCTTAGTATGGTGGGTACCATCCATGTGTGTGTGTGTATGTCTTAGTATGGTGGGAACCATCTTTTGTTATTATTATTATTAATTTTTATTAATACGTTTTGTATTATTATTGGTGATATTAGTAATAGTAATATAGTAACAATAATAATAATAGTACTAGTAATAGTAGTAGTAGTAGTAACAGTATTAAGGGCCAGTCTCTTAGCATACACACACACACACACACACACACACACACACACACACACACACACACATATATATATAATATATATATATATATATATATATATATATATATATATATATATGTGTGTGTGTGTGTGTGTGTGTGTGTGTGTGTGTGTGTGTGTGTGTGTGTGTGTGTGTGTGTGTGTGTGTGTGTGTGTGTGTGTGTGTGTGGTATAGTCGCTGGGCTGTACAATCCATTAATCCTTCACTCATTCATACACAGAATACATACACACAGGTATTTATATGTAAATATACGTTAATATACGTATATCTAACCTAACCTAACCTAACCTAACCTAACCTAACCTAACCTAACCTAACCTAACCTAACCTAACCTAACCTAAACCTAACCGAGAATAAAAGAATTTTAAAAATTCAGTGGCGTTCTGACCGTGTAAAACAAAACGGAGCCCAGTTCGTGTGAAAGTTGCTGATCTGACTGAAGAACTGGCTGCCGTAATTGGGTAACATGATAAGGGAAAAAAATAGGGGAAATCAAATTGTAAGGCAGTATTCGGTTTTAAAAATAAGTTAAATACATACAAGAGAGGGTTAGGATGCCAATAACCCGCAACCTGGGAGACACGGGCGTATGACGACGTTTCGGTCCGACTCGGGCTTGTACGAGTGGGTATTTGAGCTAAATATTTTAACGAGAATAAATGAGTTATCGTGACGGGCGTTTAAGTTAATGCAGGTGTTTAAGTTAACGTAGGTGTGTAAGTTAGCGTAGGAGTGTAGTTAACGCAGATATATAAGTCAGCGCAGGTTTTTAAACTAACGCAGTTATTTAAGTCGACGCAGATGATGAAGGCAGGTGTTTAACGCAGGTGTTCACCTTGTGTTGCAGATGACCAGGTGGAAGTGGGCTCGCCCGAGGACCGTTCAGAGAACACCGGAGACGATGACGAGGACGACGAGGACGATGACCTGGCCAGGTTCAGGTGTCTCCAGTGCGACAAGAATTTCACAGACTACGACGAGTAAGTTCAATAACCTTTCCTCTTCTTCTTGATCCAAGGAATTGGAGCTACATCCCCCCTTCCCCCCTTCCCCACACGTGTTCATTTAAAGGGCTAAACCCGTGTGTTTGTGGGATTATTCAGCTCAAGGTTTCTGTTCAGCCAGTGTGATAATAAGATTTTTTTTTTGTTTGTTTTTTTTTTTTTGGGGGGGGGAGGAACTGTGTGTCAGAGTTTTTTAAAATTTGGTCAGTTTTTGCCCCCCCCCCCCAAAAAAAAAAAATCGGAGACAGAAGCATTCGTCAAATATTTTGCTTCGTAATATTTCACTGGTTATTAGAGTTGTAGTCTTGTGTTTGTACACACACACACACACACACACACACACACACACACACACACACCACAGATGCCAGCAGAGAGGAGGGTCCAGTAGCTGAGACACTCAAACATTCATATTTTTGAAGAAGATTCACATTCACTCATATACTAGGAGTCACAGACTCACCAGATATCTCTCTCTCCACAAACTCACCAGATCTCTCTGTCTACAGGCTGGACGACCATCTAGTGACGGCTCACGGCTTCGCCGCCGGTCAGTACCGTTGCGATTACTGCCCTAGAGCCTTCGCCTGGCGACCGAACCTCATCCAGCATAAGACGGTACACGGAGAGTACAAGCGGTACCCGTGTGAGAACTGCCCGCGGGTCTTCACCGACGCCATGGTGCTGCAGAAGCACATACGCAACCAACACGCGGGGGCTCGATCTCACGCATGCCCGGAGTGCGGGAAGACCTTCGCCACTAGCTCAGGACTCAAGCAACACACGCACATACACTCGTCCGTGAAGCCCTTCCAGTGCGAGGTGTGCTTCAAGGCGTACACGCAGTTCAGTAACCTGTGCCGCCACAAGCGCATGCACGCCGACTGTCGCCTACAGATCAAATGCACCAAGTGCGGACAGGCGTTCTCGACGGTGACGTCGCTGGCGAAGCACAAGAGATTCTGTGACACAGCGCCGTCATTGTCGTTGCCCCCAGGACCGCCCTCCATGCACGACAACAAGCAGTCTCATACCGGCTTGTCCATGAGCAACGTATCCTCCTCGCCACCTAATCCCTTCATGATGTATCCACGGCCACCACTGCCCCTTCTTCCGCCCTCGCTGCTCTCAGGATACCCTATGTTCCCTTCCTTGCCCTCCCTGGTGGGTGGACCCCAACACCCGCTTCTAACCTCATCTCTCCTCCTGCCCTTCCAGAATACCAGTTCCCGTGAGCAACCCTTCTCGATTCCTAAAGAGGAGAAGGAGTCTAACGACCTGGGTTGTCGCATGCAAATATCTCCCCGACCTGATTCCACAGAGTCTGCAAGCAGAGAACCCGCGTCTCTGCAGCCCCCGACCCGACTCTCTCCATCACACTCACCCAAACAAGCGTCGGTGTTCCCTATGAGAGAGTCGCCGCGCAGATCAGAGCCCAACGATGTTTCCGACGAACACAGGGAACTTCCAGAGTTCCGGAGGAGGACACCAGAGCCGCCGAAGAAGGAGGTGAGCGCAGAGTCAACTCGAGGACCTCCAGAGAGGAAAGAACAGCCTCTGGACTTGACCCTCAGGCGCAAAGAAGGCGAAAAAGACGAACTTTTTCTCGGCAGGTTTGATATCCTCTCCCACAGTAGCGATTCCATGGAAGAAAGGCTCCGCTCTCCAGCGCCTGCTGAGGTTAAGTCAGTAGAGGAGCCGAGACCTCGCCCCGACCACCCATTCCTGCGCATCAGTGAACTATTGAAGGATACCACAACCTCCTCCGCTGCACCACCTCCACCTCAGCCACCCTCGTTACTAGACACGCCGACTAAACTGCCACTGGCATATCCTCGACCTCTACACCCGGCAGCTCTCCTCGATATGTACCGCACTCTTGACCGCAGCTTAGACCGCAGTCCGTTAATACCTGGGGGAGGTCTGGCGGGCAGCCGCTACCCTATGCTGCCGCCCTACTTCCCTCCCACCAGCATGGCCGGTATGGGCCTCGGTCTCAACCGCACTACAGGTCTTGATATGCTGAAGGCTCATATGTCCAACGCTGGACGCCCATACGGGGACATCAGTCGCCCGTATGACCTGATGGCGTCTCACATGCCCCGCGCTAAAGATCGCTACTCCTGTAAGTTCTGCGGCAAAGTGTTCCCGCGGTCGGCCAACTTGACCCGTCACCTGCGGACTCACACAGGTGAGCAGCCCTACAAGTGTAAGTACTGCGAGCGTTCCTTCAGCATCTCGTCCAACTTGCAGCGTCACGTGCGTAATATACACAACAAGGAGAAGCCCTTCAAGTGTCCGCTGTGTGACCGCTGCTTCGGCCAGCAGACCAACCTCGACCGACACCTCAAGAAACACGAACTGGAAGGTCCCAACCCCCCGGACTCTCCAGAGGCTCCGGACTCCAGCAGCTCCACCGTCGACACGTCGACCAACTACTTCAGCGACGAGATTCGTTCTTTCGTCGACAAAGTGACGGATTCAACCACAGACGATGTTGTCGGAGACGATGAAGCGATGGACGAGGACATTGACAAGGACCACATCGACGTGACGACTTCGAATGAAGATGTGGTGAGCTCAGAGTGCACACCCAAGAGGGTACGAGTGGAGTAGCAGCACAATAACAAGAACAAGCTTGTTCTTCAGTGGTATCATGCCGCAAAAGCCAAATAAAGAGAGTCCAGGATACCCCCACTCATAGAGATGCAGGGGAGTGTAAATGTTTACCATTAACGATCCAGAAATAAACTACTCAAGCTAACCTCATTAATGGCTGACTGGGCCCTTACCTGTCAGGGCGATTAGCAGGACCCTCCCTGTCAGTGTAACTAGCAGGGCCCTCCCTGTCAGTGTAACTAGCAGGACCCTCCCTGTCAGTGTAACTAGCAGGGCCCTCCCTGTCAGTGTAACTAGCAGGGCCCTCCCTGTCAGTGTAACTAGCAGGGCCCTCCCTGTCAGGATAACTGGACTTGCCTCTAACAGTGACTGGCTGTAACTACTCCTTCATGGTGGACGATGCAGCCTCTGCAGACGACTATTGAAGGGGAGTTGTTTTTCCCAAAATACGAAAGGAATCCAAATTTCCTCTACGTTCAATTACAACCCAGTAAATCCCGGTTAATATATATATATATATATATATATATATATATATATATATATATATATATATATATATATATATATATATATATATATATATATATATATATATATAATTTGTCATCATCAGTAAAGAAATTATTTATTTGGACTGAAGAAAAATAAAGACAGACTCTCCAGTGTTTTCCTCAGTATAAAACTACAGAAAAAAAGTACTGAAATTAAAAGAAATTTTTAGCGTTAATGTTTCCGATTACCAAAGATCAAAACATATTTTTTTTCCGAGAAAAATAAAAGAAAAAAATGGAGGCTCCCAGGAATCCCCCAGGATGCATTTCTTCCCCCTCCTCCTCCTCCATCAAGACAAACCAAACAAAAACCAGAGTACTGATCAATCGTTTTTAAAAACCAAATAAAAAAATAAAGAAGAGAAGGAAGAGAGAGAGAGAGAGAGAGAGAGAGAGAGAGAGAGAGAGAGAGAGAGAGAGAGGATAAAATTAAAAGTAAAAAAAAAAAATGGGGGTTGGGGTCTCATTTTTCCAAAAAATGTTTTTAGGAAAGAAAATAATATATATATACGGGGTTACCTCATTTTTTTTTTTTAAATATGGTTGCCATGTCTGACCCTTTTTCCTGCCTATCGTAAGAGAGAGTTCCACCCCAGTAATACTGTAATAGTCGTGTTGAGACACTAGGTTTGAGTCGTGTGCAATGGACGAGTTCTTCTTTTGTTTCTAACCTCTATGGTAGTCTGCTATATGTAAATAACTCGTTGATATATTATATTTTGTTAATAAAAGATAATGAACTGTTATTGTGCCTTTTATTTTATTTTTTTTTTTTTTTTTTTTTTTTTGGGTGTGGGGAGGAAGGTTTGTATTTCTGTTGATTGTTACTTGGAGACGTTATTGTAACGTTCCTCTAACCTTCAGGAACAATCAGATGGATCACTCCCACCATAACTAACTTTCAACCATATTCAAGGCTACCATAACGACTTACCCTCAACCACAATTATCATTACCACAACTAACATTCAACCACAATCATCACTACCACAACTAACATTCAACCACAATCATCACTACCACAACTAACATTCTACCACATTCATCACTACCACAACTAATCTTCAACCACAATCATCACTACCACAATTAACCTTCAACCACAATCACTACCACAACTAACATTCAACCACAATCATCACTACCACAACTAACATTCAACCACAATCATCACTACCACAACTAACATTCAACCACAATCATCACTACCACAACTAACCTTCAACTACAATCATCACTACCACAACTAACCTTCAACCACAATCATCACTACCACAACTAACCTTCAACCACAATCATCACTACCACAACTAACCTTCAACCACAATCATCACTACCACAAGTAACTTTCAACCACAATCATCACTACCACAACTAACCTTCAACCACAATCATCACTACCACAACTAACATTCAACCACAATCATCACTACCACAACTAACCTTCAACCACAATCATCACTACCACAACTAACTTCTACCATATTCATCACTACCACAACTAACATTCAACCACAATCATCACTACCACAACTAACATTCAACCACAATCATCACTACCACAACTAACCTTCAACTACAATCATCACTACCACAACTAACATTCAACCACAATCATCACTACCACAACTAACCTTCAACCACAATCATCACTACCACAACTAACCTTCAACCACAATCATCACTACCACAACTAACATTCAACCACAATCATCACTACCACAACTAACCTTCAACCACAATCATCACTACCACAACTAACATTCAACCACAATCATCACTACCACAACTAACATTCAACCACAATCATCACTACCACAACTAACATTCAACCACAATCATCACTACCACAACTAACCTTCAACTACAATCATCACTACCACAACTAACCTTCAACCACAATCATCACTACCACAACTAACCTTCAACCACAATCATCACTACCACAACTAACCTTCAACCACAATCATCACTACCACAAGTAACTTTCAACCACAATCATCACTACCACAACTAACCTTCAACCACAATCATCACTACCACAACTAACATTCTACCATATTCATCACTACCACAACTAACATTCTACCATATTCATCACTACCACAACTAACATTCAACCACAATCATCACTACCACAACTAACCTTCAACCACAATCATCACTACCACAACTAACCTTCAACCACAATCATCACTACCACAAGTAACTTTCAACCACAATCATCACTACCACAACTAACCTTCAACCACAAATCATCACTACCACAAGTAACTTTCAACCACAATCATCACTACCACAACTAACCTTCAACCACAATCATCACTACCACAACTAACCTTCAACCACAATCATCACTACCACAACTAACCTTCAACCACAATCATCACTACCACAACTAACATTCAACCACAATCATCACTACCATAACTAATCCTCAATCACAACCTCCACCCCAACCATATTCCCCATCCCCCCACCACCTAACCTTCACATCTCATCATATCTCACGGCCTGGTCTTGGACCAGGCCGGGGGGGCGTTGACCCCCTAAACACTC
Source organism: Cherax quadricarinatus (assembly GCF_026875155.1). Taxonomy (NCBI): domain Eukaryota; kingdom Metazoa; phylum Arthropoda; class Malacostraca; order Decapoda; family Parastacidae; genus Cherax; species Cherax quadricarinatus. The sequence continues at coordinate 25,001,654 of NC_069482.1, forward strand.
TCCAGGTATACTCAGTTATCAATTACTCCTACCAACGCCACCCTTCATCTACAACCCCATCACCTACTCACCCTCAACCCCCATCACTCATCACTTATACTTACCCGTTTCTTAGCTGTGGTATGGTAGATACTCTGAGGAATATATTCTCCGTCAGCGAGGCAACGCTGAGCTATCAACGCCTCAAAGCTAATCTATCAATGCCTCAACGCTAATCTATCAACGGTTCAACGCTAATCTATCAACGCTTCAACACTAATCTGTAAACGCCTCAACGCTTATCTATCAGTGCCTCAACGCTAGTCTATCAACGCCTCAACGCTAATCTATCAACTGTTCAACGCTAATCTATCAACGGTTCAACGCTGATCTATCAACGCCTCTCAATATAATTTAACTAGGATATGAAAACCAATAAATTCACTTGTAAAATAAACTGAATTCAATACATTAAGATGTGCATATGCACCTCTCGGTGTATGTTCTATGTATATACACCGAGAGGTGCATATCTCTCCGTGAATATACGCTGACAGGTGTATATCGCAGTAGTAGTAGTAGTGGTAATAGTAGTATTAGTAGTAGCAGCAGTAGTTGTAGTAGTAGTAGAGGTGGTAATAGTAGTAATAGTGGTAATAGTAGTAGTAGTGGTAATAGTAGTAGTAGTATTAGTAATAATAGTAGTAGTAGTAGTAGTGCTAATAGTAGCAGTAGTAGTAGTAGTAGTGGTGGTAATAGTAGTAGTAGTTATAGTAGTAGTAGTGGTGGTAATAGTAGTAGTAGTAGTAATAGTAGTAGTGGTGGTAACAGTAGTAGTAGTAGTAGTAATAGTAGTAGCAGTCGTAGTAACGTAATCCAGGCAACAAACACCTTGGCTGCTATCACTGTCTTAAGAAAGATAGCAGGGAGGATTACTGTAGTTTGAAATAACGTTGAGACAGATAACGAGAAAGCTCCCGCTATCACTCCTTAGTCACTTCTCAAGGTGATGGCAGAGAGACACTTAGAGATAATGAATAAGAAGAGAAAGAATGGAATAAGATACATTGTTTCTATTCTCTCGTGAGATATACGCTACAGATTTATGTTTTCAGAGGTATGGCATCTCTAGAAACAGTAAAAACTTTTCAAGGAAGGCTACTGGTGAGGTGTGTAAGGGTCGTGACGGTTCGAGAAGCCGTATACATCCGTAAAGAATGAAGTGAGTTGTTGATGTTGTGTGTAAAGGTCTATACGGCTCCAGGAGCTGTACAGACCCTTCAACACTATTATTGTTTTTTTTTGTTGTGCTTAATGGTGGCAGGAACTCGGGCAGTCGCATAACCCCCTTAGAGGAGAGTAAGTACAAAAAAAAAAACTTCTGTTAGTTTATAGACAGTGGTTCGACAACAACACACCCTCAACGAGTCATCCCCACCACAACAACACACCAGCAGCAGCCAGCAGCCAGCAGCCAAGCCGCCAGCAGCCAGGTAGCCAGCAGCCACGTAGCCAGCAGCCAGCAGCCAGGCAGCCAGCAGCCAAGCCGCCAGCAGCCAGGTAGCCAGCAGCCAGGCAACCAGCAGCCAGGCAGCCAGCAACCAGCTATGACAACATGGTACAACAGCTGATTTGTGTCATAATGGCAGATGTTGAATGAGTCAACTCAATTTTCCTAACAATCCAGGATAAATATTTGAGAGGCATTTTTGTCATACGCCATAAAAGCCATTCTATGTTTTTTTTTGACTCGATTTGGAAAATCTTCACAGCTGGAGAAACAGTATGAATGCTTGTGTGTAGTTGACTATTCGAAATTGGATACGAATAGGTACGAAAATAGAAATTTGAGGTCAAATTGATACGTCTTTCCTCTGGTTTCATCTACCAATTACATCTAAAAAATATATATATCTTTTATATAGGCTGTTCTGTACTGCTTCTTTGGTAATTAAAGATGATTATGTCATTGTTCTTATGTCATTGTTTCAACGCTGTTTTATGACTTTCTACGTCGTTATCGTGTTTCCTCTCTCTCACCGTCATCTAAAATGACTCGCTCTACCTTCAGTATTTTTCCTCGTCATTTTTTTTTATGAAAAATATTTTATTTATGTCTAGGAATTTTCCATAGTCCTTGTTCCAGTTAGTTTGTTCCATTCTTTTGTTCCATTCTTTTGTTCCACTTTTCTTGATAATATCTTACAACATAATTCTTGATTTCGTTATTAATATACTGTACCTGGAGGTTACCTGGAGGTTATTCCGGGGATCAACGCCCCCGCGGCCCGGTCCATGACCAGGCCTCCCGATGGATCAGGGCCTGATCAACTAGGCTGTTACTGCTGGCCGCACGCAGTCCGACGTACGAGCCACAGCCCGGCTGATCCGGTGATTTTTTTTTTACTCTCCGAGTCTTATTAACCACACCGTGTATCTTGTACGCTCTGAACATGTTCCCCCCGAGTCTCGTTAAATACACCGTGTATCTTGTACGTTCTAAACATGTTCCCCCCGAGTCTCGTTAACTACACCGTGTATTTTGTACGTTCTAAACATGTTCCCCCCGAGTCTCGTTAACTACACCGTGTATTTTGTACGTTCTAAACATGTTCCCCCCGAGTCTCGTTAACTAAACCGTGTATCTTGTACGTTCTGAACATGTTCCCCCCGAGTCTCGTTAATTACACCTGTGTTCTGACGGTGGGTGGTTGGTCCGGCCTAGTCTCGCTTCGACCACAGTATGAGGTTCACTTCTGTTTTAAGGTATTATGCATTTGACCGAACTTAGTGGGTCCGTCAGTATGGGGGAGCACTAAGATTCAATTTTAGTTAGTAGACTGTGATATAATTGTAACCACACCTCAAACATTTCCACCATCCTCACTACCACCATCCACCACAAAATACCACCATCCACCAAACCCTACCCCCACTACCACCATCCGCGACTGCACCCCTCCCACCACTACCCCCCCCCACTACCTCCCACCAAATACCCCCACTACCACCATCCCATTACCACCATCCGCACTGCTACCATCCCCACCACTACCCCCACCACACCCCCACCACTACCCCCCCACCACCATCCCATTACCACCATCCACCACCACTACCACCATCCCCACACCACCATCCACCACCACTACCCCCCACTTAAAAATCATCCTCCTCTTTCCATCCCCACATACCACCCCACTACCACCACCCCACAACCACCATCCACCACCACTACCACACTGCCCCATCCTCGCTACTACCTCCCCACAAAACCCCCTCCCCACTACCACCATCCCCCACCACTACCACCATCACTACCCCATCCCCATTACCACCATCCACCACCACTACCACCCTACCACCATCCACCCCACTACCCTCACTGCCCCCAAACTACCACCATCTACCACCACTACCACCCTCCACCACCACCGCCACCACTACCACTACCACCATCCACCCCACACCCCATCCCCACCACTACCACCATCCACCACCCCTACCACCATCCACCACCACTACCACCATCCCCACCACTACCACCATCCCCACCTCTACCACCACCACCACTACCACCATCCACCACCACTACCACCACCCAACCACTACCACCACTACCACCCCTCTACCACCACACCACCATCCACCACCCTACCACCATCCCCACCCTACCACCATCCACCACCACTACCACCACCACCACCACTAAAAACCCTCTACACCACTACCACCACCACCGCCACACCATCACCACCACTACCCCCCCTCCACCACCACACCACCACTAACCACACCACCCTCCACCACCACTACCACCACTCCACCACACCACCACCACCACCACTACCACCCCTACCACCATCCACCACCATACCCCCACTACCACCACACCACCATCCACCACCCCTACCACCACACCACCATCCACCCCCCTACCACCACTACCCCCACTACCACCACCCCCACCACTACCACCACTACCACCATCCACCACCATTACTCTAAAAAAAATATTTCTTTTATATAGGCGTTCTGTTCTTCTTTGGTAATTAAAGGATGATTAGTCTTGTTCTTTGCTTGGTTTTAACGCTTTTTTATCTTTCTCGTCGTTTTGTGTTTCCTCTCTTTTCCCCTTCTAAAATGACTCGCTCTACCTTCGTTTTTTCCTCGTCATTTTTTTTTATGAAAAATATTTTTTTATGTTAGGAATTTTCCTAGTCCTTTTTCCAGTTGTTGTTCCCTTCTTTTTTTCCTTCTTTTGTTCCACTTTTCTTTATAAATCTTAAAAAATAATTCTTTATTTCGTTATTAAATACTGTATGGAGGTTACCGGGGGTTATTTCCCGGGGGTCAAGCCCGCGGCCCCGGCCTTACCGGGGCCCCCCGATGGATCAGGGGCCTATCAACTGGTGTTTCGCGGCCGACGAGTCCGGCGCGGCCCCAAGCCCCGGTGTTCCCGGGGTTTTTTTTTTTCTCCGAGTTTTTTCCCACCGTGTATTTGACGTTTATGTTCCCCGGTTCGTTAAAAACCCGGGTTTTTGTGTCTATATGTCCCCCCCGGCCGTTTATCAACCGGTATTTTGTACTCTTATAATGTTCCCCCGGCTCGTTAACTATCCCTTGTTTTTGGGGGCGTTTCTTTTTTTTCCCCCGTCCGTTTTCACGGGGGTTTTTTGGGGGTTTTTTTGGGGCCCCGGGGTAGGGTTGGTTGGGTGGGGGGGGGTTGGGGGCCCCACCGGGTCGCGGCCCCGGTGTGTGGGGTGGGGGGGGTTTGGGGTTGGTGGGGGGGGTGCGTTTTGGAGGGGTGGAAGGTGTGTGGGGTGGTTGTGGGAGTGGGGGGGGGGGTGGGGGGGGGTGTGGGGTTTGTAAAAAAGGTAATAATGAGTAGGGAATTGAATAAAATTAGTATAATGAATAAAATGTAAAAAGTAAAATAAGATAGGGTAAAGAAAATTGAAAATAAAAATATGTAAAATAGTTAATGAAATGGTAATAAAAAGTAGGAGTAATGAAAATAAAAGTAAAAATAATAGTAAAAAATTTGTAAAAATAGTAATAATGAAAGGTAATAATAAAATAAAAGTAAAAAAGAAAAGTAATAATGAAAAATAAAAGTAAAAATAGTAATGATGAAAAATAGTAGTAATGAAAAAAGTGTAATGAAAAAAGTAATAATGAAAATAGTAATAAGAAATAATAGAATGAGGAAAATGAAGAGGTGTAATGAAATGTAATAATGAAAAAAGTAATAATGAAAAATAATAGTAATAATGATAGTAAGTGAAAATGGTTTTAGAAAAATAATAGTAATTGATAATGAAAAATAATAGTAAAGATGGATAATGAGAATAAAAGGGTATAATAGTAATAAAGAATATAATGAAGAATAAAAGTAAAAGTAATATGAAAAATTTTAGTAAAAATGAATAAAATAGTAATAATGAATAATAATGTATAAAAGAATAATAAAGTTAAAGAATAATTTAAAAGTAATAAAGAATAATAAAAGGATAATGAATAAAAGTAATAATGAAAAATAAAGTAAAATGAATATTAAAGAATAAAGGTAATAATGAGTAAAAATGTAATAATGAAAATAATAATAATAATGAATAAAAAAGTAATAATGAATATAAAAGTAATAATGAAAAATATGTAATAATGGTAATAAAAGTAATAATGAATAAGAATAGTAATGAGTAATAATGTAAAATAATATATAGAATAATAGTAATAAAAAGTATAATGAATTAATAGTATAATATAAAAATAGTAATAATAATAATAATAGTAATAAAAGTTAAGAAAAATAATAGTAATATAGTAATAAAAAGAATTGAAAAATAAAGTAATAATGTAAAAATGAATAATATAATAAAGGGGTTAAAAGTAATAAGAATAAAAATAGTAATAATAGTAATAAAGAATAATAAAATAAAAATAGTAAAATAGTAATAATGAAAATAAAAGTAAAAATGTAAAAATGAAAATTTTGTAATAATAGTAATAATGTATAATGAAAATAATGAAAAATGATAATTGTAATATTAAAAAAAAAATAATAGTAAAAATTTTGGTAATAATAGAATAATGAATATTAGTAATAATAGTAATAATGAGTAATAATGTAATAAAGGTAATAATGAATTTGAATAATAATAGTAATAAAGTAATAAAGGTAAAAATAGTAAAAATGAGTAAATAAAGTAAAATGAATAAAAATAGTAATTAGTAATAATGAGTTAAAAAGAAAATGAGTAATAATGTAATAATGAATAAATGTAAAAATAGTAATAATGAGTAAAAATAGTAATAAAGTAAAAATTTAAAAGTAATTATAAATTAATTAATCTGTAATAAATGTAATAAATAGTAATAATTTAAAATAATCCGTAATATAGAATATAGACTTTTAATTAAAATAATTAAAAGTAAAAATAGTAAATAATGAATAATAATAGTAATAATGTAATAATAAGTAATATAGTAATAATGAATAAGTAAATAGTAATAATAGTAATATAGTAATTATAGTAATAAATGAATAATATATACGATAATAGTAATAATAGTAATAATGTAATATAATAATAAATTTATAGTAATAATGTAATATGATAAACTAGTAATAATGAGTTTTGTAATAATGTCACTAATAAAAATAATAAATGTAATAATGAGTATACTAATAGTAATAATAGTAATAACTAGTAATATATGTAATAATTGTAATAATAGTAATAATAGTAATAATGAGTAATAATAGTACTAATGAGTAATAATATAGTAATAATGAATAAATAGTAATAATGTATAATGAATAATAATAGTAATAATAGTCATAATAGTAATAAATGTAATAATAGTAATAATGAGTATAGTAATAAGTAATAATAGTAATAATCGAGTAATAATAGTAACTAATGCATCACTAATACATGTCATACTAATCAATAATATTCATAAATAATCAATACCACCTACATAATAGTAATCATATAATAATGATTCAACATAGCTAAAACTAGTAATAATAGTCACTAATAGTAATAATAGTAATAATGAAAATACATCGTACTAACATAGTAATAATGAATACCTACAATACATCATACTAACTAATCGTCATCATATCACTACTCGTCACTCCCCATACAGTCATACTGATAAATATCTAACATACATCAAAAATAATACTAAATAATCAGTCAATACCATACTACACTAACAATCCAACCTACACATCAACATACCACCACTACATAATACTCACATACGTACCACTCAGTACCTAAACCATCCCTCCACCACACCTCACCATCCTACCATCCATCGTACCACTCCATACCTCCTCACCTCCTCCACCTACTTACCTACCTCTACCACCTCCTCCAACCTCCACTCCACTACACCATCTCCACCACTCAATCCACCCACTCTCACTCACCATTAAACCTCCACATTACACCATCCCCCCACCACTCAACTACCATCACACCCCTACACCATACCACACAATTCACACACTACACTCACTTCCACACTCTCCCCACTACCATCCTACCACCTACTACCACCACTACCACACTACCACCACTACCACCTCTCCCCTACCACACCACACTACCACCACTACCACATCCACCACCACTAACTCCACACTACCACCCTCCACCACCACTACCACCACTACCCCATCTACCACCTCTACCACCATCCACCACCACTACCACACTACACCATCCACCCCACTACCACCATACCACCATCTACACCACTACCACCATCCCCACCACTACCACCACTACCACCATCTACCACCACTACCACCACTACCACCATCCACCACACTACCACACTACCACCATCTACCACCACTACCACCACTACCACCACTACCACATCTACCACACTACCACCACTACCACCACTACCACCACTACCACCACTACCACCATCCACCACCACTACCACCACTACCACATCCACCACCACTACCACCACTACCACCATCTACCACCACTACCACCATCCACCACCACTACCACCACTACCACCATCTACCACCACTACACCATCCACCACCACTACCACCACTACCACCATCCACCACCACTACCACCACTACCACCATCCACCACCACTACACCACTACACCCATCTACCACCACTACCACCATACCACCATCCACCACCACTACCAACACTACCACCATCTACCACCACTACCACCATCCACACCACTACCACCACTACCACCACTACCACCATCTACCACCACTACCACCATCACCACCACTACCACCACTACACCATCACCACCACTACCACCACTACCACCATCCACCACCACTACCACCACTACCACCATCTACCACCACTACCACCACTACCACCATCTACCACCACTACCACCACTACCACCATCTACCACCACTACCACCATCCACCACCACTACCACCACTACCACCATCTACCACCACTACCACCATCCACCACCACTACCACCACTACCACCATTCCACCACCACTACCACCACTACCACCATCCACCACCACTACCACCATACCACCATCCACCACCACTACCACCACTTACCACCATCTACCACCACTACCACCATCCACCACCACTACCACCACTACCACCATCTACCACCACTACCACCATCCACCACCACTACCACCACTACCACCATCCACCACCACTACCACCACTACCACCATCTACCACCACTACCACCATCCACCACCACATACCACCACTACCACCATCTACCCACCACTACCACCATCCACCACCACTACCACCATCTACCACCATCTACCACCACTACCACCATCCACCGCCAGTATAAGAATGAGTTGTTTCCTACACAGAGGCCAACCGGAATGTGACCCGGAACTAATGTCACATAAGAAACGCTTTCGTTTCTGTCCTTTCTCGTCTTCTTTCCCTTATCTCTCTCTCTCTCTCTCTCTCTCTCTCACACACACACACACACAACACATACACATACCACACACACATATTCACGCAGGACTCATACATTGCCTTAAGAAGAGGTACGATAAAGCTCTTGAAGCAGGGAGCGAGTGAACCTATAGCGACCAGCGAAAAGGCGGGGCCAGAAGCTGTGACTCGACCCCTGCAGCCACAGACAGGAAATTACACACACACACACACACACACACACACACACACACACACACACACACACATTAGCTTCACTGTCATACACAATTAGCTTTTAATTTCCCGGCTTGCCTTAAAGCACCAAGGGTGACTTGAAAGGTCAGGTAAGCCAGGGTTAACAGTGGCTTTGTAAAGCCGGCAAGTGGCTGTAAAGAGGGATACAGAACCTTTATAAAGGGTAGATATAAAGTAGATATAAGACCTTTGTAAAGCGTAAGGACTGTCATAAAGACGGATAGACTGATCACATCGACTCCAAACTGAGGGACGGATTACCTCAAACTCCTTCTTAAATCAACTTTTTCCTTTTGGACTAAGGAAGTCACTGGTTTGGCAAAACATTTCTACAATGAAGATGTCGAAATATCGCACATGTGTCTAATTTATCAATAGATGTCTCGCCCCCGGAACTTCCCCAGTACTTGGCCTAAACCCCAGCATCTTTCTCCGTCTACTGCCCCATAGGGCACTTCCTGGTTGGGGCATCAGAAACAAGCTTACACATAGGGCATATTCCTATGCCACTACAGTATAGGTAATGTCTCCCTTCCCTCCGTCCAGGTCACCTCTACCCTCCAGGTCACCCACCAGGTAACCGGGCAGGTAGTAGGAAAACAATTAGAGACAAGCAGGTCAGGTGCGATTTTATGCTTGTAACTACTCAGGAGAGTCTGGCAAAGTCCCCAGTGGAGTCTAGTCCTCAGGAGAGTCTGGCAAAGTCCCCAGTGGAGTCTAGTCCTCAGGAGAGTCTGGCAAAGTCCCCAGTGGAGTCTAGTCCTCAGGAGAGTCTGGCAAAGTCCCCAGTGGAGTCTAGTCCTCAGGAGAGTCTGGCAAAGTCCCCAGTGGAGTCTAGTCCTCAGGAGAGTCTGGCAAAGTCCCCAGTGGAGTCTAGTCCTCAGGAGAGTCTGGCAAAGTCCCCAGTGGAGTCTAGTCCTCAGGAGAGTCTGGCAAAGTCCCCAGTGGAGTCTAGTCCTCAGGAGAGTCTGGCAGTCCCTAGTGGAGTCTAGTCCTCAGGAGAGTCTGGCAAAGTCCCCAGTGGAGTCTAGTCCTCAGGAGAGTCTGGCAAAGTCCCCAGTGGAGTCTAGTCCTCAGGAGAGTCTGGGGTAGCCCCTATCTGCGATGGTATCTTTATCAGTTCAATACAGATACAATTTGAAGGTGTTGAGACTGGAGACAGTGGGAGACGAGGTGATCAGTCCCACAACATTGTTACCTAAGCTTTCCACACCTTCGAATAACCACTGTGTTGAATTGATAAAGCCACTGACGGGCGAAACGTCTTCAGAATCAAGACACCCAGGTGTCGCACACGTCTCGTAGTTTCTCTGCTTTCTCCGTGATAGTAAGTTTTGCTTATATTAAAGCAAGATTCACTGATACTCCTCTCTGACCTCTAACAAAGGTTACGTAAGGTTCGTCAGGAAACAGGACAGGTGTTTCCTGACGCGGGTCCTAGTCATATGATGACCCGCAGCTGGAGCTCTTGGTCATCTGGCCAAGACCTTCCACCGGCTTACCCCTTCACCACACTTTACAAATTATATTTCTAATTATTGCCATTTGTTTTCTCTTACTCAACCCTTCTAAAGTGTTCTAAACTCTTCTAAAGGTGTCCCACGGTATCCTGTTTATATCTAGCGTCCTTGTAGTGGGTTCCTAGCATCCCAAGTGTCTTGCAGGGCGTCCTAAGAGTCCTTTAGACTGTTTCTAGGACCTGGAATCAACTGTTATTGGGATTTGGCTATCTTCTAGGGTGTCTAGATGCTCTGTTATTTCGAAGTGGATGTTTTCAGCTCTTTTAAAGCGCCTCTATATTCAGTCATCTATATTATAAAGCTCCTCTATACATAGTCAGCTTTCTTATGAAAACTACACTATGTATAGTGTTCATAAATATATCCAAAATTTTCGAGAAATTGAGGTATATATAAGGACTTTATAAGGTATCTGATTGTATATAGAAGGGCTATATAAGAGTTTCGACTGTATGTAGAGGAACTACGCAAGAGAGTTGACTTTATTATGGGTTTCAAATGTTTGAGAGTGGTAATTTGGGTATCGACTAGGTGCTACATGATGTGAGGATGTTTAGTCTTGGAGGATGTCAGGATATCTTGGGCTATGCGTGAGGATGTTTAAGGTTTCACCTCGCCTCACCTCACCTCGCCTCACCTCAGAAACACTCCGGGAAGGATGGTGTATTAGACATGCCCACTTACTGGAATATATTAGTGGGTACCCACACACACACACACACACACACACACACACACACACACACACACACACACACCTGGAAGGCAGGTAATGCAGCCCCAATATTTAATAAGAGGAGACAGACAGAAGCATTAGACTACAGACCAGTGTCAGTGACATGAGTGTACCACGGTGGTTAAAAGAGTACCTTAGGGGGAAGGAGACGAAGAGTGATTGTCCGAGAGGAGTTGTCAGAATGGGAAATTGTAACAAGTGGAATTCCGCATGGATCGTTATTAGAACCACTAGTGTTTCTGGTATATATAAATGTCTTACCAGATGAGAAAGAGTAGACCCATTACAGTCGATTCTTCATTTAATATCACATATCTGAAAGCTTCTCCCAAGAAACCCGTAAGTCTTAATCCCTTTCTTGGTTTACTTGCTTAAGTCTTGTAAACAAGTCCTTCCTGTAGCTTGATCTTGTAGTAGCCAGACTTAGACTTGGTTACAAGTACTTCTGACAGTCTGATGTTGTAGTAGCCAGACTTAGACTTGGTTACAAGTACTTCTGACAGTCTGATGTTGTAGTAGCCAGACTAAGGCTTGGTTACAAGTACTTCTGACAGTCTGATGTTGTAGTAGCCGGACTTATACTTGGTTACAAGTACTTCTGACAGTCTAATGTTGTAGTAGCCAGACTTAGGCTTGGTTACAAGTACTTCTGACAGTCTGATGTTGTAGTAGCCAGACTTAGACTTGGTTACAAGTACTTCTGACAGTCTGATGTTGTAGTAGCCAGACTTAGACTTGGTTACAAGTACTTCTGACAATCTGATGTTGTAGTAGCCAGACTTAGACTTGGTTACAAGTACTTCTGACAGTCTGATGTTGTAGTAGCCAGACTTAGACTTGGTTACAAGTACTTCTGACAGTCTGATGTTGTAGTAGCCAGACTTAGGCTTGGTTACAAGTACTTCTGACAGTCTGATGTTGTGGTAGCCAGACTTAGGATTGGTTACAAGTACTTCTGACAGTCTGATGTTGTAGTAGCCAGACTTAGGATTGGTTACAAGTACTTCTGACAGTCTGATGTTGTAGTAGCCAGACTTAGGCTTGGTTACAAGTACTTCTGGCAGTCTGATGTTGTAGTAGCCAGACTTAGGCTTGGTTACAAGTACTTCTGACAGTCTGATGTTGTAGTAGCCAGACTTAGACTTGGTTACAAGTACTTCTGACAGTCTGATGTTGTAGTAGCCAGACTTAGACTTGGTTACAAGTACTTCTGACAGTCTGATGTTGTAGTAGCCAGACTAAGGCTTGGTTACAAGTACTTCTGACAGTCTGATGTTGTAGTAGCTAGACTTAGACTTGGTTACTAGTACTTCTGACAGTCTGATGTTGTAGTAGCCAGACTTAGGATTGGTTACAAGTACTTCTGACAGTCTGATGTTGTAGTAGCCAGACTTAGGATTGGTTACAAGTACTTCTGGAAGACTGAAAGACACACATTTAATAATCAAACTGTCTTGAACTCTAGGTGCTTCAATGTCCACTTATTGAGGAATGTAGAGATAAACAGTATAATAACTTATGTGGTATGTTAAGATATCTTACTAATGAAAATAAGATATTAAATATATTAAGGAAATGTTCTAAATTTGCCACTACAATGGCAAAATCTAAATCTAATCGCCTGGAGAGAGTACATTCTTTGTACTGTACTTGAGTCGTTCCCAGTGGTCTGAAATTTCTGCTGGATCTGTGTATGTGATGAGTGTGTTGGTGGGTGTGAGGGCGGCTCAGTGGGCGGCCCAGTGGGCGGCCTGGGCGGCAGAGAAGAGTGCCGCCCTGCTCCTGCGTGCCACCACAAACGCCTACCAAATTACCCAATGCCACGCTGCCCGGGTGGCCCACCCCTGCCCATCCCCGCCCACCAACGCCCATCCCCGCCCACCCCCGCCCACCCCCGCCCACCCCCGCCCACCCTTGCCCACCCCCTCCCACCTCCGCCTACCCTCCATCTTTACCTCTCATCCCAATAAGGAAAGAAGGGGAGAGGGACGAGGGAAGAGGAACAGAAGGAAAATGAGGAGGAGGAGGAAGAGAAGAAGAAGGAGGAGGAGGCGGCGGTTACGGTCAAGGAGTTAAGTAGGAAGTGATTCTCCTTAGTAGCGGGGAGCCTTTGATTCTTCTTCATCCCACGAAGGAAACATGTTGAAGAGTCGTGGTCCCCTCACACTTATCGAGTCCTCTCTCAGTGTAACCCATCGCTTCCCTGTTTTTCATTGGAGGTATCCTGCACCGTCTGTTAAGCCTCTTGTGTTCGTAAGTAGCAGTTTCAGTGTGAAGGTTTGGGAAAATACTAGAGGGAATGATCCCAAATCTGCACTCCGAAATTACTGCTTAGCAGACGGTGCTGGATAACTCCAATTAAAATCATGGAAGCAGTGCGTACACAGGGAATAAGTGTGAAGGGACCACGACTCTTCAACTCCCTCCCTTCATGCATAAGGGGGTATGGTCACCAGCAACCTAAAGGTAAACTCCAGGTAAACTGTAGGTAAACTATATGTAAATTCCAGATAAACACCTCCCCACCCCCAACCCTTCACCCCACACCTCCCTATCCTCACCCCAGAGAGATAGATAGAGAGAGAGAGAGAGAGAGAGAGAGAGAGAGAGAGAGAGAGAGAGGCAGTAAGTAGTGTTTGTAAGCACTGGAGAGTGTTCTATATGGTGTTCAAGGCTTCACTTGAGGATGTCACTGCTTCAAGGGTTTCACACGCTGCTGGTGAGGGTTCACAAGTGAGGCTTCAAGAATAGCGTAAGTGATGCTATCTCCCACACACGTACAGTAACACACTATCTCCCACACACGTACAGTAACACACTATCTCCCACACACGTACAGTAACACACTATCTCCCACACACGTACAGTAACACACTATCTCCCACACACGTACAGTAACGCACACTATCTCCCACACACGTACAGTAACGCACACTATCTCCCACACACGTACAGTAACACACTATCTCCCACACACGTACAGTAACACACACTATCTCCCACACACGTACAGTAACACACTATCTCCCACACACGTACAGTAACACACTATCTCCCACACACGTACAGTAACACACTATCTCCCACACACGTACAGTAACACACTATCTCCCACACACGTACAGTTACACACTATCTCCCACACACGTACAGTAACACACTATCTCCCACACACACACACACACACACACACACACACACACACACACACACACACACACACACGCACACACACACACACACACACACACACACACGCGCGCACACGCACACACGCACGCACACACACACACACACACACACACACACATGTTGTGCGTGCCACTTACCACAATCTTCAACACATCCCTGGAAACTGGGCAACTACCTGAGGTATGGAAGACGGCAAATGTAGTTCCCATTTTTAAAAAAGGAGACAGAAAAGAGGCACTAAACTATAGACCTGTGTCATTGACGTGTATAGTATGCAAAATTATGGAGAAGATTATCAGGAGGAGAGTGGTGGAGCACCTGGAACGGAACAGGAGTATAAATGCCAACCAGCACGGATTCACGGAAGGCAAATCCTGTGTCACAAACCTTCTGGAGTTTTATGATAAAATAACAGAAGTAAGACAAGAGAGAGAGGGGTGGGTTGATTGCATCTTCTTGGACTGCAAGAAGGCCTTTGACACAGTTCCTCACAAGAGATTAGTGCAGAAGCTAGAGCATCAGGCGCATATAACAGGAAGGGCACTGCAATGGATCAGAAAATACCTGACAGGGAGGCAACAACGAGTCATGGTACGTAATGATGTATCACAGTGGGCACCTGTGACGAGCGGGGTCCCACAGGGGTCGGGCCTAGGACCAGTGCTATTTTTGGTATATGTGAACGACATGACGGAAGGGTTAGACTCAGAAGTGTCCCTGTTTGCAGATGATGTGAAGTTAATGAGGAGAATTAAATCTGATGAGGACCAGGCAGGACTTCAAAGAGACCTGGACAGACTGGACACCTGGTCCAGCAAATGGCTTCTCGAATTTAATCCTGCCAAATGCATAGTCATGAAGATGGGGGAGGGGCACAGAAGACCACAGACAGAGTATAGGCTAGGTGGCCAAAGACTGCAAACCTCACTCAAGGAGAAAGATCTTGGGGTGAGTATAACACCGAGCATGTCTCCGGAAGCACTCATCAATCAGATAACTGCTGCAGCATATGGGCGCCTGGCAAACCTGAGAACAGCATTCCGATACCTTAGTAAGGAATCATTCAAGACACTGTACACCGTGTATGTCAGGCCCATACTGGAGTATGCAGCACCTGTTTGGAACCCGCACTTGATAAAGCACGTCAAGAAACTAAAGAAAGTACAAAGGTTTGCGACAAGGTTAGTTCCAGAGCTAAGGGGAATGTCCTATGAAGAAAGATTAAGGGAAATCGGCCTGACCACACTGGAGGACAGGAGGGTCAGGGGAGACATGATAACGACATATAAAATACTGCGTGGAATAGACAAGGTGGACAAAGACAGGATGTTCCAGGGAGGGGACACAGAAACAAGAGGCCACAATTGGAAGTTGAAGACACAAATGAGTCAGAGAGATAGTAGGAAGTATTTCTTCAGTCATAGAGTTGTAAGGCAGTGGAATAGCCTAGAAAATGACGTAGTGGAGGCAGGAACCATACACAGTTTTAAGACGAGGTTTGATAAAGCTCATGGAGCGGGGAGAGAGAGGGCCTAGTAGCAACCGGTGAAGAGGCGGGGCCAGGAGCTAGGACTCGACCCCTGCAACCACAAATAGGTGAGTACAAATAGGTGAGTACACACACACTCACACTCGTACACAAACTCACACACACACACACACACACACACACACACACACACACACACACACACACACACACACACACACACACACACACACACACACACACACACACACGTACTCATATACAACAGGCCTATTGTCTAATCGACATGTGCCTAGGACAAAATGGTAACTAACACGTACAGTAACACACACTATCTCCCACACACGTACAGTAACACACACTATCTCCCACACACGTACAGTAACACATTATCTCCCACACACGTACAGTTACACACTATCTCCCACACACGTACAGTTACACACTATCTCCCACACACGTACAGTAACACACTATCTCCCACACAAACCCTCTCAGATTATGCAGCTTTCAAACCACATTC
>NC_069482.1:25023307-25087691 GCF_026875155.1 Cherax quadricarinatus
ACCAGGGACCACCAGGTTTTGGAGCCTACCCTACCTGATGCTAACTTTCTTTTAGTGTCCACCTCCCATTTAGCAATGGCCCACTTTTGAACATCACCCATATGCCTACAGGCTTGCATGTGCAAGTTCCTGTTATAGGTGGTAGGATGTCTCTTATACCTTCGCCATGCTTTGTACTTAGCAGTAGCAGCCTCTCTACAACGAAAGCCAAACCAAGGCTGATCTGTAGGCTTTGTCACATATTGCCGGTGAGGAATGTGTTCTTGTTGCAGATTAAGGATTGTGTTCAGTGAAGGCTTCACTTGGTTGTCAACATCCCCCTGGAGAAGAGCATTCCAGTCGGTGGTGGCGAGCTCAGAGCAAAGGGCTGGCCAATTACCTCTTTCCCATAGCCAGGTTGTGCGTGTGGACTCCTCACCTCGTTCTGTTGGGATCTTAAGTGTGGTAAAAACAGCCTTGTGGTCAGACGATCCAACGTAGCCGAGGGGTTGACAAGTGACTATGCCTTCTGCCAGATCACTCACTACTGGGTCAAGGGAGGAGCCAGAGATATGAGTAGGGAAATCAACAAAGTTTCTCATGTCAAACACTGCAAGAAGGTCATCAAAGTCGCTCTCTCTCTTTCTCTCTCTCTCTCTCTCTCTCTCTCTCTCTCCTCTCTCTCTCTCTCTCTCTCTCTCTCTCTCTCTCTCTCTCTCTCTCTCTCTCTCTCTCTCTCTCTCTTCTGTATTCTTTGCCTCGTGCGGGTTTAGAGCATGCTTTTTCACCTTAATAATAACAGTAATGATGATGACAATAATAATAATAATAATAATAATAATAATAATAATAATAATAATAATAATAAAAATAATAAAAGTAATAATAATAATTGTAGCAATAATAAATGTAATGATAATATAAATAATGATACAAATAATTAATATTTTATTATTGTTATTATTATTATTATTACTGTGGTAGTGATGGTGGTGATTGTGGTAGTGGTGGTGGTGATTGTGGTAGTGGTGGTGGTGATTGTGGTAGTGGTGGTGGTGATTGTGGTGGTGGTGATTGTGGTAGTGGTGGTGGTGATTGTGGTAGTGGTGGTGGTGATTGTGGTAGTGGTGGTGGTGATTGTGGTAGTGGTGGTGGTGATTGTGGTGGTGGTGATTGTGGTAGTGGTGGTGGTGATTGTGGTAGTGGTGGTGGTGATTGTGGTAGTGGTGGTGGGTGATTGTGGTGGTGGTGATTGTGGTAGTGGTGACTTTGGTAGTGGTAGTGGCGATTGTAGTAGTGGTGGTGGTGATTGTGGTAGTGGTGGTGGTGATTGTGGTGGTGGTGATTGTGGTAGTGGTGGTGGTGATTGTGGTAGTGGTGGTGGTGATTGTGGTGGTGGTGATTGTGGTAGTGGTGACTTTGGTAGTGGTAGTGGCGATTGTAGTAGTGGTGGTGGTGATTGTGGTAGTGGTGGTGGTGATTGTGGTAGTGGTGGTGGTGATTGTGGTAGTGGTGACTGTGGTAGTGGTGACTTTGGTAGTGGTAGTGGCGATTGTAGTAGTGGTGGTGGTGATTGTGGTAGTGGTGACTTTGGTAGTGGTAGTGGCGATTGTAGTAGTGGTGGTGGTGATTGTGGTAGCGGTGGTGGTGATTGTGGTAGCGGTGGTGGTGATTGTGGTAGCGGTGGTGGTGATTGTGGTAGCGGTGGTGGTGATTGTGGTAGCGGTGGTGGTGATTGTTAGAACTGTAGAGAGTGATGGAACATCTGTCATCAAGACGTCCTGGACTTCACCCTCTCCTCCCCTCCCTCTTTCCCCTTCTCACCCCCCATTATCCCCCACCCATTACCTCCTCCCTCCCATATCTACCCCCTCCCCCCGACATTCAAATTCAACGGTTTCGCCCCATTAAATGTTGAACATTTGTTACAGGTGTTGAAGGGGGAGGGGAGAGGGAGCGTTAAGCCCGTAGGGAAGCGTACAGCGCCTGAGAGGCAGTCAGGTGAAACCCAAGGAAAATAGGGAGGGGTTGTATGATCCGGTGCCTCGCATCAAAAGCCCCCTAGATAAGGCAGCCATTTCGAAGGGGGAGCAGTGGGGAGGGGAGGGTAAATTACAGCTGAATTTTAAATGGCCGACGTTGTCTCCCTCCCCTCTCCCCCCTATCTCGAAAAAAATGGCATTAAGGAAATGGTACGTGGGGGGAGGGGGAGGGGAGAGAAGGAGAGGGAGGGGGAAGGGGAGGAGGGGGATTTGGACATGGTCCGGACACGGCGGGGAGGGAATTTATGACACGAGGATGACGAGGATGATATGTGCGTGTGAGTGAGGGGAGGATGTTAGAGGGGAGGAGAGAAAGGGGAGGGAAGATCAAGGAGAGGGGAGGAAAAGTGGGTAGGAAAAAGAGGGGAGACAGGAGTAGGAACAGGGGGGGGATGGCGGAGGGGAGGTAGTGGATGGAAGAGGAAAGTAAAGAAGAAGGAAGAGGAGTGGTGGGAGGAGGCAGATGGTAATGCCGGTGCAGTAGTAAGGATGAATGAGAGGGTGTTGGCACCTGGAGAAGAAGTTGATATCCTTGGGGTGAAATTTGACTCCAAACTGACCATGAAGAACCATGTTGTAAATCTTGCAAACAAGGCAGCCAGGAAGCTTATAGCACTTCGCCGTATCTCGCATCTGCTTGACAGTAGGGCTTGCAAGATTCTGTACGAGGCACAAGTACGCTCACACCTTGAGTATGCTCCACTTTCTTGGTTTGCCTGCCCCCCCTCTCATCTGCGACTGCTTGACAGAGTAGAGAACAGAGCAAGACGTCTCATCTCTCGCCTGGACCAATCCTGGATAGATCTGTCATTTCAGCAGAGCCTTCAACATAGGAGGGATGTGGGTGGCCTTACTGTTATGTACAAGGCCAATATTGTCAAAGTACCACACTTGGATCCACTTCGAGGACAGCGTGAAACAAGCTTTTATGCCACAAGACGGGCAGAAAGCAGCAACTTCACTCTGGCTGTACCCTTCTCCGGAACATCACTCCATCTGAGATCATATGTACCCAGGATGACTCGAGTATGGAACACATTCGTACAGCATAATGATGTCAACGAGATAAAGTCAGTTGATCAGATGAAAATGCTGGCTCACAGATGGCTCCAACTTCATCCTGTTCCCTACTTGTATCTTTCATAACAATAAAAATTCTTTCAAATGAGCTGATGTAGGTAACAGCTCTTAGCTTGCTAATAAAGTTAGGAATCCTTAACCTGTAAATAGCTTGTCAATAAAGCTAGCGATCCTTAACCTTGTCAAACCCTGTGTAAAAAAGAGAGAGAAAGAGAGAGGAATAAAGAGAGAGAGATAAGTAAGACTGAAGGACGTCGGAACTATAAAATAACGGAAAGAGGAATGATAAAGAGAGAGGGGAAGAAGTAGGGAGGACAGAAAGGGTAAAGGAGTGAGGGGAAATAGATAAGAGGACGTTGATAATGAAGAGAATATGTGAAAGAGAAGGAATCTCTCTCTCTCTCTCTCTCTCTCTCTCTCTCTCTCTCTCTCTCTCTCTCTCTCTCTCTCTCTCTCTCTCTTCCTCTCTTCCTCTCTTCCTCTCTCTTCCTCTCTCTTCCTCTCTCTCTCTTACACAGGGTTTGACAAGGTTAAGGATCCCTAGCTTTATTGGCAAGCTATTTACAGGTTAAGGATTCCTAACTTTATTAGCAAGCTAAGAGCTGTTACCTACATCAGCTCATTTGAAAGAATTTTTATTGTTATGAAAGATACAAGTAGGGAACAGGATGAAGTTGGAGCCATCTGTGAGCCAGCATTTTCATCTGATCAACTGACTTTATCTCGTTGACATCATTATGCTGAACGAATGTGTTCCATACTCGAGTCATCCTGGGTATGTATGATCTCAGATGGAGTGATGTTCTGGAGAAGGGTACAGCCAGAGTGAAGTTGCTGCTTTCTGCCCGTCTTGTGGCATAAAAGCTTGTTTCACGCTGTCCTCGAAGTGGATCCAAGTGTGGTACTTTGATAATATTGGCCTTGTACATAACAGTAAGGCCACCCACATCCCTCCTGTGTTGAAGGCTCTGCTGAAATGACAGATCTATCCAGGATGGGTCCAGGCGAGAGATGAGACGTCTTGGTCTCTCTCTCTCTCTCTCTCTCTCTCTCTCTCTCTCTCTCTCTCTCTCTCTCTCTCTCTCTCTCTCTCTCTCTCGACATCTTGCAAATCAGTGAACCACTTTTAAGACCATAGACCATTTCACAGACCACAAAATATCTATCAGAAAAATAGACAATTCCTTTAGACCTACCTATCAAATAAACAAACCATCTATTGGGCTGATAGATCATCTCTCGTGGCTCTGGACCACCTTTTAGACCATTTGGCGGGGCCGTGGGAGCTTATCACAGCCTGTCATCGTGGTCCACGTCAAAACCACGAGGGGCCCCCCAGAGGTCCTACAAAAGGTCCAACGTCTTAAAGATGTTATTTTCCCATCTTGTAATCTCTCTCTCTCTCTCTCCTGGTCTTCTTTTTCCCCGGTGGTTGGCGGGAAGGGAAGGTAGGAGTGCCCAAGGGGGCAGATGCCCTTGGGGGCCATACAAGGGCCCAGGGGCGCAGTGGGATCACCATGTGTTGAGGGGACAAGAAGACGATTTTCTGAGGGTTACTAACCCAGGGGAGGGTTAACAAACACCCAGGAGGGCTATTAACCCATGGTTAATAACCCAGGGGGAAGTTATTAACCCAGGTTTAAAAAAAAAGAAACAAGAAATTAATGTTACATATTTCTACAGGTATCTCTTGATCCTCTTCCTCGGATTCGACCAACAACAGTCTCGTTAGTTGCTAGTTACCTGGTGGCTGCTAGTTGAACAAGGAACAGCAGGTGTTAAGGGGGCACTTACCCACATGTCTCGACTCACCCAAATATCGAACCAGAGTCCGTGTGGTTGTGAGCCAAGCACTTTATTAACATTCGTCTACTCGGTACTAGAGGGGGTTGTTGGGGGTGTGGTTGAGGTGGGGTTGACGAGGGGTTGATGGGGTTATTACCTGAATATTATTAACGTTGAAATACACACAAGTGATCATTTTTACTCATAAAGGATAATAATAATAATAATAATAATAATAATAATAATAATAATAATAATAATAATAATAATAATAATAATAATAATTTTTTTTCTGTAAGTACTTGATACAATTTATACAGACCATAGCTAACACCAATGACATACTACTATATAGAAAGTCCATTGTTATGTAGAGCATTTCGGGCCCAAAATTAGGTTCATTTTGTCCCCAGGATGCGACCCACACCAGTCGACTAACACCCAGGTACCTATTTTACTGCTAGGTGAACATGGTCAGCAGGAGTCTTAAGGAAACAAGTCCTAATGTTGCCATCCGTACCGGGGATCGAACCATGGACCTTAATGCGTGTGTTGAGTGCGCTACCAACCGAGCTACAAAATACCCTGTCCCCTTCCATATTCCATCCCACAGGATGGAGTTTCCTACATAAATTGTATGTAAATTATGCAGTTCCTAGGTGATTTACATACCTGTACCTGTATGTACCTGTATTTAAACAGACTTACACTATATCTTCGGGCTTGTGTGCTCCTAGCTGGGCTTCTTGGGGTCGAATCACAGCTCCTAGCATCGTCTTTGATTCCTTTTTCCAAACCCGTCCTCTCCTAGTCTCTCAGCTCCCCATCCTTACAGGTAGAGGTTACCTGGCACTGTCACCTAGTACTGTCACCTTGTGTTCTCACCTGGCACTGCCGCCTCGTACTGTCACCTAGCATTGTCACCTGGCACATTTACCTAGTACTGTCACCTTGCACTCTCACCTTGCACTGTCGCTTGGTACTGTCACCTAGCACTGTCACCTGGCACTGTCACTGGCACTGTCACCTTGCACTGTCACTTGGCACTGTCACCTAGCACTGTCACTGGCACTATCACCTAGCACTGTCACCTGGCACTGTCACCTGGCACTGTCACTGGCACTGTCACCTGGCACTGTCACCCGGCACTTTCACCCGGCACTGTCACCTGGCACTGTCACCTGGCACTGTCACCCGGCACTGTCACCTGGCACTGTCACCTGGCACTGCCACCTGGTACCATACTCGGTATGGACTAGAAACTGAGAAAGGGAGGACGGGAAGGGAAGGGGGAGGAAGGGAGAAGGAAGGGAAAAGAAGGGAGGGAGAAGAGAAGGAAGGGAAAAGAGGAAGGGAGGGAGAAGAGGAAGGGAAAAGAGGAAGGGAGGGAGAAGAGAAGGAAGGGAAAAGAGGAAGGGAGGGAGAAGAGAAGGAAGGGAAAAGAGGGAGGGAGAAGAGAAGGAAGGGAAAAGAGGAAGGGAGGGAGAAGAGAAGGAAGGGAAAAGAGGAAGGGAGGGAGAAGAGAAGGAAGGGAAAAGAGGAAGGGAGGGAGAAGAGAAGGAAGGGAAAAGAGGAAGGGAGGGAGAAGAGGAAGGGAAAAGAGGAAGGGAGGGAGAAGAGAAGGAAGGGAAAAGAGGAAGGGAGGGAGAAGAGAAGGAAGGGAAAAGAGGAAGGGAGGGAGAAGAGAAGGAAGGGAAAAGAGGAAGGGAGGGAGAAGAGAAGGAAGGGAAAAGAGGAAGGGAAAAGGAAGGGAGGGAGAAAGGAAGGGAAAAGAGGAAGGGAGGGAGAAGAGGAAGGGAAAAGAGGAAGGGAGGGAGAAGAGAAGGAAGGGAAAAGAGGAAGGGAGGGAGAAGAGAAGGAAGGGAAAAGAGGAAGGGAGGGAGAGAGAAGGAAGGGAAAGAGGAAGGGAGGGAGAAGAGAAGGAAGGGAAAAGAGGAAGGGAGGGAGAAGAGAAGGAAGGGGGAAGAATGCTATTACTTATATTTTGGAAATTTAGAAACATCGGCAATGTGCTGTTACCCTTTTCCATATTACAGTGAGAGCGAAAGGGAGGGAAGGAGGGAGAGAAGAAGGGAGAGAGAGGGGAAGGAGGGAGGTGGTGCAAGATTGAGGCATGGCAGGGGGTCGTGCAAAACAAAGGTGACCGAGATTGCCACCTCCCTAGGTGTCACTTGCTCCGCCTCTCTCTCCCTGTCTCCCTCCCTCTCTCTCTCTCTCTCCTCTCCCTCCCTCCCTTCCTCTCTCTCTCACTCCCTAGATACCGGATCATACAATTCCTAGCATCAAAATTCAACACATCAACATTCACAAAAGGAGAATAGATCCCACACCCCTAGTTACAGTCCCATTAACCTTGACATTAGTCCTGGTTAAATTAACCTAAACTGTAATAAGCATAATCTACTTTAATTCCCTGGTGATAATAACCTACTAACAATAGATTATTGTTTACTTAATAAAAATCCCATATAATATAATTATAGTTAGTTATAGTTATTGTAGTGTGGTTAGTATAACATGGGGATCAGTGTACTATAATTGAGGTGAGGGAGAAATGTCCCTATGGCTCTCAGGAGGCAATGTTTACACGACGTTTTGGTCATGGAAGGACCGAAATGTAGTCTGGGGTTTCCTTCTCTAAAGCATGAGAGGTGTTTGTGTGTTGTTTCAGCCACGGTGTTTGTGGTATTCATTGAATTCCCCGTGGAGCCGCTAAACCCGCAAGGGTCACAGAGTGCCCGGAGACTACAAAACATTGACGTGTGATCCGAGGAAACAGAGGGGATAACCCTGGTTCCTTGGATCGAGAGCCCACCTAAGACACCGGGGAGGTGGGTGTTTTACAAGTGCCGTACCGGAAGACATTGTTAACGACTCAGTGGGCAAACACATGTGATGGAGGGGTATGTATGGGAAGTGGGGAGGAGGGGGTGTTGGGTGTGACGGCGGGGGTGAGGGGAGGGAAGTGGTGGGTGAGGGAGAAGGTAGGGAAGGTGGTCAGTATACACACTGTGGTGCAGGAAGATGCGGCTTTCCTCTTCACGACTGTTCTTCCCTCCCCACAAACTTCCCTCCCTCCCCAAAACCTCCCTTCCCTCCCCGAACTCTCCATCTCTCCCTCCTTCTATCACCCACCATCAATCTCTTCCCTCTCGAAAATTTGAAGATAACTCTGGATTATGAAAATTGTAGCATCCAAACGATGGAATATACAGAGTGGCCCCCAAAGAACCCCAGTGGAAATAAGTCAAGAACCCCAATGGAAATAAATCAAGACCCCAATGGAAATAAGTCAAGGACCCCAATGGAAATAAGTCAAGGACCCCAATGGAAATAAGTCAAGGACCTCAATGGAAATAAGTCAAGAATCCCAATGGAAATAAGTCAAGGACCCCAATGGAAATAAGCCAAGGACCCCAATGGAAATAAGTCAAGAACCCTAATGAAAATAAGTCAACCCCAATGGAAATAAATCAAGAACCCCAATGGAAATAAATCAAGAACCCCAATGGAAATAAGTCAAGAACTCTAATGAAAATAAGTCAAGGACCCCAGTGGAAATAAGTCAACCCCAATGGAAATAAGTCTAAGGACCCCAATAGAAATAAGTCAAAGACCCAATGGATGTAAGTCACTTTTTGAGGGATTATCCTAAGTAATTTACCAAATGTTATTATGTATGATACTTGTACTAATGTGTACCTGTACCTAAATAAACTTTCTAATTTAGTAGAGAGGTCAGCGCTGTGGTCGGAGACTCGTAAAATGAGTCTGAACTCATACAAGTGGACATAATAGTCCGGAACATGTATGCAAAGTGCTAAACAAATCGAGGTCCGAAACGAAAGAAAGAGACCTTGGAGTAATCATAAGCAACGTCCTCAAAAGTACCAAGCAAGAACGCTGATAAGTAAGACACATGTGCAACAGTTATGTACCTTTATTCCGAAACGTTTCGCCTACACAGTAGGCTTCTTCAGACGAGTACAGAGGAGTCAGCGGAAGCATCATCAGTCATCAGTCCATCACCCTTGAAGACATAGTTTTGAGGCGGTCAGTCCCTCAGTCTGGAGAAGAGTTGTGCTCCATAGTCCGGAACTCCAGACTAGACACTTCGAGCACGGAATACCAGCCACAATACTGACTCTATAATGCACTTGTCAGACCGCATCTTAAAGATAGCCTTAAGATTTAGTCTCCAAATTACATTAAATACGAATATTTAAGTGGAGAGGGAGGGGTGGAGGGGTACCAAACTGGTACCATCCCTGGAGAGGGTACAGTAATGATATGGTGGATTTCCATTCCCCCCTGTTTACATGCCAGCAGTTGGCGAAGGGGGTGGAGAGTGGGGAGAGAGCCTTTTGTTTTACTGTCCTTGACACTCTCACTTAGATAATATATAAAAGTCCTCAGTTTAAATGGAAGTGGATAGAACCTCGGTGCAGACTTAGAAAAGTTATCTGTATAAGTTGTATCATGTACTTGTAAAAATAAAGATTATTATTATTATTATTATTATTATTATTATTATTATTATTATTTATTATGTTAGCAATCTCTTATCTCTTCTCTCTCTACTCTCTCTTTCTGTCTGTCTGTTGTCCTCTGTCTCTCTCTCTCTCTCTCTCTCTCTCTCTCTCTCTCTCTCACGTCTCTGTCTGTCGTCTCTCTCTCTCTCTCTCTCTCTCTCTCTGTCTGTCTGTCTGCCTCTCTCCTCTCTCCCACTCTCTCTCTCTCTCTCTCCTCTCTCTAGACAGCAGAGGTCATTAGCAAGGCTTAATTGCTGTTTGAGTCATTTCAATGCCTTCTCTGCCGTGAAGAATCGGCTCCGAGCCGCTGTAACCTGACACTACAACCACAACAACCACAACTACAAACACTACCACCCTCCTACTACTCACACAACAACCACAAACACTACCTCTACCACAATTACCACTACTACTACGACCACCACTACTTTCACTATGTCTACAAATACAACTGCAATAATAATAATAATAATAATAATAATAATAATAATAATGATAATAATAATAATAATCTGTAAGATGGAGATATGAATCAAAATACATCACATAAACACCTTCAAAATCAAATAGATTTAGAGAAAAAGTGACAGAAATCACTAAGATAAGAAGGGACATGGAAAGGAAAACTAGCAGAGAAAGGAGGTGACTGGGGGAGACTAGGAGAGAAGTAAGGGGGCCTCCTAGCGTGGCCCCTTGTACCAGTGTCATCCGAGCTTGGCACTGGCCTCCAGGGGGCCATGAAACGATAAACGAAGGGCCGCAGACTGGCCTCAGGGCTGTTGTATGCGTAGCATCCGCTGGATCTGCTACTCATCCCGTTACGCTGCCCTCCGCTGGGACATGGGCGAAGGTAGCAGAGGTTCAGGACACGGATGAGGGTAGAGGGAGAGGTTTAAGACATGGGTGAGGGGATACGAGAGGTTCAGGAAATGGGGTGAGAGTAGGAGAGGTTTCGGACATGGGTGAGGGTAGGAGGAGCGGCTTGGAACGTGGGTGAGGATAGGAGAGATGTAGGACATGGGTGAGGGTAGTAGGAGAGGTTTAGGACACAGTTGAGGGTAGGAAAGTTTGGGATACGAGTGAGGGTAGGAGGAGAGGTTTAAGACATGGGTAAAGTTAACAGACCAGGTTTAGGACATGGGAAAGACATGTAACAGAGAGCTTGAGTAGTCCACACTGAGTCCATCTACTTAAAACAACTACGTACTGGATTAAGAAGTGCATCATCTAGGAGGATACACGCAGTTCACGTGTCTTTACCGTGTCCTAGTCTCCTCCTGTGACATGGGAGACCTAAATCCAGGACACGCAGACATGCCAGGATGGTGAGGCATATATACTCGCTTGTCTTCCTTCACTCTGGAGTTACTATCACACTGAAGTAATAATTTTGCCTTCTTAATCTGCCTCTTCTTCCTTCTCTTCCTCTTCTCCCACTTCTTTCTCTTCTTCTTCCTCTTCCTCTTCATTTTCTTCTTTTCCTTCTGTTATAATTAAACTAAAAAAAGATTTTTCTAAATAGTTTAATATAAAAAATTAAAATAACAAAATGTTAAAATTAATATCTAAAAATGATATTTAACATGAACACCCACTTTTCGACGTTCCCCTATAAAGAACACAAACACCCCATTGTTGTGTCCCAAAAATCTAGGGCTAGGGATGGAGGCAAGGGAATGGGGGGCCCAAAGCATGTGCTAAAAACCCTAAAAAGATAAACAAGTAAAAAACCCGTGGGGTGGCAGGGGTAATGATAGTAAAGTGGGAAAAGAGGGGTTAATGTTTTGATGTTTGGCATAATAAAAAGTGGGAAAAGTTGTGGAATTTTGTGAAAGTTAAGTGGGAAAAGAGTGTTTGGATAACTATTATAAGTTACACATGGAAACACCAGCAGTGTGTTGCTACACTGTTCTTATGATAGTTACACAGTGGGAACACCACAGTGGTTGCTCACTTTTTCTAATATGATAGTTACACAGTGGGAACACCAGCATTTGTGTTGCTACACTTTCTGTATGATATTTTACACAGTGGGAAAAACCAGCAGTGTGTTGCTGCACTTTCTATTGATAGTTACACAGTGGGAACACCAGCAGTGTGTTGCTACACTGTTCTTATGATAGTTACACAGTGGGAACCCCCGCAGTGTGTTGCTACACTATTCTATATGATAGTTACACAGTGGGAACACCAGCAGTGTGTTGCTACACTATTCTAAATGATATTACACAGTGGGAACACCACAGGGGTTTGCTACACTATTCTATATGATATTACACAGTGGGAACACCAGCATGTGTTGCTAACACTTTCTATATATAGTTACACAGTGGGAACCCCAAAAAGTGTTTTGGGCTACACTTTCTATAGATAGTTTACACATGGAACACCAGCAGTGTTTTTGCTCACTATTCTATATGAAGTTACACAGTGGGAACACCACAGTGTTTGCTCACTTTCTAAATGATAGTTACACCAGTAAACAAAGCAGTGTTTTTCCCCTCATTTTCCCATATGGATGTGTAACAGTGGAACTCCTACCCAGGGGGGCTTTGGCCACCACTAACTTCATATGAAAGTAACTCAGTGGAACTACGAAATTCAGTGTGCCACCTAGCTAATTATAGTTTACAGTGGGAACCAACCAGCCGGTGATGTTTCAAATGTTCTAATGGAATTAGTTTCACAGGTGGGAACACCAGAGTGTACCCTACAACATTCAATAGTGACCAGTGGGAACCCAGATTTTGTCCCTGACTAACTTCATTATGAAATTCCAGTGGGAACCCAGTGTGTCCATCTATATGAGTTCCAGAGTAAAAACAAAGCTAGCTAGTGTTTCCCGGGCAATTCCATACACGATGGGGCTCAGTACAGTTTGGGGAACTCTTCAGCCTGAGCGGGGAGACTTCAGTAGTGCCACCCTGAGCTGGGAGATTTCAGTAGTGTCAGTCTGGCTGGAGACTTTCAGTAGTGTCAGTCGAGCTGGGGAGACTTCAGTAGTGTCAGTCTGAGCTGGGAGACTTCAGTAGTGTCAGTCTGAGCTGGGAGACTTCAGTAGTGTCAGCCTGAGCTGGGAGACTTCAGTAGTGTCAATACTGATGATATCGTCCAGTGTTCCATCAAAGGTTCATCAGCTACCACAGCAGAGCTGGAGTTACTATCACCTGGCACCTACCATCTCTCAGCATCACCTGCACTTACACTCAAAAATTTTTTTTAAAAAGATTTCTCCATCATCACAGATCGGAAAGATGTACATGTTTAGATACATCTATGTATATATCTGAAGTATGTATAGGTGTAGATATATCTGTCTACATGTATACATTATTGGTCAAAGATATGTAATGGTGGTTGAAATTGAGGAATTGGAGAAGAATGGTGGGGAATTGCAGACGACTGTACCAGTTCTTATTCTCCCCGTCCTTGGTCTCTTCTTCCCCTCCTCCTCCCTCTCCCTTCTCCTCCCTCCTCCTTTCTTCTTTTTCCTTCCCCCCTTCCTCCTATTCCTCTCTCTCCCTGCCTCCTCTCTCCCTCTGTTCTGTATACTGGACATCCTCTCTTCCCCTCCTAATCCCCTCTATTCCCGCCACTACCACCATGCCCGCTGTCATACTCTCCCCTATCTTTCCCCACCTCCCCTCTCTCCTCTACCCTCTTTATCCCCACCTCCCCTCAACAGCATGTTGACAGACATGTCCTTTAGAGAGGTCATGTTCCTCTCACTTTGTAACGACAGTATATAACTTAACATACCTGCTCTCATTATTATTATTATTATTATTATTATTATTATTATTATTATTATTATTATTATTATTATTATTATTATTGTCTTTATCCTGTGATCACAAATAAATCACGGTGTGTCTACACTGGTTTATCCCAGGATAAATATTCACAGTGCACTCTCAAGTGCACATATCGTCTGTGTGCACTTAAAATTACTAGCAATTTACACTTTACGTCTACCTTGAGGGTCTACCTAGATGGTCTACCTGGAGGGTCTACTTGGAGGGTCTACCTTGAGGGTCTACCTGGAGGGTCTACTTGGAAAGTCTACTTTGAGGGTCTACCTTGATGGTCTACCTGGAAGGTCTACCTTGAGAATCTACCTGGATGGTCTACCTGGAGGGTCTATCTTGAGGGTCTACCTGGAGGGCACTGAGGTTTACCCCTTTAGGGTTTACCTTTTGGAGGGTTTACCTGGAGGGTCTACCTGGAGAGTCTACCTGGATACTCAATCTGGAGGGTCTACCTGAAGAGCTTACCTGGAGGGCCTACCTGGAGGATCTACCTGAAGGGTCTACCCGGATGTCTAACTTGATGTGCTTGTGTAGTTTAGGGTATCGGCCTCAGATAACCAGAGAATGCCTCTTCAGCTTGGCTACAAACCTGGTGTTTTTGTAGAAACTGTGAAAATAGGTCCCATTAACATCTATGTTAACATTTTTACTAAAACTGGTAATAAACCTGGACCTACCATTGTTTAATGGTGGTTTATATTGTACTAGCCATGGTGCGCAGCATCATCTAGATACAGCAGGCAGCATCACCTAGATACAACAGGCAGCATCACCTAGATACAGCAGGCAGCATCACCTAGATACAACAGGCAGCATCACCTAGATACAGCAGGCAGCATCACTTAGATACAGCAGGCAGCATCACGTAGATACAACAGGCAGCATCACTTAGATACAGCAGGCAGCATCACCTAGATACAGCAGGCAGCATCACCTAGATACAGCAGGCAGCATCACTTAGATACAGCAGGCAGCATCACGTAGATACAACAGGCAGCATCACTTAGATACAACAGGCAGCATCACCTAGAAACAGCAGGCAGCATCACTTTGATACAGCAGGCAGCATCACTAGATACAACAGCAGCAAACATTAGATACACAGGCACATCACCTAGATACAACAGGCAGCATCACCTAGATACAGCAGGCAGCATCACTTAGATACAGCAGGCAGCAAACACTAGATACAGACAGCAGCCCTCACTTAGATACAGCAGGCAGCATCACCTAGATACAACAGGCAGCATCACCTAGATACAGCAGGCAGCATCACTAGATACAGCAGGCAAACATCACTTTAAAACAACAGGTCAGCATCACTTTGATACAGCAGGCAGCATCACGTAGAATACAACAGGCAGCATCACCTGAATACAGCAGGCAGCATCACCTAGAAACAGCAGGGAGCATCACCTAGATACAGCAGCAGCATCACATTTGATACAGCAGGCAGCATCACTAGATACGCAGGCAGCATCACCTAGATACAGCAGGCACATCACCTAGATACAACAGGCAGCATCACCTTAGATAAGCAGGCAGCATCACTTAGATACAGCAGCAGCATCACCTAGATACACAGGCAGCATCACCTAGATACACAGGGAGCATCACCTAGATACAAAGGCAGCATCACTAGATACAGCAGGGAGCATCACTTAGATACAACAGGCAGCATCACTTTGATACACATGGGAGCATCACCTAGATACAGCGGCAGCATCACTTTGATACAAAAAGGGAGCATCACTAGAATACAGCAGGCCCCATCACTTTGATACAACAGCAGCATCACTTTGATACACAGGCAGCATCCCCTAGATACAGCAGGGAGCATCACTTAGATACAGCGGCAGCATCACGTAGATACAGCAGGCTATACCAGCCCACCCCTCACACACCCTTCTCAGCCCCCTCCCCACCCCCCCTTTAATACCCCCACCCATCCCCCCAGGGGTAAACCTCACCTTAGATCCCAAAGGCGTCACCTAGTCCCAGCTCACCTTTAGGGGGACAGGCGGGAGGGGTCCTTGATCAAGGAGATATAGAACGCCTCCCTAACCCCCAGGGTCGAAACGGTATGGCAGCCAGAAGACCCACGGAGCTTTTCTTAATAAAAAAATATTAATAAACAAGGAAAATAATAAGATCATACAATGGAGATAATTTAATTTAAAAACACACACTGATCAGGCAGGCAGCCCCCCACACCTAAAATCCGGCGGGATCACCCCTGATCCCCGGGCACACTTGATCCCCGCAGGCAGCATTTCAAAACCTAATACACCCGCAAAAGCAAACCGTAGATTTTCCGAAAATTTTAAAAAAAGAACCCTCCTCTCCTTTTCCCCTTTCCCCATCTCCCCCTTCCTTCCTTTCCCCCTCCCTTTTCCCTACCCCCCTTATTCCCCATCCCCCACTTTTCTTCCCCTTCCCGCATCCCTCCCAATTTTTTCTTTTCCCTCTTTCTTCCTTTTATCCCTCCCCCCCCACTTTTTGGGGATCCCCGGGGGGTACCTTCTTATCCAAAATTAACCCTCCCCCTTCCCCTCCTCTTTTTTTTTAAACCTTAATTCCCTCTTCCCCCCGTTTTTTCTTTCTATTTAATTATAATACTTTGTTTTTTGTTTAATTTAGAAAAAATTGTGAAAAAATTAAACATACACACTGATCTGGAGGTCAGGTCATCTCCTTGACCTCTCCAGCATCTCTCAAGACTCCCTGGCGGCACTCTTGACCTCGTGATGCCCCGGGGCACAGCTTGATGCCCATCAATTATGCCAGACATGTTTACAACACGTTACACTCTCCACTTCTGCAAAATTAGCTTTATCCGAATTTTGCATTATGCGAAGGAGTTTTATGAAGATTCTCTTCTCCTCTTCCTTTCCTCTCCGGCATTCTCTTCCCTCTTTCCAATTCCTTTCCGTTTCCCATGGCTGCTCTTACCCTTTCCTCTCCCCTCTCCTCTTCTTCTATCCCTCCCTATCCTTCTCACTTCCCTCTCTTCCCTTCGTCTTCTCTTCTTCTATCCCTCCCTATCCTTCTCTCCTCCCTCTCTTCCCCTCGTTTTCTCTTCTTCTATCCCTCCTTATCCTTCTCACTTCCCTCTCTTCCCTTCGTCTTCTCTTCTTCTATCCCTCCCTATCCATCTCTCCTCCCTCTCTTCCTCTCGTCTTCTCTTCTTCTATCCCTCCTTATCCTTCTCACTTCTCTCTCTTCCCCTCGTCTTCTCTTCTTCTATCCCTCCTTATCCTTCTCACTTCCCTCTCTTCCGTTCTTCCTTTAGGGTCGTGTTAGAAAAGACTTTAGGACAAGACAACTAACTGCCCCTGACATTTGTTACCTTTGTACTGAGGTGTCTGTGACGGTGTTACGACTCAAGGGATGGTGATGCGTGTCCCGGAGGGTCACCAGAGGTCACCAGAGGTCGTGACAGGTCACGACAGGTCACGGCAGTTCACGCTAGATGACGCCAGACAACGTCAAGTCATGGCAGGTCAAGGCAGGTCAAGGCAGGTCAAGGCAGGTCAAGGCAGGTCAAGGCAGGTCAAGACAGGTCAAGGCAGGTCAAGGCAGGTCACGACAGGTCATGGCAGGTCAAGGCAGGTCAAGGCAGGTCACAGCAGGTCAAGGCAATAAGGTTCCGACACAGACTTAAGTAAGAGAGTAAGTTGATTCGGGTTCAATTTACACCAATAAACAATTTACGCAAACAAACAAGGTGATTTAGGTTCAATTTACACAATTTGATTTACGCAGTTTACAGGATGATTTACAACTGTCTCAGCCAGAACCTGAACCTTTCTCAGACATCTAGCGCCTATGTTCACCTAGCAGTACATAGTAACCTGCATTACAGAGGACCTAAAAATAGGGTGTATGATACAGGATACAGTGTATAAGCTATACAGTATAGGATATAGGATATGTTGTGGGTGGTTTTCCTTACAAGAGGGAGGATAAAGAAGAGAAAGAAGGGAGAAATGAGAAGGAGAGGAATAAGAAACGAGAGAAAGAGGAGAGAGAGAGAGAGAGAGAGAGGGAGAGAGAGAGAGAGAGAGAGAGAGAGAGAGAAAGATTTTAAGGGAGTTAATTGAAAGGGATGTGTCTGGTGAAGAGGGAGGAAATGGAAGGAACGGGAAAGGAGGGAAAAGGAGAAAGAAAAAAGAAAACAATAAGGAGACAGGGAGAGAAGGAGGGAGAATGGAAATACCCAACAAAACTACAATAATTCTAGAGAGAAAGAAAAAAGGGATAAACGAGGAAGATTTTGGATTAACTGGATCAATATTTAATAATAATAGACTCTCCAAAAAATTATCCACACATATCTAAAATTATCCAGAATTAGAGAGTTATCCACCAGGAATATTAGAGAATAAATGACAAGAAACAGTGTAGCCAAGAGATGTTATTAGGAGCAGTATTGCCAGAACCGCCAATAACGGAGCTGGAGGCCGATTAAGTGAATCAGTCCGGATCAGAGGGGCAGTCCGGGGTCAATAAGCTTAACCGGATTAATGGAAACGGTGGGATAATTCCGTATTAGATGACTCGACACCCGCAAGCCTCTCATGGCCCGAACATGATCTCATTCTCACACACACACACACACACACACACACACACACACACACACACACACACACACACACACACACACACACACACACACACACACACACACACAGGATCCATACATAGCTTAAAGAAGAGGTACGATAAAGCTCATGAGAAGGGAGAGAGTGGCCCTAGTAGTGACCGGCGAAGAGACGGGACCAGGAGCTGTTAATCAACCCCTGCAACCACAATTAGGTGAATAAACACACACACACCAGAGGGGAGTGAGGGGACCCAGTAGCCGTCAGTGAAGAGGAGGGGCCAGGAGCTGAGTCTCGACCCCTGGAACCACAAATAGGTGAGTACACCAAACAGGGCAGAAGGTCACCAGAGACTTTGTACCTTTCTTTAAGAGAATAATATTTCCTATCACCTCCTTTGTCATCAGTGTTGAGGTAAAGGAACTCTCCTGAGCTCCTTGACAGAGAGGTTCACCTCCGGAAACATCATATTGCGTCCAGACATCAATCACAGTTGATAAGAGTTGATGGGTAGAGGGTTGTGTGAGGTTATGGACCAGTACAAGTGTGTTTGAGAAACTCTTATGTGTTGAGTACTGCAATAACAACAGTAACGTGGCTAATGCATCAGTTCTGCCGGCCTGCTTTACCTGTCTGTCTGTCTGCCTGCTTGTCTGTCTGCCTGCTTGTCTGTCTGCCTGTCTGCCTGCCTGTCTGCCTATCTGTCTGTCTGCCTGCCTGCCTGTCTGCCTGCCTGTCTGCCTATCTGTCTGTCTGCCTGCTTTACCTGTCTGTCTGTCTGCCTGCTTGTCTGTCTGCCTGTCTGCCTGCATGCCTGTCTGCCTGCCTGTCTGCCTGCCTGTCTGCCTGCCTGTCTGCCTATCTGTCTGCCTGCCTGCCTGTCTGCCTGGCTGTCTGAATGTCTGCCAGCTTATCTGGGATTTGGCCTAGTGGCGAAAGTACTGTGTACTTAGATACAGAGTGTGCAGGATCGAATCCTGCTGTACTGAGAGATAGTGATATATATATATAATATATATATATATATATTATAATATATATATATATATATATATATATATATATATATATATATATTATATATATATCGTGCTGAATAGGTAAAATTGGTCACTTAGCAAGAACTCTCTTATGTTAATGTAAAAATTAATAATTTTGCACCAAAAGAACCTTAGAAAACTTACCTAACTTTATTACAACAAGCGCAATTTAATTTAGTCTAATCCAACTAAATATATTTTAGATAAGTTTACAATAATTTAATAATAAACAAACACAATGAAATATAGTTTCTTCGTTAGGTTCAGAATAATTTTTGCGAAATTATTGCATACACAAATTTTCGCTTGCCTTATTCGGCAAGAAAATCGTTGCTATTTAAACCAAAATCGCAAGTTTTACCTATACGGCACGACATATACATCATTCCGTCTTTATATCAGTAAAAACGTTTAATGTCAGGGAAATTAATCATTCTTAACCATCTGTCAATATACATAGACATGAACCATCATATCAACGACCGCTAATTCACATCTAATACGACCCCCTCCCCTACAACAACCCATTTTTTTTCAGACAAAGATGTAGATTCATTTAAAAGCTTCACGTCAATAAAGTCAGCAGCTTTTCTGAGCTTTGAATAGGAGCGAGGAGGTCAAAGGAGCCACATACTGGGGAGTCCAGACACGCATTGAAGGGTTTCCGAACCGACAGCCTTCAAACTCAAAGAATCGGATTGTGTTTGTGACGGGAGTGGGCAGGATCGCTCGTCACTTGTCTTTGTTTTCTCGCCTTCTGTCCGCCCAGAGAGCCTCGGTGGCAGTTTTTCCAGACTCTTATTAAGAGGTAAAGCCTCAGGGTTATTGGTGGTGGTGGTGCTGTAGTTCTATTGGTGGTGGTGAAACTGATGGTGTTATTGCTGGTGGTGCTACTACTGCTGTTAATGTTGCTGCTGCTGTCGTTTCTCGCGGTGATGCTGCACTTACTATTGCTGCTGATGCTGCTACTGTCGTTGATGCTACTTCTCGCAATGCTGCTGCACGTACTACTACTGCCTGGGCCGCTACCACTGCTGCTACTGCAGCAGACTCTGCTGGAGGAGCGTCTCGCTAAACCCGCACTGTGCTAACTCTACACACACACACACACACTAAGCAGGCCCTAGTAACTCTCTGGAATTACCGCTAGCCCACCTCTTATCTCAGACGTCCAACTACGATAAGTACGTATATTTAGGTACAGGTACACATAAATAGGTTAGGTAAGATTTGTCAGGAAACAGGACAAGCGTTTCCCGACACTAAACCTACTACCAGCTCACTGTCGTGCATGAATGCAACCTGCATACCCGTGCACCGCTGATGGGTAGTGTGGTATATCTCATTCTATAATTATCATGAATAACACAACACAACACACACACACACACACACACACACACACACACACACACACACACACACACACACACACACACACACACACACACACACACACACACACACACCTAAAATGCAAGAAAGTGGTGTTCCAGAGATGGGACACAGACACAAGAGGTCACAATTCACAATTGGAAGTTGAAGACTCAGATGAATCAAAGGGATGTTAGGAAGTCTTTCTTCAGTCATAGAGTAGTCAAGCCGTGGAATAGCCTAGAAAGTGAAGTAGTGGAGGCGGGAACCATACATAGTTTTAAGGCGAGGTATGATAAAGCTCATGGAGCAGGGAGAGAGAGGACCTAGTAGCAATTAGTGAAGAGGCGGGGCCAGGAGCTATGAATCGACCCCTGCAACTACAAACAGGTGAGTACAAATAGGTGAGTACACACACACACACACACACACACACACCTAAAATGCACGAAAGTGGTTATCCACTTTTATCACTCTCTCTACCCAACACCCACCCACCCTTTTCCACATTCCATCCTTACCTTTCCTTTTTTCTCCCCAACTAACCAAACCTGTGGTTAAAACTATCAAATAAATTCAGTTACACAAATTATCATACATAGTCACACCTGTGTCAGTTACCTAGGCTGGCTCCTCAAAAAAAATAAAGAGGCTTTTTTTCCATTATGACATAACGTGACTCCCAGTAAACAGTGAAGGAGGTAGCTAAGGGCCCCTGGGGGGAGGCGTAGATGGGCCCTTATACACAGAAATCTATTGTTTTTAACCACCGGTGCTTTTAAATGATTGATAGAGGATCGGGAGTTGTATTGACGGGTTTCCTGTAACGACAGAAGCGCACACGTGGCGGGTCATAGACGGAAGGTATAGTTAATCACAGACGGAAGCCACAGTGAATCAGAGATAGAAGATGATCCGTAACTTATAACTTTGTGGCGACAGATTCTTCCGATTTCTCGAAGTGGTGAGATCAGTGTTATTTTCTCGGCTTTTGGACGTCAGAAAAAATTTGAAAGAAAAATCCCCTATGCATATCTTGGTCATATGACCCACTCACTGACTCATTTACTGGTCTACTCACTGGAATTTTTGGCCGTAGACCAAATCCTTCCACCGGCTGACCGTATAAATGATACATTAAAATTGAAGATTACACCATTAACCCTTTGATCTATCTGGAGGGTGTACCGGGGGTCAACGCCCCCGTGGCCTAGTCCATAACCAAGCCTCACAGTGGATCAGGACCTCATCAACCAGGCTGTTACTGCTGGCCGCACGTAGCCCAACGTACGAACTACAGCCTGGTTGATCAGGTACTGACTTTAGGTATCTGTCCAGCTTCCTCTTGGAGGCAGCCAGGGGTCTGTTGGTAATCCCCCTTATGTATGCTGGGAGGCAGCTGAAGAGTCTTGGGCCCCTGACATTTATTGTGGTATCTCTTAGTATATTCTTAGATTCTTCCGAAATGTCTTGTCAGATGTTTCTAACCTTTTCACTTCTAATTTGATGATCATAGAAATCTCCCAAAAACTTCTAACGTTTTCTCTATCCTTTTCTTAGTAAAATCTCTGTCTTCCTGGATTATACCTGGAGAGGGTTTCGCTGGTCAACGCCCCCGCGGCCCGGTATGTGATCAGACCCTCTCCTAGCTCTTAGACATCTTTCGGTAACTATTCGTCCCCTTTCCCTAAGCAACTTGTAGCTACTTCCCTTTCCCTTTGACACCCCTTTGCAACGTCACCCTTTCAACCCCTAGACACCCCATAGCAAATCCCCCTCCTAACCTAAGCGCTCCCCTGCCCATACACACCCCTTAGCAACCTCCCACGTATCCAACCCCTCCATAACCCTTTGCCACTTCCTCCCCTTTCCCTTACCCCCTAGCTGGCTTCCCAGCAGAAGGGTTAATAGCCGGGATGCGTCCCTGTACCTCCCGCGGTCTGGCCTCTCCAGACTCATTGACTCTGAAGACTCCACGCAGAGGTATTGACTAGCCTTTGAGGCTACCAGCTACCCGTCAGTGATAGCCAAGGTCAGACGTACTAAACGGCCAGCCATTGTCCTCACTCTGGGCCCTTCAGATCACACGGATATCCTCGGGCGTTGA
Source organism: Cherax quadricarinatus (assembly GCF_026875155.1). Lineage (NCBI taxonomy): Eukaryota > Metazoa > Arthropoda > Malacostraca > Decapoda > Parastacidae > Cherax > Cherax quadricarinatus. The sequence goes on from NC_069482.1 coordinate 25,045,666, forward strand.
GAATCTTGGAATATCGGTCGTTCAGATCACACGGATATCCTCGGGCGTTCAGGACCTTGGAATATCGGTCGTTCAGATCACACGGATATCCTCGGGCGTTCAGGACCTTGGAATATCGGTCGTTCAGATCACACGGATATCCTCGGGCATTCAGAATCTTGGGATATCTGCCGTCCAGAACGCCGTACTTAACCTGATAGTTCAGAATAGTGAACAAGATATCATGACATCCTTCCTAGTAATCGCCTCCTCTGTCGTTCTTTTCCTGTTCTTCCCATCCTGTTCTAGTCTAGTCTCATCTACGTAGATTCCTAGAATATAAGTAGAGGTAGACAACAGCTAGTCAGCTAGACTACATCTCCTTCTCCACCTCATTGTTCTTCCTTCTCTCTCTCCTCTACCAATCTATGGATGTGTGTACTAACTTACATGTGTTGGAGGGGGTCGAGTCCTGTGGTCTTGATTCGTAATCTTCACTTACTGGTGTTAATTTTTTTTTTTTTTTTTTTGGGGGGGGGGGTTCTCTCCTACTTGTTCTTAAAACTGTGTATGCTCACTACTCCCACCATTTCACATTCCATATATTCCAGTTCCCAAACACTCCTTGGCTTAAAAAATAATTCCTAATGGGTGTTTTCAAGCTGGACAGTAGTAGCCCCGTCTGCAGTGTTTGAACCTACAGCAGCAGAATTATATTAAGAGTCTACTTTACAATCTATCATTCAATCTATCCTACAGTCTATCCTACAGTCTATTGTACAGTCTACCAGTCTACCCTACAATCATATAGTCTACTATACAGTCTACCCTGATAGACTCTGATAGACTCTGTATATGTATAACACAAGTCAGTCACTGTCGAAGTGGCACTTCCATAAGGACAGTGATTGGTCATGTTAATGGTGTAATTGGGTTGTTAGAGAGGCGAACCTTGCACTCCTGTGTGTGTGTGTGTGTTTCCACTGGTCGATGCTTTAGTGTTAATAACAGATCGATGCAACGGACCCGATCATTTGGGCGAGACGTGCGTGAGAGAAACGTTAGTATATCGTTCTGATGAGGATAAAAGTAGTTTGTTAAATTATTTCTCTCTCTCTCTCTCTCTCTCTCTCTCTCTCTCTTCTCTCTCTCTCTCTCTCTCTCTCTCTCTCTCTCTCTCTCCATGTACATGTTCATTACATATATATATATATATATATATATATATATATATTATATATATATATATATATATATATATATATATATATATATATATATATATATATGCAAAACAACCACTCTGAAAGAATAGAGAAATTCCAAGCGCTTTCGTGACTACTCACATTATCGTGAGTAGTCACGAAAGCGCTTGGAATTTCTCTATTCTTTCAGAGTGGTTGTTTTGCATATTCTGAAATCACCTGTTTACTGTGATTCTTATTAATATTATATAATATATATATAAACAGCAATGTGATGGTGATATAAATGGTGACTGCCACTATTTGTGGGACTGATCACCTTGTTAGTTGAGTTATGAGATGTTGTTGAAGTCTTCAGGACAGCCTGGCAGGAAGGCCATAAACAACGGGGCGAATTACTAGCTAATGCAGGTGCGGGCGGGGGGGGGGGGCAGGTGTCAATATCCGGGCGCCCTTGTTGTTGTTTTTGACCACCTTCCAGCCAGATGACGGAGTGCACTCGCTGGAAGGAGAAGACAAAAGAAGAAAAACAGAAGATTTACCAGCCAGGGAGTGTATAGCAAGAGCCTGATGATGGCTGGCTAATAACAGAGCCTTAATACCATTGTAAGTTATAGACTAGTGTAGTGATGTATGTATTTATACAGCGTTTGAAGACCTCTTCACAGACCATGGAATGCCAGATCACTGGCATTAAGAATATTGAAAGCTATAAACTATTTTAAAAAAACAACTATTATTCTAAACAGAAAGGCATAAATCAGATGATATATATTATATATATATATATTTATATATATATATATATATATATATATATATATATATATATATATATATATATTATATATATCAAAAACGCTTACCAGGAACTTGTTTGCTCGAATTTCATCCTCTTTTCCGCAACATTGCAAGGTCCTAATGATGTGCTGATTGCAACAAGAGAGGCCTAGAGCTACATTTCAACTCCCCCCGTGGTCAATAACATAGGATTATAGGTATTCCTGACACGAACAGCACAAAGGCACAATACCGCGACTAGAACAGTACACAAATAACCAAGCAGGAGCGAAAACGTCGTCGTAGGGTTCTCTCTTGTATGTGCGGGTTATTTGTGTATTCGCGACATGTTTCTTCTAGCATGCAATATCTAACTGGAACAACAAGCAACTCAAGTATCAATTTGCATTCGCATTCTTAGAGAAAGGAGCAAGAACTAGTAAACTAACTCTTACTTTCTTTAATAAATCATTATGTTTCATGTAGCGAAGGTTGTGGTACACTAGTCAGTGTGGAACACTGTGTTACTTGTTAATGGTCCAAGTCGGACCTAAACGTCCTTATAAGTTTCAGTGTCCCATGTGTGTTGTACCAGCCATTTCGCTCTTCATAATAGAAAGAAAATTTGCTTAGACGCCCCTTCTCAGCAAGAAAAGCTTTTCTTTTGAAGGGCTTTCTGCTGGAGTGATTGTCTTACGTTACCTGGAACCTCTTTATATTCCTCAGATCGTTCCAGACCATGGAGCTGAGCTCTTCTCCAGGATGAGGAACTGACCACCTTGTTCCAGACTATGGAGCTGAGCTCTTCTCCAGGATGAGGAACTGACCACCTTGTTCCAGACCATGGAGCTGAGCTCTTCTCCAGGATGAGGAACTGACCACCTTGTTCCAGACCATGGAGCTGAGCTCTTCTCCAGGATGAGGAACTGACCACCTTGTTTCCAGACCATGGAGCTGAGCTCTTCTCAGGATGAGGAACTGACCACCTTGTTCCAGACCATGGAGCTGAGCTCTTCTCCAGGATGAGGAACTGACCACCTTGTTCCTGACCATGGAGCTGAGCTCTTCTCCAGGATGAGGAACTGACCACCTTGTTCCAGACAATGGAGCTGAGCTCTTCTCCAGCATGAGGAACTGACCACCTTGTTCCAGACCATGGAGCTGAACTCTTCTCCAGGATGAGAAACTGACCACCTTGTTCCAGACCATGGAGCTGAGCTCTTCTCCAGGATGAGGAACTGACCACCTTGTTCCAGACCATGGAGCTGACCCTCTTCTCCGGGATGAGGAACTGCCCCACCTTGTTCCCAGACCATGGAGCTGAGCTCTTCTCCAGGATGAGGAACTGACCACCTTTTTCCCAGGACCATGGAGCTGAGCTCTTCTCCAGGATGAGGAATTGACCACCTTGTTCCAGACCATGGAGCTGAGCTCTTCTCCAGGATGAGGAACTGACCACCTTGTTCCAGACCATGTAGCTGAACTCTTCTCCAGGATGAGGAACTGACCACCTCAAATATTTTTTCTCCAAGGCGGATGGACTGATTACATCATCTTCATTTCACTACTACACCTGCTGCCTCTGTATTTGACTGAAGAAGCTACTGTGTAGGCGAAACGTTTCATCAGTAAAGATACCCAACTGTTGCACATGTGTCTGAATCATAAAATGTCGGTATTTTATACCATTTTCGACATCAAAAGAAAAAATAGCTTGATGTGAGTCTAGCTGGTATGAAGAAACGTTTCGCCACACAGTGGCTTCATCAGTGTGGCGAAACGTTTCTTCAATAAAGATTCCCATGTGTTGCATAAGTGTCTCAATTCTTCAACTTGTCGGTTTTCAAAACCATTCATCACCAGCTGGTATGACCCAGCGGCTATATTATTAGCTATTTCTACGGTAATAGTCAAGTGGTATATCAGACACTTTAGTGTTTCACCAAGTGATACGAAGGAACAAGCAGTTAGTGCTAAAGTGAACATGACACTGGTATGCAATACTGAGTTGATAATTAAGACAGACATATGTGCAACCGTGTACCTGGCTGGAGGTTGTTCCGGGGGTCAAGTTCCCCTGCGGCTCGGTTCTTGACCAGGCCTCCCGGTGGATCAGGGCCTGATCAACCATGCTGTTTCTGTTGGCCGCACGTAGTTCAGGGTACAAACCACAGCCCAGCTGATTGGGTACTGACTTTAGGTATCTGTCCAGCTCCCTCTTGAAGACAACCAGGGGTCTATTGGTAATTCCCCTTATGCATAGTGGGAGGCTGTTGAACAGTCTTGGACCTACAGAGTTGGCTTCTGCAGTCGAATCCAGAAGTAGCAAAAGCAGTAGATGATGTGAGGATGTAAAATGCAAAGTTGACAGTGTGTTTTGTATTGGACTAATGAATTCAATACGTGGCGAAGCGTTACCACAGTAAAGATTCCTAAGTGTTACACATGTATTAATCATCTTGTCAGTTCTCCGAACCATTTACGTACATAGGTGCGCTACAGAGGGTGGATGGGGGAGGGGAGGCTTGTTAGGCAGGAAAGAGGCGACGAGTCTCTGCTGATGAAAGATTTGTCAGATGATCCAGTGAAGTGTTACGACAAGCACTGACACACAGGTGCTCAGTATCAAAGATTGAGCAACTCCACTGACGTGCCGGAGATACATACCCATGGTTATTCATCCACTGGCCTGGTACAAACCTCGATAATATATACCAACAAGTGTTTTTTTTTTAAACACACACACACACACACACACACACACAACTACAGACCTCACTCAGGGAGAAAGACCTTGGGGTGACCATAACACCGAGCACATCACCGGAGGCACAAATCAACCAAATAACCGCTGCAGCATACGGGCGCCTGACAAACCTGAGAATAGCGTTCCGATACCTTAATAAGGAATCGTTCAAGACACTGTACACTGTGTATGTTAGGCCCATACTGGAGTATGCAGCACCAGTCTGGAACCCACACCTGGTCAAGCACGTCAAGAAGTTAGAGAAAGTACAAAGGTTTGCAACAAGGCTAGTCCCAGAGCTCAAGGGAATGTCGTACGAGGAAAGGTTAAGGGAAATCGGACTGACGACACTGGAGGACAGAAGGGTCAGGGGAGACATGATAACGACTTACAAGATACTGCGGGGAATAGACAAGGTGGACAGAGATAGGATGTTCCACAGAGGGGACACAGGGACAAGGGGCCACAACTTGAAGCTGAAGACTCAGACGAGTCACAGGGACGTTAGGAAGTATTTCTTCAGTCATAGAGTTGTCAGCAAGTGGAATAGCCTAGCAAGTGAAGTAGTGGAGGCAGGAACCATACATAGTTTTAAGAAGAGGTATGACAAAGCTCAGGAAGCAGAGAGAGAGAGAGAGGACCCAGTAGCGATCAGTGAAGAGGCGGGGGCCAGGAGCTGAGTCTCGACCCCTACAACCACAATTAGGTGAGTACACACACACACACACGTCCTAGTATCTCTTATAAACCCAGTGACGTATCGGTATGAATTCCTACATACTTAACTGTTTTAACGTCAAGGTTTAATAAGATATTACAAGGACCACAATGCAAGTAAGTCACTTTGTCTGACTTTTATGGGTCCTCCTGGTTGGTAATTTACATATATGTTACTATGCATAATAATTTGTATAACTGTTTGTAGATGAATGGTTCAGAGAACCGACATGTTGATAAATTAGACACATGTGCAACTCTTGGGTATCTTTATTGAGGAAACGTTTCGCCACACAGTGGCTTCATCAGTCCATACGTAGGAGAAACTTGAAGAACAGGAGGAGAATGAGGTAATCAGTCCCTCAACCTTGAGTCGATGTGGTCAGTCCATCAATCTTGAATAGAATACGGCATACGTGCGGAGAAGGAGCTTATAAACCGTTGGCAGGAGAGGTGCAGCAGTCATAGGCGGTGTCACATTTGTTCAATGTGGAAGTAGGTCGTGCCCAAGAATTAGGCAAGCGAAGAATTCCCAAGAATTAAGACTGCTATGACTGCTGCACCTCTCCTGCCAACGGTTTATAAGCTCCTTCTCAGCACGTATGCCGTATTCTATTCAAGATTGATGGACTGACCACATCGACTCAAGGTTGAGGGACTGATTACCTCATTCTCCTCCTGTTCTTCAAGATTCTCCTTTGTATGGACTGATGAAGCCACTGTGTGGCGAAACGTTTCCTCAATAAAGATACCCAAGAGTTGCACATGTGTCTAATTTATCAACTTGTATAACTGTGTTTATGAGTATCTGTCCCTCGATAAACTTACTATAAGCGATTGGATTCCTCAGCCTGGAGAATAGTTCTGTTCCAGGGTCTGGAACAATGTTCTAGACTATGGAACAGAACTCTCCTCCAGGCTGAGGGACTGACAACCTCAAATCTACGTTTTCAAGGGTGATGGACTGATTACATCGTCTTCATATCTCTACTGCTCCTGCCTACTTTCTGTACTCGACTGAAGAATCCTTCTGTGTAGGAGAAGTAGGCCAGTAGGCCTACTTTAGTGTTCCTCTTTTCTTATGTTCTTGTGTTTGTTTACCTGATGGTTCGAAGAGTACAAACAAGTCAGGTACTTCTGCAGAGTACATTGGTACTCTACAAGAGTACACAGGTACTCTGCAAGAGTACACTAGTACTCTGCAAGAGTACACTAGTACTCTGCAAGAGTATACAAGTACGCTGCAAGAGTACACTAGTACTCTGCAAGAGTACACTAGTACTCTGCAAGAGTACACAGGTACTCTGCAAGAGTACACAGGTACTCTGCAAGAGTATACTAGCATTCTGCAAGAGTATACTAGTATGCTGCAAGAGTACACTAGTACTCTGCAAGAGTACACAGGTACTCTGCAAGAGTACACAGGTACTCTGCAAGAGTACACAGGTACTCTGCAAGAGTACACAGGCACTCTGCAAGAGTACACAGGTACTCTGCAAGAGTACACTAGTATTCTGCAAGAGTACACTAGTATTCTGCAAGAGTACACTAGTATTCTGCAAGAGTACACTAGTACTCTGCAAGAGTACACAGGATCTCAAGAGTACACAGGTACTCTGCAAGAGTACACAGGTACTCTTCAAGAGTACCACAGGTACTCTGCAAGAGCACAGGTACTCTCAGTATTACACTAGTATTCTGCAAGAGTACACTAGTACTCTGCAAGAGTACACAGGTACTCTGCAAGAGTACACAGGTACTCTGCAAGAGTACACAGGTACTCTTCAAGAGTACACTAGTACTCTGCAAGAGTACACAAGTACTCCTGAAAGTTCAGGTCACTCGGCAGTGACCTGACCAGGACTGTCTCCTCCTCTCTCTTAAAGAGTCCTTACGAAGGGCAAAACGTATTATGAGAGTGAAACGTTGCCGCAATACAATGACACAAGCTGCACATATCGCCCCTTTTTTCACCTAACATATCTCCGCTACTTTCGCCTCCATTAATAATACAAAGATTGTGTGAGAGAAAGCCTTCCGAAACGTTTTTCGAAAAAACATATTGAAAAAAGGGGCGAAACGTTGACTGTGCTTCAATAAATGTCCTAAAAGGTTTGAAAGCCTTTTCGAAATTATTCATAAAAGTAATTTGCTCTCTTATTACACCAATAAAAAATACGGGAACATTGGAGTGGGTCGGGAAAATACGGTAACACGGGCCGTATTTAGGTTATAAATCTGAAAAATTAAAGTCAGGCGGAAGGCTGGCTAGGCCTGGGAGGACGTCTGAACCTCCCCCAGGGGATCGGGGAGTGTTTGAACCTTCCCAGGGGTGGGGTGTATTTGAACCTCCCCGGGGGATGGGTGAGTATTGTAACCTGCACCCAGGGGATGGGTGAGTATCTGAACGTCTTCCAAGGACTGGGAAAGTATCAGAACCTCTGCCAAGGGCAGCGAGAGTATCAGAACCTTCCCAGGGGTAGGGAGAGTGTCAGAACCTTTCTCAGGGGCAGGGAGAGTATCAAAACCTCTCCAGGGGCAGGGAGAGTATCAGAATCTTCCCAAGGGCACGAAGAGCATCAGAACCTCCCCCAGGGGCAGAGAGAATATCAGAACCTCCCCAGGGGCATGGAGAGCATCAGAACCTCCCTCAGGAGCAAGGAGAGTATCAGAACCTCCCTCAGGAGCAAGGAGAGTATCAGAACCTCCCTCAGGAGCAGGGAGAGTATCAGAACCTCCCTCGGGAGCAGGGAGAGTATCAGAACCTTCCCAGGGGCAGGGAGAGCACCAGAACCTTCCCAGGGGCATTGAGAGTATCAGAACCTCTTCCAGGGGCAGGGAGACCATCAGAACCCTCCCCAGGGTCAGGGAGAGTATCAGAACTTTTCCAGGGGCTGGGAGAATATCAGAACCTCCTCCGGGGGCTGGGAAACCATTAGAACAATCCCCAGGGGCTGAGAGAACATCAGAACCTCCCCGGGGACTGGGAAAGCATCAGAACCTCCCCAGGGGCTGGGAGGCCATCAGAATTTCCTCCAGAGGCTGGGAGACCATCAGAACCTCCCCAGGGATTGGGAGACCATCAGAACCTCCCCCAGGGGCTGGGGGAGCACCAGAACCATCCCCCAGGGACTGGCCCTGATGCTACATTCTTCATCACTCACTCAATATCGCCAGTCCGGCCCGAGCGTTTATTACCGTGTAATAGATGAGCTGGATCGTGTATCCGGGGAAAGGAAACATCTGTTTGAGAAGTGTATATGAGGGTGAGGGGGGACAGGAGGGAGAAGCTGGAGGGATGGAGATGAGAGGAAGGAAAGGGGAGAGATGATGTATGGCAGAGGAGAGACGTGGAAGGAAGAGAAGTGCTTGTTTGGGGATGTGTGCTATTGTAAATGCAGTTCAGAGGGGAAATACGTGATTTGGAATTGTGATACTTTGCGAGTTTGTATTCGGTTTAGCGTCAGTTCCTGTTTTGCTTTGCATTTGATAGTTTAAATTTCTAATGTTTCAGAATGCTTCTGAGTGATGTGTAATGTTAAATTTATTCCTGTGAAGAGCACTTCGCTCTAATTGGTAAAGCAAATCGGAAAGCATTCACCAGACGTCCTATTGTCCCCTCATACCGTCCTATACCTGTATGTTTCCTGTATCCCCGAACAAGATAGGGTCGGATTTTCCGGTCTTCGGTTCGATCGTCCAGTGGATCGGAAACTTTACATAACCTCCCTAAGAGTTGCTTGTCCTAAGCGCTTGAACCTACTTTAGGAGACTTAAACTTATAACGACGTTTCGGCCCAACTTCGACCATTAACTAGTCACACAGAAGCGCGAAGGGAAGGGAGACGGTATATACACGAGGTAGGGTGAGGCCAGTGGAACGAGGGTTAATTGGGTATTGTTGCAGTCACAGTATTGTGCCTTTTTATTCTCTCTAGTTCATCTTTCTTGGGGGAAAAAGTTGATAGATCAACCCAGCTTCGCCACCTTCAGTACTAATATTATGTAAACTAGACTACGGAGATTAACTACGCTTCTAAGCCTCCCTTGCTACTCTGTCTCGAGGCTTGTCGACCTTCCCCAGCTGACAGACTGTATACATGGGGCCAACGTCCTGTCATTGCAAGATCAACATGATGCCTATTGTATCCGTTAGTTTGTTGGCTTCTCTGACCTTCACCATTCCACCTCTTTCATATTTAGAACTGATATTAGTAAGGCTAATATAGTCAACTGTGGCCATTATTTATAACGCCCCTTTCTTTATTCACTCTTTACTGACATTCCTTACTTCACCTCTCCTTTACATTCACTCTGCGTCTTATTTTTCCCTTCCGTCCCTGGGAAGTTCCGACGATATAAGTTAGCTTCTTCCTGCTTTCATTCCCAAAAGCACATCTGCCTCCTAATTGCTTGCGTTATGTTCACGCTTGAACAGTTTCAATCTCATCAAGACTAGTTTTAGGTTATCAGTCCCTGAGCTTGGAGTCGAGGGACTGATTACCTCAAAGTCTTCATCTCATGTTATATCAGTGAGCACTGATAGTTCTAATTCTTTCGATGATGTCGGGTATGCAGCTGTTTTTCCTGAAGGAATAATTCAAGGTCATTGACTGGCGCCGGGTAGCACTTTCACAGCACAGTTTTGCGCAATTCTCATGGCACATAGTGGTCATATTCGCTCTGCTGGGTGCGTGGATCTTGTAGGATTGTATGGCCCTGTGGGTTAGAGCGTCATGTGATTTTCGCTCACCATGAGGCGGGCCAAAACGACATGGCTTCGAGTCCTCGGCTAGTCGCAATGTTGCTATTGATTAAATACCACTCGTTCGTGGTTACAATAATATATATATAAATGAATATTTTTCAGGGTATGTGCACTGAATGCTTTAATGCTCTTTTAGGTATTAAAGTATTCTTGACTAGTGGTAAACTGGTGACATGCAGCCTTAATGACCTTCGTTGCAGACTTTATACGTAACAACCAGCCAACGTCATCGGTGTCTGCGAGACTGACAGATGCGACAACCGGTTTCAAGACCTTAAACAAGGGGTCGTTAGCGACACTACGTCAGGCTGTTTGACCTGAGAGGGACCAGAAGAAGAGGACATGGGAGTACATGGGAAAGACAGATAACAGAGGATTGAGAGTCCAAACCGAGGCTGTCCAACTGAGAGAGAGAGAGAGAGAGAGAGAGAGAGAGAGAGAGAGAGAGGACTAGAAAAAAATGGAAGAGCAGAGTAGGGCTCCGTGAATGGAAGAGGGGGAGAGCCAAAGGAGAAACTGATAAAAATATGGAAGGGGAAAAGCGTTGATGGAAAGGCCATGGAAAGTATTACTAGATAAAACAGCAATATATTCTGCCTAGTAAAATATATCTAAGGGCAAATCTGGCCGGTTCTAAGAGCAACTGTGGCCAGATGTATGAGCAAGTATGGCCAGAAATAAGGGCAAGTCTGGCCAGTTATAAAGACAAGTTTTACCAGATATAAAAGCAAGTGTGGCCACATATAAAGACAAGTGTGACCAGATATAAAGGCAGGCTTGGCCAGATATAAGATAGGTTGGTTGACTGAGTTTAATGCCTATCGGTCACACGTAACCATGTCACCACCAGACAAAAATACCTCAGTCCCCCAAAACAGAGATTACAGTAAACTCTCAGTGTAAAAGCACACACACTGAGAGTTATACACCTGTCAGTGTATACACACGCTGAGAGATATACACTTCTCAGTGTATACTTGTTCTGTTAGAAGTTCATTACAATTTACCTAAAACAATATGAAATCTTATAAAAAAATAAGGCAAAAAATGAAGATAAAATTTTACATCTTTATTATTGCGTGAATAATTAAGAGCGAAAATAATTTAATAAAAACGCCAAAAAAATGAGAAAAATAAAAGTCTAGGAATAACTGAAGGATCAAGGATTAGAGGATATATACACTGAGTGGGGTATATCAGTGTATATATGCTGAGAGCTTATTTTAATCCTTGTATATACATCGAGAGGTGTGTGTGTGTGTGTCTGAGTGTATATAGACAGAGAGGTGTGTGTCTCAGTGGAAGTTTTCTTTAATCCTTCCTGTTTTTTAGGTATTAAAGTATTCTTGACAGGTAGTGAACAGGTAACATGCAACCTTAATGACCCTCATGTAGCAGACAGGCTTTAAACCTCCCCCATTAACCAACCAACGTGAGGACAGCATAGGAAGCTGGTTTAATGGGGGGGGGGGACCGCTGGGTCTTGAAGGTCCTTTGATAGGTGAGGTCCCGAGGTCGTTGCTGGAGCAAGTGGTCGTGTGGCAGAATTGTCAGGTCGTACCACTTAAATCAGTTTAGTGTACCCACACTACCTGAAAGTGATTTTCTGGTCACCGACCTATTTTGTCCTCTTAACCCACAGGCTTGAAGTGGGTCACCCACGCTGGTTGGTTAATGGGGTTTAAAGACTATCGGCTACACGAGGCTCATGGAAACTGCACCTGACCCTTACACCACCAGACAATGTTTTAATTCTTTAAAAAGAAGAGGATTTAAGGAAATTCTCAGTTTATATGCACTGAGACACCTACACACACATACACCCTCTCTGTACACACATATACGCAGACATACCTCTCAGTGTATATACACTGAGAGACATTACATCTCTCAGCGTAACATACTTCGTCTCATACCTGGTAATACATGAAAACCTTTTTGGCAGGAAGGGGGTGCGGGCTTTTCATAGGGGGGTTAACATTTTCAATTTTAAAAGGTGGGTTTCCGTGCCCAAAAAATTGGGGGCAAGCAAAAGAAATTCCCGGGAATTAAGATTTGCCTTTGATGTGCCCCTTTCCCCTGCCCACCGGTTTATGCTCCTTTCGCACGTAGGGCCGTTATTTCTATTAAAGGGATTGGGGGAAGGGACCCCCATCGATTTCAAGGTTGGGGGGACTGATTCCTCATTTTTCCTTCCTGTTCTTAAAAGATTCTCCTTTTTTATGGACTGATGAAGCCCCCTGTTGTGGCGAAAAGTTTTTTCCCAAAAAAAAATACCCAAGAGTTGCACATTTTGGTTTTTTTTTAAAATAAAATTTGGGTTAAAAACTTTTTGGTTTATGGTATCGGGTCCTGGGAAAAAAACTTACTAAAAGCGATTTGGAAATTCCCTCAGGGGAAAATAGTTCTGTTCCGGGTCTGGAAAAAATTTTTTCTGGGAAAAAGGAACAAAAAACTCTCCTCCGGGGTTTGGAGGGATTTTGAAAACCCTAAAACCTACTTTTTTCAAGGGGGGGAGGGGTTTTGATTCATCGTCTTCATATCTCTATGCTCCTGCCTATTTTTCTTTTATCGACTGAAGAATCCTTTTTTGTGGGGAAAAGGGTAGGCCGTGGGCCTTTTGTTTTCCCTTTTTTCTTATTTTCTTGTTTTTTGTTTTTTACCTGAGGGTTTCAAAAAGGTAAAAAACGGGGTCGGTACTTTGCAGGGGCTTTGGTACTCTAAAAGATTCCCAAGGGTTTCTGAAAAAGAGTAATTTGTACTTTGCAAGAGTACACTGTACTCTGCAAAAGTATAAAGTACGCTGAAAGGGTTTACCCCTTTATACTTTTTGAAAGGGGGTACTGGGTACTCTGCAAGGGGAAAAAAAGGGTTTACTCAAAAAGAGTCCCACAGGTACCTGGCCAAGATTTTACAAACTTAAGGCATTCTGCAAGAGTATTAGTACCTGCAAGAGACACGGGTACTTTTGCAAGATTACCGGGGTACTCTCCCAAGGGTACCCCAGGTACTCTGAAGAGTACCAGGCCTCTGCAAGAGTACACAGGTACTCTGCAAGGAAACAATGTATTTTTGCAAGAGTACACTAGTATTCTGCAAGGGGTACACTAGGTATTCTGAAAAAGGGGAAGTACTCCTGGGTTACCGGCCCAAGAGTCCAAAAGGTTTTACTTTTGCAAGAGTACACGGGTTTTTAAACCTTTTTGAAAGGGAGTCCCACAGGTTCTCTTAAAAGGTTTTACATTTGTATTTCTGCCAAAGGAGTCCCAATAGTACTCTGCAAGATTTCACAGGTCCTTGCAAGAGAAACAAAGGTACTCGGGAAAGGGAGTACAAAAGGAAATTTCAAGAGTACATTTGGTACTTAAAAAAAGGGGTACAAAAGTACCCCTAAAAAGTTCAGGTCCTCGGCATTTGACCCCTAAACCGGGAGGGTCTCCTCCTCTTTTTTTAAAGGTCTTACAAAGGGGCCCCAAAAACTTTATTTTGGGGTTTTAAAAAACTTTTGCCCCAAAATTAAAATTTACAAAAGCTGAACATATCCCCCCTTTTTTCCCCCAAAATATCCCCGCTACTTTCGCCCCCTTTTTAATAAAAAAAAAGATTGTGTGAGGGGAAAAGCCTTCCAAAAACGTTTTTCGAAAAAAAACATATTGAAAAAAGGGGCGAAGGGGTTGACTGGGGCCTTCATAAATTTTCCAAAAAGGGTTTTGAAAGCCTTTTCGAAATTTTTTCTTTTAAAAATTTAATTTGCTCTTTTTACACCTTTAAAAAAAAAGGGGGAAATTTGGGGAAGGGGGTTTGGGGAAAAAAAAAATACGGTAACACGGGCCGAAATTTGGGTTTAAAAATCTAAAAAAAAATTTAAAGTAAAGGGGAAGGCGGGGGTGGGCCCTTGGGAGGAGCCCCAAAAACCTCCCCCAGGGGGATCGGGGAGTGTTTAAAACTTCCCGGGGGTTTGGGGTTTGTTTTGAACCCCCCGGGGGGGGTGGGGGAGTATTGTAACCTGCACCCGGGGGGATGGGTAAAGTTTTCTGAACGTCTTCCAAGGACGGGGAAAAGTATCAAAAACCTCCGGGGCAAAAAGGGGGCAGCGAAAAGAAATTAAAAACCCTTCCCGGGGGTAGGGGGGGGGTGCCCAAAACCCCCTTTTCGGGGGCCAGGGAAAATTTATAAAAAAACCCTTCCAGGGGCAGGGGGGGAGATTCAAAATTTTCCCCCAAGGGGCCCCCCGAGAGCATCAGAACCCCCCCCAGGGCAAAAGAGAATATCAGAACCCCCCCGGGGGGCAGGGGGAAGCTTCGGGAACCCCCCCTCGGAAAGCAAGGAGGAAGGTTATCAGAACCCCCCTTCAGGGGCAAGGGGAGTATAAGAACCTCCCCGGGAGCAGGGGGGGGAATTTATCAAACCCCCCTGGGGAAACCCAGGGGGAAAGGAAGTATCAGAACCTTCCAGGGGCGGGGAAGAGAAACAAAAACCTTCCGGGGGCTTTTGAGAGTTTCAGAAACCCCCTTCGGGGGCCCCAGGGAGCCCTCAGAACCCTCCCGGGGTTTCGGGGAAAGAGTTTCAAAAATTTTTCCCGGGGCTGGGGGGGAAAAAATCAGAACCCCCTCCGGGGGCGGGGAGGGAAAACCCCATTAGAACAATCCCCAGGGGTTTTGGGAAAAGAAAATGAACCTCCCCGGGGGGGGGGGAAAGTTCAGCCCTTTCCCCAGGGGCGGGGGAGGCCATCAAAAATTTCCCCCAGAGGCGGGGGGAGCCCAAATCAAAACCCTTCCCCAGGGGTTTTGGGAGACCATCACCCCCTCCCCGGGGCTGGGGGGGAAGCACCAAAAACCACCCCCCCGGGGACGGGGCCCTGATGCTACTTTCTTCATCACCCACTCAATATCCCCACCCGGCCCCAAAGGCTTTTTTAAAACCCCGTGAAAATAGATGAGCGGGGATGGGTTTTACCCGGGGGGGGAAAAGGAAACTTTTTTTGGTTTGAAAAGTGTATTTGGGGGTTTAGGGGGGGAAGGGGGAGAAGCTGGGGGGAAATGGGGGATGAGGGGAAAGGGAAAAAAGGGGAAGTGTTGTATGGCAGAGGAGGGGGCTTTGGAAAGGGGAAAGGGAAAAAAGGTGCTTGTTTTTGGGGATGTGTGTAGGGAAAAATGCAGTTCAGAGGGGAAATACTTTGTTTTGGGAAATTGTGAAAAATTTTGGGCGAGTTTTTTTATTGGGTTTTTTAGCGTCATTTTCCTGTTTTGTTTGCATTTGATATTTTAAAATTTCAAATTTTCGAATGCTTTGAGGGGATGTTTTAATTTTTAAAATTTATTCCTGTGAAGAGCACTTCGCTCAAATTTGGTTTAAAAAAGAAAATGGGGAAAGGGGCATTCCCGGGAACTTTCCTTTTGGGCCCCCTCTTTCCCCTTTCCTTTACCTGTTTGTTTCCTGTACCCCCAAAACAAAAATTGGGGTGGGGTTTTTCCCGGTTTCTTGGGTTTTTCGTTTCTTCCAGTGGACCCGGAAAACTTTAAAAAACCCCCCAAAAGAGTTGCTTGCCCTTTAACGTTTGGGGAAACCTATTTTAAGGAGATTTAAAAATTTTAAGGGAACGTTTGGGCCCCAATTTCCGACCTTTAAAACTGTCACACAGAAGCGCAAAGGGGGAAGGGAAAGAGGGTTTTAAAATACCCGAGGAAAGGGTGAGGCCAGGGGAAAAGGGAGGGTTTTTGGGGGTTATTGTTGCAGTCCAAGTATTGTGCCTTTTTATTCTTTTTCTAGTTCTTCTTTTTTGGGGGGAAAAAAAAAAGGGTTAAATAGATAAAACCCTTTTTCCCGGCCCCCTTTCTTTAATAATTTTTAAATGTAAACTGGGAAACTACGGAGTTAAAAAAGGTTCTAAGCCCCCCTTGCTCCCTCTGTCTCGGGGTTTTTGTCGCCTTCCCCAGTGACAGGAATGTATAGGGGGGGGGCCCAACTTTTCCCCGGCCCTTTTGCAAGATAAACATGTTCCCTTTATTGTATCCGTTAGTTTGTTGGCTTTTTCTGATTTTTCCCCAATTCCCCTCTTTTTTTATTTAGAACTGATTTTTTATTTAAGGCAAATTTTGTCAACTGTGGCCTTATTTTTTTTACGCCCCCTTTCTTTATTCACTCTTTCCCGGGACATTCCTTACTTAAACTCCCCTTTTTCTTTCCCCTCGCGTCTTATTTTTTCCCTTCCGTCCCGGGGAAATTTCCGACGAAAATAAAAGTTAGTTTTTCCCGGGCTTTCATTCCCAAAAGCACTTCCTGCCCCCAAAATTTGCTTGCGTTATTTTCCCACCCCTTGAAAAATTTTTAAATTTCTCATAAAAGGCCCTAGTTTTGGGGTTATCAGCCCCTTGGCTTGGGTCGGGGGGGACTGTTTTACCTAAAAGGGTCTTCATTCTTTGTTATTTCAGTGAGCACTGATATTTTCAAATTTCTTTGAGGGGTTGTCGGGTTTAGGGAGCTTTTTTTTCCTAAAGGAAATTAATTCAAGGTCTTTTTGAGGGGCCCCGGGGGGTTTTAGCATTTTTCACAGCACTTTTTTTCGGAAAATTCTCAGGGGCACATAGGGGTTTCATATTCGCTCTGCTGGGTGCCGTGGATTTTTGTAGGATTGTAGGGGCCCTGGGGGTTTTAGAGGCTCTTTGGTTTTTTCGTTTACCATGAGGGGGCCCCAAAAAGGGCAGGGCCTTGGGCCCCTTTGGTTTGTGCAATGTTGTTTTGATTAAATACCCCCCGTTCGTGGTTCAATAATTATATTTTAAATAAAATATTTTTCGGGGTTTTTTGTGCCTGAATGTTTTAAAATGCTTTTTTTAGGTTTTAAAAAAGTTTTCTTGAAAAGGGGAAAAAAACTGGTAAAAATGCCCCTTTTAATGCCCCTTCTTTTTTGCAGACTTTTTACGAAAACAACCAGCCAACAAAAATCGGTTTTTCTGCGGGACGACAGTTTGGGGAAAAAGGGTTTTTCAAGCCTTTAAAACCCAAGGGGGTCGTTGGGGGGACACAACGTCGGGGCGGGTTTGACCTGAGGGGGGCCCAGAAGAAGGGGAAACATGGGGGGGTTCAGGGGAAAAAAAGACAGATAACAGGGGAAATTGGAGCCCAAAAACCGGGCTGCCCAATTTGAGAGGAGAGAGGAGAAAAGAGAGGGAAGGGGAAAGAGAAGGGAGGAGAGGGGAAAAGGGAAAAAAATGGAAAGAGAGAGAGGGGGGGGGGGGAAAAAGAGGGGGGGGAGAGAAGGAGAAGAAACTGAAAAAATTTGGGAAAGGGGGGAAAAAAAAAAAAAAAAAAAAAAAAAAAAAGGAAAAAAAAGCTTTGGGAGGGAAAGGGCCCAAATGGAAATTTATTACAGAAAAAACAGAAAATTTATTCTCCCCTAGAAAAATATTTTAAAGGGGCCCAAATTTCGGGCCCGGTTTCCAAATGGGGAAAAACTGTGGCCAGTTGTATGGGGCCCAAGTAGGGCCCAGAAAAAAAAAAGGGCAAGTTTGGCCGGGGGTTTAATAAAGCCCAAGGGTTTTACCAGTTTTAAAAAAGCAAGTGGGGCCCAATTTTAAAAGGGAAAAAGTGGGGGACCGATTAAAAAGGGCGGGTTTGGGCCAGATTTAAGAAAAGGTTTTTTTGACTGAGTTTAATCCCCTATCGGTCAAAAACCGTAACCAAAAATTTGTCCCCCAAAAACAAAAAACCCTCATTTTCCCCCAAAAAAAAGGGTTTAAAAGTAAAAACCTTCCCAGTTTTTTTTTTTAAAGCCAACATTTTAAAAACCTTTTAAAAATCTTAAAAAAAATTTGGCCTGAAAAAAATTTTACACTTTATTTTTCTTGTTTGGGGAAAAATTTAAAAAAAAAACCCAAATTTAAAAATAAAAAAAAATAAGGAAAGGGTTTAAAAAATTTTAAAATAAGGGGGGGACAAAAAAATTGGGGTTAAAACCCCCTTTTTTGGTGAAATTTAAAGGGGAGCGAAAAAATTAAAATAAAAAAGGCCACCAAAAAAAAAAGGGGAAAAGAAAAAAAAGTTTAGGGGAATAACCCCAAGGGATAAAGTTGAGGAATTAAACCACGGGGGGGAAGTGTATTTTTTGTTTGAGAGTTTATTTTAACCCTTTTGTATATACATGAGAGGTTTTGTTGGGGCGTGTGTCTGAGTTTTTATTTTAGCCCAAGGGGGGGGTGTGTGTCTCAGTGGGAATTTTTTCTTTAACCCTTTCGGGTTTTTTAGGAAATTTTTTAAAGTATTTTTGACGGGTAGTGGAACAGGAAAAACAGGGCAATTTTTAAGCCCTTCATGTAGAAGACGGGTTTTTTTTAAAACCTCCCCAAAAACCAACCAACGTGGGGAAAACATGGGAAGGGGGGGTTTTAATGGGGGGGGGGGAAACGTTTGGGTCTTGAAGGCCCTTTGATAGGTGGGGGCCCC
The DNA here is from genome assembly GCF_026875155.1 of Cherax quadricarinatus. Lineage (NCBI taxonomy): Eukaryota > Metazoa > Arthropoda > Malacostraca > Decapoda > Parastacidae > Cherax > Cherax quadricarinatus. The sequence continues at coordinate 25,064,303 of NC_069482.1, forward strand.
GGAGGCGTTGTTTGGGGAGAAAGGGGGTTCGTGTGGGAAAAAATTGTCAGGCCCGTACCACCTTAAATAAATTTTTAGTTTTTTCCCACACTACCTGAAAGTGATTTTCGGGCCCACCAAACCTTTTTTTGGTTCCTTTTAAACCCAAAAGGTTTTAAAGTGGGTAACCCACCGGGGGTTGGTTGGGGGGGTTTTTTTAAAGCTATCGGTACACGGGTCAGGGAAAAACTGCACCGGGACCCTTAAAACCACCAGAAAATTTTTTTAATTTTTTAAAAAGGGGGAAATTTAAAGGGAAAATTTCTCAGTTTATATGCACTGAGACACCAAACACAAAAATTTCCCCCCTCTCTGGAAAAACACATTTTCCCCCGGGAATCCCTCTCAGTGTATATACACTGGGGGGACTTACACCTTTTCAGGTATACTTCACTTTCGCTCTTTGGGCCTTTGGGGCCCGTAGCGTCACTGTCTCCTTTGGGGGGGGGAAATTTTTTTACCCCAACCCCCCTTTCCCCCCCCCCCTTTTTTTTTAAAAACCCCCCCTTTTTTAAAGGGGGCCAAAAAAAAATTTTTCTTTTTTTTTTTTTTTATTTTTAAAATTTTTCCCCCCCAAAAAAATTTTAAAAATTTTTTAAGGATAAAAAAAGGGGGGGGGGGGGGGTTTTGGGGGGGGGTTTTGGGGGGGGGTTTTGGGGGTTTTTTTGGGGGGGGGGGTTTTTGGGGGGGGTTTTGGGGGGGGGGGGTTTTTTTTTGGGGGGGGGGGGGGGGTTTGGGTTCCCCCCCCCTGGGGGGTTTTTTGGGGTTTTTTTCCCCCCCCCCAAGGGGGGGGGTTTTTCCCCCCCCCCGGGGGGGGTGGGGGTTTTTGGGTCCCCCCCCACCCGGGGGGGGGGGGGGGGCCCCCCCAAAGGGGGGGGGGGGGGGTTTTTTTGGGGGGGGGGGGGGGGGGGGGGGAAGGGGTTTTTTGGGGGGGGGGGGGGGGGGGGGGGTTCCCCCCCCGGGGGGGGGTTTTGGGGTTTTTTTGGGGGGGGGGGGGGGTTTTTCCCCCCGGGGGGGGTTTTGGGGGGGGCCCCCCCCGGGGGGGGGGGGGTTGGGGGTTTGGGGGCCCCCCCCCGGGGGTGGGTTTTTTTTTTTTTGGGGGGGGCCCCCCCCGGGGGGGGGGGGGGGGGTCCCCCCCGGGGGGGGGGGGGGTCCCCCCACGGGGGGGTTTTTTGGGGGGGGGGCCCCCCCCCGGGGGGGGGGGTTTGGGGGGGCCCCCCCGGGGGGGGGTTTTTGGGGGGGGGGACCCCCCCCCCGGGGGGGGGGGGGGGGGGCCCCCCCCCCCGGGGGGGGGGGGCCTTTACCCCCCCCGGGGGGGTTTTTGGGGTTTTTCCCCCGGGGGAAGGGGGGGGCCCCCCCCGGGGGGGGGGGGGGGTTTTTTTTTTTTTTTTTTTTTTTTGGGTTTTTTTTGGGGGTTTTTCCCCCCTCCTTTTTTTGGGGGGGGGGGGCCCCCCCCCCTTTTTTTTGGGGGGGGGGGCCCCCCCCCCGGGGGTTTTTTTTTGTTGGGGGGTTTTTTTTTTAAAAAGGGTTTTTGGGGGTTTGGGGGGGTTTTTTTTTTTTTGGGGGGGAAATTTTTTCCCCAATTTGGGGGGTTTGGGGGTTCCCCCCCCGGGGGGGGTTTTTTTTTCCCGGGTTTTCCCCCAAAAATTTGGGGGTTGGGCCCGGCCCCCCCCCCGGGGGGGGGGGTTTTTTTGGGAAAGGGGGTTTTTTTTTTTTTTTTGGGGGGCCCCCCCTTTTTGAAAGGGTTTTTGGGTTTTTTTTTTTTCCCCCCCCCCCTTTTTTTTTTTTTTTCCCCCCCCGGGGGGGGTTTGGGGGTTTTGGGGGGGGCCCCCGGGGGGGGTTTTTTTTTTTCCGGCCCCCCCCTTTTTTTTTTGGGTTTTTTTTCCCTTTCCCCAAAGGGGGGGGGGAAGGGGGTTTTGGGGGGGGCCCCCCCAAAGGGGGGGTTTGGGGGGGTTTTGGGGCCCCCCCGGGGGGGGGGGGGGTTTTTTGGGGCCCCCCCAGGAAAATTTTTTTTTTTTTGGGGGGGGTTTTTGGGTTTTTAAAAAGGGGGGGGGTTTTTTTTTTTTTTTTCCCCCCCGGCCTTTTTTTTTTTTTTTTTCCCCCCTTTTTGGGGTTTAAAAAGGTTTTGGGGTTTTTTTGGGGGGTTTTTTTGGTTTTTTAAAAGGGGGGGCCCCCCGGGGGTTTTTTTTTAAAAATTTTCCCTTTTTTCCCCTTTTTGGGGGGTTTCCCCCCCAAAAAAGGGGGGGGGGGGGGAGGGGGGGAAAAAAAAAGGGGGGGGTTGTTTTTTGGGGGGTTTTTTTGGGGGGGGGGGTTTTAAAAAACCCCCCCCCCCGGGGGGGGGTTTTTTTTTTTCCCCCCCCCGGGGGGGGTTTTTTCCCCCAAAAGGGTTTTTTGGGGGGGGGCCCCCCCCCCTCCCTTTTTCCCCCCTTTGGGGGGGGGGGCCCCCCCCCCCCCCCCCCCCCCTTTTTTTTTTTTTTCCCCCCCCCAAACCCCTTTTCCCCGGGGGGTTTTTTTGGGGGGGGGGTGGGGGGCCCTTTTTCCCCCCCAAAAAAGGGGGGGGTTTTTTTTTTTTTTGGGGGGGGTTTTTTTTTTGGGGAAAAATTGGGGGGGGTTTTTTTTCCCCCCCCCCCCCGGGGGGGGGTTTTTTTTTCCCCCGGGGGGGGGGTTTTTAAACCCCCCCCCCCGGGGGGGGGGGGGGGCCCTTCCCCAAGGGGGGAAAAGGGGGGGGGGGGGCCCCTTTTCCCCAACCCCCGGGGGGGGGGGGGCCCCCCCCCAAAGGGGGGGGGGCCCCCTTTTTTCCCCGGGGGGGGTGGGGGGGGGGGGGGGGGGTGGGGGAGGGGTTTTTTGGGGGGGGGGGGGGCCCCCCCCCGGGGGGGGGGGGTTTTTTCCCCCCCCGCCCGGGGGGGGTGGGGCCCCCCCGGGTTGGGGGGGGGGTTTTTGGGGGGGGGGGGTTTCCCCTTTTTGGGGGGGGGTTTTTTTGGGGGGCCGGTTTCCCCCCCCGGGGTTTTGGGGGGGGGGGGTTCCCCCCCCGGCCCGGGGGTGGGGGGGCTGGGCCCCCCCCCCGGGGGGGGGGGGAGGGGCCCCCCCCCCCGGGGGGGGGGGGGGGGGCCCCCCCCCCCCCCTTTTTTTTTTTTCCCGGGGGGGGGGGGGACCGGGGGGGGGGTTTTTTTTTTCCCAAAAAAGGGGGGGGGGGGGGGGGCCCCCCCCCAAAAGGGGGGGGTTGGGGCTTTCCCCCCCCAAAAAATTGGGGGGGGGGCCCCTTCCCCCCCCGGGGGGGGGGCCCCCCAAAAAAAAAGGGGGGGGGGCCCCCCCCGGGGGGGTTTTTGGGGGGGGGGGCCCCCCCGGGGGGGGTTCCCGGGGGTTTCCCCCCCCCCCTCAAAAAATTTTGGGGAAAAAGGAAAGGGGTTTTTTTGTTTTTTTTTGGTTTCCGGGGCGGGGGGGGGGAAAAGGGGGGGGAAAAAAAGGTTTTTTTTTTTTTTTTTTAAAAAATTTTTAAAAAAAAAAAATTTTTTTTTTTTTTTAAAAAAATTTTTTAAAAAAAAAAAAAAAAAAAAAAGGGGGGGGAAAAAAGGAAAAAATTTTTTTTTTTTAAAAAAAAAATTTTTTTAAAAAAAAAATTTTTTTTTTAATTTTTTTTAAAAAATTTTTTTTATAAATTTTTTTTTAAATTTTTTTTAAAAAATTTTTTTTAAAAAAAAATTTTTTTTTTAAAAATTTTGGGGGAAAATTTCCAAAAAAAAAAAAATTTTTTTTTTAAAAAAGGAAAATTTTTTTTTTTGGTTTTTTAAATTTTTTCCCCAAAAAAAATTTTTTTTTTTTTTTTGGTTTTTGGGGGCCCCCCCAAAAAAAAAAGAAAAATTTTTGGGTTTTGGGGGAAAAAAAAGGGGGGGGTTTCCGGTTTTGGGGGGTTTTTAAAAAAGGGAAAAAAATTTTTTTTTTAAAAAAAACCCCAAAAAAAAAAAAAAAAAAAAAAGGAAAAAAAAAAAGGGGGGGGGTTTTGGGGGTTTTTTTCCCGGGGGGGGGTTTTTAAAAAAAAAAAACCCCCCCAAAAAAAAAACCCGGGGGAAAAAATTTTTAAAAAAAAAAAAATTTTTCCCGGGGGTTTTTTTTCCCCCCCGGGGGAAAAAAAAAATTTTTTAAAAATTTTTTTTTGGGGTTTTTTTTTTGGGGGGGGGTGGGGGGAAAAAAAAGGGGGAAAAAAGGTTTAAAAAATTTTTTTTTTTAAAAAAAAAAAAGGGGGGGGGGGTTTTAGAAAAAAAAACCCCCCCAAAAAAAAACCCCCCCCCCCCCCCAATAAAAAACACACACACAAACCCCTTTTTTTTTTTTTAAAAAAAAAAAAGGGGGGTTGGGGAAAAATTTATTTCTAAACCGGGGCCCCCAAACCCCCCCCCTTTTTCCCCCCGGGGGGGAAAAAAAAAAAACCAAAGGGGCCCCCCAAGGGTTTTTTGGGGGCAACCCCCCCCCTTTTTCCCCCCCCTTTCCCCCCTTTTCCCCCCCCCTTTTCCCCCCCTTTTTTTTTAAACCCCCAAAAAACCCCCCCCCCCCCCCTTTTATTTTTTTTAAAAAAAATTTTCCCCCCCCCCCTTTTTCCCCCCCCCCCAACCTTTTTTCCCTTTTCCCCCCCCCCCCCCAAAAAAACCCCCCTTTTCCCCCCCCCCCCCCATTCCCCCCCCAAACCCCCCCCCCCAAAAATTTTTTTCCCCCTTTTTTTCCCCCCCTTTTTCCCCCCCCCCCCAAACCCCCCCAACCCCCCCCCCCCCAAAAAAAAATTCCCCCCTTTTTTCCCCCTTCCCCTTTTTCCCCCCCCTTTTCCCCCCCCCCCCCCCCCCAAAAATTTTAAAAAAATTTTCCCCCCTTTTTAAAATTTTCCCCCCCCCCAAAAAAAAAAAAACCCCCCCCCCCCCCCCCCCAAATTTTTAAAAAAAAAAAAAAAAGGCCCCCCCCCCCCCCCCCCCCAAAATTTTCCCCCCCTTTTAAAAAAGATTTGGAATTTTTTCAAAAAAAGGAATGGGGAAAAAAAAAGGGGGGTTTAAAAACCCCCCCCAAAAATTTTGGGGCCCCTTTTTTTAAATTTTAAAAAAAAAAAAACCCCCGGGGAAAAAGGGGGGGAAAAAAAAAACCCGGGCCCCCCAAATTTTTTTTTTAAAAATTCCCTTCAAAAAAATTTTTTTTTTTTTTTTTTTTTTAAAAAGGGGCCCCCCCTTTTTTTTTTTTTTTTTAAAATTGGGGGGGGGGGGGGAAAAGGGGTTTTTTTCCCCCAAAAAAATTTTTTTTTTTGGGGGGGGTTTAAAAACCTTTTTTTTTTTTAAAATTTTTTCCCCCCAAAATTTTTTTTCCCCCGGGGGGGTTTTCCCCCCCCTTTTTTTTCCCCCCTTTTCCCCCCCCCCAAACCCCCCCCCCCCCCCCCCCCCTTCCCCCCCCAAAATTTTTTCCCCCCAACCCCCCCCCCCCCCCCAACCCCCCCTTTTTTTTTCCCCCCTTCCACCCGGGGCCCCAAAAATTTTTTGGGGGGGTTTTTTTTTCCCCCCCCAAAAAAAAAGGGTTTAAAAAGGGTTTTTTTTGGGGGGGGGGTTTTTTTTTTAAAAAAAAAAAAATTTGGGGGGCCCTTTTTTTTTGGGGGTTAAAATTTTTCCCCCGGGTTTAATTTTAAAAATTTTTTTTTGTTTTTTTTGGCCCCTTTTTTTTTTAAAAAAGGGGGGGGGGGGGGTTTGGGGGGGGTTGGGGGGGGGGAAAGGGTTTTTTGGGGGGGGGAAATTTTTTTTTGGGGTTTTTTTTTTGGGGGGGCCCTTTTTTTTCCCCCCCCCCAAAAAAAAACCCCCCCCCCCCCCCCGGGCCCCCCCCCCCAAAAAAAAAAAGGGGGGGGGGGGGCCCCCCGCCTTTTAAAACCCCCTTTTTTCCCCCCCCCCCCCCCTTTTCCCCCCCTTTTTTTTTTTTCCCCCCCCTCCGGTTTTTTTTTTTAAAAAAAAATTGGGGGGGGGGGGAAAAAAAAAAAAAAAAAAAAAAAAAAACCAAAACAAAAAAAGGGGGGGGAAAAAAAAAAATTTTTTTTAAAAAAAAAATTTTTTTTTTCCCCCCCCCGGGGGCCCCCCCCCAAAAATTTTTTTAAATTTTTTATTAAAAAAAAAATTTAAAAAAAAAAAATTTTTTTTTAAAAAATTTTTTTTAAAAAAAAAAAAAAAGGGGGGTTTTTTGGGGGTTGGGGGGGGGGGGGAAAAAAAAAAAAAAAAGCCCCAAAAAAAAAGGGGGTTTTTTAAAAAAAAAAAAATTTTAAAAAAAAAAAATTTTTTTTTTTCTTTAAGGGTTTTCCCCCACAATTTAAAAAAAACCTTTTTTAAAAAAAATTTTTTTTAAAAAAAAAAAAAAAAAAAAAAAACCCCCCCAAAAAAAAAAAAAAACCCCCCCCAAAAAAAAAAAACCCCCAAAAACCCCAAAACCCCCCCCCAAAAAACAACCCAAAAAAAAATTTAAAAAAAAACCCCCAAAAAACCCAAAAAAAACAAAAAAAAAAATTTTTTAAAAAAAAAATTTTAAAAAAAAAAACACACCCCCCAAAAAAAACACACACAAACAAAAAAAAAACACACACACACACAAAAAAAAAACCCAAAACACACCCAAAAACAACCCCCCCCCCCCAAAAAAAAAAAAAACACACCACACCCAAAAACACACACACACCACACACACACACCCCCAAAAAACAAAAAAAAACAAAAAACCCCCCCCACACACACCCCCCCCAAAAAAAAAAAACCCCCCCCCCACACAACACAAAACCCCCCCAAAAAAAACAAAACACACAAAAAAAAAACCCCCCCCCCCCCCCCCCCAAAAAAAAAACCACCCACACAAAAACACCACACAACACACACACACACACCCCCCCCCCCCCCCCCCCCTTTCCCCCCCTTTTTTTTCCCCCCCCAAAAAAAAAAAAACCCCCCAAAAAAAACCCCAAAAAAAAAAAAAAAACCAAAAAAAAAAAAAAAAAAAAAAAAAATTTTTAAAAAAAAAAACCCCAAAAAAAAAACACAATTAAAAAAAAAAAAAAAAAAAAACCCCCAAAAAAAAAAAAAAAACCCCCCCCCCCTTTTTTTTAAAAAAAAAAAAAAAAAAAAAAACCAAAAAAAACCCCCCCCCCCCCCACAAAACCCCCCAAAAAAAAAAAAAAACCAAAAAATTAAACCAAAAAAAAAAAAAAACACCCCCCAAAAAAAAAAACCCCCCCCCAAAAAAAAAAAAAAAAAAAAAAAAACCCCAAAAAAAACCCCCCCCAAAAAACCAAACCCCCCCCAAAAAAAAAACCCCCCCCCCAAAAAAAAAAAAAAAAAATTTTTAAAAAAAACCCCCCCACCCCCCCCCCTTTTCCCCGGGGTTTTTGGAAAAATTTTTTAAAAAAAAGGGGGGAAAAAGGGGGGGGGGGGTTTTTTCAAAATTTTGGGGAAAAAAAAAAAAAAAAAGGGGGGGGGGGGGGGGGGAAAGGGGGGTTTTTTTTAAAAAGGGGGGTTTAAAGGGGAAAAAAAGGGGAAAAAGAATGGGGGGGGGAAAAAAAAAACCAAAAAAAAGGGGGGGGGGGGGAAAAAAACCCCCAAAAAAAAAAAAAAAAAAAAAAAAAAAATTCCCCAAAAAAAAAAACCCAAAACCCAAAAAAATTTAAAAAAGGGGGGGAAAAAAAAAAAAAAATTTAAAAAGGGGGGGGGGGGGAAAAAAGGGGGGGGGGAAAAAAGGGAAAAAAATTTTTTTTTAAAAAAAAAAAATTTTTTTCCCCCCCCTTTTTTTTTTTTCCCCCTTTTTCTTTTTTTTAAACCCCCCCCTTTTTTTTTTTTTTTTTAAAAAAAAAAAAAAATTTTAAATTTTTAAAAATTTTTTTTTAAAAAAAAAAAAAAGGGGGGGGGGGGGGTTCCCCCCCCCCCTCCCCTTTTTCCCCCCCCCCCCCCCCCCCCTTTTTTTTTTTTTTTTTTCCCCCTTTTTTCCCCCCCCCCCCCCCCCCCTTTTTCCCCCCCCCCTTTTCCCCCCCCCCCCCCGGGGGGGGTTTTTTTGGGGGGTTTTTTTTTTTTTTTTTTTTTTGGGTTTTTTTTTTTTTTTCCCCCCCCCTCCTTTCCCTTTTTTCCCTTTTCCCCCCTTTTCTCTCTTCCCCCCCCTCTTCCCCTCTCTCTCTCTTCCCCCTTTTTTTTCCCCCCCCCCTTTTTCTTTCCCCCCCCCCCTTTTTTTCTTCCCCCTTTTTTTTTTCCTTTTCCCCCCCCTTTTTTTTTTTTTTTTTTTTTTTTTTTCAAAAAACCCCTTTTTTTCCCCCCCCCTTTTTGGCTTTCCCCCCCCCCCGGGCCCCCCTTTTTCCCCCCCTTTTTTTTTTTCCCCCCCCCCCTTTTTGGGCCCCCCCCCCCCCTTTTTTTTTTTTCCCCCCCCCCCCTTTTTTTCCCCTTTTTTTTTCTTACCCCTTTCCTTTTTTTGTTTTTTTTCCCCCCTTTTTTTTTTTTTTTTTTTGCCCCCTTTTTTCCCTTTTTCCCCCCTTTTTTTTTTCCCCCCTTTTTTCCCCCCCTTTTTTTTCCCCCCTTTCCCCTTTTCCAGAGAGAGAGAGATGGAGAGAGAGAGAGAAGAGAGAGAACAAGAAAGCCGCTGTACAAAACAAACACACGCCTGCGTTTACCTCACAAACACACGACAAACACAGACGCATGATAATTTTTTTTTATTTGTTATGGGCAAGTAGAGGGAGGCCTCTCAGCCTCTCAGACGCAATCTCCGCCATCTGAACGATAGCACAAAACAAGGGGGGAGGAGGGGGGTGGGGGGTGTGAGGGGAAGGGGTTAGGTGGGGGGAAAGGGGTGAAGGAGGAGGGGGGGGTGAATGTATGGTTCTTTTGTAAAGCCAGTGATCACTTTCAGCCTCTGTTGACATAGTGTTCAGCCATAGGGCATCTCTCTCTCTCTCTCTCTCTCTCTCTCTCTCTCTCTCATATCTGTGTTTATTTCCCGTAGACTTAAGGATCCTATATAAAATTCTCTTCCTGTTTATTATCAAACATTATTGTTCTTCACCTCACTTGTTTCTTTCACTGTAACTTATCTTGTTATTGCTGAGAGTACAAACGGGAGAGTACGAGCAGGAGAGTACAAAGAGGCGAGCACAAACAGGCTAGTACCAACAGATGAGTACCAACAGGAGAGTACAAACAGGCTAGTACCAACAGACGAGTACCAACAGGAGAGCATAAACAGGCTAGTCTCAACAGAGGAGTACCCACAGGAGAGTACCAACAGGCGAGTACAAGAGCTCTCAGCTCTCCTGGATCACTGAAGTTGACAACTCGAACCTCCTTCCCCAAACTCTGTTTTCAACATCTGTTTCTTCTTCACCACGAAATCTGTTTTCTTTTCATTAGTTTTTTTTTCCTCCTGTGTGTTATAACAGTGATGCTGCTCCTGTTTTGTTCTCTGTCCTCCGTTGTCGTCTGTTGTCCTGCCCTCTGTTGTCCTCCGTTGTCGTCTGTTGTCCTGCCCTCTGTTGTCCTCCGTTGTCGTCTGTTGTCCTGCCCTCTGCTGTCCTCCGTTGTCCTCCGTTGTCTTCCACCCTCTGTTGTCCTCCGTTGTCCTCTGTTCTGTGTTTGGTCTCGTTACGTCTGTTAATGTGCTCTGTTATGTCCTCTATTTGATCCCGTTACGTCTGCTAATATCACTTGTTGTCCTCCGTTTTGATCCCTACCGTTTCCTTTTGACGTCCCCTGTTGTCCGGTGGTGTGTCCTGTCACGCCCTTGCTTTCCTCTGTTAGGTCGTTCCCCTCCTGTTGTCTTCTGTTTTGTCGTGTTGTGTTCCTCCTGCTCTCTCCCTCTCCCTTCCCCCTCCCTCTCCCCCTCCCTCTCCCCCCTCCCCTCTCCCCCTCCCTCTCCCCCTCCCTTTCTCCACCTCCCTTTTCTCCTCCCTCCTCCCTCCCCTCCCCTTTTTTTCCCCTTCCTCCTCCCCTCCCTCTCCTTCCCTCCCCCCCCCCCTCCTTTTCATACGCTGTGATTCTTTAGCTCTCCATTGTTAACTTTCCACTATTTTATGATCATTAGTCCTGCAGCCGCTGCCGGGAGAGCATGAGGGGGGGGGGGGAAAGGAAAGGAAGGAAGGGGAGAGAGGGAGAGAGAGAGAGAGAGAGAGAGAGAGAGAGAGTCGATTTGGTGGGGAGAGCAGAGCGAGATGGAAGAGGGGGAGAGGGAGGGAAAATGGAATGAGGTGGAGAGAGAGAGAGAAAGAGAGGTAGAAAATTGAGAGAGAAGTGCAGTGTACTTCCAGAACCCCCCCCCCTGTGTACTTCCAGAACCTTTTGGTACTTCCAGAGCCTCCCTGTGTACTTGCAGAAAACTCCTGTGTACTTCGAGAACCCCCCTGTGTACTTCCAAAAACCTTTTTTTGTACTTCCAGAACCCCCCCTGTGTACTTCCAGAACCTTTTGTTACTTCCAGAACCCCCCCTGTGTACACCCAGGACACCCTGTGTACTTCCAGAACCCCCTCCCTGTGTACTTCCAGGACCTCCTTGTTTTACTTCCAGAACCCCCCCTGTGTACTTCCAGGACCTCCTGTTTACTTTCCATAACCTTCTGCATACTTCCAAGACGTCAGGGTGACTTCCAAGCGTCATGTGTATTCCCAAAGACGTCATGTGTACTTCCAAGACATCCTCTGTACTTCCAAGACGTCATGTTTTACTTCCAAGACGTCATGTGTACTTCCAAGACATCCTCTGTACTTCCAAGACGTCATGTGTCTTCCAAGACGTCCTGTGTACTTCAAGGGACACCTCTGTACTTCCAAGACGTCATGTGTATTTTCCAAGACGCCCCTGTGTACTTCCAAGAAAATCCTTTGTACTTCCAAGACTTTCATGTGTACTTCCAAGACCGTCATGTGTACTTCCAAGACATCCTCTGTACTTCCAAGACGTCATGTGTACTTCCAAGACATCCTCTGTACTTCCAAGACGTCCTGTGTACTTCCAGAACCTCCACCGGGATCCCAAATTTGTCATCTTTTTGGGAAGACCGAGCTACAATCTTGCACCTGCAAAATATTTACCTATTCCTGAAAAAAAATAGATTTCGCAGCTTGAATAACCCCTGAAACCACAATTTAGGCGAGTACAGCTTCGTCCAGGAAGGTACTGCCGTCCTCTCACACAAGTGTGCCATGGATACCTGGCAGACTTGTTGACTTTTTTGTTTTTGAACACGTCTGTTTACGGGTTTAAATCTTACAGACTTCTGTTTACGTTCAGTATACGTACACCTTTACTTAATAAGCGATTTTTTTTAAAATTTTTCACGTAGGTTTTGGGCTGAGGCCGAGCCCTGGGGAAGATAATCCCCCAGGGACCACGGAAGACCAGATATTAAGAGTTGATTCCAGTATTCCACAACTCTGCGGAAAGACTTGCTACGAGCGTGATCTGCTTAGTATAAAGGATGATAAATTAGACACATGTTTCAACACTTGGGTATCTTTAATAGGAAACGTTTCGCCACACAGTGGCTTTTATCAGTCCATACAAAGGAGAATGGTGAAGAACAGGAGGATTTTGAGGTAAACGGTCCATCAGCCTGAAGTCGATGTAATCAGTCCCCTCAGTCCCTTTTCAAGACTGATGGACTGGGAGATAACTCAGAAAACGACTAATATACTAACAACGAGCCCTAAGTTACGAGGCATCGCGCTCCAGCGTCTCCTGTGTTGTATTGCGTCATGAAAGTCGGGGTATACAACACCTGTGGAAACACGTACCAATTTAAAGTTGTAGACGAAAAAGATGAAAGTAGCTTTGTCAGACAAGACATTTTAATCTCAAATTAGGATGGGATGGGAAGCCTTTTAATATTCTTGAGGTTAAAACACCACCACCATTACCATCACCACCACCATCACCATCACCACGGCCACCATCACCACCACCACCACCATCACCACCACCACCAGCACCACCACCATTACCATCACCATCACCACCACCATCACTATCACCACGGCCACCATCACCACCACCACCACCACCATCACCACCATCACCATCACCACCACCACCATCACCACCGCCACCATCACCACCACCACCATCACCACCATCACCACCACCACCACCATCACCACCACCACCATCACCACCACCACCATCACCACCACCATCACCACCACCATCACCACCACCACCACCACCACCACCACCACCACCACCATCACCACCGCCACCATCACCACCACCACCATCACCACCACTAACAGCATCACCACCACCATCAACCCACCACCATCAACCCACCACCATCACCATCACCACCATCACCGCCACCATCACCGCCACCATCACCACCACCATCACCACCACCATCACCACCACCATCACCACCACCATCACCACCACCATCACCACCACCATCACCACCACCATCACCACCACCATCACCACCATCATCACCGCCACCATCACCACCACCATCACCACCACCATCACCATCACCACCACCATCACCACCACCATCACCACCACCATCACCACCACCACCACCACCACCACCATCATCACCACCACCACCATCACCACCACCACCACTACCACCATCACCACCAACCACCACCACCACCACCACCACCACCACCATCACCACCACCATCACCACCACCACCACCACCACATACCACCATCACCACCACCACCATCATCACCACCACCACCAAATTCTCCATTTTAAAATGGCCACCAAAACCATAATATATCCGTTAAACAGTATGATAATAGAGCCATTTAGTACTCCATTTTTTCTTTCTCTGTCCAGCCTGAGGGGAGAGAGAGACAGAGCGACAGACCCGGGCGGGTGAGGGGAATAATATGTACATAAATACACGTCAGGAAGTACAATACAGAGAGGGGAAACCGTGGCTTGGTTAACCCGACCAGAGTGACGACTTCATCTGTGGTGGGGGAGAGGCAAGGGTTGGAGAGAGAGAGAGAGAGAGATGAGTGAGAGAGAAGGAGAGAGAGAAAAAGAGAGAGAGAAAAGGAGTGAGAGAGAGAGAGAGAGAGAGGAGAGGGAGAGAGAGAGAGAGAGGAGAGGAGATGAGGAGGAAGAGAGAGAGTGGAGAGAGAGAGAGAGGAGAGGGGAGAGAGAGTGTAGAGAGGGAGAGGGGAGGAAGAGGAGAAGAGAGAGAGGGGAGGAGAGGGAGAGAGAGAAAGGAAGAGAGAGAAGAGAGAGAGAGAGAGAGATACAAAACGAGCAAAAAGGAGGCTTGAGACAAAGACAGACACAGACTGACATAGACAGAGACTGACCAAAAACAGACACAGACAAAAACAGAGACACTAACAACAACAGACACAAAAAAAGTGACACTAACAAAAACAGGGGACACTAACAAAAACAGGGACACTAACAAAAACAGGGACACTAACAAAAACAGACACAAAAACAGTGCAATAACAAAAACAGAGACTAACAAAAAACAGGGACACTAACAAAAACAGACACAAAAAACAGTGACAATAACAAAAACAGAGATAACAAAACGGGGACACTAACAAAAACAGACACACTAACAAAAACAGAACACAGAACCAGAACGACAAAAACAACCACCAAAAAAAAAAAAAAATTTTAAAAAAGAGGAAAAGAAACAAAAGCCGTTTCCAACAGACAAATTAACGCTCCCAGAGTAATATTACCCAGTTACGGAGGGAAATATCAATATTCCTCCGGCTACAACGTATGGTTCAATATTCCTCCCTAATTATTTTCTCTCGTGTCAAATATATAAAAAAAAAAACTCGCCTTGCTTTCTGTAATAAGAATAACAAGAGCTGCTGGACTTTTCTTATGATATTAATATTAATATTACCACGTAATAAAAGTAACAATACCGTGGCAGTGGGAACACCAGCAGTGTGTTGCTGCACTGTTCTGTATGATAGTTACACAGTGGGAACACCAGCAGTGTGTTGCTGCACTGTTCTGTGTGATAGTTACACAGTGGGAACACCAGCAGTGTGTTGCTGCACTGTTCTGTGTGATAGTTACACAGTGGGAACACCAGCAGTGTGTTGCTGCACTGTTCTGTGATAGTTACACAGTGGGAACACCAGCAGTGTGTTGCTGCACTGTTCTGTGTGATAGTTACACAGTGGGAACACCAGCAGTGTGTTGCTGCACTGTTCTGTGTGATAGTTATACAGTGGGAACACCAGCAGTGTGTTGCTACACTGTTCTGTATGATAGTTACACAGTGGGAACACCAGCAGTGTGTTGCTGCACTGTTCTGTATGATAGTTACACAGTGGGAACACCAGCAGTGTGTTGCTACACTATTCTGTATGATAGTTACACAGTGGGAACACCAGCAGTGTGTTGCTACACTATTCTATATGATAGTTACACAGTGGGAACACCAGCAGTGTGTTGCTACACTATTCTGTATGATAGTTACACAGTGGGAACACCAGCAGTGTTGCTACACTATTCTGTTATGATAGTTACACAGTGGGAACACCAGCAGTGTGTTGCTGCACTGTTCTGTATGATAGTTACACAGTGGGAACACCAGCAGTGTGTTGCTGCACTGTTCTGTGTGATAGTTACACAGTGGGAACACCAGCAGTGTGTTGCTACACTGTTCTATATGATAGTTACACAGTGGGAACACCAGCAGTGTGTTGCTGCACTGTTCTGTATGATAGTTACACAGTGGGAACACCAGCAGTGTGTTGCTACACTGTTCTGTATGATAGTTACACAGTGGGAACACCAGCAGTGTGTTGCTGCACTGTTCTGTATGATAATTATAAGTGGGAACACCAGCAGTGTGTTGCTACACTGTTCTGTATGATAGTTACACAGTGGGAACACCAGTAGTGTGTTGCTACACTGTTCTGTATGATAGTTACACAGTGGAAACACCAGTAGTGTGTTGCTACACTGTTCTGTATGGTAGTTACACAGTGGGAACACCAGTAGTGTGTTGCTACACTGTTCTGTATGATAATTATAAGTGGGAACACCAGCAGTGTGTTGCCTACACTGTTTCTGTATGATAATTATAAGTGGGAAACACCAGTAGTGTGTTGCTACACTGTTCTGTATGATAATTATAAGTGGGAACACCAGCAGTGTGTTGCTACACTGTTCTATATGATAGTTACACAGTGCGAACACCAGCAGTGTGTTGCTACACTGTTCTGTATGATAGTTACACAGTGGGAACGCCAGCAGTGTGTTGCTACACTGTTCTGTATGATAGTTACACAGTGCGAACACCAGCAGTGTGTTGCTACACTGTTCTGTATGATAGTTACACAGTGGGAACGCCAGCAGTGTGTTGCTACACTGTTCTATATGATAGTTACACAGTGCGAACACCAGCAGTGTGTTGCTACACTATTCTATATGATAGTTATAAGTGGGAACACCAGCAGTGTGTTGCTACACTATTCTATATGATAGTTATAAGTGGGAGCACCAGCAGTGTGTTGCTACACTATTCTATATGATAGTTACATAGTGGGAACACCAGCAGTGTGTTGCTACACTGTTCTATATGATAGTTACACAGTGGGAACACCAGCAGTGTGTTGCTACACTATTCTATATGATAGTTACACAGTGGGAACACCAGCAGTGTGTTGCTACACTATTCTATATGATAGTTACACAGTGGGAACACCAGCAGTGTGTTGCTACACTATTCTATATGATAGTTATAAGTGGGAACACCAGCAGTGTGTTGCTACACTGTTCTATATGATAGTTACACAGTGGGAACACCAGCAGTGTGTTGCTACACTGTTCTATATGATAGTTACACAGTGGGAACACCAGCAGTGTGTTGCTACACTATTCTATATGATAGTTACATAGTGGGAACACCAGCAGTGTGTTGCTGCACTGTTCTGTATGATAGTTACACAGTGGGAACACCAGCAGTGTGTTGCTACACTGTTCTGTATGATAGTTACACAGTGGGAACACCAGCAGTGTGTTGCTGCACTGTTCTGTATGATAATTATAAGTGGGAACACCAGCAGTGTGTTGCTACACTGTTCTGTATGATAGTTACACAGTGGGAACACCAGTAGTGTGTTGCTACACTGTTCTGTATGATAGTTACAGAGTGGGAACACCAGTAGTGTGTTGCTACACTGTTCTGTATGATAGTTACACAGTGGGAACACCAGTAGTGTGTTGCTACACTGTTCTGTATGATAATTATAAGTGGGAACACCAGCAGTGTGTTGCTACACTGTTCTGTATGATAATTATAAGTGGGAACACCAGCAGTGTGTTGCTACACTGTTCTATATGATAGTTACACAGTGGGAACACCAGTAGTGTGTTGCTACACTGTTCTGTATGATAATTATAAGTGGGAACACCAGCAGTGTGTTGCTACACTGTTCTATATGATAGTTACACAGTGGGAACACCAGCAGTGTGTTGCTACACTGTTCTGTATGATAGTTACACAGTGGGAACGCCAGCAGTGTGTTGCTACACTATTCTATATGATAGTTTTTAAGTGGGTAACACCAGCAGTGTGTTGCTACACTATTCTATATGATAGTTACATAGTGGGAACACCAGCAGTGTGTTGCTACACTGTTCTATATGATAGTTACACAGTGGGAACACCAGCAGTGTGTTGCTACACTATTCTATATGATAGTTACACAGTGGGAACACCAGCAGTG
Organism: Cherax quadricarinatus; assembly: GCF_026875155.1. NCBI lineage: Eukaryota > Metazoa > Arthropoda > Malacostraca > Decapoda > Parastacidae > Cherax > Cherax quadricarinatus. The sequence goes on from NC_069482.1 coordinate 25,081,047, forward strand.
TGTTGCTACACTATTCTATAATGATAGTTAACACAGTGGGAACACCAGCAGTGTGTTGCTACACTATTCTATATGATAGTTATAAGTGGGAACACCAGCAGTGTGTTGCTACACTGTTCTATATGATAGTTACACAGTGGGAACACCAGCAGTATGTTGCTACACTGTTCTATATGATAGTTACACAGTGGGAACACCAGCAGTGTGTTGCTACACTATTCTATATGATAGTTACATAGGGAACACCAGCAGTGTGTTGCTACACTGTTCTATATGATAGTTACACAGTGGGAACACCAGCAGTGTGTTGCTACACTGTTCTATATGATAGTTACATAGTGGGAACACCAGCAGTGTGTTGCTACACTGTTCTATATGATAGTTACATAGTGGGAACACCAGCAGTGTGTTGCTACACTATTCTATATGATAGTTAAAACAGTGGGAACACCAGCAGTGTGTTGCTACACTGTTCTATATGATAGTTACACAGTGGGAACACCAGCAGTGTGTTGCTACACTGTTCTATATGATAGTTACACAGTGGGAACACCAGCAGTGTGTTGCTACACTATTCTATATGATAGTTACATAGTGGGAACACCAGCAGTGTGTTGCTACACTATTCTATATGATAGTTACACAGTGGGAACACCAGCAGTGTGTTGCTACACTGTTCTATATGATAGTTACACAGTGGGAACACCAGCAGTGTGTTGCTGCACTGTTCTATATGATAGTTACACAGTGGGAACACCAGCAGTGTGTTGCTACACTGTTCTATATGATAGTTACACAGTGGGAACACCAGCAGTGTGTTACTACACTGTTCTATATGATAGTTACACAGTGGGAACACCAGCAGTGTGTTGCTGCACTATTCTATATGATAGTTACACAGTGGGAACACCAGCAGTGTGTTGCTACACTGTTCTATATGATAGTTACACAGTGGGAACACCAGCAGTGTGTTACTACACTGTTCTATATGATAGTTTACAAGTGGGAACACCAGCAGTGTGTTGCTGCACTATTCTATATGATAGTTACACAGTGGGAACACCAGCAGTGTGTTGCTGCACTATTCTATATGATAGTTACACAGTGGGAACAAAAGCTAGCTGTGTTTCCCTGTCATATTCCATCACACAGGATGGTGCTCGTACGAGGTGTTGAACTCTCTCAGCCTGAGCTGGCAGACTTCAGTAGTGTCAGCCTGAGCTGGGAGACTTCAGTAGTGCCAGCCTGAGCTGGCAGACTTCAGTAGTGTCAGCCTGAGCTGGCAGACTTCAGTAGTGTCAGCCTGAGCTGGCAGACTTCAGTAGTGTCAGCCTGAGCTGGAAGACTTCAGTAGTGTCAGCCTGAGCTGGAAGACTTCAGTAGTGTCAGCCTGAGCTGGAAGACTTCAGTAGTGTCAGTCTGAGCTGGGAGACTTCAGTAGTGTCAGTCTGAGCTGGGAGACTTCAGTAGTGTCAGTCTGAGCTGGGAGACTTCAGTAGTGTCAGTCTGAGCTGGGAGACTTCAGTAGTGTCAGTCTGAGCTGGGAGACTTCAGTAGTGTCAGCCTGAGCTGGGAGACTTCAGTAGTGTCAGCCTGAGCTGGAAGACTTCAGTAGTGTCAGCCTGAGCTGGAAGACTTCAGTAGTGTCAGCCTGAGCTGGAAGACTTCAGTAGTGTCAGCCTGAGCTGGGAGACTTCAGTAGTGTCAGCCTGAGCTGGGAGACTTCAGTAGTGCCAGCCTGAGCTGGCAGACTTCAGTAGTGTCAGCCTGAGCTGGGAGACTTCAGTAGTGTCAGCCTGAGCTGGGAGACTTCAGTAGTGTCAGTCTGAGCTGGGAGACTTCAGTAGTGTCAGTCTGAGCTGGGAGACTTCAGTAGTGTCAGTCTGAGCTGGGAGACTTCAGTAGTGTCAGTCTGAGCTGGGAGACTTCAGTAGTGTCAGTCTGAGCTGGAGACTTCAGTAGTGTCAGCCTGAGCTGGGAGACTTCAGTAGTGTCAGTCTGAGCTGGGAGACTTCAGTAGTGTCAGTCTGAGCTGGGAGACTTCAGTAGTGTCAGTCTGAGCTGGGAGACTTCAGTAGTGCCAGCCTGAGCTGGAAGACTTCAGTAGTGTCAGCCTGAGCTGGGAGACTTCAGTAGTGTCAGTCTGAGCTGGGAGACTTTTAGTAGTGCCAGCCTGAGCTGGAAGACTTCAGTAGTGTCAGCCTGAGCTGGGAGACTTCAGTAGTGTCAGTCTGAGCTGGGAGACTTCAGTAGTGTCAGTCTGAGCTGGGAGACTTCAGTAGTGTCAGTCTGAGCTGGGAGACTTCAGTAGTGTCAGCCTGAGCTGGGAGACTTCAGTAGTGTCAGTCTGAGCTGGGAGACTTCAGTAGTGTCAGACTGAGCTGGGAGACTTCAGTAGTGTTAGCCTGAGCTGGGAGACTTCAGTAGTGTCAGTCTGAGCTGGGAGACTTCAGTAGTGTTAGCCTGAGCTGGGAGACTTCAGTAGTGTCCCCCTGAGCCGGGAGACTTCAGTAGTGCCAGCCTGAGCTGGGAGACTTCAGTAGTGCCAGTCTGAGCTGGCAGACTTCAGTAGTGTCAGCCTGAGCCGGGAGACTTCAGTAGTGTCACCCTGAGCTGGGAGACTTCAGTAGTGTCACCCTGAGCTGGGAGACTTCAGTAGTGTCACCCTGAGCCGGGAGACTTCAGTAGTGTCACCCTGAAAAAAAATCAACAGTATTGTTCAAAACATCAACAGTAATGTTCGAAACATCAACAGTAATGCTCGAAACATCAACAGTAATGTTCGAAACATCAACAGTAATGTTCGAAACATCAACAGTAATGTTCGATATCAACATCTTGTGCATTTTCAAGCACAGATGTGCGTTTGAAAACACTAATGCGTCTTCAGGCGTAGATTTGCGTCTGATGACGTATGAGAACGTCTGTAAGAGCTGTATTTAAGTCCGAAGACGTAGGTATACGTGCATTTGTACCATGTATTTACGTCGGTAAAGAATATTTACGTCGATAAACGTATATTTACATCGGTAAATTTATGTTTACGTCGGTAAACGTATATGTACGTAGGTAAACGTATATTTAGGTTTATAAGTGGCTAAATAATTGTGAATTCAATTTTCATCTATCCTCCCCATCACTCCACTTATCCTCCCCATCACTCCACCTATCCTCCCCATCACTCCACTTCCGACCACTCGTAGCTCCTCCCAGCACTGTCTTCTCCCCCCAGTTCTTCGTCCTCCTACTCTACATTCTATTCTCCCAATCATCCTCTTCCTTCTCTCCCCCTCACTAGCTCCCTGTCCACACCCATTACCACCCCTCCACACCCATTTCACCCCTCTACGCCCACTACCGCCCCTACACACCCATAAAGGCTGCCTCTTTCCCCCCATAGCACTGCTTACATCACCCATACTCTCAAACTTCAACCCATTGCAATCTTAAAGTTTCATTTTAATCCTCCTGGAGATTTTGACTGCCATTTCTCTCTCTCTCTTCTCTCTCTCCTCTCTCTTCCTCTCTCTCTCTCTCTCTCTCTCTCTCCCCTCTCATCTCCCCCTTTCCTCTCTCTCTCTCTTTCTCTCTCCTCTACTCTTCTCTCTCTCTCTCTCTCTCTTCTCACTCTCCCCTCTCCATCTCCTCTCTCTCTCTCTCTCTGTCTCTCTCTCCTAATAAATGCCTTTCTAGTATTATTCTTATTATCATTATTATTAACGTAATTATTATTATTATTATTATTATTATTATTTATTATTATATTATTATTATTATTATTATTATTATTGTAATTATATTTTTATCCTTTTTCCTCTTCCTTCATCGTATTGTGTTCCTCGTCTTCCTTCCTATTTACCCTCTCCCTTCCCTCTTTCTTCCCTCCCTCTGCCCCTTCTTCCCCTCTCACCTCTCCCCCTCCCTCACCCTTCTTCCCCTCTCACCTTTCCCCTCCCTCTACCCAATCTTCCCCTCTCACCTTTCCCCTCTCTCTCTACCTCTTCTTCCCCTCTCCTCACCCCTCTCAGCTTCCGTTGCGACCAGCCTCCCACGTAAACAGTGAGATAAGGAGAATTAAGGAGTAGATGCTGGAGGACCTGACTTAACACTGTGTATCTGGCAACAATGTCAAGTGATTCCCACTGTTGCCAAGCTGGAGAGTCAACCTCTGGGTGAATTCCCCCCTCCCCCCTGTGGTGTTATTCCCCTGGGAATAATGCCACTGGGGTTCTCCAAACCCTTTAATGTTTTTTTTGGTGATTTTCGCACGGTTCTTGAGCGGTTTCTTAAAATTCTGTGTGTGTACTTGCCTATTTGTGGTTGCAGGGGTCGATTCACAGCTCCTGGCTCCGCCTCCTCGCTGGTCTCCACTAGGTCCACTCTCTCCCTGCTCCATGAGCTTTATCGTACCTCTTCTTAAAACTATGTATGGATCCTGCATCCACTACATCATTCTTCAGAGTGTTCTACTTCCTGACAACTCTATAGCTGAAGAAATACTTCCTAACATCCCTGTGACTCATCTGAGTGTGTGTGTGTGTGTGTGTGTGTGTGTGTGTGTGTGTGTGTGTGTGTGTGTGTATTAGTCTAGTTATGGTTGCAGGGGTCGAGCTCGGGTCGACCCTGAGTTCATTCTCCTGACTTCCTGAGGCCCTGCCATACCTGTTCTTAAAGCTGTGCATAGGTCCTATACCCCTTCTTTATCCGGTCGATTCAACTTCCTGGACAACAAATCCGGGTTTTATGGGTCGAAGGGGCGACAATACCGTCGATTTGTATATGAATACACAATATCACGAATTTTATACGAATAAAAGTCAATATCAGTAGGTTAAGTTAGGTTAGGTTAGGTTAGTTTAGGTAAGGTTTGTCAGGAAACAGTTCAAGTGTTTCCTGAAGCTACCTGGAGGTTACCTGGAGGTTATTCCGGGGATCAACGCCCCCGCGGCCCGGTCCACGACCAGGCCTCCCGATGGATCAGGGCCTGATCAACTAGGCTGTTACTGCTGGCCGCACGCAGTCCAACGTACGAGCCACAGCCCGGCTGATCCGGCACTGACTTTAGGTATCTGCCAGCTCTCTCTTGAAGGCAGCCAGGGGTTTATTGGCAATTCCCCTAATGCTTGATGGGAGGCTGTTGAACAGTTCTGGGCCCCGGACACTTATGGTGTTTTCCCTTAGTGTACCAATGGCGCCCCTACTTTTTATTGGGGGCATTTTGCATCGCCTGCCCAGTCTTTTACTTTCGTAGGGAGTGATTTCTGTGTGCAGATTTGGGACCATTCCTTCCAAGATTTTCCAAGTGTAGATTATGATATATCTCTCCCTCCTGCGTTCCAACGAGTACAAGTCAAGTGCTTCCAAGCGTTCCCAGTAGTTAAGGTGCTTGACAGAACTTATACGTGCAGTAAAGGATCTCTGTACACTCTCTAGATCTGCGATTTCACCTGCTTTGAATGGAGATGTTAATGTACAGCAGTATTCCAGCCTAGAGAGAACAAGTGATTTGAAAAGGATCATCATTGGCTTGGCATCTCTCGTTTTGAAAGTTCTCATTATCCATCCTATCATTTTCTTTGCACGTGCGATCGTGGCACTGTTGTGATCCTTGAAAGTGAGATCCTCAGACATTACTACTCCCAGGTCCCTTAGTCATATGATGACTCGCAGCTGGAGCTTTTAGTCATCTGATCGAGGCCTTCCGCTGGCTTACCATTCCACCCCTTTAAAAAATTATGGTTATGATTATAACCATTTTAAAGTCTCACTGACTAATATCATTAATTAAAGCAAATCACAGAACAGATGAGATTCGAACCAGTGGCAGGTTAGCTCTGAAACTCACTGGCCAGTGTGCTAACTACTGGACTAGGTGGCTCCTCCTGTGATTCGCTACCAATCGTGTTTTTTTACGGTTTCGTGAATTAAATAAAATAGCCAGTTACTGCTTTTGTTTTATACTTATCAACAACAGTTCCAGTGTGATACGAATTCGTGGGTTACATAAAATACCCAGGTACGGCTTTTGTTTAATATTTCTGTATCAGCAACAGTTCTAGGCTGGTTCCCCAGACACCAGAAGTTCCTAATCACAGCAGATGTAAACACCTAGACAAGTGTTCTTTAACCGGTGGGCGGATGTACTTGAGCCACGAGTACACCTGTCAGCCCTAACACTACACACTGTGGTACACTGGTCACGCTTTCAGCCTTGCTGAGTGGATAGTGGATGGTCCTGACTGGTAACTGTTGGAATGTGTGTGTGTGTGTGTGTGTGTGTGTGTGTGTGTGTGTGTGTGTGTGTGTGTGTGTGTGTGTGTGTGTGTGTGTGTGTGTGGAGGCTGATACAGGGAGAGATGTAGTTCCTCAGATTATGAGGGATTCACTGGCATCAGGACCGCTGCTTCCCATTCCAAGTTAAGAATTCCCTCACTTGGATAGCTCGTAACTTGGATAGATTGTTACTTGGATAGATTGTAACTTGATAGCTTATAACTTGGATAACTTATAGCTTGGTTAATTTCACATCTGTATACCTAAGTTAGAAAGTACCTGAGATAAAGGCTATCTAACATACTACTTTAATTAGGACACCCAAAATTTGTTTGCCCCCTTTAACCACTTTGGGTTTCCCGCCCTCCAACA
>NC_069482.1:25088191-25108498 GCF_026875155.1 Cherax quadricarinatus
AATCCAAAACAAAAGGGGAAAAATTCTTGGGAATCCACCTTGATAAAAAAAATTTCATACAAAAACAAAAATTTCTAAAAAAATTTCCCCAAGACTGTAGGCATACTATCAAAGATAGGGTACTACTCCACAGTCAGCCCTCCTCCCCTTTCACTCTCTTTTTACCCATCCACCTATGGAATTTGGTGCATGGGCTCAACAACAAGTACCATCTCAGACCACTAATTACCCAACAAAAGGCTGCAGTTAGAATGATAACAAATTCTCACTACAGGCAGCACACTCCACCAATATCAATACAGTAAACCTACTCACCATACAAAACATCCATATTTATTACTGCACCTATTACATACATGAACACTTAACTCTGATATTAACCCTCCCCTCAAACATCTCCTTCCCAAACCTCAACAAACACATGACCATAACACAAGGCACAGATCACTCTTTGATGTTCCTTGTGTCCATCTCACACTATGCAAAAACTCAATGCACATAAAAGGCCCTAAAATCTGGAATTCATTACCTTAATATAAAAAAACACTACCTGTTTATAAATTCAAGTCTCTTCTCAAAGATCACTTACTCACCCAAAACCAAATAAATACTGAATAACTGAACCTTATAAATTGTATATCTTAAATGTTTCTCACAATTATATACAAAAAATGTTAAACCAAAAAACCCAATCTAATTTTAAATTATTTTTTAAATACACTACCTAACAGAATACTCCATTCTACTAAAATGTACAACAATGCATGCAACCAAATGACCTGTCTTTGTAATACCACTTGTGCTTTATAGTAATCGTTTAAAATTAATTGTTTTATCACTGATTTCATCATTGCTTAGTTAATCTTAAGTTAATTTTAAGCCAGCCCGTAATGCTACGCATAGTATAAGTGGCTTTGGCATGCTGCTCTTATCGTATTTTTTTGTACCTCTGTATGTGTGCTCAAATTGTTTTAATAAATAAATAAATAAATAAATAAATAAATTTGGCATCAGGATAAACATCATGGGCTTGTGTTAAACCAAATTCTGTGCTCTCTCATAAAAAATTCTTTTTGATCTTCGACTCTCAGTCTGGTTAACGGGTTGCTAAAAACTGAGTCATAGTGGGACTTGAGTACTCACCATTTCCTTGCTGTCATCTGTGTAGGGCCCATCTTGTTTAAGTAGGGGCCCAATACTGGACATTGTTCTCGAATTTGATTTGGCATAGGAAAAGAAATATTTTGGGTTTCTTTTGATTCATTTATGGCTTTTAGTTCTTCCCGCATTCCTGACTCCTATAAGATTCCTTTAGCTTAGCTTAACCCCTTCAGGGGCCAAGGGCCCAAAATTTTGAAGTGGTGCCCAGTGTCCAAGAATTTTCAAAAAAAAAATTTTTATTTTTTCTTTTGAAATGGTAGAGAATCTTTTTCTGAAGGTAATAAAACAAAAAGTACGAAATTTGATGGAAAATTTACGAAATAAAGCTCTCGCGAATTTGATGTGTCAGCGATATTTACGAATCGGCGATTTTACCGACGTTGACTCCCATTTTTTGGCCAATTACATTATTCCAGTCAACCAAATTCTTAGTTATTTCACTAATATTACTTCTGTTCTATCGATTGAGCACAAGAAATCGCCAAGTCAACTGTTTCAACTACAAATTAAAGTGATCGGAAATTGTTAATTTGGCCAATTTAACACAAAGTTCAAAATATTCCAATTTCAAAATAGGGTCCAGAATAAACAATGTAGGTATTCCTGGAACTAAACTAACATTTCCTCTGTTCATTAGTTATGTTTTCAGGCTTTACAAATAAATTCCATTTTGATTTTTTATTCACATAATGAATTTTTATTCACACCAAAAATAGAAGATTTACTGTTATGCAATACTGTAATAATTGTATAAATATCATCACCATATTTGTGAATGTATATTAGACCCACCAGCTGGCGTGTATTAGACGTGTGAGGTCGTTTGTTTACTCTTGAATATCGGCAAAAATTTAACATTTCTGCTACTTTGAGCTCAGTTTCAAGCCATTTCCAGTGCTAAAACCAATCAAAATCATCTCTATTTCTGTAATATGTCTTCCATTCTATCAAATGAGACCAAGAAATCGCAAATACAACTATAAAAAACATACGAAAAAACACTGCAAAGTCGCTGTTTTAATCGAAAAATCATGATTTCAGTTTTTTTTCTCTCATTATACACAGTGTGCTGCAGGATTTGTTTTATGTGGTGCACACATACCACATAGATGTATTCTCTCATATCTATGCCCAAATGTACCACTCACAGTTTATCAGAGTGAGCTAAGCTCATGACATAGATCTACGGTTTGGACCCTGAACGTAAAGCCGTAGATCTACGGGACGGACCCTGAAAGGGTTAAGTTCGATGTTTGCTATTTCTGTGACCAGTGACTCCCTATGCATTTCAGATATATTGGCCTCTTTTAGCCGCTCTGTTATTCTTTTTCATTGCTTGTAAAGGGAGCACCTGTCTCTTTCTATTTTACATCTACTCCTCCTTTTTCTTAAAGGAATAAGCCTTGAGCATACATCGAGTGCCACCGAGTTAATCTGTTCTAGGCATAAGTTGGGGTCTGTGTGGGTGTTATCCTGGGACACTGACCTAATTTGCTTGAAATACTCAGCATAACAAGCAGCTTTCTATATAGTAGTATGTCACTTATGTCAGCTAGGCCTGTATACCTTGTACATGTACGTGTAGTAAATTATTATTATTATTATTTTCTCATTTGTTTGTTGGGTTATCTTATTGAAACTTGGGTAATGTATGATGGAAAGATGCTTCTTAATGTACACCAAAAATGAAAAAAATCAGAGAATAAATAGCGGAGTTCACTTCTCAGCCATTAGCGGCTGCTTAGCGGTATATTTTTGTATGGTTTTTATGGTTATATTCTCGTTTTTTCGGTCTCATTTGATAGAATGGAAGATATATTACAGAAATAGATATCATTTTGATTGCTTACATGACGAAAAGTACCTTGAAATTGCGCTCACAGTAGCAGAAAAGTTCTGTTCTTTAGCAATGCTTGAGTAAACAAATGACGTCATCGTCCAATTCCTGTCTGCCTGCCAGTCCAAATTCCAATACGCAGTCAACTTTTTTTTATTATAATAATAATACGCAATCAAGAATGGGTTGACATTATTTATACAATTACAATAATGCAGTAGTCTGCATAACAGTAAATCTTCAATTTTTTTATGTGAATAAAAATTCCAAATGGTAAGCAAGAGTAATATAAGAGGGGCCTGGAGCCATGACTAATGAACAGAGAAAATGTTATTTTAATGCCTGGAATGTCTGCATTGTCTATTCTGGACCCTATTTTGAAATTGGCATCTGTGAAATTAGCCAAATTGCCAATTTCTAACCACTTTATTGGGTAGTTGAAATAGGTGAATGGACTGTTTCTTGTACTCAGTCGACAGACTAGAAGTAAGTTTATTCAGGTACAGTGGTCCCTCATTTTTCGTAATTAATCCGTTCCTGGAAGTGTGACTTTTATCAAAATTTACAATTTTCAAATCAATTTTCCCCAGAAGAAATAATGTAAATACAATTAATCTGTTCCTGACACCCAGAAGTATTAAAACAAAAAAATTTTTTACATGAAATATAGATGTAGTACATAAACAATACAATGGGACATGATGAATGAAACATTAACAGCATAACACTTACCTTTATTGGCAATTCTTCTTAGTGTATGGGAGACTGAAGGAGGAGAGAGATTGGATTATTTACAGTTTGGAAGGGGAATCCCCTTCCATCAGCACCTCATATACCATTTGCTTTTCTGGGGTTACTTCTCTTCTCTGTTTCTTAATGCCACTAGGACCACCTTGAGAGTCACTGGAGTCCTGTCTTGCAAAATAACTGTCCAGAGAGCTCTGTTTCTGGCGTCTCTTTAACACTTCCCTAAAATGGGCCAAAACTTTGTCACTGTACATGTTGCCAACATGGCTTGCAACAGCCTTGTCAGGGTGATGTATCTCCATAAATCTTTCCGTCTTATCCCACATTTCAAAAATCATCTTAATTTCTGAAGAAGGCAACTTCTTCCATCTCTCTTCCTCCTCCTCTGCAGCAAGATTCTGAGCTGCGATCTGTTGCTCTTCCTGCTGAAGCTCTTGCAGCTCCTCAGTGGTGAGCTCTTCGTTGTGGTCTTCCACCAACTTTTCCACATCCTTCAAACTCACATCCAACCCCATGGAACTCCCCTGTGCCACAATAGATTTAACAACTGTCATAGGCTCATCAGGGTCAGCCCCAAACCCTTCAAAATCCCTCTTGTGGACACAATCTGGCCACAATTTTCTCCAAGCAGAGTTCAAAGTCCTGGTAGTCACTCCCTCCCAAGCCTTACCTCTAAGGCTTATGCAATGGAGGATACTGAAGTGTTCTTTCCAAAAATCTCTTAGGGTCAAGTGAGTGTCTGAGGTCACATTAAAGCACCTTTGAAACATTGCTTTGGTTTAGAGTTTTTTAAAGTTTGAAATGACCTGCTTGTCCATGGGCTGGAGGAGAGGAGTGGTATTTGGGGGCAAGAACTTTACTGTGATGAACCCAAACTCCTCGAAAATTAGGTCATCCAAGTTTGGAGGATGAGCAGGTGCATTGTCCATTACTAGCAGGCACTTGAGATCCAATTTCTTTTCCAGGAGGTAATTCTTCACACTAGGGCCAAATATTTCATTGAACCACTCGACGAAAGTTTCCCTCGTGACCCATGCCTTACTATTAGATTCCAAAACACACAATTTACTCTTCAATAAAAAACCATACCCCCGGCCGGGATTGAACCCGCGGTCATAGAGTCTCAAAACTCCAGCCGTCGCGTTAGCCACGATTTCTTGAGTCATACTCTTCATAACATTGTTTTTCCTGAATACTCTGGGATTTTCAGAATGGTACACTAGTAACGGCTTCACTCTGAAATCCCCACTAGCATTAGCACAAATCATGAGCGTCAGCCTGTCTTTCATAGGCTTGTGTCCTGGCAGTGCCTTTTCCTCCTGAGTAATGTTGGTCCTCTTTTGCATTTTCTTCCAAAAGAGGCCTGTTTCATCACAACTGAACACTTGTTCAGGTTTCAGTCCTTCAGCCTCTATGTACTACTTGAATTCATGCACATCTTTTTCAGCCACTTTGTGGTCCAAACTGGCAGCCTCACCATGCCTTACCACACTGTGTATGCCACTACGATTCTTAAATCTCTCAAACCAACCTTTGCTGGCCTTAATTCACAAATAGCAGTACTCGTTGCAGGCAGTTTCTTTACCAGATCATCGTGCAACTGCCTAGCCTTTTCACAAATAATTGACATCATAATAGTACTATCTCCTGCTAATTGTTTCTCGTTTATCCACACCAATAATAACTTCTCATCCTCTTTGAGTACTGATGATCTCATTTTTGTCAGCATATTTACCCCCCTTTGCAACAACAGTGTCGTTGATTTCCCTTTTCTTGGCCATGATGGAAGCTATGGTTGTATGGGGTTTGTTATACATCCTGGCCAATTCGGCCACACGTATGCCACTTTCATGTTGTTCAATGACGTTTTTCTTAAATTCAATCATATTTCTCACTTTCTTTACCAAAGGCTTGGCACTAGGAGCTTTCTTTGGAGCCATGTTAGCTTATATATTAGTTGCAAGCACTAAAATGAATGGAATATTATGAAATATTTGGTATGAGCAAGTGAGGGGACCGTCGCTCACTGGTAAACAATGGCACACTGGCTGTGAACGGCTCAGAGCCATGCGTACGCGTCCCAGACGAATGACTATTTGCGAGTCAAACTACGATTAGTGAGCCAATGTTTTGACGAAAATAACGTTACGATTTTCGAAAATTATGACTATCGAGCCTTACAATTATCAAGGGACCACTGTACTATACACACAAATACAGTTACATAGATTATCATACATAGCAGTGTATGTATAGAGAACCTAGGATACCCAAAAAATAGTCAGACAAAGTGACTTATTTCCAGTACCTGGCCTGGACTTGCCATGATTTTTGGTAAATATTGTTTTTTTTCTCAGTTGTTTGTTGGCTATGTCATTGAAACTTGGGCAATGTATGATGGAAAGATGCTTCTTAATGTACACCAAAAATAAAAAAGACGGACGATAAATAAGGGAGTTCACTTCTCAGCCATTAGCCGCCTTTTAGTGGTATATTTTCGTATGGTTTTTTATGGTTGTATTTTCGTTTTTTTTTTGGGCTCATTTAATAGAATGGAGAAATATTACAGAAATAGACATGATTTCGATTGCTTTCTTGATGAAAAGTGCATATGTACCTTGAAATTGAGCTCAAAGTAGCGGAAATGTTCGATTTTTGCCAATATTCAATGAATTTTGTGTAAGTCAAGTTGGTTAATTTTATTATGTATTCTAACCTAACCACTCTGTAATCCGGCAAACTCAGTAATCCTGCACACTACAGGTCCCAATGATGCCGGATTTCTGATGGAGGACCTGTATATGAATCCCTGGGGGTGATGGTCACATGCTGGTAAACAATGGCACACTGAGTGTGAAGGGTGCAGGAGACGGTCACCAAATCACGAGTCAAATCATGAACCGTGAAGCTAAATTTTGTCAAAAAAACTTGCCAAAAGTCGGATTTCACAAAAGCCGCGGCCGCCGAACGATGGGGGTCCACTGTACATCAGTGACCTCCTCAGTGTGTCTCAACTACTTAAACCCTTTCAGGGTTGACAGGCCTCTCCCAAACTTGTTCTCAGGGTTGAAAAATTTTCGAAAAAAAAATTATGAAATAATTTTTTTGAGTATTATAAGCCAAAAAAAAATAAAATTGTGCCATGGGCATTACGGGGAAGGTAGGCAGATGGATTTTTGGTTTCCTAACACACAGAACACAAAAAGTAGTAGTGAACAGGGCAAGATTCAGCATCAGCGAGGCACCTCTGCTGTTTCTCATCCTCATAACAGACATAGACAAAAACACCCGGCACACTTTTGTATCATCATTTGTAGATGACACTAAAATAAGCATGAAAGTCAGTACGGTAGAGGACACTGAAAAAGTACAGGAAGACATAAACAGGGTTTTCCAGTGGGCAGATGGAGAACAACTTGACGTTCAGTGGTGATAAGTTCCAGCCGCTTAGGCATGGAAAGAATGAAGAACTCAAAAGGAACACTATATACAAAATTCAAGAGGGTTGCCAAATAGAACATAAGGAACACATAAAGACCTGGGAATAATTATGTCAGCTGACCTTTTTTAAAGACCATAACACGGCAATGATCATGACAGCCAGTAAGATGACAGGGTGGGGTATTGAGAGCTTTCAAAACAAGGGAAATAATGCTGATGGTGACAGTTTTCAAATCACTAGTGCTCCCTCACTTGGAATATCGCTCAGTGCTAATGTCCCATTCGAAGCAGGAGAAATATCGGAGCTGGAACAAATACAGAGATCGTTTATGGCTCACATTAAGCCAGTAAAGCACCTAAACTACTGGGAACGCCCTCAAGTCTTGAACATGTACTCATTGGAGCGGAGGAGAGAGAGATACATGATATTATATACCTGGAAAGTACTTGAGGGCCTGGTCCCAAATCTGCACACTGCCATAACAACATACTGGAGCGAGAGATATGGGAGAATTGTAAAATAAACCCAGTGAGGAGCAGGGGTGCGGTGGGAACAATAAGGGAACACTGTATCAATATCCAGGGTCCCAGACTATTCAACATCTTACCAGAAAATATCAGAAACATGGCTGGAACAAGTGTAGAAACCTTCAATAGGAAACTGGGCAAATACCTTCACCAAGTGCCAGATAACCAGGCTGTGATGGATATGTGGGGCAGTGGGCCTCCAGCAGCAACAGCTTGGTTAACCAGGCAAGCACCAGATGAGCCTGGCCCATGGTCGGGCTCAGTGAGTAGAGAAACTCTCGAAACTCTTCAGAGGTATATCAAAGGTAAGTGCACTGATATTATGTATGTTATTTTTTACAATAATGCAGAGTCTGCATAACATTAAATCATCTATTTTTTGTGAGAATAAAATTTCAAAATGGAAAGCAAGAGGGGCTTGGAGATGTGACTAATGAACAGAAAAAAATGTTATTTTAGTGCCAGGAATGTCTGTTTTGTTTATTCTGGACCTTATTTTGAAATTAGCATCTTTTGAAATTTGTGTGAAATTGGCCAAATTGCCAATTTCTGACCACTTTATTGGTAGTTGTAATAAAGTTGGTAGAATTACTGACAATATGTAAAGTAAAAGGACACAAGTGCAACTAATGTGACATTTTATTGTGGCAACGTTTCGCTCTCCAGGAGCTTTATCAAGCCATTACGGCTTGATAAAGCTCCTGGAGAGCGAAACGTTGCCACAATAAAATGTCACATTAGTTGCACTTGTGTCCTTTTACTTTACTTATTGGGTAGTTGAAATCGGTAAATGGAAGGTTTCTTGTACAGCCATAGAGCCAGACTAGCAAGGGTTGGCACAGCTATATCTACTCAGACCAACTTGAATGTATCAATAACATTTGCACAAGGGATGAACATGAGGAATATATAATAGCTAAATTTAAATCCAAATACAGTGGCCCCTCGATAATCGTCCGGCCTGAAAGTCGTTCATTTTGGAAATAGCCCTGTTTTTTTCGTCAAAATATTGGCTCGCAAATGGTCCGGTAACTCGCTAATAGTCCTAATAGTCCTTCATCACGGACGCGTACTCATGCTCTGAGCCGCCTCGGCCTTTCCTTCCCAGCCAGTGTGCCATTGTTTACCAGTGAGTGACGGTCCCCTCACATGCTCCTACAAAAATATTTCATAATATTCCATTGATTTTAGTGCTTGCAGTGCTAAATAAGCTACCATGGCTCCAAATAAAGCTTCTAGTGCCAGCCCTTTGGTAAAGAATGTGAGAAACATAATGTATGAAAAAGTTTGTAGAAAAATACAAAGATGGTGGTGATAGAGTGAAGCAGTTGTGATAGTGGTTGATGAACATAAGAAAGGAGGATCACTGCAGCAGGCCTGTTGGCCCATGCTCGTCAGGTCCTTTACAATTCATCCCACTAACGAAACATTTTCCCAACCGAGTCCTCAATGCTACCCAAGAAATAAGCTCTGATAACTCTATCCACTCATTTGCAAGTCCCAAATGAGTGGATAGAGTTATCAGAGCTTATTTCTTGGGTAGCATTGAGGACTGAGTTGGGAAAATGTTTCGTTTGTGGGATGAATTGTAAAGGACCTGCCGAGCATGGGCCAACAGGCCTGCTGCAGTGATCCTCCTTTCTTATGTTCTTATGTTCATCAACCACTATCACAACTGCTTCCACTCTACACTGCCATCTTTGTATTTTTCTGCAAACTTTTTTACAAATTATGTGTTTCTCATATTCTTTACCAAAGGGCTGGCACTAGAAGCTTTATTTGGTGGTAGTGATGGTGGTAGAAGGGAGTAGTGATGGTGGTAGAAGGTATAGCAATGGTGGTATAAGGTAGTAGTGATGGTGGTAACCACCCTCTACCACCATCACTACCACCCTCTACCACCACCACTTTCATATTTTTCTACAAACTTTTTCTTGAATTATATCGTGTTTCTCACATTCTTTACCAAAGGGCTGGCACTAGAAGCTTTCTTTGGGCCCATGGTGACTTATTTAGCAGTCACACACAATAAACAAGTACCGAAAAGAATGGATTATTACGAAATGCTTTGTATGACCTTGCAAGATATGTTCACTCATTGAGAAACAACACGACACTGCCTGAGAATGTGTGTGGGAGGTGGCTTTGTCTGCTCACTGGGCACTGGACAGGCTCCATACCATCAATGAAAACGGAGGAAATCGACGAAAACGGAACCAAAATATTGACGAAAACGAAAATTGGTGGTAATGGAGATCAACGAAAAGGGAGGGTCCACCGTAATCCGTTCCAGCCACCCAAAAATATTAACGAAAATACATTTTATAGAGAATAACCATAGTTTTACATACAGAAAACAAAGAGAAATAAATATAAAGCACTAATTTTAATGGATAAGTGAACATTTAAATAAATTTTACCTTTATTGAAGGCTCTTATTTGAAGTTTGAAATGGCCTGCTGGCCCATGGGCTGGATGAGAAGAGTGGTATTGGGGAGCAGGAACTTCACTGTGATGAAACTAAACTCCTCCAACATTGGTCTTGTAAGTCTGGAGGATGAGCAGGAGTATTGTCCATTACCAGGAGGCACTTGAGTGGCAATTTATTTTCCAGGAGGTGTTTCTTCACACTCAGGAAAAACACATTCATTGACCCACTCAATGAAAATTTGCCTCGTGACCCATACCTTATTGGTGGCCTTTCACATCACACACAGTTTACTCTTGATGACATTTTTTCTTGAACACTCGGGGATTTTCAGAGTGATACACCAGTAAAGGCTTCACTTTGAAATCCCCACTAGCATTACCACAGAACAAAAGAATTAGCCTATCCTTCATAGGCTTGTGTCCTGGCAATACCTTTTGCTCCTGTGTGATGTAGGTCCTCTGGCATTTTCTTCCAAAAGAGGCCTGTTTCGTCACAACTGAAGACTTGTTGGAGAGGAATTCTTCAGCCTCTACGTACTCCTTGAATTCATCAACAATTTCTTGGGCTGCATGTTTGTCAGAACTTACAGCATCACCATACCTTAACCCTTTCAGGGTCCGTCCCGTAGATCTATGGCTTCACGTTGAGTGTCCAAACCGTAGATCTATGCCAAAATTTTAGCGCCGTCAAGTTTAGCACAAAAGCGCTCATAGGCCTACATGTGAGAGAACGGGTCTGCGTGGTGGGTGTGCGCCATAAACAAAAAATCTAGGCGCCCGCATAGCATTGTGGGAATGCCGGCTCAGTTACCCTTGTTCACCATGCCTCGTCACAAGTCAGCTCTCACTCCCCGGAAAATTGGGACTCTCCTCTTCCTATCTGATAGTTCTGACACTGATGGAAGTGGAAATGAAGACGAATTCTATGGCTTTGATCAGTTAGTGACCGAAAGGAATGACCAGGAATCGATAATAGTGCAGAAACCCTGACAATCCTCAACCTTCTACCTCTGGTGTGGGCACTCGGACTCACGGTGGTTGTGCCTCAATGCAAGAGAAACTAAATTTTCGCGTGGCCAAGCCTCTGACTTCAGTAATGATGATGATAGTGACGTGGATTGTGATTTTATTGCGCTTGACAATCATTCGAATAGTGATAGTGAGGAATCATATTCACCAGTGAAGCGTCGGTATGTACGCCGGCGCATGCGCCTCGGTAGTGTACCCTATGCTGTGCCCAGGGGACGGAGTACATCCCGGAGTACATCCTGGAGTACATCCCGGAGTATATCCTGTGGCCCTACACCAGGTTTAGATAGTGATAGTGAGGATGATGTGGCTACACTTGGCATGGATAGACCACAGGCATCAGTAGATGGTGGAAGTGGTGATGGTAGTGGCACCGCCATGCGTGACTCACCAGCCCAGGGTGGGACCCACGCTGCTGACTCGTCAGTTCAAGGACAAAGCGGAGCGTCAGCCACCAGCCCACCACAACCACCTGCACAACCAGCCTATGATGTCCAGTATCCACCAGCAAACCATATCTGGGATTGGCAGCAAAATCCCAATTTTGTTCCCAAGCCCCATCACTTTGATGACTCTCAAAGTGGAATTCTACCTACTTATCCCCTTGGAACCACGGCCAATGAACTGGAATTCTTTGAATTATTCTTTGACCAGCCATTGATGGAAACTATTGTCAGGGAAAGTAATAAGTATTTTGAGCACACCATGGCAAATACGATCATATCACCACAGTTAAGACTACACAGGTGGAAAGAGACGACTGTTGCAGAAATGTATTTGCTTTTTGCAACAATAATGCTTATGCCTCATGTCTATAAGCATAATATAAAAGCATACTGGTCCATAGATAGGCTAATTTCTACCCCATCCTTCAGTGAAATCATCCCAGTGAACAGGTTTATCTTACTGTTACGGTATGTTGCACTTCTCTGACAAAACCAGGCCTGACAGAAGTGACAGGTTATACAAGATTAGAAATGTTTTTATGTATCTCAAACAAAAGTTCAGCATATACTTTTATCCATTCAAGAATCTTGTAATTGACAAGTCTTTGATTTTGTTCAAAGGTAGACTGTCATTCAAGCAGTATATACCGAGCAAAAGGAAACGCTTTGGTATAAAACTGTTTGTACTCTGTGACTGTGACAGTGGCCTGGTGTTGGATATTGTTGTATACACGGGAAGTAAAACATTGAAAGATACCAATATGTTATTGGGTATCTCAGGTGATGTAGTGAGAAACATGATGGCACCTTATCTTAGTAAGGGGCATACATTATATACCGATAACTGGTACACAAGCCCATTACTCAGTGATTTCATGCGAGTGAACAAGACAGATGTGTGTGGCAGAGTGCGTTCTAATCGTAAAACATATGCCCAGGCTCAACGCAGGTGCTCGTGGTGATGACGTGCAGGTGTTTACTGCCAATGACATCATGGCATTACGGTGGCATGACAAACGAGATGTCACATTGTTGACAACCATTCACCGTAATGAAATGCAAGACAGTGGCAAAGTTGATCGAGTGGCTAATGAACATATTCGAAAACCAGTGACAGTGATTGATTATACACAAAACATGCGCTTGGTTGACAAATGTGACATGCAGATTGGTTTTGTCGATTGTGTTCGTAAGAGTTACAAGTGGTACATGAAACTTTTCTTCCATCTCATGGACATTTCAATGCTCAGTGCATATAATATGTACCAAATAAAGACTGGCAACAGACCACCGTATGGTGAATTTTGTTTGTCTGTTGTCAGACAACTCATAATGACAGCAAGGTCCTCGAATTACTCAGGAATACCCAAGCGTTTGAGGAAGGAAGGTGATCATTTCATAATACAACTTCCTTCAACTCAGAAGAAATTTGCTCAGAAAGATGCATCGTCTGTGCACAAACAAAATGACGGCAACAAAGACGCAAAGACACTCGTTTATGTGTGAGAACGTAAGGTGCCTCTGTGCATGGTGCCTTGTTTCAAGGAGTTTCCACAACTTCAGCAGTTCTAAAACCATGTCCAGTGATTGTAAATATGTAAAATATATGATAGAACATTAGTATTATACAATATTTGTGCATGTAATTGTAATAAAACAACAGTGGTAAACAATAATATGATAATAACTTTAGTGCAGTTATTGTGTTCAATACAGTGAGTTTATATATATACATTATATACAGTATTGGTCTCTCAGGCCCCAAATGTTAGTAGGAAAAGAAAAAAATTGGAAAAGAAAAGAAAAAACTACAAAAACTGCTAAATAAAGTAATGCGAGTATGTGGAATTCGTCGATGTTGCCGCCACCACATCATTTTGGACAAACTTCTTGGCACTGTATCTCGGTAAGTACTGATCAGAAATTTTTTTTTGTCTTATTACCTTCACAAAAGTATGCTCTTTAACCCTTTGACTGTCGCAACCCCCAATCCTGAGGTGTCTCCTGGTGTCGCAAAATTTAAAAAAAAAAAAATTATTTTTCTTATGAAATGATAGAGAATCTTTTCCCGATTGTAATGACACCAAAAAAACGAAATTTGATCGAAAATTGACGGAATTATGCTCTCGCGAATTTAGCGACCTCGGCGCTGTTTACAAATCGGCGATTTCGCCCACTTTGAGCCCTATTTTCAGCTAATTCCATTATTCCAGTCGCCCAAACTCATAGCTACTTCTTTAGAACTCCATTTTTTTCTATCGATTGAGTACAAGAAACTGCCCATTTACTGATTTCAACTACCTAATAATGTGGTCAGAAATTTGCAATTTGGCCAATTTCACGAAAACTAAAAAATATGACAACTTCAAAATAAGGTCCAGAATGAACAATGCAGACATTCCTGGCTCTAAAATAACATTTTCTTGGCTCATCAGTATGTCTCCAGGCCCCTCTGATATTACTCTTGCTTTCTATTTTGAATTTTTATTCAAACAAAAAATAGAAGACTTACTATTATGCAGACTACTGCAATACTGTAATAATTGTATAAATAACATTAACCCATTCATGACTGCATATTAGAATGGCTAATTGGACATTTATTGGACAATGGCATCATTTGTTTACTTTTGAACATTGGCAAAAATCAAACATTTCCCCAACTTTGAGCTCCATTTCTAGGTTCTTTTTATAGTAAAATCAATCAAAATCACCTCTATTTCTATAATATGTTTTCCCATTCTATCAAATGAGACCAAGAAAACGAGAATACAACCATAAATACTATACGAAAATAGACCACAAAGTCGGCATTTTAATTAAAAAAATGGTCGGAGTTTTTTTTTTCTCATTATGCACTGCGTGCTCCAGGATTTTTTTTATATGGTGCACACTGACCATACAGACCCATTCTCTCACATGTGGCCTACGAGCTTTCTCCTGCTTGATTTGAAGCCGCTAGAATTTATGAGTATATATACATCAAACACGGTACCTCGTAAGACGTATAATACGGCCGCGGACAGTCAAAGGGTTTAATTCTGTAAAGAAATTTTTTTTTTTTTTTTTTTTCAAAATTTCTTGGACACTGGAGCACCACTTCAGATTTTGGCCTTGGATGAAGGTGTTAACACACTGTAATATGCCAGATCGCTTCTTGAAGTTGTCAAACCATTCTCTGCTGGCCTTAAATTCACTAACAGCAGCACTCGCTCCTGGCACTCTGAACTTTCTTGGCCCCCATGGTGGCTTATTTAGCAGTCATGCTCAATAAACAAGCACAAAAAAACAATAAATTATTATGAAATGTTTTGTATGATTGTGCAGGTTAACTCTTTGGCTATCGCAACCTCAAATCCTAGAGTCTCTCTTGGTGTCGCAAAATATTTGAAAAAAAAAAAAAAAAAAAAAAAAATTCTTATGAAATGATAGAGAATCTCTTCCGATGATAATGACACCAAAAGTACGAAATATGATGGAAAACTTACAGAATTACGCTCTCGCAAATTTAGCGACCTCGGCAATATTATGCATTGGCGATTTTGCCCACTTTGAGCCCATTTTTGGCCAATTCCATTGTTCCAGTCGACCAAACTCATAGTTATTTCTTTAGAACTCCATTTGTTCTATCGATTGAGTACAAGAAACCACCCCTTTACCGATTTCAACTACCCAATAAAGTGGTAAGAATTGGCAGTTTGGCCAATTTCATGCAAATTAAAAAATACGTCAGTTTCCAAATAGGGTCCAGAATGAACAATGCAGACATTCTTGGCACTAAATAACATTTGCTCTGTTCATCAGTCACGTCTCTAGGCCCCTGTTATGATACTCTTGCTTTCTATTTTGAATTTTTATTCATACAAAAAATAAGAAGATTTACTGATATGCAGACTACTGCAATATTGCAATAATTGTACAAATAACATCAACTCAATCGTGACCGCATATTAGAATGGCTAGTTGGACATTTATGGACAATGACATCATTTCTTTACTCTTGAACATTGCCAAAAACTGAACATTTCTGCCACTTTGAGCTCATTTCAAGATCCTTTTCATAGTAAAACCAGTCAAAATCACTTCTTTTTCTATAATTGTTTTCCATTCTATCAAACGAAACCAAGAAAACAAGAATACAACCATAAATACTATAACGAAAATACACCTCAAAGTTGGCATTTTAATCCAAAAACACGGTTGGAGTTTTTTTTCTCCTCATTATGCACTGAGTGCTGCAGGATTTTTTTTTTTATACTGCACACACTGACCACACAGACCCATTTTCTCACATGTGGGCCTACCAACTTTTCTCCTGCTTGATTTGAAGCCACTAAAATTGGCTCATAAGACATATATATATACAACCATAACAGCCAAAGGGTTAACCCTTAAACTGCCCAAATGAAAGACAACGTTGGCACGTATTTTGGGGACCAAACTTTTTATTTTTTTTTTTTACAAAATCCCAAAAAAATAAAACCCTAGTCAACATTCAAAGCTCTATGGGGCATGAAACATAGATCTACATTTGGACATTTCCCCCCTTAAACCCCCTGACTTTCGCACCCCAAATCCTGGGGTCTCCGGGTTCCGAAAAATTTTCCCCCCCCAAAAACAAATTTTTTTTATAAATAAAGAGAACCCTTTTCCAAAATTGAAAAGACCCCAAAAAGGGAAACAAATTTTTGATGGAAAACAAAACGGAAAAAACGCCGGGGGCGAATTTAAAGCGCCGTTGAAAATTAACAAATTTGGGCGTTTTCCCACCCATTTTTGAGCCCAATTTTTGGGCTAATTCTTTTGTTCCAAAAGCCCAAACTAAAACTATTTTTTTAGAACTCCCATTTTTCCTATTGTTTGAGTACAAGAACCGGACCATTTAAAAATTTTCAACTATCCGATAACATGGCCCAAAATTTGAAATTTTGGGGCCAATTTCACAAAAATTTAAAAAA
Organism: Cherax quadricarinatus; assembly: GCF_026875155.1. NCBI lineage: Eukaryota > Metazoa > Arthropoda > Malacostraca > Decapoda > Parastacidae > Cherax > Cherax quadricarinatus. Next base: position 25,104,769 of record NC_069482.1, read on the forward strand.
ATATTAAAATTTTCAAAAAAAGGGCCCAAAAAGAAAAAAAGCAGATTTTCCTGGCCAAAATTTAAAATTTTTCTTGTTTAACAGTCATGTCTCCAGGCCCCCCTGATATTTTTCTTTTTGCTTCTTTTTGAATTTTTATTCAAACAAAAAATGAAGATTTACTGTTTTCAGACCTACGCAATATTGTAATAATTGTATAAATAAAGCCAACCCATTCATGAAATGCATAATTTGAATGGTTTTGTTTTGGGAATTTTTTAGGAAAAAACATCAATTTTTTTACTTTTTTACATCGGGAAAAAAACAAACATTTCCTCTACTTTTGGGGCCCAAATTTTAAGATTCTTTTTTATAGTAAAACCAAACAAAAACACCTCTACTTTTATAATGTTTCCGTTCTGTCAAATGAGACGGTTCAGTTTTTTTCTGTTTAAAGCACTGTGTGCTGCAGGATTTTTTTTATATGGTGCACACTGACCACACAGACCCATTCTCTCACATGTGGACCTACCAGCTTTTTCCTGCTTGTTTTGAAGCCGCTAGAATTTATGAGTGCAGTGTACCCCCGCCTTACGATGGCATCGCTTTATGTTAAATCCGCCATACGATACATTTTAACGCAAAAATTTTGCCTCGCCCACGCTAAAAACTCGCCTTACGTGATTTGTCCAGGACACATCCCACGTGTGGCCTCAGCGCCAGGTTTACAAGCCAGCCAGTGCGGTTGTATCTTCACATACATTCGGTACATTCACATTATCCTAGTGTTTTTAGTGCTTGTAACTGCAAAATAAGTCACCAGGGAAACCCCAAGAAAGTTTCTAGTGCCATCCCTGTGGAAAAAAATGAAAATAATGGAATTGAAAAAGAGATTAAGGAAATGGGAAAAGTGCTTGAAGTGCAAACCTTTTTGGATGAAAATCACCCCTCACACGGTTTTTGCAAGCCATGCTGGTGACTATTACAAAGCAATGTTGTGAACCACTTTAGACAAATCATAAAGGAACGAGAGGTACAGAGCTCTATGGACAGATATGTTGTGCGACAGAGGTCCAGTGACTCTCAAGCTGCTCCTAGGGGCATTAAAAGAAGAATGGAAGTAACCCCGGAAAAAAAGACTTGATACCTCAAGTCCTAATGGAAGGGGTTTCCCCTTCTAAACAATAACAACTTCCAACTCTCCCCTCCTCCCATCCCATCAATCATCCGCCAGATCTTCAATAAAGGTAAGTGTCATGTGTTCTATTCTTAGTAGAGTAGTAATTGTGCATGCCTTCTTCAGTTTGTGTGTATTAAATTAATATTCATGTGGTAAAAAATATATTTTTTCATACTTTTGGGTGTCTTGCATGGATTAATTTGATTTCTATTATTTCTTATGGAGAAAATTAATTCGCCAAAACGATAATTTCCCGGCATACGATGAGCTCTCAGGAACGGATTAATATTGAAAGGGCGGGGGTCCACTGTATATATACGTCAAAATATGGTGGCTCATAAGCATATACAGGAGGGCCCCCGCTTTATGGCGTTTCACTTTACGGCGTTCCGCTAATACGGTCATTTCAAATATGCCCAAACTCGCTATATGGCCCCCCCCACCTGACTTTCAAATTACGGTCACCGTGCCCCCCCTGTTTGTTTACATTCTCGTGAGCTCAGTAACCCACTAAGTCTCTCCATTTTGTCTGGAAACTTCAAAATTTCAAATGTTTTTAAAAGTTATTTAAATATTTTATAAATACTCTGATAATTATACTTATGTATACCTGTACCTAAATAAACTTACATACTGTGCTGGCATGCAGGTACACATTAAAATCGGTAAGGGTCTTATGTCTCCAGACGTCATATTAGTAATGATAATAAACATCGATCATTTAAATGTCGTATATTACGTTAATAAAACACATTTTCCAAATTAATCCATCATGATATTTTTTTAAAAATTATACAGTGGACCCCCGCTTAACGATCACCTCCAAATGCGACCAAATTATGTAAGTGTATTTATGTAAGTGCGTTTGTACGTGTATGTTTGGGGTCTGAAATGGACTAATCTACTTCACAAAAATTCCTTATGGGAAAAAATTTGGTCAGTACTGGCACCTGAACATACTACTGGAAAAGAAAAAAGTTCGTTAACCAGGGTCCACTGTATAATAAACACGATGCATAACATATAAATAAGATAAATACACCCACAGTAAATAAATAAACATAAATGTGAGATGTGGTAGCAGACGACTTTCCAAGTGACGCCATATTAGAAATGATAATAATAATAATAACAATACTCACCGAGTTTCATTAAATGTCGTATATTACGTTAATATACACATTTTCATTAATCCATCCATGATATTTTTTTTCAAAAATTAAAATAATAAACACGATACATAACATAAAAGATGATAAATACACTCCACAATAGAATAAATAAACATAAAAAATAAGATGTGGGAGCCAGATAACTTGTAAAAAGTGAACGGCAAGAATAACATTTTCTCTAATCTAACATAAGAGAAAATGTGTTACTGGGGGTAACTGTAGAAAATTATTCCTTTCGTATGTATGAAAGTAAGTTTATTCAGGTATACACAAAACAGTTACATAGATTATCATACATAACAACATATGTGTAGGAACCTAGGATAACCCAAAAAGTCATGTGATTTATTTTCCCTTGCCTTCACTCAGAGCTTCATTTCTTCTCAAAATGATGTTACATGAGAATGGGAGTGTTCTTCTTTATTAATTCTACAGTATCAATGTAGAGACAACCTGTACACAATGTAACTTTTACACAAACCAGACATGACACTTCGTTTTTTTACAAAACTTACGTTCGCCTGGTTTGTTTACATAACCTGCGCCTGTCCCCTCTCATGTTACTCATTCTTTCTCTCTCCCCATTTATTCGTTTTATCTCATTTACTTACTCCTGACCCTACATTAAGACTACAAATATTTTAAGGGAAGTTTAAAGAGTGAACTGTATATACATTTTACCGCTCTGGAATATATATGTGGGTGGGTGGCCTGGTATGGTAGCCCGGCTGACTACCATACATACCACACTTGATTTTTTACAATAAATACTACTCATCTCACCTATATTTTAAGGTAGTAATGAGTGAACTGTATATACATTTTATCGCTCTGGGATGCTTAAATATCATAGAATAGTATTGTGGGGGGGTGGCCTGGTAAGGTAGCCTGGCTGATTACCATACATACCACACTGATTTCTTACAATAAATACTACTTGTCTCACCCCAGATTAAGACTATAAATATTTTAAGGTAAGTAATGAGTGCACTATGTGTGTAAATGTACTTTTTTATTGTTTTTTGATGCCTGGTTCTATTGCAACTTAATATATGTTATGTAAACTTGTTATCTAGTGTTTGTAGCATTTATAAGTGAAAAAAGGGGGTTCCACTTTTAAAAGGCAGTTTCCGCTTTACGGCGGTAGCCTGGAACCTAACCTGCCATATAAGTGGGGCCCTGTGTAAATATGACCAAAACATTGAAGGGTTAAACTGTCCACAAAAAGATCTACGATCACGTGTGGGGAGTTCCGAATGTAGTTGAACATTTTTTTTATCATTCCTCAAATTTGGTGCGATAGGCCTGAGTTGCTTAGACACACTGGGTGGTGCAGTATGAAAAAATCGGGGGCCACTTAGTACCTTGTGGGACTCATTCAGCTGAGCGCCAAAAAGGT
>NC_069482.1:25108998-25141267 GCF_026875155.1 Cherax quadricarinatus
CTTTTTACAACTCCATTTGCTCTATTGATTGAGTACAGGAAACTGCCCATTTACCGATTTCAACTACCCAATAACATTGTCAGAAATTTGCAATTTGGCCAATTTTACGAAAATTAAAAAATATGACAATTTCAAAATAGGGTTCAGAATGAACAATGCAGACATTCCTGGCTCTAAAATAACATTTTCTTTGTTCATCAGTCATGTCTCCAGGCCCCTCCGATATTACTCTTGCTTTCTATTTTGAATTTTTATTCAAGCAAAAAAATAGAAGATGTACTGTTAAGCATATTACTGCAATATTGTAATAATTGTATAAATAACATCAACCCATTCATGACTGCATATTAGAATGGCTACTTGGACATTTATTGGAAAGTGACATCATTTGTTTACTTTTGAACATTGGCAAAACTCAAACATTTCCCCTACTTTGAGCTCCATTTTAAGGTTCTTTTCATAGTAAAACCAATCAAAATCACCTCTATTTCTATAATATGTTTTCCATTCTATCAAATGAGACCAAGAAAACGAGAATACAATCATAAATACCATAGGAAAATAGACCACAAAGTCGGCATTTTAATTAAAAAAAAAAGCTATCGGAGTTTTTTTTTTCTCATTATGCACTGCGTGCTGCAGGATTTTTTTTTATATGGTGCACACTGACCACACAGACTCATTCTCTTACATGTGGGCCTACCAGCTTTCTCCTGCCTGATTTAAAGCTACTAGAATTATTGAGTATATATATGTCTGAAACACTGGCTCATAAGACATTTATATACGGCTGAAACAGTCAGAGGGTTAAGTCTTGGAGTTACAAAGAAAAGAGAGATACAGTGGTTCCTTGGGATACGAATAGCTCAAAGCTCAAACAGTTATGTAAGTGTATTTATGTAAGTGCTTTTTTAAGTGTATTTTTGGGGGTCTGAAACGGATTAATCTAATTTACATTATTCCTTATGGGAACAAATTCGTTCGGTATCAGCACTCGAACAGCCTTCTGGAACGAATTAATTTTTTATCCCCAAGGGACCACTGTATTAAACAAGAGAGAGCCTAAGCCTTAACCCTTTTAAATGTCAAGACCCCTGCTCACAAACTTGCTCTCAGTGTCAAAGAATTAAAAAAAAAAAAACACGTAGATAGGGAATCTTTTCCCGATGGAAATGATGCCAAAAATACGAAATTTGAATGGAAAACTTGCCGTATTATGCTCTCGCGAAGTTAAACTGCCTCAGCGATATTTTACGCATCGGCTATTCCCACCCCCTTTAAAACCCTATTTTTGGGCCCGTTTTCCCGTGTTCCAGTCGACCAAACTCACTATTTTGCTAGAAGTACATTTTTTCTATTGATTGGACTAAAAAGAAACCGCTCATTTTCCAATGTCAACTACCCAATAAAATGATCAGAAATTGGTAATTGGCAAATTTTATACACAATTCAAGTAAGGGCCCAATTTCAAAATAGGGTCCACAATTAACAATACAAACATTTCTAGCACTAAAATAACATTTTCTCTGTTCATTAGTCACATCTCCAGGACCCTCTGATATTATGCTTGCTTTCTATTTTGAATTTTTATTCACACAAAAAATAGAAGATTTACTGCTATGCAGACTACTGCATTATTGTAAAAATGATATAAATAATATCAGCACATTTGTGAAAGCATATTAACCCACCAGTTGACATGTATTGGACACGTGACGTAATTTATTTACTCTTGAACATTGGCAAAAACTGAACATTTCTGCTAATTTGAGCTCAAATTCAAGGTATACTTTAATCCATAAGCCATTCAAAATCATCTCTATTTTTGTAATATATCATCCATTTCATCAAGTTAGACCCAGAAAGCAAGAATACAACCATAAATAATAAATACCAAACAAAAATACACTTCAAAGTCAGTTTTTTAAACCATAAACAGTCAGCGTTTTTTTTTTTTCTCATGCACTGCGTGCTGCAGGATTTTTATATACTGCGCACACTGACTTGCTTGACTGACTTATTTGACTGATTGGACTTTACTGATTTACTGGCTTGATTTTACTGACTGACTTAGACTTTTCACTGAAGAGGACCCTGACAAATCTAGAAGCAGTGCTCTGAAACGGTGTCTAGAACAGCTGATACCTTACCGTCAGCTGTATAATGTACTGCAGGGTAAAAATAGCCCCAACATCTATTTCAAAATTTATGCACACTCCAGTACAACTATCGACTTCAGTACCAGAACCTCTACCATCCACCTCAGCCCAGTAGGACCACAGCATAACTCTCCACTCTCTTCACAATCATCCACAAACACCAGCACCCACAATTTAAGGTAAGAAATACTATTATTTCGGTTGCATTTGTAGTCTTAACCCTTTGACTGTTTTAGTTGTATATACAGTGGAGCCTCGCCTAACGATATTAATCCGTTCCTGAGAGCTCATCATTAGCCGAAATTATCGTCAGCCGAGTTAATTTTCCCCATAAGAAATAATGGAAATCCAATTAATCCATTCCAGACAGCCTAAAGTATTAAAAAAATTTTTCATGAAATATACATTTCCCTACAAAGAAAACAATAAGACATGCACAATAATTAAATAAATAAATGTCAAAATGACGCTTACCTTTATTGAAGAGTATTGATGAGTGATGAGACACTGTTTTTCTTGAACACTCAGGGATTTTCAGTGATACATGAGCAAAAGCTTCACTTCGCAATCCCCACTAGCATTACAACAAAACATGAGAGTTAGCCTGTCTTTCACAGGCTTGTGTCCTGGGAGTGCCTTTTCCTCCTGAGTAATGTAGGTCCTGTTTGGCATTTTCTTCCAGAACAAGCCTGTTTCGTCACAATTGAACACTTGTTGGGGTTGGAATTTTTCAGCTTCACCATGCCTTATCACACTGTGTATGCCACTACAATTCTTAAATCTCCCAAACCAACCTTTGCTGGCCTTAAATTCACCAATATGAGCACTAGTTCCAGGCATTTTTTCTTGTTCACCTGGGTGTTAGTCAACTGTTGTGGGTCACATCCTGGGGGACAAGATTAAGGACCCCAATGGAAATAAGTTAGACAGTCCTCGATGATGCACTGGCTTTCTTGGGTTATCCTGGGTGGCTAACCCTCTGGGGTTAATCGTTTCTCGGTAATTGTTTTCCCGTTAAGCCCACCAACAACACACACTCAACATCTTCGAGTAGTACAGCTGATGGTGGTGCAGCAGCAGCTGACCGTGGTTCAGCAACAGCTGACTGTGGTGCAGCAGCAGCTGACTGTGGTGCAGCAACAGCTGACAGTGGTGCAGCAACAGCTGATGGTGGTGCAGCAGCAGGTGACTAGTGCAGCAACAGCTGACCGTGGTGCAGCAACACCTGACTGTGGTACAGCAACAGCTGACAGTGGTGCAGCAACAGCTGACCGTGGTGCAGCAACACCTGACTGTGGTGCAGCAACACCTGACGGTCGTGCATCAGCAGCTGGCAGTGGTGTAGCAGCAGCTGACTATGGGGCAGCAACAGCTGACGGTGGTGCAGTAGCAGGTGACTGGTGCAGCAACAGCTGACCATGGTGCAGCAACACCTGACTGTGGCACGATAGTATTTCTCACCCTTTTTATCACAGGGTTGGCACTAGAAGCTTTCTTTGGGCCCATGGTGGCTTATTTAGCAGTTACAAGCACTATAAACAGTGGAATAATACAAAATGTGTGCATGCAACCGGCCACCCTGGCTTGTAAACAATGACGGCAGGGAAGCTGAGGCGCTCAGGCTGGACGGACAGATTTGGGAGGAATCACGCTTGGCGAGTTTTTTATCATGAGGCGAGGCAAAATTTTTGCGTTAAAATGTATCGTATAGCGGATTTAACGTAATGCGATGGCATTGTATGGCGGGGGTCCACTGTATACGTCTTACAAGCCATCGTGTTTGAGGCATATATACTCATAAATTCTAGCGGCTTCAAATCAGGCAGGAGAAAGCTGGTAGGCCCACATATGAGAGAATGGGTCTGTGCAGTCAGTGTGCACCATATAAAAAAAATCCTGCAGCACACAGTGCATAATGAGAAAAAAATCCGACCTTTTTTTTTTTTTAATTAAAATGCCGACTTTGTGGTCTATTTTCCTATAGTATTTATGGTTGTATTCTCGTTTTCTTGGTCTCATTTGATAGAATGGAAAACATATTATAGAAATAGAGGTGATTTTGATTGGTTTTACTATGAAAAGAACCTTGAAATGGAGCTCAAAGTAGGGGAAATGTTCGAAAGCAAACAAATGATGTCATTTTCCAATAAATGTCCAAGTAGCCATTCTAATATGCAGTCATGAATGGGTTTAAATTATTTATTCAATTATTACAATATTGCAGTAGTCTGCATAACAGTAAATTTTCTATTTTTTGTTTGAATAAAAATTCAGAATAGAAAGCAAGAGTAATATCAGAGGGGCCTGGAGACGTGACTGATGAATAAAAAAAAATGTTATTTTAGAGCCATGAATGTCTGCATTGTTCATTCTGAACCCTATTTTGAAATTGTCACATTTTTTAATTTTCGTGAAATTGGCCAAATTACAAATTTCTGACCACGTTATTGGGTAGTTGAAATCGGTAAATGGAAAGTTTTTTGTACTTAATCGATAGAAAAAATGGAGCTCTAAAGAAATAGCTGTGAGTTTGGTTGACTGGAACAATGGAATTAGCCGAAAATGGGCTCAGTGAGCGAAATAGTCTATTTGTAAGTATCGCCGAGATTGCTAACTTTGCGAGAGAGTAATTCCGTCAGTTTTCCATTCAAAAAATGATTTGTTCAACAAGTATGTGTTCGACAATGGAGGTTCCACTGTATATGCGAGTGATAGCTGATAGCCTGTAATATTTTTACACATGTATTCTACAGTATTTCTTACTACTACAGTACAACCATTGACTTCATTGCCAAAGCCTCAACCATCCACCTTGGCAAACAGTCCACAACCTTCTACCTAAGCTCAATAGGGCCACAGCATCCCTTTTCACTCTGTTCAGAATCACACAGTATAAGGTAAGAAATACTTCTGTAACATTTGTAGCCTTAAGCAATGCATTAAACGTAATATGCCATGATAGTGAACTGCAATTGTATATTATCATTTTTATTTTTTTACAATTTGGAGGCCTGAAGAGAAAAAGTTTGCCATTGTCAGGGGGTCCAAGGAACATAACAATATTTTTCCCATAAGTACTTCAGTTCATTTAACATGATTTCGTCTTGCACTGCGTTTTATCCCTTTCAGGGTCGACAGGCCCTCTCCCAAACTTGTTCTCAGGATCGAAAAATTTTTGAAGAAAAAAAAAAAATTTTCTTAAGAAATGATAGAGCATATTTTAGTGAGTATTATAGGCCAAAAAAATTTTTTTTTGTGGTCAGTAGAAATGTGAAACATTTGTACATGTGTGTTGATGTTATGTGAACATGTTTTGTAAATAATATACTGATGACACTATTAGTGGAGATATTGTGTTGCATACAGTGGGTGGATATACATGTACATTGTGCATTATGTGGGTTCACGGGAGACAGAAGTTACTGGCCTATCACATAAGTTACTGTAAGTCATGTTGTTTTGTCCTCCCTTTCATAAAGAGTTCATAAATTTTGATGGGTTATTTAACCCATACAGGTACGGCTTGCATGCCAGTGTTGGTGACGTATTAATATGCTAAAAATCTAGGAGCTTCAAATCTAGCAGGAAAAAGCTGGTAAACCTACATGTGAGAGAATGGGTCTGTGTGGTCAGTGTGTGTGCAGTATAAAAAAAATCCTGCAGCATGCAGTGCATGAGAAAAAAAAAAACTCCGACTATGTTTTTGGTTTAAAATGCCAACTGAGGTGTATTTTCGTATGGTATTTATGGTTGTATTCTTGTTTTCTTGGTCTCATTTGATAGAATGGAAGATATATTACAGAAATAGAGATGATTTCGATTTGTTTCTTGATGAAAAGTACCTTGAAATTGAATTCAGATTAGCGGAAATGATTTTTGCCGATGTTCAAGAGTAAACAAATGATGTCACCGTCCAATACGTGTCTAACTGGCCAGTCTAATATGCAGTCATTAATGGGATGACATTATTTATACAATTATTACAAAAATGCAATAGTCTGCATAACAGTAAATCTTCTATTTTTTGTGTGAGTAAAAATTCAAAATGGAAAGCAAGCATAATATAAGAGGGGCCTGGAGATGTGACTGATGAACAGAGAAATGTTATTTTAGTGCTAGGAATGCCTGTATTATTTGTCCTGGACCCTATTTTGAAATTGGCATCTTTTGAAATTGGCCAAATTGCCAATTTCTGATCACTTTATTGGGTAGTTGAAATCGGTAAATGGGTGGTTTCTTGTACCCAGTTGATAGAACAAATGGAGTTCTAAAGAAATAGCTATGAGAAGTCGACTGGAACAGTGGAATTGGCCGAAAATAGGGCTCAAAGTGGGCGAAATCGCCAGTGCACATATATCACCGAGACCACTGACTTCGCGAGAGTGTAATTACGTAAGTTTTCCATCGGATTTCGTACTTTTGGTGTCATTACCATCAGGAAAAGATTCTCTGTCATTTCATAAGAAAAAAGTATTTTTTTGTTTAAATTCTTCAACACTGAGAGCAAGATTGTGAGCAGGGGGTATTGACAGGGAATGGGTTAATTTTAGTTTTGTGTGCAAATGTTCTTTTAGCCAATCAAAATATAACCAAAGAAATATAAAAAAAAAAGTTAGAATGTGGACTGCACAGCAGTTGCTGGTGTTTCTGTCAGCGGGTCATCAACCTTCAACTTATGCCTCTATATCTTGGTAAGTACTGATGGGCTTTTTTTCTTTTTATTACCACCAGGAAAATGTACTCTTTAATCTAAAAGATATTTTTTACATTGAAAGTAATTTTAATTTCATTGAGTGACTTAAGGCTTACTGGTTTATTGCTTAGTTTTGTTCTTAATTGAACTCTGTTTTGTCATTTTTCAGCTCTACAAGCAGCACAAGCCCAGGCCCAGGTGGTGTTTGCCCAGCAGTTAATGAGAGGCCAAGCCCCTGCTGCAGGTAATTTAGGTGCCACACATCACAGACTACCCAGTGCCAATGCCCATGCTCCCCTCCAACAGCTCCTGCTCAATAACAATACTCCTGCCACCTTACATCATCACCACCATAAACCAGGTAACAACTTCATAAGTGTTACATTGGATGTGTAAAAGTAGGAAATTAAAGAGAACATAGAAAAAATGAGGTGATGAGGTTTAAAGGTTTGCACAGTCTGAGGTTGAATATCACATTAGAGAGAGGGGGGTGGAGAAGGTGGATGTTTCAGATATTTTGGAGTGGATATATAAGTGATGAGTCCTCCAAAGTCTAGGTGAACCATAGAGTAGATGAGAAGGAAGTAGGTAGTGTGTTGAGGCATATATGTAAAGAAAGAAGTTTATCTGTTGAGGCCAAAAAAGGAAATGTATTATAGAATAGTGATACCAACACTACCTTATGGGTGTCAGGCATGGGTTTTGAACATTTCAGTGAGAAGGGAACTTGAGGCAGCAAAGATGTTGTGTTTAAGGGTAGTGTGGTCTGTGAATATTATGCAGAGGGTTTGGGGTGTAGAAATTGCACAACAGTGGTATAATTTATATGGCTAAGGAAAGTTTGCAGTGATGATTTAGGCACAGAGAGAGGATGGAGATGCATAAATCTTAGGTGGAAGGTAGGAGGGTAGGGGGTTCTTCCCATGAATGGTTGGAGGGAATGGGAAAAGGAGGCTTCAAAGTTTTAGGTGCTTGGATATCCAGCAGGCTTGAGAGTATACTAGATTAAGTGAACTTGGTGTTGGAGTGTGAAGTGATTCAGGAAAATTGGTTAGTTGGACTTTAGTGCAGTGCCTGTACTCAGAAAGGGGGGGGGGCATTACTCGTGAAATCATAATAACACAAGGTCAAACAAACCATGGTAAAGGTGGGGCTTGAACTCACGGCAAGTGAGTCGTGAAGCTGGGGCATTATGACTCATTTGATGTGAGTTTGAGCCCCTCCCTTACCGTGGTTTGTTTGCAATCGTGTTATTACAATTTCCTGAGTCATGATGTTGGTTTTGAGAGGACTTGAGCTAGAGTTTGTCATGGCCATGCTAGTGGGAGATTCATCTGTAAAAACTTGCATTTGTGGTCACAGTGGGGCCCATGCTAACCTTCCCTTGGTGCATAAATATACTTAGTTGGACGAATCTTATTGTAGCCAGCTGGCCCATTGACTTACACACTGGCCTGAAGTTTTATGACTCTTACCCTGAGTTCAAGCCCCACCCATACCGTGGTTTAGGGAGGATATTGTTGAATTTGAAGGATAAACTAGATATTGATGTCAGCACAGCACAGAACAATGATTGAAAGATGGCAAATGAGTTCTTTCTTTGGGTTGCTCTGCCTTGATAGAAGATGCTTGCTGAAGTAAAAAAAAATCATAAGCATTGCATTTTCTTTGTTAAAGCTAATACGATGGCGTTACATGTGCATGCTACGTTTATGCCTGCATGACGACACAAATCTTGTATTTCTTTCAGCTTGTCATTACAAGGCAGAAAGTGGAACCTCTACTTGCGAGCGCATCCACATGCGAGCTTTTCCAAATACAAGCAGTCAATCGGTCGATTTTTTGCTTCCATAAGCGAGTGAAATTTCCATAAGCGAGTAGGCCTCAAGGGAGGTTCCTTGACGCTGGTGAGGGGCTTTTGCTTTTGATCTAGGGAATTGGATCACATTTGTTTGTTGGACTATCTTACTGAAACTTGGAAAGATGCTCCTTAACATACACCAAAAATGAAAGAAATCGGACCATAAATAATGGAGTTCACTTCTTAGCAATTAGCCTCCCCTTTATTTTTTTTCCCCATTTGATAGAATGGAAGATATATTACAGAAATAGATATGATTTTGATTGGTTTCACAGTGAAAAGTACCTTCAAATTGAGATCAAAGTAGAAGAAATGTTTGATTTTTGGCGATGTTGAATAAACAAATGACGTCACTGTCCATTCCAATATGCAGTCATGAATGGGTTGACATTATTTATACAATTATTACAATAATGCAGTAGTCTGCATAACAGTAAATCTTCTATTTTTTTGTGAATAAAAATTACAAATTATTTATATTGTAATAATAATAATAATACGTATAATAATGTAATAATAATATGTTAATAATAATACATGTAAAGAGGGACTACAAATGTATAAATTCAAGGATTATGTGGAGTAAAATAAAGATTGGATGTGAAAAGTGGGTTATAGTAAGCGTGTATGCACCTGGAGAAGAGAGAAGTGTAGAGGAGAGAGAGAGATTCTGGGAAATGTTGAGTGAATGCGTGGGGAGTTTTTTAATCAAGTGTGAGAGTAATGGTGGTTGGGGATTTCAGTGCTAAAGTGGGTAAAAATGTTATGGAGGGAGTAGTAGGTAATTTTGGGGTGCCAGGGGTAAATGTAAATGGGGAGCCTTTAATTGAGCTATGTGTTTGAAAGAAATTTGGTAATAAGTAATACATATTTTATGAAAAAGAGGATAAATAAATATACAAGGTATGATGTAGCACGTAATGAAAGTAGTTTGTTAGATTATGTATTGGTGGATAAAAGGTTGATGGGTAGACTCCAGGATGTACATGTTTATAGAGGGGCAACTGATATATCGGATCATTATTTAGTTGTAGCTACAGTTAGAGTAAGAGGTAGATGGGAAAAGAGGAAGGTGGCAACAACAAGTAAGAGGGAGGTGAAAGTGTATAAACTAAGGGAGGAGGAAGTTCGGGCGAGATATAAGCGCCTATTGGCAGAAAGGTGGGCTAGTGCAAAGATGAGTAGTGGGGGGGTTGAAGAGGGTTGGAATAGTTTTAAAAATGCAGTATTAGAATGTGGGGCAGAAGTTTGTGGTTATAGGAGGGTGGGGGCAGGAGGAAAGAGGAGTGATTGGTGGAATGATGAAGTAAAGGGCGTGATAAGAGAAAAAGGTAGCTTACGAGAGGTTTTTACAAAGCAGAAATGTGTTATAAGAAGAGCAGAGTATATGGAGAGTAAAAGAAAGGTGAAGAGAGTGGTGAGAGAGTGCAAAAGGAGAGCAGGGTGAAAGAGTGGGAGAGGCACTGTCAAGAAATTTTAATGAAAATAAGAAAAAATTTTGGAGTGAGTTAAACAAGTTAAGAAAGCCTAGGGAAAGTATGGATTTGTCAGTTAAAAACAGAGTAGGGGAGTTAGTAGATGGGGAGAGGGAGGTATAAGGTAGATGGCGAGAATATTTTGAGGAACTTTTAAAATGTTAAGGAAGAAAGGGAGGCGGTAATTTCATGCACTGGCCAGGGAGGTATACCATCTTTTAGGAGTGAAGAAGAGCAGAATGTAAGTGTGGTGGAGGTACGTGAGGCATTACGTAGAATGAAAGGGGGTAAAGCAGCTGGAACTGATGGGATCATGACAGAAATGTTAAAAGCAGGGGGGGATATAGTGTTGGAGTGGTTGGTACTTTTGTTTAATAAATGTATGAAAGAGGGGAAGGTACCTAGGGATTGGTGGAGAGCATGTATAGTCCTTATATAAAGGGAAAGAGGACAAAAGAGATTGTAAAAATTATAGAGGAATAAGTTTACTGAGTATACCAGGAAAAGTATACAGTAGGGTTATAATTGAAAGAATTAGAGGTAAGACAGAATGTAGGATTGCGGATGAGCAGGGAGGCTTCAGAGTGGGTAGGGGATGTGTAGATCAAGTGTTTACATTGAAGCATATATGTGAACAGTATTTAGATAAAGATAGGGAAGTTTTTATTGCATTTTTGGATTTAGAAAAGGCATATGATAGAGTGGATAGAGGAGCAATGTGGCAGATGTTGCAAGTACAGTGGACCCCCGCATAACGATTACCTCCGAATGTGACCAATTATGTAAGTGTATTTATGTAAGTGCGTTTGTACGTGTATGTTTGGGGGTCTGAAATGGACTAATCTACTTCACAATATTTCTTATGGGAACAAATTCGGTCAGTACTGGCACCTGAACATACTTCTGGAGTGAAAAAATATCGTTAACCGGGGGTCCATGTACAGTGGACCCCGGTTAACGATTTTAATCCGTGCAAGAGGGCTCATCGTTATGCGAAATAATCGTTATGCGAATGAATTTTCCCCATAAGAAATAATGGAAATAAAATTAATCCGTGCAAGACGCCCAAAAGTATGAAAAAAATTTTTTTTTACCACATGAAATGTTAATTTTAATACACACAAACTGAAAAAGGCATGCACAATTACATGACACTTACTTTTATTGAAGATCTGGTGATGATTGATGGGATGGGAGGAGGGGAGAGCATTATCTTCTTACTGTTTAGAAGGGGAATCCCCTTCCATTAGGACTTGAGGTAGCAAGTCCTTTTCTGGGGTTACTTCCCTTCTTCTTTAATGCCACTAGGACCAGCTTGAGAGTCACTGGACCTCTGTCGCACAACAAATCTGTCCATAGAGCTCTGTACTCCCGTTCCTTCAAGACTTTCCTAAAATGGGCCATAACATTGTCATTGAAATAGTCACAAGCACGGCTTGCAACAGCTGTGTCAGGGTGATTTTCATCTATAAAGGTTTGCAGTTCAACCCACTCTGCACACATTTCCTTAATCTTTGAAGTAGCACAATGGATTCCACAACTGGCATAGGCTTCTCAGGGTTAGCCCCAAACCCTTCAAAATCTTTCTTAAATTTTCCCTACTAATTCTCACCCTTTTTACCACAGGGTTGGCACTAGAAGCTTTCTTGGGGCCCATGGTCACTTATTTTCCAGAAACAGCACCGAAAATACTGTAATAATACGAAATATTCCGAGTGTATGCTTGGATGTTACCGCGGAGGCTGGCTGGTAAACAATGGGACGGAGCGGCACATGTGAGGCTGGCTGAGGGCACATTGGACGCGTCTCGGACGAAAATCGGTATGCGGGTTTTTAATCGGTATGCGCGGCAAAAATTTTGCGATAAAAGTAATCGTTATGCGGAAAAATCGCTATGCGATGCCATCGTTATGCGGGGGTCCACTGTATATGGAATAGGTGGTAAGTTACTAAATGCTGTTAATAGTTTTTATGAGGATAGTGAGGCTCAGGTTAGGGTGTGTAGAAGAGAGGGAGAATACTTCCCGGTAAAAGTAGGTCTTAGACAGGGATGTGTAATGTCACCATGGTTGTTTAATATATTTATAGATGGGGTTGTAAAAGAAGTAAATGTAGGGTGTTCGGGAGAGGGGTGGGGTTAAATTATGGGGATCAATTCAAAATGGGGATTGACACAGTTACTTTTGTGATGTATTGTGCTTAGGGAGATTCTAAAGAAAAATTGCAAGGTTAGTGTGTGTAAGTTAGTGTGTTGTAAAGGTTAGTGTGTGTAAAGGTTAGAAAGTTGAAAGTGAACATAGAAAAGAGTAAGGTGATGAGGGTATCAAATGATTTAGATAAAGAAAAATTGGATATCAAATTGGGGAGGAGTATGGAAGAAGTGAATGTTTTCAGATACTTGGGAGTTGACGTGTCGGCGGATGGATTTATGAAGGATGAGGTTAATCATAGAATTGATGAGGGAAAAAAGGCGAGTGGTGCGTTGAGGTATATGTGGAGTCAAAAAACGTTATCTATGGAGGCAAAGAAGGGAATGTATGAAAGTATAATAGTACCAACACTCTTATATGGATGTGAAGCTTGGGTGGTAAATGCAGCAGCGAGGAGACGGTTGGAGGCAGTGGAGATGTCCTGTCTAAGGGCAATGTGTGGTGTAAATATTATGCAGAAAATTCGGAGTGTGGAAATTAGGAGAAGGTGCGGAGTTAATAAAAGCATTAGTCAGAGGGCAGAAGAGGGGTTGTTGAGGTGGTTTGGTCATTTAGAGAGAATGGATCAAATTAGAATGACATGGAAAGCATATAAATCTATTGGGGAAGGAAGGAGGGGTAGGGGTCGTCCTCGAAAGGGTTGGAAAGAGGGAGTAAAGGAGGTTTTGTGGGCGAGGGGCTTGGACTTCCAGCAAGCGTGCATGAGCGTGTTAGATAGGAGTGAATGGAGACGAATGATACTTGGGACCTGACGATCTGTTGGAGTGCGAGCAGGGTAATATTTAGTGAAGGGATTTGGGGAAACCGGCTATTTTCATATAGTCGGACTTGAGTCCTGGAAATGGGAAGTACAATGCCTGCACTTTAAAGGAGGGGTTTGGGATATTGGCGGTTTGGAGGGATATGTTGTGTATCTTTGTATGTATATGCTTCTAAACTGTTGTGTTCTGAGCACCTCTGCAAAAACAGTGATAGTGTGTGAGTGTGGTGAAAGTGTTGAATGATGATGAAAGTGTTTTCTTTTTGGGGATTTTCTTTCTTTTTTGGGTCACCCTGCCTCGGTGGGAGACGGCCAACTTGTTGAAAAAAAAAAAAATTATTATTGTGGTAGTAGGTTGGTAGACAGCAACCACCCAGGGAGGTACTACCGTCCTGCCAAGTGAGTGTAAAACGAAAGCCTGTAATTGTTTTACACGATGGTAGGATTGCTGGTGTCTTTTTTTTTTTGTCTCATACACATGCAAGATTTCAGGTATGTCTTGCTACTTCTACTTACACTTAGGTCACACTATACATACATGTACAAGCATATATATACACACCCCTTTGGGTTTTCTTCTATTTTCTTTCTAGTTCTTGTTCTTGTTTATTTCCTCTTACCTCCATGGGGAAGTGGAACAGAATTCTTCCTCCGTAAGCCATGCGTGTTGTAAGAGGCGACTAAAATGCCGGGAGCAAGGGCTAGTAACCCCTTCTGTATATATTACTAAATGTAAAAGGAGAAGCTTTCGTTTTTCCTTTTGGGCCACCCCGCCTCGGTGGGATACGGCCGGTGTGTTGAAAGAAAGAAAAATGAATTATTATTATTATTATTACAATAATACATATGTACTAATATTAATAATATTATTATTATTAAACTATAATATAATAATGTCCACTCATTACTTACCTTAAAATATCTGTAGTCTTAATGTAGAGTGAGAGGTGAGTAAACAAGATTAAATGAATAAACGAATGAGTGTGTAGAAAGCTGGCGAGTTATGTAAACAATCGTTGTTGTTGTTGTTGTTGTTGTTGTTACCAGCCTGGACACGAATGGTTCCTGTTCACTCTGTCAAGCCGACCAGAAAAACATCTCATTTTTGTTAATTTATATGTTTATATGTTATGTAACATGTTTATTATATAATTTTGAAAAAGAAATCATAGATGGATTAAGCCAAATGTCTATATCAACATTTTATACACATTTAATGTGCCTCAGTGATTATTATTGTGTTATTATCATTGTTAATATGGCATCTTCAAGACCAGTTACTCTTAATGAGTGGCTCTGAGACAGACAGAAGGACAGACAGATGCAGGCAGACAGACACTCAGGTAGACACACAGGTAGACAGACACACACAGGTAGACAGACACACACAGGTAGACAGACACAGGTAGACAGACACACACAGGTAGACATAGACACACACAAGTAGACAGACACACAGGTAGACAGAAAGACACACACAGGTAGACAAAGACACACAGGTAGACAGAAAGACAGACACACAGGTAGACAGAAAGACAGACACACACAGGTAGACATAGACAGGTAGACAGAAAGACAGATACAGACACACAGAGATACACAGATATATAGGCAGACAGATACAGACAGGTTTATGTGCAACAGTGAAAACAAATACGTAGTGAGTTCGAGAGTAAGAGCCTTTCTTGCCACAATCTCCAGTGCAAGATTCAGACTTCCTCTTAGAGGCCATGGTGAAATTTACTGTCCAGTTAGTACAGTTAATACAGTATGATGCTGCTGATACTGCAGGGTAACTCAAACTGATACTGCCTGCGTGGAGTGTTGACGCCGCAAATATCATCAAATATTGTACAGCGGTATGCATCAGCCGGCCCAGGCCAGCTGCCAGATGTACGGTCGTAAGTTGAGTGGACGTATGTCGAGCAGGTTGTAAGTCAGATGGTAGGTGTATTTACCCTTTTCATTTGGTGAGGGATGAGGAGAAAAATACTGTATCATTCTTAACCCTTTCAGGGTTTCCAGTGTACTAGTACGGCTTAAGCACCAGCGTTATTGATGTACTAGAATGCCTAAATTCTAGCGCCTTCAAATATAGCGAGAGAAAGCTGGTAGGCATACATACGAACGAATGAGTCCCTATGTGAGTCATGTGCACAGTCTAACAAAAAATCCGCAGCACCCAGTGCATAATGAGAAAAAAACCTCCACCGTATTTATTGGTTTAAAACAGCGACTTTGGCAGTGTAATTCATGTTTGTATTTATGGGTGTATTCTAGTTTTCAGGACCTCATTTATAGAATGGAAGACATAAAACAGAAATTGAGATGATTTTGATTGGCTTCTTATGAAAGTATCTTTGAAATGAGCTCTAAAGTAGCAGTAATGTTCAATTTTTGCCAAATTTCAAAAGTTAAACAAATCATGCAAGTGTCCATTACACGTCAACTGGCGAGTCTATCATCTACCACAGTGCACTGACATAATTTATACATTTCTACACTAATGCAGTAGTCTTGCATAACAGTAAATCTTCAATTTTTTGTGAGAATAAAAATTCCAATGGAAAGCAAAAGAATTTACAGAGGGCATGGAGACGCGACTAATGACAGAGGCAATGTTTTTTTTAGTGCCAGGAATGTCGTTCTTGTTTATTCTGGACCCTATTTCAGAAATTGGCATCTTTTGAAATTTGTTGAAATGGCAAAACTGATAAATTCTGTCCACTGTATTGGATATGAAATCGGTAAATGGGTGGTTTTCTTATACTCATTCGATAGAAAAATGGAGTTCATAGCGAAATAGTTTTATGATTTTTGCGACATGTACACTGGAATTGGCCGAAATAGGGCTCCAAAGTGGGCAAAATCGCCGATGCATAAACTCCTCAAGACCGCTAACTTCGCGAGATGCATAATCCGTAATTTTCCATCAAATTTCATACTTTTGGTGTCATAATGACCAGAAAAGATTCTCTATCTTATAATTTTTTTTTTTTTTTTTTTGTGAAATTTGGCCGACCCTGAGAACAAGTCTGAAGGGCTTGTCGACCCTGAAAGAGTTTAATAAATATTAATATCAGAATCAATGTTTGTAATCATAAGATTAAGTAGGAATACGGATTACAGCAGTGCCCCCCTTTACGGCGTTCACTTGACGGCGTTCGCTAATACTGTCTATTCAAATATGACCAAAACCCTATACGCTCCCCCCACCTGACTTTCTAATACGTCACCGCGCCCCACCTTGTTTGATTTACATCCTTCGTGAGCTCAGTAAGCACTAACACATGTGGGAGTTCGAATACGTGGATTTGGGTAGAAATACTCACGTAGGCTGTTTACGTATATGGCTGTTATGTGGACAGAGCTCTTGCCCAGCCGACCTATCTCCTTGCTACCACACTAATTACTGGCTCGCCGGCTGCCCAGTACCCATAGGTCTTTTGAATTCTGCGAGGTCACACATATGAAAGACCGGACTCAAGAGACGGTCGATCGTTGATCAACGGTACTGGTCCTGGTTACTACTACTGAGACTGGTAACTAGGTAGTTACTACTACGAGAGCTCGGCGACGCTAACAGTATTCGTCCCGACTACAACTAATACAAACTAAGATGGTAGGTATACGGCTTGGGCTGAATTCTATACAATGTCCAAAAGTACACAACATTAAACATTAAAAATACATAAAGTAGACATGGATGAAAGCATACGACTGAAACTGAATGCAATACAAGGTATCGATGCACAACTTAAATCTCCAACAATTGAACAACGAACTCTACGTTAGAAACAATGATAAAAAACAAAAATTTTGATCGATCGATCAGTATTCAAGATCTACGGGATAAGGAAGGAATAATACAAGAAAGAGTGTTTTAACAGAAAGGCAGATTCGGCATGCACGCAAATCTAGACTGTTAACTGTCAGAGCGGAGAGAACATGAACACAAAAAAAACAAAAATTCTTGAATACGTAAGTTGATATTGTAATTATTCATCTATACAGTTATTTACATTAAACCCCAACTCAGCTAGGGTAAGATTGGCATAGCAGAAATGGGTGTCATCTCATGGGAGGATCAAACTCTGTAGCATAGGCATAACTCAGCTTATTTGAGGCAAATCTGAAGTAGGCGTTACAAATGTAACTTGAGGATTTCTCAATACCTGTCCCTGTACTAGGGAATAACACATCAGTTGATCATACTGACTGAGTATCAGAGGAAGAG
This sequence comes from Cherax quadricarinatus, assembly GCF_026875155.1. Taxonomy (NCBI): domain Eukaryota; kingdom Metazoa; phylum Arthropoda; class Malacostraca; order Decapoda; family Parastacidae; genus Cherax; species Cherax quadricarinatus. Next base: position 25,126,394 of record NC_069482.1, read on the forward strand.
AGTACAGGAGCAGGAGGATTGACAAAGAGTCGTCACATTAGACCTGGTTGAACGACATTATCATCACATACTAACTTCATCTGATCCAAATGCGATTCTTTATACTGACATACTAATCTCTCTAAACCTTATACTTATTACCATGATATGTTCAACGACGCGATAAGGACCAACAAACTTATGATCAAGCTTTGGCAATGCAGACTAGATATGTTAAAGTTAGTCAGCATAACTCTCGAACCTACTTTGATTTTTTGGATGGCTTTTACTCGAGTATTTGCGACTCTGGTAATTCAGCTGTTGATTTATGAATGTTTCACGGATTTCTTCTAAAAACACTTGACTAACTGGTACGAGTTGCTACGAAATCATCAGGGGTTGTAATTTTGGTCCGGATTAGATACAACAACTCAATAAGGCAAACGTTTATCTACACCATACAATGCATAATTAGGAAGTGTCACCTATAGAAACATTGTAAGCAGAATTTATAGCACACTGCACATCAGGTTAAACTTCATCCCAAGTTTCACTGTTGGGATTGATAGTGGCTCTCAAGACATCAAGTACTTTCTTATTGGTTCGTTCCGCTAACCCATTGCTGGCAGGATGATGAGGAACAATGGTGGATTTATGATCTTGTACAAGGTACACAAATTTTCAAGAATTTCATTACAGAATTCACCTCCATTATCTGTTACTAGGGACTTAGGGGTGGTATGCCTGCAGATAATGCGTTCTTTAAACGCTTTAGCTACTGTCTCGGCAGTCTTATCTGCAATAGGAACTAACTCGCAATATCTGGTGAATGGTCTACCATAACACACAGATGTTTGTTACCTTGGAGGGAACATGGAAATTAGTTAACAAATCTAGCGCAACTCTTTCCCAAGGTTCGCTAGTAGTTGGATACACTTGGATTGGATTAGGACATTAGCATTGCCTTTATGTTGCATGCAGACACTACATTTCCTAACATACTCAGAAATATCAGTTGCCATACGAGGCCAAAAGTATTTCAATCTGGCTTGTTTTACTGAACGATCCATACCAGGGTGTGCAACACCTGGTACATCGTGAACTAGCTGTAAGGCTACATTCACTAGTGACTGTGGAATTACTAACTGGTATACTCTTCTGCTAGGAGTACCCAACTCGGCTGTTCGATACAGTAATTCTTGGTTCATGAGAAAGTCACTGATGGTGCTGGTGGCTTCACATTCAGAATAAGATCTTCCTGGAGCAGGAATCGAATCACACCAGACCACATGGGATCTGTTCGTTGAGCATTCTTTACATCTTCAGCACTAAATGGAGGGTCTGCAGTTACTATACTAACATGTCGCGATAAGGCATCTGCGACTACATTTGACTTGCCAGGTAAATGCTCAAAGGTGGGATTGAACTCTTGGATAGTCAAGGTCCATCTAGCTAACCTTCCAGTAGGTTGTTTGTTCTGGAATAAGGGTATCAGTGGAGCATGGATCTGTCAAGACATGAACAGAAGTACTGATAAATAATGTCTCGGAAGTGCTTTAAAGACCATACTATTGCTAAAGCTTCTTGCTCAGTTACTGTATAATTACGTTCAGCCTTTTATAAGGACTCGGCTAGCAAATGCAACTGCGTTGTACTTGCCATCGGTCTTCTGAGCTAGTACGGCACCTATGCCAATTGAACTAGCATCAGTTGTCAGATAGAAAGGCTTAGAAAAATCTGGAAATTTCAAATTGGAGCAGATGTTAGCTTTTCTTTTAGAGTTTGGAATGCTCTTTCTTGACGGAAGGTCCAAACAAAAGGAGCATCTTTCTTAAGCAACTCAGTTAGAGGAGCAGCTATGGAAGAAAAATTGGCAATGAAAGATCTATAAAAACTGCTAAGCCCACAAAGGATCTTACGGCATCAGCAGTTTTGGGAGTTGGAAAATTTAGTACTGCAGTTACTTTACTTTGGTCAGTCGTAACCCCTCTAGGAGTGACTACGTGACCAAGAAACTTAATTTCTGATCTGAAAAATTGACATTTTGACAGTTTGATCTTTAAATTGTCTTCTTCAAGCTTACCAAGTACTACATCAAGTCTTTTCAAGTGTGTATCCACGTCTTAGGACATGACGATTACGTCATCTAGAGTAACACCATAAGTGCAGTTATCATATGAGAACCTCAAAAAGATATTAGTCCATGAGCCTTGAGAACGTGATAGGGGGAAGATATCGTAAGCCAATGCCAAATCGTATGTAGTGATAATGACCTGTAGGAGTGGATGAATGCGGTTTAGCTCTTGGCTGTCCCTCGTGAAGAGGGACTTGCAAAACCCTTGTAACAAATCTAGGGTTGAAAAGACTTTGTTACACCCAATATTACTTAAAGAGATCACCCAGTACAGGGAGTGGAAAGCGATCTGGAATGTTTTTTTGCGTTTAACTTCCTAAAGTCACTTACTGGACGCCAAGTAACCATCCTTCTTAGGTACTAGTATCAAGGGTGCATTCCAAGGTGATTCTAGGTGCAATAACTCCATCATCTAGCAATTTGATTGTCAATTCTTTCTGCGACAGCAACTTGTAGAATTGAGGCATTCTGTACGCAGGTATGTAGATAGGTTTCTAGTACCAGTTCAAGTGGAATACGGATGACAATAAGTACGTTTATACCACTTCAAACACCTGGTAAAGCAATGGCTTTATCGACGTTTGTTCAGCATAGTCCAACAAACGCTTTGACTTCTCTGGGAAGTCTAGTGGGAGCTAAGTCTTTCTCCTCGAACAGGTGGTACAGATTGATCCAGTGAGGTGGGATGAGGTCTCCCCGGCAGAAATAGCACCGACCACTGTTCAGTACACTCATCCTCTACTGAACAGGGTAAGGATAGTGAACAAGGTCAACAAGATTGGTATTTGCTCTAAGTGCGAACACATGTGACCAAAGATGTTGGCCAGGTAGAAATGGATCTACTATCCTCGTACGAACATGTAAGTATGGTTCAACAAATGATGCCCTTTAAACTTTGCAGTAATCACTGTCCAACTAGACGTATTCACCATCTGGAACACTAGGAACAACTACAGACACTCTAGTGAGAGCAATAGCTAGCAGACGCATGTACATCAACAAGAGATGGCATTACACAAGTTGCAAGTAAATTGGTTGCCACCATTTGTCCATGTGGGAAGTTCGTACGTTGGATTATGTAGAAATTTCTCACGTATGCTTGTTATACGTATAATTACAGATATGTGACCGAGCCCTCAGCCGTACCTATCTCCTTGCTTCCCACTCGTAACACTGCCTAGCCGGCTGGCCAGTACCCCGTAGTGGGTCCTTTTGATATTAGTGTCTACTCAGCACAGACCGAGACACAAAACGGTTGTCAATGCTTCCACGACCAGGTTACTGGTAACTGGGTACTGTAACTGGTTACTACTACTGAGACCTTCACTGGTGCCCCTTCTCTCACTGATGCCCATCCCATCACGGATGTCCCTACCCTCACTGGTGCCCCGTTGCCCTTCCAACTGGTGCCCCCTACTCTTCACTGATGCCCCTACCTTCACTGGTGCCCCCCTGCCCCTTCACTGATGCCCCCTACCCTTCCACTGATGCCCCCTACCCGTCACTGGTGCCCCCATGCCCCTTCACTGATGCCCCCCTACCCTTCACTGGCGCCCTCGTTCTCTCACTCGTGCCCCCTCGCCCTTCACTGTGCCCCCTGCCCTTCAACTTGATGCCCCTTACTCACGCTTCACTGTTTCCCCGTTGTTGGGTTTTTGTTTTTGTTTTGGGGGGGGGGTTTTTTTTTTTGTTTTTTTTTGTGTGTTTTTTGTGTGTTTTGGGTCTGCTCTTCACTTGTTTTCCCCTGCTCTTCACTGAGTCCCCCTACCCTTCACTGGTGCACATCCTGCTCTACACTTGGTGCCCCCACCCTTCACTGATTCGCCCTGCTCTTCACTGTGCCCCCTGACCCTTCACTGATGCCCCTACCCTTCACTGATGCTCCTAACCCTTCAGCACTGATGCCGCCCTTCTCTTCACTGAAGCCCCATAACCCTTCCACTGATGCCCCCTACCACTTACTGGTGCCCCCCTGGGGTGGCCCTGCCCTTCACTGGTGCCCCCTGCTCTTCACAGATGCCCCTACCCTTCACTGTGCTCCCCTGCCCTTCACTGATGCCGCCCTACCCTTCACTGATGGCCCCCTACCCTTCACTGGTTGCCACCTGCCCTTCACAGATGCCCCCTACCCTTCAGCTGGCGCCCTTACTGCTTCTTCACGTGGTGCCCCCTGCCCTCACTGGTGCGTCCCTGCCCTTCACTGTTGCCGCCCTGCCCTTCACTGATGCCCCTTAACCCTTCATGGTGCCGCCCCGCTCTTCACTGGTTCCCCCTGGCTCTACTGAAGCCGCCTACCCTTCACTGGTGGCCCCCTGCTTCTTTCACTGGAGTCCGCCTACCCTTCACTAGTGCCCCCTGCCCTTCATTATGGACCCCTGCCCTTATCACTGGTGCCCCCTGCCCTTCAACTGGTGCCGCCTGTCCCTTCACTGGTGCCGCCCCTGCTCTTTCACAGGTGCACCGCGTGTCCGCTTCACAGGTGCCCCCCTGCCCTTCACTGGGTGCCGCGCCCCCCACTGCCCCTTCACTGGTGCCCTCCTGGCCCCTTCAATGGTGCCCTCGGCCCTTCACTGGTGCCCGCTGCCCTTCACTGGTGCCTGCCCTCTCTTCACATGTGCGCCTGCTCTTCACAGTGCCCCTGCCCTTCACTGGTGCCACCTGCCTTCACTGGTGCCTCCCTGCCTTCACAGGGTGCCCGCCTACCCTTCACTGTGTAGCCCCCTGCCCCTTCACGTTGGTGCCCCCTGCCCTTCACGGTTCCCCGCCTGCTCTTCACTGTGCCTTCCCCTCCCTTTGCACCTGTGCCCCCCCTTGCCCTTCACTGGTGCCCCTGCCCTTGCACTGGTGCCGTCCTGCCCTTTCACTGGTGCGAGGCGCCCAGCCCTTCACGCTGGTGCCCCCCTGTGCCCTTCACTGTGCCCCCCTGCCCTTCACTGGTGCCCTCCTGCCCATCCTGTGCCGCCCTGCCCTTCAATGGTGCCTCCCCTGCTCCTTCACTGGTGCCCACCCTGCCCTTCAGCTAGGTGCCCCCCTGCCGTCACTGGTGCCCCCTGCCCTTCACTGGTGCCCCCCTGCCCTACACTGGTGCCCCCTGCCCTTCACTGGTGCCCCCCCTGCCTTCACTGGATGCCCCTGCCCTTCACTGGGTTTTAGTGAGGAGGGCCAGATGTTCTAACTATTAACTCGTGAAATACCTCATACATCATGTGAATGCCTTTATTTGCTTATATCCGAAAATATGTAATTTAATAAGTATCGGATTATTTGTAGCAAGTTATATGTTACAAATAATACTACTGTGTCCGCCACCTATCAAATTAAATTTTCACAACTCCTGACCTACATTGACTAAGAAGAAAGAGACTGAGTTCACATCAGAGGATAATAATTCGCCTACCCAGATTTTGAAGATTTGGAAAGCTTAGGTGGTGGCTATGGTCGTCAAGAGTTGGGAACTACCCACCAATTGGTTGTCATTTGTGGGAAGTTGAGGTGTGTTGGCTGGGGCTCCAGCCAGTGATGTTAGTAAAAAATTGTTGAAAGGGATGTGAGCATGTTGTGTTGGCCGGCCTGTGTTTGTCAGAAGATGCGTGAGAGTAACACACGTGAGTCATAGAACATACTGTAGAGCAAGCTGCACAAACCTACACGTACACTACACTAAATAAAACCACCACTCACTTCTATCACTTACCACTATCACCACCACAACCACCACTACCACCATCCACTACACCTACCACCACCATCACCACCATCACCTGTACCACCACCCCACCACTACCACCATCACCAGTACCCACCACCACCACTACCACCATCACCAATACCACCCACCACTACAATCACTACCACTGATCACCACCACCACCACCACCACCACCTCACTCACCACCACCACCACCCAACCACCAGCAAACATACCACCCCACGTACCACCGCCACCACCTACTACCTACACCACAACTACACTACCACCACCACCACCATTACCACCACCATTCACCAGTACCACCATCACCAATAACCACCACCACCAACACACCATACCGACCCACATCACTATCACACCACCATCACTATCACCACCACTATCACCACCATCATCACCACCATCATCCCACCACCATCAGCAAACACTACCACCATCACCAACCACTAACCACCACTTACCACACCACCACTACCACACCACCCACCACCACCAGTACCACCACCATCACCAGTAACCACCACCAAACCAATACCACCACCACCACAACTCAATACCACCACCACACCACCAGGCCACTAGATCACCACCATTACACCACCATCACTCACCACTACTACAGTCAACCAACCACACCAGCACTAGACACTGAGATATCTTGTGATCATCAAGCAGACATCAGACACTTGAGTGTTTCCAGTTGACTCCTGGAGCCACAACTACCACACTTCACGCCATGTTTGTACGTCTTAAATACTTTGTTTTGCTTGCCTCCCATACTTTATCTTCCCTGCTCTTTTCTTATCTCCCTGTCTCCCTTATTTACCTTCCCAGCTCCCTTGCTCACCTTCGCCTGGCTCCCCTTGCTTACTTTCACTGGCTCCCTTGCTTACTTTCATTGCTCCCTTGCTTACCTTCCTGGCTCCCCTTGCTACTTTCGCTTGGCTCCCTGCTTACTTTCACTGGCTTCCCTTGCTTACTTTCACTGGTTCACTTGCTTACTTTCACTGGCTCCCTTGCTTACTTTCACTGGCTCCCTTGCTTACTTTCACTGGTCCCTTGCTTACTTTCACTGGCTCCCTTGCTTACCTTCCCTGGCTCCCTTGCTTACTTTCACTGGCTCCCTTGCTTACCTTCCCTGGCTCCCTTGCCTACTTTCACTGGCTCCCTTGCTTACCTTTGTTTTTCCCTGGCTCCCTTGCTTTCTTTCACACTGGATCCTTTGCTACCTTTCCTGGCTCCCTTGCCTACTTTCACTGGCTTCCTTGCTTACTTTCCCATGGCTTCCTGTGCTTACTTTCTACTGGCTCCCTCGCTTACTTTCACTGGCGTCCCTTGCTTACTTCCCTGGCTCCCTTGCTACTTATCACTGCTCCCTTGCATACTTTGCAACTGGTCGCATTGCTTACCTTCGCCTGGCTTGGCTTCCCTGCTTACCTTCCCTGGACTCCTTTCCTACTTTCACTGGACTCCCATGTTACCTTTCCCTGTGCTCCTTGCTTACTTTCACTGGCTCCCTTGCTTACCTTCCCTGGCTCCCTTGCCTACTTTCACTGGCTCCCTTGCTTACCTTCCCTGGCTCCCTTGCTTACTTTCACTGGCTCCCTTGCTACTTTCACTGGCTCCCCTTGCTTAATTTCACTGGCTCCCTTGCTTACCTTTCCCCTGGTTTCCCTTGCTTACTTTCACTGGCTCCCTTGCTTACTTTCACTGGCTCCCTTGCTTACTTTCACTGGCTCCCTTGCTTACTTTCACTGGCTCCTTTGCTTACCTTCCCTGGCTCCCTTGCTTACCTTTCCTGCCTCTGACCTGAAACCATCTTACGCTGTTCACCTGAACCTCACTGTATTACATTACATACATTGCTGTACATTAAATACGATCTTCTGGTACAACATGAACTTGTGCCATGCATCATGTAACCCACACAACATTTGTTCCTCCTTTGATAACTTTCAGAAAAGGTTAGGTTAGGTAACGTTCGTCAGGAATCAGGACAAGTGTCTCGTGACGCGGGTCTTAGATGATGATAATTTTCATGATTAATACTTAGTGGGTGGGAAAAAAGCTCTCGGAACTCATCGAAGGTATAATACTCATGATTTTTTTTCCTATTAAAGGCTATTCATATTGAGGACGATGTTTACAAGCTGAAGGTTGCGGTACAGAGGTTGAAGTGTTGGCATGACGGAGCCAAGAGTGTTCACATCGCTACTCAGAGAGTTGGATGAGCATAATGTAGGTCCCTGGTACTCGTCTTCACTATGTCAATATCTCTCCTCCACCACCACTTAACATTCTATAAGCAAATAAAACAGCAATTGCTAGAACAAAGGTGAAAGGTGGAAAGAGGGGAACTAGACATGTTCCTACAGTCCCTGGCTCGGCTGGTAGCGAGGTTAGTTTACACACTGTGTCCGGGGCTCGATACCTGGTACGAGTGGAAACGTTGTGCATGTTTCTTTATACCTGCTGTCCTTATTCACCTAGCAGTAAGTAGGTACTTAGGTGTTAGTCGACTTTTGTGGGTAACATCCTGGGGATGGTAGTGTACTTTAGATAGGACTGAGCTTTGAAATAAACTGAAGTATCTTAGCCTACAAAATAAACTTTAGTATCTTAGCCTACAAAATGAACTTAAGTATCTTAGCCTACAAAATAAACTTAGTATCTTAGCCTACAAAATAAACTTAGTATCTTAGCCTACAAAATAAACTTCAGTTCATTTTACAGGCTAAGATACTTAAGTATCTTAGCCTGCAAAATAAACTGAAGTATCTTAGCCTGCAAAATAAACCGAAGTATCTTAATCTGTAAAATTGATTTGTGTGAATATAAAAGATTATTTATGAGGCAGTCAGTAATGGGTATGTGGGTGTGCAGGCCGCTGTCAGCGGTAGTCTGACTGATCAGGCACTTATTAAGGAAGGCTGACTTCCGCCTCACAGGAATTTGCATATTAAAGCGTAAATTGCACTCAATATTTTTTTTTTTTTTTTTTTTTTTAGCCACTTTGACAGGAGTCTGACTGGTGGTTTAGGCTTACCCCGTGGGGCCGCGACCCACTGTTTGAGAAACATTTTTGCTGATGTTTCATGCATGTATGTATTTGTGTATATATGTATGTGCATGTGTATGTGTGTGGTTGCAGGGGTCGACACTCAGCTCCTGGCCCCGCCTCTTCACTGAGTGCTACTAGGTCCTCTCTCTTCCTGCTCCATGAGCTTTATCATACCTCATCTTAAAGCTATGTATAGTTCCTGCCTCCACTACCTCACTTGCTGGGCTATTCCACTTCCTGACAACTCTGTGACTGAAGAAATACTTCCTAACATCCCTTTGACTCATCTGGGTCTTCAACTTCCAGTCGTGACCCCTTGTTTGTGTGTGTGTGTGTGTGTGTAATCTTTGACAAACACCTAGCAATATGTACTTGGTTTCCCTCAAACCTCAAGTACTGTGTGTATATATATATATATATATATATATATATATATATATATATATAATATATATATATATATATATATATATATATATAAACCTGCAGACTAGCAACTGCTACTTAATAAACACAGACACAGTGAAACGTAGTTGAGGCTCCTGGCTGGTTCAGCGCCAGCAAGGCAAGTTGGCCACACACGCTGCTGTTGCTGTTGCTGCTGCTGTTGTTGTTGCTGCTTTTTCTGCTGTTGCTGCTGCTGTTGCTGTTGCTGCTGCTGCTGCTGCTGCTGCTGCTGCTGCTGCTGCTGCTGCTGCTGCTGCTGTTGCTGCTGCTGCTGCTGCTGCTGCTGCTGCTGCTGCTGCTGTTGCTGCTGCTGCTGCTGCTGCCGCCGCCGCCGCCGCCGCCGCCGCCGCCGCCGCCGCCGCCGCCGCCGCCGCCGCCTCAGTATCTTACTGAACAAACTTAGTGGATGATAGTGTTGGTGACGCTCAAACTAGGACCACACTTGAATAAGCTTATTAGATATTGCTGGTAATACATTGACAAACATTTCACTATGTTACACTGCTTTAATAAGCAGCTACTTCTAGAAACAAGTGATATTGTTAAGTAGTAGAGAGAGTGGATGAGTGTGACATGTGTTGTAAATAAGACCGCACCTTGAGTGAGAACCTCTCATCTCTCTTGTTTTTAAGAGGAAACTAAACAACTACGCTCAGCTCGTACATTATTTGTCAGATTTTGATTGCTATGTAGGCTTGCGGGGTACTAACAACAACAGCCTGTTTACCCAGGTAGTAGACAAGGAAGTTAGGACTTAGGCTGGGCAGCGATAGTAGAAGAATCTGTCACATGTTTGTGTCACAAGTACACCGCAAGTATGTGACAGGTATGTGTAGTGTGTTTTGTAGACTTATGATCCAGCATCGTGAACAAAACGGTTGCAAGTAGCCAGAGGAAAAAAATATTGATTGCAACAAAACACTTGAGTTAACACATTTTAAGATGGTAAACTTACTGTACACCGTGTACGTCAAATCTATATTGGAGTATGCAGCACCAGTATGAAACCCACACCTAGTCACCCACATCAAGAAATTGGAGAAAGTGTAAAAGTTTGCAACAAAACTTAACCTCTCCTCCATGAGGAGAGGTTAAGGGAACTGAACCTGAAGACATTGGATGACAGGAGGCTTAGGGGGGGAACATGATAACGACGTATAAAATACTGAGAGGAATTGACAAAGTGGGCAGGGCCAGAATGTTTCAGAAATGGGGCACAGGAACAGGGGATCACAACTGGAAGTTAAAAAATCAAATTAGTCTTAGGGATGTTAGAAAGTATGTCTTCCGCCTTTAGAGTTGTCAGGAAGTGGAACAATCTAGAGAGTGAAGTAGTGGCTGGATCCATACATAGCTTTAAGAAGAGGTATGATAAAGCTCTTGAAGCAGGGAGAGTTGCCCTGTAGTAACTAGCGAAGAGGCGGGGGCAGGAGCTATGAATCGACCCCTACAACCACATATTGGTGAGCGCGCGCACACAGACGTTTTGAAGAAGATAGTAAGAAAATGATGCTTGACAATCTTAAATGAAGATAATTTGCAGAAAACTAGCAGTGATTTAAGGATGGAAAATCCTACCTTACAAATTTGCTGAAGCTCCATGACAGAGTCACAGAGATAAAACAAGAAAGACAGGGTTGAGTGGACTGTTTCTTTTTGGACTACAGGAAAGCATTTGATGAAGTATCACGCCAGAAATGGTCGAGGAACTAGAGGAGCAAGCAGTAGGTCAGGAAGCTCCAGAATGATAGAAGGCAGAGAGTAACACTAAGGTGTTTGAGGATAAGATGTCAGAATGGGACAGAGTAACTAGTGGGGCTCCGCTAGGATCAGTATTAGGACCCCTACTCTTCCTAATATATGTGAACGACCTATCAGAGGGACTTGAGGAAAACCTCAACAGACTACATTTATAGTCAGACAAGTGGCTGCTAGAGTTTAACCCGAGTCTGGACAAGATCAGGGTAGACCAAACATAGAGTACAACATGGATGAAGAGAGAGGCTGTAAATATCAGGCAGAACAAAAAGGATTTCGGGGTAGATATAACACCAAGCATATTACCAGAAATACCCACAAGCCATATGACGTCAGCAGCATGTGCAAGATTAGCAAATCTCAGAAAAGCATTCAGGAACTTGAATAAAAAATCTTGTAGACCCTTATATACGACATATGCTAGACCAGTCACTGAGTACGGAGGACCAGCATGGAGGCGATGCTGGTCTTGAAACTGTCCTGACGACCTTGGAGGAGAGGTGACCTGTAGTCGCTTCTGGAGGTTAGCAGCCCGATCCCAGTCCAGGCCTCCTGGTTGCAGGCCTTATTGATCATGTTGTTGCAACCCCACTACCCGCAGCGCAACGTATGCACCACAGCCCAGTTAATCAGGAACTGATTTGAGGGATTTGCCGAGTTCCTTCTTGAAGACAGGGATTTGTTGGTAATCCCAATTATGAACATTAAAATGGTATGAAATACCGACAGATTGTTAGGTAAGACACATATGCAACAGTTAGGTATCTTTATTTCGAAACGTTTCGCCTACACAGTAGGCTTCCTCAGTCGAGTACAGAAAGGTTGATAGAAGCAGAAGATACTTGAAGACGATGTAATCAGTCCATCACCCTTAAAACCACCTCAAAACTTTAAGGGTGATGGACTGATTACATCGTCTTCAAGTATCTTCTGCTTCTATCAACCTTTCTGTACTCGACTGAGGAAGCCTACTGTGTAGGCGAAACGTTTCGAAATAAAGATACCTAACTGTTGCATATGTGTCTTACCTAACAATCCCAATTATGCTTGAAGGAAGGGTGTTGAAGAGTCATGGTCTTTTTACACTTATTGGATTCTTTGTATAGTCATTGCTGCATTGCTAAGCCTCTTGCGCTCACACGAATATATTTCAGTTTCCAGTTTTGGGACTAATCCCTCCAGAATCTTCCAGGTGTAGGTTGTAACGTATCATTCTCTCCTACGTTTTAAGGAGTACAGTTCGAGGAACTTCAGGCGTTCCCAGTAATTTAGGTGCTTGATTGAGTATGTGCGAGCTGCGAAGGTTTTTCGTACATTTTCCAGCTCACCAGTTTTGCCTGCCTTGAAGGAGGCCGTTACACAGTAATACCCCAATCTAAAGAGAGAGAATGGGTGACCCAAAGAATATCATCATTGGCTTGGTATCGCTTGTTTGGAAGTGTCTAGTTATCCAACATATCATTTTACTTCCAGTTGCGATAATAACATTAATGTGCTCCTTGAAAATGAGTTGTTCTTAAATTATCACTCCCAGGTCTCTCGCATTACAATTACGTTCTGTTGTCTTTTACTTCGAACTTTTTTTTATTTCCTCAATATTCTGATAATGTTTCGAGAGGAAATTGGACACGTACCTATTTTAAGTGCCAGATCAACCAGGCTGTAATGGATATGTGGACCAGAAGGCAGCCGGCAGTAAGAGCCTCGTTCATCAGGAAAGCACCAGAAAATCCTGGCTGAGGGCCGTGCTGCGAGAGTAGGAAAATTTTCGAAGCCTTCAAAGATATATCAAGGGTATAACGAGTAACCGAAATTGGTTCTCACTGAACATCATGTTGTTGTTAGTAGCTTACTGACAACAATTAGCCATTGTTACGAGGATCATCATCTCTACCAACATGTTTCGATCAGCGACGTCTTCCCCTGACTGTTTGGTCAGTCAGGCTGTTAGTGCTCGCGGTGCCTAGTCTGATGTAGGCCGATCAGAAACGTTTGCAGGAACGTAGAAAGTTCTTTCATGTAGAGAGTAAGGGATCTCTCAGTTATTCCTTGCTTACCTACAGCCTAGGCTGAGGGATCATTACCTCGTCTTTTGTATATAGTTCTACAGTCATCACATGTCCTTGTATTGATAGTCACTGGATGTCGATACGTCTGCAAATAAGTTACCCAGATGCAGCACATTGTGTCGGATTCTTCAATTTAACTACTTAAAATACATCAGAGGAAGTGTACTTGAGTTGAATTGTTTGTTTGAGTTGAAGTTTACTTAAAGATAATCTGCATTCTTCAGTGTTTGTTGACAAATAATCGAACTAACTTTCTCTGTTAGATGTCTAAATTTGTTTATTTACATGTATTTAAAATATGGGTCAGGTGAGTGGTTGGCTAGACCTTGTTTATGATGGAACTCTGTTAGTGGGGTAGCGGGATAACTGTGCCATGAGGTTATCATTCATACTGACTTATAAGATAGTAGGGGTATGCAGTTGATTTTGCAGTGACTGAAAAATAAAACATAGGCAAGAAAGTAGTTTTGTTAAGACTGAGGAAGATAGTATGATTATGTAAATGAGTTAAAACCTGTATGAGTGTACATATTAGATGCATGAAAATGATAGTATTCAACTGCTGTGGTGTTGGAAATCAAGCTCTTCGCGTATTGTATTTTTGTTTTGTCTGTACCAGCTAACACATCAGATTGTTAATGTTGAGAACCACTAGTTGGTACCCCCTCGTTGACCAGGCCAGTCCAGGCATCTTCCTCCCTGTAGGTATTCACTGTTGAAGGTCTTCCACTGAGGTCACCCTGGCCTCACTGAGGGCCTCACACTGAGGTCACCCTGGCCTCACTGAGGAGAGTCCCTCACCACTACAGCTGGTACAGGTGGCTGTCATGGCACACACACATGTCAACATTACAACAAACATTATACATACATAAAATACTCAAACCGTGCTGTTCGAATGTATGCCAGAAAAAATATATTAACACATGGGAAATACTAGCATTATTGATCACAAATTTGCACACTGAAATAACTCCTTACGAGCGTGGCAGGACTGGAACAATAAAAATGTTGAAGAGCGGGGATGCAGCAAGTGCACTCAAGAGATGTCTCAGTAGCTGAACGTTTTTCCTTTGTATATAAGAAGAATTACCAACACTCCTAATTGATTTTCAAGAGCGAACTTGACTAGTTCCTGATCAGCCAGGCTGTGATGCTTATCTTAGTACTGTGGTGTAGCAGCGTACACTACGACTGATTAAACCATCAGTCAGGAGGCCTGGTGCTGGACCAGGCTACTGGTACGGTGACCTCCAAAACCCTCAACAGGTAACTGGTAACTGTACCTCAACCCAGGCAAGAGGTCTAGTAACTGTACCTCAACACACACAAGAGATCTTTTAACTGTACCTCAAAGTACCCAAGAGGTCTGGTCGCTATACTGCATAATCTTGTAAGGTAGAGGAGCTGTAGCTTAACTACTAGTCATTATTTCTAGCTTAACTACCGTACGTCAAGATACTACAGTTGAGGCGTACAACGAGTACACTAAGAGACAACTTAAAACTTTTCAACATTCATATGTAAGGAGAAAAGCAACAGACCCTCGGTTATCTACAGCGATCTTGATAAGTTCCTGAAACAAGTTCCTCATCAGTCACGTTGTGGTGCCCAATGGAGCGCATTCAGGCTACCAACTAAGAGCTGGGTTTGGATTTATATTTTTTTTACGATACCCCGAAATTTTTTAGTTAACATTTTGAAAAAACTGTGC
>NC_069482.1:25141767-25164432 GCF_026875155.1 Cherax quadricarinatus
GCAGAGCCGTATTCAGACTCATGTACCTGGTAGTCCTGGGGGGTCATAATGAGGGTACAGGGTGAATGGGGTTTGGGCTGCGATGCGATCAGCCCTCACACTGCAGTCAGTATGAGCTGCTGTGACTCCTGAGATCTTACAATTGATACATTGTTTAGCAACAGTCTGTTGCTGTTTGATCATATCATAACACCGTTCAGAAGGATGAGCATTGGCACACACTGCACACCATGTGACTTAGATGGGCATTTCCTGGCAATGTGGCCCCAGCGTTGACACTTATAACATCGACGTTGAGGAGGTCTGTACAATGCAATGTAATAGCGTCTGTTGAGGCTGCGCGGAGTGAATATAGCGTGGCAGAGTCCCCGGCCAGTCCACTCAGCTAATATCAGACCGTTGGAAAGTCGACGAGGGCTTGCACCTTGCTCTGACACCAGATATTGAGGATTCAAGTGCTTGTTGATGTTATAGATGACAATAAGCACTTTATGTGCCCTTGGTGGGGCTGCTCGGAGTTTGATGTTGGCATATTCGCGAGTGAGAAGTTTGTCTATAAATGCTGATTCATTAGGCACAAAGACGTAGTTATCCTCATCATGGACAAACTTGATCGTTTTCTCTAGGTTGTCTGTACTAGCTTCGAAAACCAGTTACACTTGGTCTCTTGATCAGTGTTGTTAGGGAAATCTAACCTGACAGCTTTGGGAGGGTGTGCGCCCACTGTATTGCTTTCAGCAAGCTTTCTCTGGAAGCCCGTCTTTTTTTCTGAGCCTGTTTACTAAAATATGTTTCAAATCTGCCTTCACCATCATCTACGTCAACACCATCAGCTATACTCATAGCTGACAGGAGTTTCACACTGGCGATGGGCTAAAGGATACCGGTGAATAGAAGGGACAAGGAAGGGATATTCACCTCGCTAGACACAGGCAATATGGGTGTAGTGGCCTGCGGGTCGCAGTGCGATTTTTCAAGGTCATTCACGGGGCCACAGTCGTCTCGAGAGTTACCAATATTGCACTACTCGTTAATTACTCCAAACCCACAGCACTTAACACAGCTAGCACACGTGTCTAGGAATGACAGACAAATTTTCACTGTGGACAAACAAATCAGCACAAACTTAATATGTTATAGATGAACCTCTGGCTTGTTACAGTTAAAAAGCCGTCTCCAAAGGAGTTACCAGGTACTAGCCTTTCAAAACGGAAAACTAATTCCAGTGTTTCACTAGGTATATCCCCAGTCACAACTCACACACAAGAGTTCTCACAACACCGAAGGTACGGCCGGAACACTGTAGAATGTTCACAAAGGCATTCTGGGATTCAGAACAGATGTAACTGCATGTAACTTGGCCTTCACTGGCTGGCTTGGAGTGCTGTTTATCCTGGATCGGCTAAACTCGCCCTTATCCCATATGTAGATAATGGCGACGAGCTAAGGGATACCGGTGAATAGGAAAGTCGATGAAGGGACATTCACCTCACTAGACACATGCAGTATGGTAGCACAATGTCCTAAGTCAGTGAAATCCACTCGTGCAAATAGTTACAACAAACCTGCAGCACTTAACACTTTTAGCACACGTATGACAGAAGAATGTTCACTTCTGTGGTGAATGCACTTAGCACAAAACTTACTATAGTTTATAGGTGAACCTCTGGCATGTCCCACTTAAAAAGTTAGTACTGCAATGCTCATTAAATTGTTCTTAACTAAGCCACTACAGGAAACACTGGTACGCCAGCAGCACTGTAGAACGTATACGTAGACATGCTGGGGGTCAGGAGCTGTAACTGCAGGCTGCCTTAGCTTGTCCTGGCTAGCTTGGAGTGCTGCTTTCAAGCTTGCTTGAATGTGCTTGCTAAGCCCTTGTCAACCACTTGGATATTTGATTGTAGCAGGCAGGTAGGCACACAGGAGACATATTCGTAAGATGAATTGGTGCGGCACAGAGGGCTGACATGGGGACTCAACATTTACGTGGTCTGGCAAAAACCGCCTCTAACCAAAGTAAATAGAGGGGAATGGCTAGTTCCAAATCGAGGAAGGGGGGAGACAGGGAGGGGGGGAAGGAAGGCCTCCTACCCACTTCAAATCAACTTTGTGTTCACTAGGTAATCACTGGGCACAGTTCACACAAAGATTCCCGCGCAATTTAGCTGTGCTCCAACCATATTTGTTGGGAAGATGATTAACGGGGGAAAAGCAGTTTTTGATATAAAGGGCCCAGACCTCACTCAAAACCCCACGTTTTCCCCTCCCCCCAATGGGACGGTCATTTCCAACATGGTACGTGGGGGGCAGGACCTATGCGGTTTTCCAAGGGTTTTTTTCAACCTCAAATGACTTTTAGGGACCCAATCCACCATTGACTACAAGATTTCAGGGCGCAGGGAATGGTAATTACCCCGGGCAACGCGTACGTGCCCCCTATTGGTGAGTAGATCAATAGCGGCGACCTTGCAAACGAAGACATTGCCGGACCTGTGGTGGACTCGCAGCCCCTGCTTTAAAGGTGGCGGTGAGGAACAAACAACGGATGGGGGGTGGGTTTTGTGGACGAGATAGTGATCGGGCACCAGGACTGCGTTTAGGGTTTTTAGTCCCCCCCCCCCAACCCTGTCAGGGTCTCTCCTTAAAAGGGGGCAAAGTCGGAGAAGGTTTTGGATTGGAGGGGGGAGTGTTAAGACTTTACCACCAGAGGGGGAGTTCATCAGGGGTTCTTTTGGGAAAGCCTTCCCAAAAAGTCGAGAAAGAAAGGGCTTATTTTTGGGAGCGCCTTGCAAAAACCTGGAAAAGAGGGGGAGGTTTTTTGAAGGTAAATTGCCAAAAATGGAAACGATTAGGGAGGGGGCACCCGTTTGGAGTTTCCCCTAAAAAGGGGGGGAAAAACTGGGGGTGTAAAGGGTTGGGAGGGGGTTTTTCCATGATAGACACCAAGAAGGGGGAAAAAAAATCTAAATGTTAACAAATTAACCGGAGAAAAAAATGAAAAGGGGAAAGGGGGGGTTAAATTTTAATAGGGGGGTGTATCGTAAATTTTTAATGGGTTATTGGGGATAAAGGGAAGAGGTTTTTTCGTTTTTCTAATTCTAATATTTGTGTTTGGGGCCAAAACAAAAGGGGGGTTTTTGGAGGGGCAGGTTTCGAATTTACCCCACCCCCTAAAAGGTTTTTGGAATTTTAAAAAGGGGAGACGACCCTTTGGGTTTTTTGAGAGAAGCAGGGGGGGGGAGGGTTTCTGGGGAAGGGTGGATGGGTAAGCGTGTGTCTTTTGTGAGTGTGTATGCCCCCGAAAATAAAAAAAAGGAAAAATGAATTTGTGGTGAATCTTGTGTTTTTTCTTTAAATGCACTGCCAAGGTGGCGATAGTTGGTGGGGACAATATGTTTTAACAGGGTGGCTATTTGGGCCCCCAAAAGGGGGTGGATATATGTCTGGGGCTCTTAGGGGTTTTTTAAGGGAGTTAGGTTTCGTTTGGGCCTTTTGGGGGGGCGGTGTGGGGGACTGAATATAGTTTGTTAAAAAAGTGGGGTTGCTGCAACTAGATATGTACCTTTCCAGGGAGGGATGTAAATCTTCAGTCTGTGAGGGTACAATGCAGACATAGGGAAGTGATGGGGAGGTTGGTGGGGGGGCTCGCGGACAATAAGAAGTTTTGGAAATTAAATATAAGTGTGTTTGGTGATGAGGAGGGGTTGGGGGTTTTTAGTCCTATGGAGGGAGCTTAGTGTGGGAAAAACAGGGGGTGGATGACATTGGACATGGGGGGATAGGCGCAAAAAGGAAAAGGGTTTTAAAAATTTTATGTGAGAGGGAAAACGTATTAAAATTTAAAATATGGACTGGCTAAATTTTTAGGATAGGTTTAAAAGGATGCTATGGGACGGGTGGGGGGGAAAAATTTTCCTATGATGAAAAGCTGAAATAAAGGGGAAAAATTTAGGTGGCAAAATGAAATTTAGCAAAAGGGGGCCGGGTGGAGGAATGCTTTGGGGCGACAAGCCTCACGTGTGTTTGCGGCATCAAAAGCAAAGCAGGGTGACACTATACCATTTTAGAGGTAACGGAGATGGTGGGGAAATTTTAAAAGTAGGGGAGGAGAACAACCACGAAGGGGGTGGTGCGTAGCGGAGGCTTGGTACGAAAGTACTGGGGCAGTGGGGGGGGGGGTGTGGGCGTTTGGGCAAGGGTGTACATGTGACTGTAATTTAGGAAAAAGTGATCGAAAGGCTTTGGGGGGACTATTACGGCAGAGGAAAAGAGAAGCGTTAAAGGGGGAAAGAGGAAGGGGGGAAAAATCCCGGGATTTACGGCTCCCGTAAATTTTATTTACAACATTGGGGGTTGATAAAGGAATTTATAGTTAGGTTATTTAATCGTATGAAGGAGAAGGGTAAGTTGGGGAGAAGCAGGAAACAGCAGTTGTAGTGTTGGTCCCGAAGGTCAAGGGCAGCCCACCCTTCGGGAGTACCGAGCCATATCACTGATGTGTGCAGACTATAAGGTGTTTGCAAAAATTGTAGGTAATAGGTTCAAATGTGTTGTGGGGAGGGTGGTGTCAAAATCTCAGTTTGGGTTGCCAGGAAGGTCGATGATTGAAGGACATGGGATACTGAGAAAGTTTTGTGAAGCTAAGGGTGGGGTGGAGGGGCGGCTTTGTTGGCTCTAGATTGGCAGGGAGCATATGATAGAGTGGAAAGGGGAGCTTTGCAGGTTATACTTAGGAGACAGGGTTTTGGGGAGGAATAGTCGAGTGGGTAAATACTTGTACAAGGGGACGAAAATGAGGATACAGATTAATGGGTGTATGGGGAGGGAAATTGCAATGGGAAGAGGCCTTAGACAGGATGCCCCATGTCCCAAATATTGTTTGTGTGTTTCCAGGACCCCTTTTATAGAATGGTTGACCGTAGCTTATGTACGCCATGTGAGGGAAGTGTGGGGGGTGGGAGGGCCTGGCCGGGGTTAATTGGATATGTTGACGACACCACTGTTCTCATTCGTGAAGGGATGTCAATGGGAGTGTAGGACGAGGTGGTGCAATTATTGGAAGTGCCACGGTATGCAGGTAAAATACTGCGAAGTCAAGGTGCATGGGGTTGGGTTCTTGGGTGGGGGTGTGGGGGGAGATGTAATGTTGTTAAAGAATGGGGCGGTGTCTTTAAAGATTTGTGGTATTATTTATAGGGATGACATGGTTGCGCGCGCGGAGAAAACTCGGATAGGTTATTGGGAAGGATCGTGGGGCGTCTAGTGTGTCTGAGACCCCAGCACCTAACTCTGATACAGCGAGTGATAGTCGTGAACATTTTATTGTAATAGTAAGGTTTGACATGTTGCAGCTGTGTTCCCAATTACAGGACAGCGATTGCGGGGATACTAAGACGGGTGTACAAATTTTTGTGGGGTTCACGTTGTGATTGGTTACGGAGGGAAGTTGTAATGTTTACCTGTAAGTCAGGGTGGGTTGGGGTTGATGGATTTGAGACGGAGGGCTAAATGTGTGATTTATTAAATGGAAGTGTTGCGTGAGGGTGTGAACTAGGGGCGTTTGGGAAGGATACACGACAGGCTGGGTATGTGGTATCGAGGAATGGAGTTGAGGAATGTGAAATAGTTTTGAGGGCTGTGATGTTGGTTAGGGAACTGAGAAAGGTTCGTATAAAGGGTTTTGTGTAGGTTACTTGTAGGTAGGTGCGTTGTCCCAGTTGAGGGTTTGTTCCCCATGTATGCGTGGAAATTTTTTTGGGTTTTAGATTTAGTAAAAGAATTTAAACCCCTGGGGCCCGCGGGGTGATTGGTTTTTTCCCGGGGCATGGGATCCCCATTTTGTGAGATACACGAAACAGACGGGTTTGAAAGAGGGTGGGGGGGGGGGGGAAACTGGGGGGGATAACAGCGCCAAATGTATTTTAAAATTTTTGTGAAGGGAAGAGGGGGTTAGGTGCTGGTTAAGTGGGTTTGGTACAGAGGGGGGGGGGCCGGGGGGTGTCGTTTTGCGTCCTAAAGCCCAGAAAAGGGGGGTTTTAGACGAGGGTGTCATAAGAGTTTTAAAATTTATATCAGGGAAAGATTATAAAATACATGCGGGGGTGATGAGGGGGAGAGGGGATAGTGAAGAGCAAGGGAAAAGGTTTTTGGCGGTAACGTTCTATCGAACATTTGTCTTTAACAGAATTTGTAGGGGAGGAGGGGGGATCGGGCCCTTTTCTCAGAGGGGAAAGAATGCGAACTTTGGGGATTCCGGAAATCTGTATTGAAAATGAGTGAGAAGGGGTTTTTCCATTTTTTGGAAGGGAGTCGGGGGGAAAACAGGGGGCTCGCCTCCCGGGGGGGGGGGTCGGGGAAGTTTTTAAAATTTTTTTTATTTTAATATGTTTATTATGCACCCCATCCCTTTCCTTTGGGGAAAGTCAAAAATTACCAGAGGTAAAATTGGCCCAAAAGGGACTGGACTCCAAATTTCCTTGCCCGCTAAAGGCAATTTTCAGGGTAATAAAACCACAATTTACAAAGGTAATGAACTCCCCAATTTTCCAAAAGGTAAGGAACTCAAAATTTAAAAAAGGGTAATAACTCAAAATTTTAAAAAGGGAAAATGAACTCCCCGGGTAATTTCTGGTCAAAATCATAAAAGTTAAAAAGGGTATTTCCAGATTACAGGGGTAGGGTAAGGGGCCGGGGAAACGGGGCCCCAAAAAGTTTTGATGTGAAACTAGGTCCCAAAGGAAAAGAGCTCACAATTACAAAGGTAATTTTCTGTAGAAGGGGTTTTCCTTACGTTTATACTTTGGCTAAAATCATAAACCAAATTAAGAGAATGGGGCAATTCACACTTCCACACCCCGGCCCAAAAATTTAAAATAAAGTTATTGGTGCAAATATTGATTTTGAGTCACAACACCAAAACCACCCCAAAACACACACACAACACCCCCTCACCCACACACACACACCCCCACACCCCCACACCCCCCCTTTTATTTTAATATTTTTTAAGCACCCCAAAACCCATCCTGGGGGCGGTAGTCAAAAGATTACAAAGGTACAAAAATTTTGGTTCCAGTGCCCGGGCCCCCAAAATTTAGATAGCTAAACTATTTTCAAAGGTAATGAACTCCGGGTAAAATCTGGCCCATAATCCGGGAAAGTTACGGGGTTTAATGAATCGGGCTTCACTCCATACAGGGTTTTACATCTTGAAAAAATTTACAAAGAATGAACCACTGAAAACTCCACCCGGTCAAAATTTTGAAGATTTAAAAACAAAAATTTAAGGGATCAAAAACACCCACACTAGCGCGCGCGCGCACATACACACACGGGGGCACCGAAACCGGACAGGTGAAACACGACGTACAAATAAATTTATACACCCCAAGGACACCACCCCCCCACCCACACCCCCAAACACACCCCAACACCCAAAAACACACCCCCTACCCCAAACACCCACACACACACCCCTCAAAAACCAACCCACACCCACACCCCCTCACCCCACACCCACACCCCACACACACACACCCACAAAAAGCCCCACACACCCACACACCACCCCACAGGGCAACACACACCACACACCCCACAGGCACACCCCACACACACCCTCACACACCCCCCACACACCCCCACACACACCCACACACACCACCCCACACACACACACACACAAACACCCAAAACCCACCCCCCACACACACCCCACACACCACCACCCCACACACACCCCACACACCACACACACACACACAAAACAAAACACACACACACCACACATGCACAAAAGCACACATGTGGTAATGCTTTATTTACAGCTGGGAAAGTCGGGGTTATTCTCCAGAAGGGTCTGCAATTTTCCCAAACTGTGGAAAAAAATACTTACCCCTTTTTTGAACACTTCTGAGTGAGTTTTTTCAAATTTCATTAATTTTATCAAAACTCCATACATAATACCAAGGTGTGCAATAATCCACGGGCAAAGTTTACATTTCTTTTGGCTACATCTGGGGGTGGTGATTTAACCCCCAAAAGATACGGTAACCCACCCGGGACCCGGGGCTTAGTGACACCCAAAAGTCTGCTTTTTTTTTGGTTGGATCACCATAGACATGTGGCTCCCCGCATTTTGGGAAGGGAAAAGAGGGCTGCCCGGTGTCAACCCTCCCTATGTTTTAAACCCAAATTAAAGCCATTTGAAGTTATCTTTTCGGTTTTAAATTTGATTCTCACTTGCTAAGGAAAACCCAAGTTTTGGGGTTAATCTCCCCCCAAATTTGAAAGCATACGCAAACCCTTTTTTATCAGCATCTGCCTCTAAGACCAAGGGTTTGGGGGGGCCCGCGGGCCCCCTCGCCCTCCCGTCCAAAATTCTACCTTATCTATGTTTTGGTTTGAACAAGCTTCCCACAATTTATATTTAAAGGGGAGTTGGGCTTTTTGGGGATGACAGAGAATCAGTTAAAATTTAAAGGGTAAACCCCTTAGAACATGGACACTTTTGAGTGAAAGGGAGAAAGGCAAACAGTTTTTTTTGGAAGGGGAGGGGCCCAAAATTATTGATCCCTTTTCCAATTTTTTTATGAGAGCCATCCCCCTTGGACAACAGCAGCACCCCACTGCACCAGGGGACTGGTGAAAAAAACCATCGACGTAAAATTTGTGAAAGATTGTTCTGTGTGACAAATTTATCAATACGTTTAAAGGGCTTTCATTTTTGGCTTCAAGACGAAAGCTTTGGTTGTATTTAAGAATTTTTTTGGGGGGAAAAATGGAAAAGGGTTTAAGTTTGGGAAATGGGTAATATCCCATGGACCCAGGAAATTTTCTCGGTTGCCCCAAGGGGGTATAGTTTCATTGGGCGGGTTCTTTCGGAGGGTGGGGGTTCCGGGGGGGTTTTTTTTCCCCAACCCATCCTTGGGTTTTTTAATTTTGGGCTTAGGAAAGTTTGGAGGGCTTCGTGCGGGGTTTTAAAGGGGGCCCTACCCCTTTAAGCTATTAAACCCCAATAAGGATTTTTTCTTCGTAACACGATTTTAAAAATTGTTTGGGAAAATTTATTAATTTTTTCCGCATTTTTAAAAATTTTTGGGCAGTACAAAGGGCACCTGGGATGATCCCCAATTGTTTCCTTTTTTCCCGTTTTTCCAGCCCCCCCAAGGCTTCCAGTCAGACACGAGTGCAAGTAGGGGCGCGCTTAATAAACCCAAAAGATTAATATAAGCAAGATAAAACTTTTCAAAATTTTAACTTTACCCTTTCCTTTGGGGAGGGAAAACCCTTCCCCCAACTCAAATTGCTCCACCCTTTTCCCTTTGTATTGGCAAAAAAAGTCCCCTTTACAACGGGTTTTCCAAGAGGGGAAAACCTCAAAGCCTAAAAACCCCTGTATTTTGCTTACAAAATTCTAAAGAAAACCCATCATGCAACGGGACTGACAACTGTGCCTCTTTTGCCGAGGGGGAAAGGGGCCCGTTAGTATCTTTTTTTATCCCCTGAGATTTTTAAACCCCGGGTCCTGACACGAGCTAAAACATGATTAAAAATTTTTGGGTGTTGGAAACCCGGTAGTTTTGAACTTTAGTCATCAGCAAAACTAACCATAAAATGAGGGGGTGGCTAGGCAGGCATTAAGTAAGGCAATTAATAAAAATTTGTTGAAAAGGGGGGGACTAAGCACACCTCCCTGGGGGGTTCCTAATTCAAAATCTTTAGTTCCACTTCTATTCCCGGGAAACAACACAGACAAATTTTCTGTTGGACAGGAAACCTTTAATCCAGCGGAAACCATCCCCAAACACCCTTTCCCGGCAATTTTCACTAATGATTACATGCCCTTTTGGGGCTACATCAAAAGCGGTTTTAAGGGCCCAAGGAACATAGTGAAAGGACTTCAGTGTGCAAGGAAAAAGGGGGTAAGAAATTTATCACAAAATCCTTCCATGCATAAAAGCCATCCCAACCCGGGGTGACAAAATTTCCCTTTAAACCCCCTGTGCAAAAAGACGATTAAGAATCACCCTTTTCCCCAAATTTTTTAAACACAAGCAGCTAGTAAGGGATTTTGGGGCGAAATGATTTTTGTTGTTTGGGGTTTTGGGAAATGGGAAAAATTTGGGCTTTGGTCCTTTGATTTAGGGAGCTCCCCATGACAAAAACCCCGTTATAAAAAATTCCCAAGAAAAGGGTTTAAAACCTGGAAACTCGACACAGCAATCTGAGAAATTTTGTAAGTAATACCTTCCTCACCAGGCGACGTGGTTGCCCTTATTAGTGCTGCATCAAGGCATAAATTTTGAAAAGGGAAGTTTCAGTCAACTGGGCCCTTTCTGAGCATAAAGCAAAAAAATCTCTCCCTTGCATCATTTTGCCATTAATTTTCCCCCTTTGTGTACGGGGAAGACTGTCATAGCTAGATGTACAGCCCAAAACCCTGGCTAACTCTTCGCCCTTGCAAGGGATAGGGGGCGCGAAAACTGCCCAGTTCTGTTACCCTTAATTCCCATTTTGCCCTCCAACCCGGGTAAGTGGGGGGTGACATTTTAGACCATTTACAAAATTTTTCCCAGTCTGTTTGCCGCAGCTCTGTTTATAAAGCTCTCGGGGAGCAGGGAAGGGCATTTTTTGGGAAAGGGTTTAAAATTTCAGGGGGACCCATGGTTTTTATAGGCTAGGGCCCATCCCGCAGCAGTACGTTTCAATGGGTTTGAAGTTTTGAATCATTTAATAGGGAGGGTTTTATAAGACTTTTATTATTTTGGAAGTCATTTGGATTTAGAGGGAGTAAGGGGGTTTTTTGAGGCGGGTCTAAGAATTCTGAAAACTGCTCACAAGGTCATTGTTAAAAGTCTCGACAGAGGTACACCATAGGAAATACCAGTCAGTCACAAAGTGGGAACAAAAGTCATCATGTTGATCAGGGGGAAAAATTAAGACGTTTCCGTTTTAATATCCCCACCAGGGAGAATATATTACCCAAAACTAGAGAGGTTAGCCTTTGGGGAAAAAACAGACGCCATATCTTTTTCCAAAGGAAAACTCACAGCTGGGGAGAAGTATTTTTGAAGCCAAGACACGAACAAGGACACCTCCATAGATATTTGGGGGGTTTAAGGTCCCTACAAGTTTCACATTATATCATGACTTTTAAGAGGACAACAGTTTTATTTTCCATTACGATTACCAAACTGAGAGTTTTTTCCCAAAGCTTTTTTGTCTTGCATTAAACACCCAATAAAGAAATAGGTTCAGACTGAGCACAAAATTGGGGGCTCCAAGTAAATTTAAACTTACACAGAGCGTACAAGTTTAAAAAATTTTAGAGCAGGTTTTCCCAATTTAAATCCCAAACACCGTATACTGTACCCCCCTGGGTTTCCCTTTTGTGCAAAAAGTTGATGGGGAAATGATTTTTGAATATAAAGAACACAAAATTAGTAAATTTGGGGTTATTTGGGAACAAAAAGATGGCAATTTTGGGGTTGGGATTTTTCAGGGGCCCCGACTCTTGTAAAACACACAATATCAATGGGTTCAGGGTTACTTTATGAAACAGGTCAGAAAATCTTTTTCTAAAGGAAAGCAATATTTTTCCCAAATTAAAAAAGGATATTTTTTTTACAATTTTGGTTTTCCCTTTTAAAATCCAGGGATAGTTTTTTTAAATTTTTCACAAAACGAAAAAACTTACTTAAAAAAACAAACGACATAATCAATATCAAAATCACAGTAAATTTTCCCTTTCCATGAGCCCCCTAAGTGCACTTCCATTGGGGAGGAAACCCCTTGGGGGGTCTTTTTACACGAGGTCCCCTGGGGCCTTTGTCTGTGAATGTAGGAAGGGGACACATCCCTCGCACTCAAACCCCACCCTTTATTACACCATCACTATCATTCCCATGTATCACTTTTCCCCCATCATTATGACCATGTACATACACCCCTTATCAACAACCGGTCATCTCCACACTCATACTATCAAAACATTACACTCATCAGGTTGCCCATCTTTATGGGCCTTTACTGCCTTAACATCTTTACTGTGAAAATTTTAAACAAACCCCTTTTCAGTTCATTTGTTTTTGTGATTTTTTAACACCACTGCAATCATCAATTTTTTCCAAAAAACCCCCAAAAACTCATTTTTATAAAAGGGGTGACTATCTTTTTGGTTTTATGTACTCATTTTTCAAACCCCTGTAAATTTTTTCCCGTTTTTGGGGTCAAGTTGTTTTTCAAAAACCATTTGGGTTTCTTTCTCCAGTACTGTTATTTCGCAGCTTCATTTTTTGTAAACCCCCCCACAAGACTAAACGGCAACAGGAAGTAATTTAAAATCCCGATCAGCTGAAATCAAAGGGGCTGCTTTAAAAGCTGACCAGCCAGAAAAATGGTGTCAACAAACCCGCAGCATTTCTAGTGTTGAAAAGCAGACGTATCGTTTCTCTGTTTTATGTCCCCCCAGAGTTTTCCCCCGGGTCAACCATAATTTTTCTGAGTTCAGGCAAGGGGCAGTATTCAGACTGAAGTATCCCGGGAGGCCTATTGCCCCTTAAACAAAGGGGGGGGATTTGGGGGAGGCGGGAAAAACCGCGGGTGGGAGTGGGTCCGCTTTCGCCCTGCCCGGCAGCATGACACTGTGAACCCGGGGGTCTTAAAAATTTATACATTTTTAATCAACGGCTGGTGTTTTTTTGGCCCTAAACATGCACTGGTGAGAAAGGGTGGGGCCCTTGGGACACACTGCACCCATGTGACTTTTGGGTGAGCATTTTTCCCAAACAATGTGGGCCCCAGCGCTGCACTTGTAGCATCTACGGTGAGGTCTTTTTAAAAAAGGGTATTTTGTAACTCCTGTTAAGCGGGTTCACGAGAGTAGATATAGAGGTGGAGTCCCTTTTACCAACCACTCAGCCATATCAGATCATTTTTGGGAAATCGACGGGGGGTTTTCAAAATTGACTGACCCAAAAGGAATTTTGGACCCTGTACTTATTTCCCTTGTGGGTAAAAATAAGTACTTTTAAAGGGGAACTTGGGGGGGCAAACTTGGGGTTGGATGTTAGCATATTTTATGAGAAAAAGTTTTTCTATGAATGTTGGGTCGTTAGTAACAAAAACTAATTATCCTCGTCATGACCCAAAGCGAAACTGAAGGTTTTTTTCCCGGGTTTCTAATGAAGCTTTGTAAAACCACTAAAATTGACCTCAAACTCAGTGTTAGCAGGGAAAACAAGCCCCAACCAATTTTGCAAAAGGGTTTTTTTTTGCCCTCGTTGTTTTTGCAGCAAAAACTCCTTTGAAAACCTCTTTCTTTTTTTAAAGCTCCCTTACTTTTTAAAACTACGAATTCCCCCTTTTACCAAAACATTACTTGTTCACATCCCTAGTCACTTTTATTTCCCGCTGCTTGAGATGGAAGAGGGAGCCCGTTACTTTTTTGGGGGGGTGAAACCGCCTTTATTTCCCTAAGAGAGAAGGGAAAAGGGAAAGGGAAAATTCACCTCCAAAACACCCGGGAAAAAGGGTGTAGTGGCCCCGCGGGGCGCAGTGCGATTTTCAGGGGCTTCAATGGGCCCACCGTCGCCCCCGAGAGTTTCCCAAAACTTTTACTTTTTTAATTTTTCCCCCAGACCCCCAGCACTTAAAAAACTCTAACATTTTCTTGGAATGACAGACAAATTTTCCCCTACTTAAGAACGGGTTTTCCCCAACACCGAAGGTACGGCCAACACTGTAGAACTTCACAAAGGGAATTTTGTAACTTGGCCTTCATTTTGGGTGGGGGTTGGGGCGGGTGTTTAAACCTGATCAGCTAAACTTTGCCCCTTTTCCCATAGTAGAAAAAAGGGGACGAGTTAAGGGGGTACCGGGGAATAGGAAAGTCGAGGGAAAGGGGCATTCACCTCACTAGAAAACACGCATATGGGGTAAGTTTTGGGGAAAAGCGGGTTAAAGTGCCCCTTTTCAAGGCACCCCAGGGAGGCCAGAATTCCCCACTCATTTTAAAACCTATGAAGGAAAAAATGGCCCCAAATGTCCTAAGGGCATGAAATCCACCTTTTGTGCAAATAAATTAAAAACAAATCTGCACACTTAAAAACTACTACACAAACTTTCAATGTTTTATTGGAAAAACCCCGGCATGTCCCCCTTAAAAAGTTGTACGCAATTCCCCCCGTTTTTAAATTTTTTCTTAAATAAGCCCGGGAGGAAACACTGGTAACCGCAACACTGTTAAAAGTATACGTAAAACCCTGCTGGGCCTTCAAAAAAGCTGCTTTCAAGCCTTCTTGAATGTGCTTCTAAACCCGTTTCAACCACTTGGGTATTTGCCCTTTTTCAGGCAGGTAGGCACCCAGGGGACTTTCAAAGAAAAATGGGGGTGCGCACGGAGGGCTGACACGGCACTCAAGCATTTTATGGGGCTTTTTTAA
The DNA here is from genome assembly GCF_026875155.1 of Cherax quadricarinatus. Taxonomy (NCBI): domain Eukaryota; kingdom Metazoa; phylum Arthropoda; class Malacostraca; order Decapoda; family Parastacidae; genus Cherax; species Cherax quadricarinatus. Next base: position 25,156,215 of record NC_069482.1, read on the forward strand.
AAACCGCCTCAGACCAAAGTTTAAAAATTTGAAGGGGAATTGCCTGATTTTTCCCAAAACGAGGGAAAGGGGGGGAACAGGCGAGGTGGGGAGGGGGTAGCCTCCAAAAAACCAAATTCAAACAACATGTTTTTTGTTTCACTAGGTATATCACAGTCCCCCAAAATTCACCAAAATAAGAGTTTTTCCAAAACAGCAATTCAGCTGCGCTTCCCCAACCCAATTTGTTGCATGATAGTTTTTCAGTCGGGTGAGATAAGCATTCTGATATAGAAGGCCTAGGGCCCTTCCCCCTCAACACACACGTCCTCTCCCCTCAACCAACCCCCCCAGGCCTCACTGAGAGTGTTATGAATGGGGTTTGGGGAAAGGGTTTTCCCGGTTTTCATTGAGAATTTTTTGGGACCAGTTTTGGGGTGTAGACTCAAGGTCTCGTTATGTTTTGAATAACAAATTTTTAGAATGTAGGGATAATAAGTAGATTTTTTTATGTATAAATTTTGATGTGTAAACAGCCTGTATAACATGATTCTTGAGAAAATAAGTTATTTGCGACATTAAGTGGGGTTTTTAGTTTGTATTTTGTTACGTGCTGGGTTTTTTTGGGACGATGAATTTTTTTAATACTGTTTTGCCTTGTGCGTACAGTGCATCTTTATTAATGTGATTTTGTGAAAATTTTTTTGTGTAAAGGGTGGGTGTGTTGTGGGGATGTGTGTGGTGTGTAATATATAAATTATATCCCTTTCTATTGTAAATTTACCTTTTTCATGGGTCAGACTTTTGTAATACTTTATTTTATGCATATTGATTCTTTTTAAAGTTTTTTAATTATGGTCGTACCCTGATACCAGTTTTGGGGGTTAATGCAAGTTTCTTGATGTAATTTTTAGGGGGTTGGGGGGGGCGGGGTGGGGAATGGGGAGGGGGGGTTATGTTTCCCGGGGGGGGGGGAGATTTGTATATGGATCTTGGTTTTTGGGTCTTATGACCAGAGCTTTGGGAAGATGGGTAAGGAAGAAGGAGGGGTAGGGATGGAAATATTGGAAAAGGGTGGGAGGGGGGGGAGAGGTATGATATAAAAGGTAAGTGGCCCAACCATTTTGGGTGCAAATTAAAAAGTGTATGTGATTTAATAAGATATTCTTTAAGAGGTATAATCTAACCCATCAGAGCACATAGATATAATAGGTATATAACTACATGACTCTAAATTGGTAGTAATTAAAACAAGTTGCAATTTCTTTTTTTTTTTTTTTTTTTTTTTTTTTTTTTTTTTTTTTTTCCGCAGTTGCACAACAGAAAATTTATACGACAGGAAAGGCAATGATTTTCTGGCCAGTTTATAAGTTCTTGACAATAGCTTCTTAATGGTGGTGTCCAACAATAAATCAATAGCATAATTATACATTAGAAAGTTATTTAAAAATGTCTCCCTAATTGGGGGCGATGGTTTTCTCAGTATAACATAGAAGGGTTCCCGGTGGTATCCAATCTTCTTCGTCAGGTAAGTTACTCAAATCATGGTCGAGGGTAATCATCTTTATGAATAAAACGACGAACCCTCTGTGGAGAGTCATTCTTTGAGTCCTGTGAGGCGGAGTATTGATGGTGTAATCGGTGGTTTTATCACTTGTATAGGATGTTCTCTATCTGGCATGTATAGTTCTTGCATTGTATAAAGTTGTTTCTTTTTAGAGTGTCAATGCGTACATTTATGGCAGTAATGTCTTGCTGTGTGTGTAAATCTGCCATTTTAACTCGTCTCTCCTCCTGGTATCGGGAATAAAGCGAAGAGCTCTATTCTGGACCCTTGTAACCGTGCATGTTGGTCTTTGTTGTTAATGACATTGGGACACAAGGGTATTCAAATATAGGTCTTATTAACATTTTATACAGATGTTTTTTGACATGTTGAGGGGCTTGATTGAATCGAAAGAGTCTGCTAAGACCGGCTTTGGCTGTGTTGATCTTTTTAGTTACATGAGATGTTGAGTGGAGCAGCCTGTCTATTTCATATCCCAAGATCTTGTTAGGTTTTTAATGGCTACAGGTGTACCTCTGATGGAGATACCCCCTTTATCTTCGATGGTTGATGCAAAACATCCTATCGTGCTAACAAGGACCTTGTCAGGATTAGTCATAATTCTCCATTTCTTCTCCCAATTAGATGTTCGACGAAGTTCAATATTCATTTTTTCTATGACTCTCTCATACTTGTATTTTCCTGTTACTGAGTTGATGAGACGACATGAATAACATCATCTGCAAACTGTGTCACAATTGTGTCATTAAACTCTGGTTGAGGAAGGTCATTCACATAAATGTTAAACAGAAGTGGACTGAGACAAGAACCTTGTGGGACACCAGCCGTCGGTATAAAAGGTTCTGTCGACTTGCCATGAAAGGTGGGAATGATTTTTCTTTGAGTTAAGAAATTATAAATTACTCTGAGAAAAGTCCAGTTATGGTCTGGTAGGTCAATGGTTTGTATATAAGGCCATCATGCCATAAGCTATCAAAAGCTTTATGAACATCTCTGGTGGCAATTAAGGCAAGATTGCCCTGCTGTTTTAGACTTGCTACAGTGTCAAAAATAACATATTATTGCATGATTGGTACCTCTATGTGTTCTAAAGCCAAATTGTTTTTCAGTAAACAAGTGATAAACTCCATATAGTAATTCAATCTGTTGGAAATGACTTTCTCAAGAACTTTTCCAGTGACTTCAAGTAAAGATATAGGTCTATAGTTTCCCAGGTTGGTGGATATCTTTATTGGGCTTAGCAAGAAAGATCATTCTAGCAGTCTTAAAAACAACTGGAAAATGTCCTGAGGCCAAGATGGCATTAAAGATATTTACCAAGGACTGTTTGCAATTTCTAGGTAGGTACTTTATTTGTTTCATTGTTATTCCAGAGAGGCCAGGGGCTCTATTTCTCATTCTTCCAATAACCTGACTTATCTCTAGTAATGTAATAGGTCTAGTAAGCGGGTGGGTATCTTCAAGAGTTGAAGTATCGATGGTAGTAGTGGTTGTAGATCATCCAAGTTCCATCTCTCCATTCATTTACTAACTGATAATGATTATTATTAAATTGACGACTGTTATTGTGAGAGAGAATTTTCTCCCATACATCACCCATCAAATTAGCCTGGTCCTGTGGATCGTCAAGTTTAATTTCAACATCTTCATCATCCTCATCAGTGAAGGTATGAACTAGGTAGTTAGGAGCCTTGTGCTTTGCCCCTAAAAGTTGTCGGATCTTACTCCAAAATTTTGCTGGTTCACGTTTATATTGATTAGCTTGAAGAACTAGAAATTTCCATATGTCTCGTTTGTGTTGACTAATCATGTTAATTAATTCGTGCCTTAATCGGTGCAGTGTAGCTGCTGGTGGTTGTCGTGTTTGAAGATGCCTTCGACATTCTGCTTGATAATTTCTTAGTGTCTCTAATTTCTCTAGTAGGTTTGTATTGTTGGTATATCTTTGTGGAAGCTAATTGGCAAGTTGCATTGGTAGCTTCAATTATTCGATTATGCAGGGACCTGATTGCATCATCAATTGCACTGGAAGGTAGATTTTCCAAAGACACAATTTCATCTTCACCCAGATATGCCCTGAAGGGGTCAAATCCTAGGGTGTTAAGATTGGGTTTAGGAGTTACAGGTATTCTAAATGGAGAAGTTTGTAGTTGTATTATAACAGGGATATGGTCAGATCCTACATTTCCACCAGGAGATATACGACAGTGAAAGATGTCACAGTCTCTGTTTGTCAGTACAATATCTGGTGTTCCTGGATGAGGTCCGATGTACGATTTGAAGAATGGGCCTTGAAATGACAAGTTTCTAGCTGTCATGATATTAAAGAGTTGTTTTCCTTTTAAATCACCAGCTCCACAGTTAAAGAGGGCAGGGTGATGAGCATTAAAATCTCCAGCTAAAATTGTTGGAATATTTCTGCTTAATATCCTATGTAGAGGAATTGACTCTATATATGGCTGTCTCGGGGGAAAATATCCAGTTCCTATTACTAGTTGTCCATGCGACGTTGTTAGTTCTATTGCAAGAATGTTATCTTCATCCACATGAATATTTTTAAATGTATATCCTAATTTAACCAAGATGGCTACACCACTAAACGGTCCTCTCGATTTTTCAACAGTACAGTATCCACGTAATTTAATATGTTGATCAACTCTTGCAGCTGTCTCGTTCAAAAGTATAACATCGGGATATAGTTATGTAGTTCAACCTCAAGAAATAACGGTTATTAAAGAAATGTTTACATTAAGTTGGGAAGATTTAATCCCCATTATTTCTTATTCTTCATCGTACACTGCGTTCTAAAACGCCTGCAAGTAATGCCCATGTGTTGTATCTACACTATTCTGCTGGACTCGTCAAGGGGAGGAGAGAACTTTTGCGTGGATGCTTTGTTTTAAAAAAATGCCTTTCATCTTCACTAGAGGCAGTAATATTAACGACACTTTAGAATCGTTAGAGTCGTTAGAATCGTTAGAGTCTTTTAGAGTCATCATCATAAAACTGAGGTATGCTATTCTCAGTTTCAGGAAGCAGAGGCTCGTGAGAGTTTAATGGGAGACTGTGTGGGCTCCAAGTGAATATTAGATAGGCAAGGTTGTTACCTTGGAAAGTTCCTGTTCAACAGGTTCAGCTAAAATAGCGAGAGAGTAGGCACCACTTTCTGGGGCATTGTTATGTTCAGGTGTTGACTTAAACAGGTGAGAGGAGTTGACAACCTGAGTTTGCGAGGAGGACGATCCCTGGGCCAGGGATGACTTAGGCTTCTTTTTAGGTGTAGAGTATGGTACATACTTCTTGTTATGAAAGGCTGGGTCATAATGGCCTTCACATTTTCAGGATAATGAGGGGAGTAATCCCATAAGCCATTAACAGATCATTTAAAACACGAGAGCAGAGTTTGAATATCCCCACCTGCTGTGTCTTTGGCCACCAAGTACATAGTTGTGCTCTCGTTATATCCCCGTCTTGGATACCTGAGACACAGGAGATGCGACTGAACCTTGTTGTTGTGTCTGTTGTAAGTGAGGGTTAGATTGGGGCGCTCCAAGGGGGGCAGAATTCCAAACATTGAACCATTGGTAGAGACCTGAGGAGTCCCACTTGATCCAGGCAAAAGCTGGAAGGAAGTTTGGGGACAGGGTTTGGCGGTGCCTGGGGAGGGGTCTTCTTAGAAGGGGATAGTTTTCTTGGCGTCAAGAATTTTCTGCATTTCCTTTTTTCTTTCTGGACAAATAGCAGAAACAGCATGAGATTTTCCATTACAGAGGACACATTTAGGTGAATTTTTATTGGTACAATCACGATAGGAATGTGGCCCCGACCCAAATGCTACAAATTTGCCCTTGTGTACTGCATTTGTTGTTTTTATGACCAAAGGCATAACACTTGAAACATTGTGTCACACTGACAAAACGTTCCATGGAAATTTGTCAGATGTGCATCTGGTACTGAAACATTTGAAGCCATTTTGACACACAAGTTTGGCCCCTCGGGTGTCTCGAGTATAATTAAAGTTACCTTATTGTTGTTGTGATTCGAGAATTTGTGTGCTTCTACACCCTAAGGTCAGAATTCCCCGGCATTAATGTTATCAACAATTTCATTAACAGTGCTGTGTTTCATAAAACTTTGATTTTTGGCCACAAACACAGCCTCTGAGCGTAACTCTTCTTCCGAAGAGAGGAGAAGTACTACTCCAGCGTGGGTTTTAAAAACATCCACTGGAGCAACAGTTGAGTTTTGAGCAAATACAATTGAGAATGTCTTTCATGGACATTTTATTTCCATCAATGCGTAATCTTACACGAATCCTCGCCATGATGCCTAGGAAGGTGCATCTGGCAGAGGAGTTGCTTAACAAAAAGGTATCTTTTTCCTTTAAAGTTAGCCTAACATCCTATTTCAGCTGACTTATGAAGGTCAGCTCCTAAGATAGCCTACCCTCGAGTAGTGGGGGAAAGGGCCCAAGGCAAAGATCGGCTGGATTTTAAAAAACCACACGGGCTACCAGATGGTCAAAATGCCCTTTTGTTAACTCGCCAAAGCGAAGTTGCCGAAAAATAAGAAGATAGGACAGTCAGAAGGATAGCAATGTATGTAGTGTGTTAAGTGTGTGGGCCAGTGTTGATGTATTTGGGGGGGGAGGATGGGGAAGGATGGGGGATGGGGAGAGAGGGTGAACAAGCAAGCAAGTCACCGCCTTACCCTCTTGATGGGATGGGGCTCGAAGTGACTGCAAGCAAGTCCCTCTCACCTGGTGAAGAACTACTCAGGATAACCCAAGTAAATTCTCGAGCAACAGTGTTCAGAGTTGCTCAGCTGAAGAGCGGGAACGACGACGTCTTCTCTCCACGGTGGCTGGGCTGCTACCGATTTGTATATGGGTTTATTGTAACAGTATAGAGCTTCAGTTATTGTGTTCTAAGCTGTATTCTTTTTCTGTTTATTTGTATGTTGGTATATGTACAGCTGTATTGTTAGGGATAAGTATGTAGATTTTCTAGTGGGATTGTGATGTTAGGTTTTGGTTTTTTGATTAATGTGAAGGATGAGATTTAACTGATATAACTTCTTTGTATATTTCATGTTCAAGTGTATTGAACCTTTGTCAGATGTCATTTATTGCTCATTACTCTATAATTGTTCATGATTGTAGCCAAAGTATAAACGTAAGTAACCATTCTACAGAATTCATTACCTTTGTAACTTGTGAGCTCATTACCTTTGTACCTAGTTCAGCTATCAAAACTTTGGGGGCCCAGTCCCTGGACCCATTACGTACCTCTGTAATCTGTAAATACCTTTGTAACTTGTCATGATTGTGACCAGACTTACCTGGAGTTCATTACCTTTGTAAATTGTGAGTTCATTACCTTTGTAAATTGTGAGTTCATTACCTTTGTAAATTGTGAGTTCATTACCTCTGTAACTTGCTCAGCTATCAAAACTTTGGAGTCCAGTCCCTGGACCAATTATGTACCTCTGTAATCTTTTGACTACCGCCCACAGGATGGGTATGGGGTGCATAATAAACATATTAAACTAACTGTCAATTCATGACCCTGTGACATGTAATTTTTTTTAGCTATGTTCATGCTGTAAGTTTTTGTTGTATGTTTGGCAGCAATATCTTGCGAGCATTTAGGTACAATCCGTTTGTCAGTTAATTTGATTAGGTTCCATACTGTTTCTTTATTTTTATGTTAAACTGTATTGGTTTTAAATAAAATATAAAAAAAAAAAAAGTTCCTAGACCTTTTCTGTATCCATATGTTCTTGCGCTACCGTCCACACGTTGGATATGGGGTGCACAATAAACTAGTCACTTTGGTGGCAAAATCTAAAAGGCATGCCTACTGGCCCATTCTAGGCACGTCTAGGTTACCTACACAAGACAATCAAATCTAACTTAAACATCATTTAATTATAAGGGGATAGCGCGAACGCAGTCCCCTGCTAACAAAAATTTCGCACTCGAGTTAACCACATTTGGGTTAATCGCAGGGGTCAGCACCACCGGAGTGCAATGGTGAGCCTCGCCCTGGGAAAACCACCTTCATGATCATGGTATCTCCTGTGCCAGGTAAGTATGATGCTACCACCAAACATCTCACCCTCACCACGGAAACCTGAACACAAATATCATCCAAACTATCTCTATGTAACTTTTTTTACAAAATCAAAGAATTAAAAAAAATTATTTACAAAAGACGAAAAACGTATTTCATAGGAAAAGTAATGTTAATTTATAAACGTGTAAATAAAAGGCTATTCTATTAGATTTAAGTTCAAAAATTGAAGGGAATTTCGTCTTGCAGTTGCCTAGGCAAACTGAAGTGAAATGCAGCTAGCAACTTTAAATAATTTTGAATTTGCTAAATTATTTTGCTATTAACTTATATATAGTGCATCACAAATTTACAAAAAAATTATAACTTTATTGATCAAATAATAATTTTAGTTCGTTTCATATATAATTTTAAGATAATTAAGCTTCTGGTAACTATCTGTGGAGACTATTATAAAACTAAGTTGCTTGGGTAAACTCTCTTGTTTAGTAAGTAAGTAAGTAAGTTTATTCAGGTATACACAAATAACAGTTACATAGAATTATCATACATAGCAGCATATGTGTAGAGAACCTAGGATAACCAAAAAAACAGACAG
>NC_069482.1:25164932-25180577 GCF_026875155.1 Cherax quadricarinatus
CCCCTCCTCCCTTCTTTTTCCCCCTTCTCCTTCTCCTTCCCCCTTCTCCCCCTCTCTCCTCTCTCTCTCTCCTCTCTCTCTCCTCCTCTCTCTCCCTTTCTCCTCCTTTCCCTTTTCCTTTACTAAAAAAAAAAAAAAGGGTTTGGGACTCGTAGAATCAGGGATCAGATGACATTGGTATTGGTAGGGAGGAATGGATGGAGGAGCAGTGGAGAAGGATGGAGCAAGAATGGGAGAGAAAATTAGGAGAGCTTTCTGAAAAAATGGAGAAAGAGCTCTCTGCAAAATGGGAAAAGAGGTTGGAGAAGGAGACGAAGAAATGGAAGGCACAAGTCGAAACTGCAGTAGACAGGGTAAGGGTCCTAGAGTTTGAGGTAAACAGGCTGAAGCAAGTCTCAGGGGCAGTGACCAGAGAAGACACAGCATATGAAGCTGACAGGATGAACAGGAAGGAAGGAAGGAGATATGAATTATGCTAAGGTCATATCAGCCTGCAAAGAAGGGTCAGGGAGTAAAAGGAAAGAGCAGCTGGGTGCAGATAGAGAGGGAGATAAGTCGAATGCTGAGGCACAACCATGCTACCAAGAGCCACTGGAAAAATCAAGGGAGAAAATGACCATATACAGACAGGAACCAGAGTCACAGACGGAGAGGCAATGGGAGGAGGAAAGGGCAAAATCAGTGTTTATCCATGGGCTTCGGGAGAGAGAGGAAAAGACACACACTGAAAGACGGCAGGAAGAAAGAAAGGAGATTGGGAAAATCACCAGGGAAATAGGGGGCGAAGACATGGACGAGATTGCAAATTTTCAGAGAATAGGGGGGTACATGAAGGGGAGAAACCGACCAATCAAGCCGATTCTCAGGACAGAAACAGTGAGGAACAGGATCCTCCAAGAGAAACCAAGGTTGAAAAACTCGGAAGAGTACAAGGTGTTCTTAGACAGAGACAGAACACAAACAGAGAGACAGCAGCTGAAGGAGAGGACAAAAAAGCGAAAGGAGATAGGAAAGGAAACAAGGATGGAACCAGCAGAGGTCAGTCAGAGCAGAACAGAGAAGCAAGGGCAAGCACACACACAACTATCCTCAGAACCCCACAACCTATCACACCATCCCAACACAAACTACAATCCATACCCACAGCTTCCACCCAACCCCCAATCATAGAATCCCACAGTATGCTACCAGGTCTCCCACCCCCACAGGTCTCCCAAACCACAGTATTGGAAAGGAAACTGAAGGTAGGGTACACAAACGCTGATGGAATAACAAACAAGTGGGAGGAGTGGCACGAAAGAGTCAAAGAGACATCACCTGACATCATAGCGCTCACAGAAACCAAGCTTACAGGTATGATAACAGATGCCATCTTTCCAACGTGATACCAGATCCTGAGGAAAGACAGAAGGAACAGGGGGGGTGGAGGAGTGGCACTGCTGATCAACCAACGATGAAATTTTGATGAGCTGGAGAGAGGAGACAGTGGAGAAGTGATTACATAGCGGGAACGCTTCACTCTGGAGGTCCCAAGGTGGTAATTGCAGTGATGTATAATCCACCTCAGAACAGCAGGAGACAAGGGCATGAGTATGACCAGACAATAGAGCGATGGTTGACACACTGCTGCAGTGGCCAGAAGAGCTCATGCATGCAGGGCAAAGCTCCTGATCATGGGCGACTTTAACCACAAGGAGATCGACTGGGAGAACTTGGAGCCACATGGGGACCAAGATACATGGAGGGCGAAGATGATGGAGGTGATACTGGAAAACTTCATGTACCAACACGTAAGGGGCACTACAAGAGAGAGAGGAGAGGATGAGCCAGCCAGCAAGACTGGACTTAGTATTCACCTTGAGCAGTGCAGATATTGAGGACATCACATATGAAAGACCCTTGGGGCCAGCGATCATGTGGTTTTGAGCTTCGAATTCACAGTAGAGCTACAAGTGGAGGGGGAAGCAGGAAGGCCAGGACAAATGAAACCAAACTACAAGAAAGGGGACTACACGGAAATGAGGAACTTCCTGAACGAGGTTCAGTGTGACAGAGAACTGGCAGGGAAGACAGTTAATGAGATGATGGAATATGTAGCAACAATGTGCAAGGAGGCTGAAGAGAGGTTTGTACCCAAGGAAAACAGGAATAATGAAAAAGCCAGGATGAGCCCAAGGTTCCCCCAAAGGTGCAAGGAGGCAAAAACCAAGTGTGCTAGGGAATGGAAGAAATATAGAAGGCAAAGGACCCAGGAGAATAAGGAGAGCAGTCGTAGAGCCAGAAACGAATATGCATAGATAAGAAGGGAGACCCAACGACAATATGAAAACAACATAGCAGCGAAAGCCAAATCTGACCCGAAGCTGTTATACAGCCACATCAGGAGGGAAACAACAGTCAAGGACCAGGTAATCAGGCTAAGGAAGGAAGGAGGAGAGACAAAAAGAAATGACCGTGAAGTATGTGAGGAACTCAAGAGATTCAAAGAAGTGTTCACAGAGGAGACAGAAGGGGCTCCAGAGGGACGGAGAGGTGTGGCACATCACCGGTGCTGGACACGGTAAACACAACCGAGGAAGAAGTGAAGAGGCTTCTGAGTGAGCTAGATACCTCAAAGGCAATGGGGCCAGATAACATCTCTCCATGGGTCCTGAGAGAGGGAGCAGAGGCGCTATGTGTACCCCTAGCAACAATATTCAAAACATCTATTGAAACAGGGAGGTTGCCTGAGGCATGGAAAACAGCAAATGTAGTCCCAATCTTTAAAAAAGGAGACAGACATGAAGCACTAAACTACAGACCAGTGTCACTGACATGTATAGTATGCAAAGTCATGAAGGAGATTGTCAGGAGAAGAGTGGTGGAAGACCTAAAAAGGAATGATCTCATCAACAGCACCCAACATGGTTTCAGGGACGGGAAATCCTGTGTCACAAACTTACTGGAGTTCTATGACAAGGTGACAGCAGTAACACAAGAGAGAGAGAGGGGTGGGTGGATTTCATTTTCTTCGACTGCAAGAAGGCGTTTGACACAGTACCACACAAGAGATTAGTGCAAAAACTGGAGGACCAAGCAGGGATAACAGGGAAGGCACTACAATGGATCAAGGAATATTTGTCAGGAAGACAGCAGCGAGTAATGGTACGTGGCGAGGTGTCAGAGTGGGCACCTGTGACCAGTGCGGTCCCACAGGGGTCAGTCCTAAGACCAGTGCTGTTTCTGGTATTTGTGGACGACATGACAGAAGGAATAAACTCTGAGGTGTCCCTGTTTGCAGATGACGTGAAGTTGATGAGAAGAATTCATTCGATCGAAGACCAGGCAGAACTACAAAGGGATTGGACAGGCTGCAGACCTGGTCCAGCAATTGGCTCCTGGAGTTCAATCCCACTAAGTGCAAAGTCATGTAGATTCTGGAAGGGCAAAGAAGACCGCAGACGGAGTACAGTCTAGGGGCTAGAGACTACAAACCTCACTCAAGGAAAAGATCTTGGGGTGAGTATAAAATACCAGGCACATCTCCTGAAGCGCACATCAACCAAATAACTGCTGCAGCATATGGCTGCCTGGCAAACCTCAGAACAGCATTCCGACATCTTAATAATGAATCGTTCAGGACCCTGTACACCGTGTACGTTAGGCCCATATTGGAAGTATGCGGCACCAGTTTGGAACCCACACCTAGCCAAGCATGTAAAAAAACTAGAGAAAGTGCAAAGGTTTGCCACAAGACTAGTCCCAGAGCTAAGAGGTATGTCCTACGAGAAGAGGTTAAGGGAAATCAACCTGACGACACTGGAGGACAGGAGAAATAGGGGGGACATGATAACGACTTCAAAATACTGAGAGGAATTGACAAGGAGGACAAAGACAGATGTTCCAGAGACTGGACACAGCAACAAGGGACACAATTGGAAGCTGAAGACACAGATTGAATCACAGGGATGTTAGGAAGTATTTCTTCAGCCACAGAGTAGTCAGGTAAGTGGAATAATTGGGAAGAGATGTAGTGGAAGCAGTGATCCATACATAGCTTTAAGCAGAGGTACGATAAAGCTCATGTTTCAGGAGAGTGACCTAGTAGCGATCAGTGAAGAGGCGGGGCCAGGAGCTTGGAATCGACCCCTGCAACCTCAACTATGTGAGTACAACTAGGTGAGTACACACACACACAGCACACACACACACACACACACACACACACACAGACACACAGAACGACATGACGGAAGGGTTAGACTCAGAAGTGGTCCCTGTTTGCAGATGATGTGAAGTTAATGAGAGAATTAAATCTGATGAGGACCAGGCAGGACTTCAAAGAGACCTGGACAGACTGGACACCTGGTCCAGCAAATGGCTTCTCGAATTTAATCCTGCCAAATGCAAAGTCATGAAGATAGGGGAAGGGCACAGAAGACCACAGACAGAGTATAGGCTAGGTGGCCAAAGACTGCAAACCTCACTCAAGGAGAAAGATCTTGGGGTGAGTATAACACCGAGCATGTCTCCGGAAGCACACATCAATCAGATAACTGCTGCAGCATATGGGCGCCTGGCAAACCTGAGAACAGCATTCCGACACCTTAGTAAGGAATCATTCAAGACACTGTACACCGTGTATGTCAGGCCCATACTGGAGTATGCAGCACCTTTTTTGGAACCCGCACTTGATAAAGCACGTCAGAAACTAGAGAAAGTACAAAGGTTTGCAACAAGGTTAGTTCCAGAGCTAAGGGGAATGTCCTATGAAGAAAGATTAAGGGAAATCGGCCCTGACGACACTGGAGGACAGGAGGGTCAGGGAGACATGATAACGACATATAAAATACTGCGTGGAATAGACAAGGTGGACAAGGACGGGATGTTCCAGGGAGGGGGACACAGAAAACAAGAGGCCACAATTGGAAGTTGAAGACACAAATGAGTCAGAGAGATAGTAGGAAGTATTTCTTCAGTCATAGAGTTGTAAGGCAGTGGAATAGCCTAGAAAATGACGTAGTGGAGGCAGGAACCATACACAGTTTTAAGACGAGGTTTGATAAAGCTCATGGAGCGGGGAGAGAGAGGGTCTAGTAGCAACCGGTGAAGAGGCGGGGCCAGGAGCTAGGACTCGACCCCTGCAACCACAAATAGGTGAGTACAAATAGGTGAGTACACACACACCCATACTGGAGTATGCAGCACCAGTTTGGAATACACGCCTAGTCAAGCACGTCAAGAAATTAGAGAAAGTGTAAAGGTTTGCAACAAGACTAGTGCCAGAGCTACGGGGATTGTCCTACGAAGAAAGGTTGAGGGAAATCGGCCTGACGACACTGGAGGCCAGGAGGGTCAGGGGAGACATGATAACGACATATAAAATACTGCGCGGAATAGACGAGGTGGACAAAGACGGGATGTTCCGGAGATGGGACACAGACACAAGAGGTCACAATTGGAAGTTGAAGACTCAGATGAATCAAAGGGATGTTAGGAAGTATTTCTTCAGTCATAGAGTAGTCAAGCCGTGGAATAGCCTAGAAAGTGAAGTAGTGGTGGCGGGAACCATACAGAGTTTTAAGGCGAGGTATGATAAAGCTCATGGAGCAGGGAGAGAGAGGACCTAGTAGCAATCAGTGAAGAGGCGGGGCCAGGAGCTATGAATCGACCCCTGCAGCCACAAATAGGTGAGTACAAATAGGTGAGTACACACACACACACACACACACACACACACTCACACACACACACACACACACACACACACACACACACACACACACACACACACACACACACACACACACACACACTCACACTCACTCACTCACACACACACAGACAAAGAAGTGTTCACAGAGGAGACAGAAGGGGCTCCAGAGGGACGGAGAGGTGTGGCACATCACCGGTGCTGGACACGGTAAACACAACCGAGGAAGAAGTGAAGAGGCTTCTGAGTGAGCTAGATACCTCAAAGGCAATGGGGCCAGATAACATCTCTCCATGGGTCCTGAGAGAGGGAGCAGAGGCGCTATGTGTACCCCTAGCAACAATATTCAAAACATCTATTGAAACAGGGAGGTTGCCTGAGGCATGGAAAACAGCAAATGTAGTCCCAATCTTTAAAAAAGGAGACAGACATGAAGCACTAAACTACAGACCAGTGTCACTGACATGTATAGTATGCAAAGTCATGAAGGAGATTGTCAGGAGAAGAGTGGTGGAAGACCTAAAAAGGAATGATCTCATCAACAGCACCCAACATGGTTTCAGGGACGGGAAATCCTGTGTCACAAACTTACTGGAGTTCTATGACAAGGTGACAGCAGTAACACAAGAGAGAGAGAGGGGTGGGTGGATTTCATTTTCTTCGACTGCAAGAAGGCGTTTGACACAGTACCACACAAGAGATTAGTGCAAAAACTGGAGGACCAAGCAGGGATAACAGGGAAGGCACTACAATGGATCAAGGAATATTTGTCAGGAAGACAGCAGCGAGTAATGGTACGTGGCGAGGTGTCAGAGTGGGCACCTGTGACCAGTGCGGTCCCACAGGGGTCAGTCCTAAGACCAGTGCTGTTTCTGGTATTTGTGGACGACATGACAGAAGGAATAAACTCTGAGGTGTCCCTGTTTGCAGATGACGTGAAGTTGATGAGAAGAATTCATTCGATCGAAGACCAGGCAGAACTACAAAGGGATCTGGACAGGCTGCAGACCTGGTCCAGCAATTGGCTCCTGGAGTTCAATCCCACTAAGTTCAAAGTCATGTAGATTCTGGAAGGGCAAAGAAGACCGCAGACGGAGTACAGTCTAGGGGCTAGAGACTACAAACCTCACTCAAGGAAAAAGATCTTGGGGTGAGTATAAAATACCAGGCACATCTCCTGAAGCGCACATCAACCAAATAACTGCTGCAGCATATGGCTGCCTGGCAAACCTCAGAACAGCATTCCGACATCTTAATAATGAATCGTTCAGGACCCTGTACACCGTGTACGTTAGGCCCATATTGGAGTATGCGGCACCAGTTTGGAACCCACACCTAGCCAAGCATGTAAAGAAACTAGAGAAAGTGCAAAGGTTTGCCACAAGACTAGTCCCAGAGCTAAGAGGTATGTCCTACGAGAAGAGGTTAAGGGAAATCAACCTGACGACACTGGAGGACAGGAGAAATAGGGGGGACATGATAACGACTTACAAAATACTGAGAGGAATTGACAAGGAGGACAAAGACAGGATGTTCCAGAGACTGGACACAGCAACAAGGGGACACAATTGGAAGCTGAAGACACAGATGAATCACAGGGATGTTAGGAAGTATTTCTTCAGCCACAGAGTAGTCAGTAAGTGGAATAATTTGGGAAGAGATGTAGTGGAAGCAGGATCCATACATAGCTTTAAGCAGAGGTACGATAAAGCTCATGGTTCAGGGAGAGTGACCTAGTAGCGATCAGTGAAGAGGCGGGGCCAGGAGCTTGGAATCGACCCCTGCAACCTCAACTATGTGAGTACAACTAGGTGAGTACACACACACACAGACACACACACACACACACACACACACACACACACACACACAGACACACAGAACGACATGACGGAAGGGTTAGACTCAGAAGTGTCCCTGTTTGCAGATGATGTGAAGTTAATGAGGAGAATTAAATCTGATGAGGACCAGGCAGGACTTCAAAGAGACCTGGACAGACTGGACACCTGGTCCAGCAAATGGCTTCTCGAATTTAATCCTGCCAAATGCAAAGTCATGAAGATAGGGGAAGGGCACAGAAGACCACAGACAGAGTATAGGCTAGGTGGCCAAAGACTGCAAACCTCACTCAAGGAAGAAAGATCTTGGGGTGAGTATAACACCGAGCATGTCTCCGGAAGCACACATCAATCAGATAACTGCTGCAGCATATGGGCGCCTGGCAAACCTGAGAACAGCATTCCGACACCTTAGTAAGGAATCATTCAAGACACTGTACACCGTGTATGTCAGGCCCATACTGGAGTATGCAGCACCTGTTTGGAACCCGCACTTGATAAAGCACGTCAAGAAACTAGAGAAAGTACAAAGGTTTGCAACAAGGTTAGTTCCAGAGCTAAGGGGAATGTCCTATGAAGAAGATTAAGGGAAATCGGCCTGACGACACTGGAGGACAGGAGGGTCAGGGGGAGACATGATAACGACATATAAAATACTGCGTGGAATAGACAAGGTGGACAAGGACAGGATGTTCCAGGGAGGGGACACAGAAACAAGAGGCCACAATTGGAAGTTGAAGACACAAATGAGTCAGAGAGATAGTAGGAAGTATTTCTTCAGTCATAGAGTTGTAAGGCAGTGGAATAGCCTAGAAAATGACGTAGTGGAGGCAGGAACCATACACAGTTTTAAGACGAGGTTTGATAAAGCTCATGGAGCGGGGAGAGAGAGGGTCTAGTAGCAACCGGTGAAGAGGCGGGGCCAGGAGCTAGGACTCGACCCCTGCAACCACAAATAGGTGAGTACAAATAGGTGAGTACACACACACACACACACACACACACACACACACACACACACACACACACACACACACACACACACACACACACTGGGAATATAAATCATTAATTCAGGAAGAAACCAGAATTTAAGTTTCGTAGTTACAGACGATTAAATGATTCCAGGTACCATCCACTATGTTAGGTAAATGACTCCAGGTACCATCCACTGTTGTGCAAGACAGGTATACAATACCGACAAGATGAAAGTTAAGATACTTGTGCAACATCTGGTTATCTTTATTGTAAACGTTTCGCCATCCAGTGGCTTTTTCAATACAAATTCTTGGACATAATTAGAAAACAGAAGAACTATATACAAAAGATGAGGTAATCAGTCCCTCAGCCTTGAAGGTGGTGTTTACAACACCGTGGTTATAGAGATTCTGAAGCACAGGTAAGGACACTGGCGCAGCAACATCATTGTATCTTGATTCAGAGGACATCTACATGACCTTCTTCACGACTTCTACAACTAGCCCATCAATTTGGGAAGGACCTTCTTCCACTGGGGAATCCCGCCTACCAGTGACTATGCCTTCGTCTGCTACACGTCTCTCTTCACTGACGCCTATATAAGCGCCAGTCTCCTTACCTGTGCTTCAGAATCTCTACAACCACTGTGTTGTAAACACCACCTCCTTGTTCTTGTTCAGGCCAGAGCTTTGGTGAGATGGGTAAGGAAGAAGGATGGGTAAGGATAGAAATTTTGGAAAAGGGTGGGAGGGGGGAGAGAGGTAGGATATAAAAGGTGTAATTTAAAAAGTGTATGTGAAATGATAAGATATTCTTTAAGGGGTATAATACTAACCCATCAGAGTCACATAGATATAATAGGTATATAAGTACATGACTCTGAATTGGTAGTAATTATACAAGTTGCAATTGCTTTTTTTTTTTTTTTTTTTTTTTTTTTTTTTTTTTTTTGCACAACGGATATTTATGCGACAATGAAAGCAATAATTTTCTGGCCAGTTTATAGAATTACGTGACAATGGCTTCTTACAGGTGGTGTCCAGCCATAGTAAATAGCATAATTTTTACATTAGATTGTTATGTAAGATTTCTCCCTAATTGGGGGCGATGATGTTCTCAGTATACATAGAAGGGTTCTGGTGTTACCCAATTTTCATCAGGGAGGTTGCTCAGTATCATGGGTCGATGGTAATCATCTTTATGTATAGAACGACGGACCCTCTGTGGGAGAGTCATTATTTGAGTCCTGTGAGGAGGAGTATTGATGATATAATCCGTGGTATTTACCACTTGTATAGGATGCTCTCTATCTGGCATGTATAGTTCTTGCATTGTATAGAGTTGTTTCTTTTTTAGGGTGTCAAGGCGTACATTTATGGCAGTAATATCTTGTTGTATGTGTAAATCTGCCATTTTAACTCTGTCCTCCTCCTGGTATCGGTAATGAAGCGAAGAGCTCTATTCTGGACCCTTGTAACCGTAGCATATTGGTCTTTGTTGTTAATGACATTGGGACACAAGGGTATTCGAGTATAGGTCGTATTAAACATTTATACAGATGTTTTTTGACATGTTGAGGGGCTTGATTGAATCGAAAGAGACTGCTAAGACCGGCTTTGGCTATGTTGATCTTTTTAGTTACATGAGATGTTGAGTGGAGCAGCCTGTCTATTTCATATCCCAAAATCTTGTTAGGGTTTCTAATGGCTACAGGTGTACCTCTGATGGAGATAACCCCCTTTATCTTCAATTGTTGATGCAAAACATCCTATCGTGCTAACAAGGACCTTGTCAGGATTAGCCCGTAATTCTCCATTTCTTTTCCCAATTTGATGTTGGGACGAAGTTCAATATTCATTTTTTCTATGACTCTCTCATACTTGTATTTCCTGTTGCCGGATTTTGATGAGACGACATGAATAACATCATCTGCAAACTGTTCACAATTGTATCATTAAACTCTGGTTGAGGAAGGTCATTCACATAAATGTTGAACAGAAGTGGACTGAGACAAGAACCTTGTGGGACACCAGCTGTCGGCATGAAAGGCTCTGTCGCCCTTTGCCATGAAAGGTGGGAATGATTTTCTTGAGTTAAGAAATTATATATTACTCTGAGAAAAGTCCAGTTATGGTCTGGTAGGTCAATGAGTTTGTATATAAGGCCATCATGCCATAAGCTAACAAAAGCTTTATGAACATCTCTGGTGGCAATTAAGGCAAGATTGCCCTGATGTTTTAGACTTGCTACAGTATCGAAAATAACATTTATTGCATGATTGGTACCTCTATGTGTTCGAAAGCCAAATTGTTTTTCAGTAAAAAAGTGATTAAACTCCATATAGTAGTTCGATCTGTTGGAAATGACCTTCTCAAGAACTTTTCCAGTAACTTCAAGTAAAGATATAGGTCTATAGTTCCCAGGTTGGTGGATGTCTTTATTGGGCTTACCAAGAAAGATCATCCTAGCAGTCTTAAAAACCACTGGAAAATGTCCTGAGGCCAAGATGGCATTAAAGATATTTACCAAAGACTGTTTACAATTTCTGGGTAGGAACTTTATTTGTTTCATTGTTATCCAGAGAGACCAGGGCTCTATTCGCATTCTTCCAATAACCTGACTCATCTCTAGTAATGTAATAGGTCTAGTAAGTGGGTGGACGTCTTCAAGAGTTGAAGTATCGATGGTAGGTAGTGGTTGTAGATCATCCAAGTTCTCATCTCTCTATTCATTTACCAACTGATAATGATTATTGTTAAATTGACGACTGTTATTGTGGGAGAGAATTTTCCCCCATACATCACCCATCAAATTAGCCTGGTCCTGTGGATCGTCAAGTTTAATTTCAACATCTTCATCATCCTCATCAGTGAAGGTATGAACTAGGTAGTTAGGAGCCTTGTGCTTTGCCCCTAAAAGTTGTCGGATCTTACTCCAAAATTTTGCTGGTTCACGTTTATACTGATTAGCTTGAGGAACTAGCAATTTCCATAAGTTCCGTTTGTGATGACTAATCATGTTAATTAATTCTTGCCTTAATCGGTGCAGTGTAGCTACTGGTGGTTGTCGCGTTTGAAGATGCCTTCGACATTCTGCTTGATAATTTCTTAAATTGTCTCTAATTTCCCTAGTAGGTTTATATTGTTGGTATATCTTTGTGGAAGCTAATTGACAAGTTGCATTAGTAGCTTCAATTATTCGATTATGCAGGGACCTGATTGCATCATCAATTGCAGTGGAAGGTAGATTTTCCAATGACACAATTTCATCCTCACCCAGAAATGCCCTGATGGGGTCAAATTCTAGGGTGTTAAGATTGGGTTTAGGAGGTACAGGGATTCTAAATGGAGAAGTTTGTAGTTGTATTATAACAGGGATATGGTCAGATCCTACATTTCCACCAGGAGATATACGACAATGAAAGATGTCACAGTGTCTGTTTGTCAGTACTATATCTGGTGTCCCTGGATGAGGTCCAATGTACGATTTAAAGAATGGGCCTTGAAATGACAAGTTTCTAGCTGTCATGATATTAAATAGTTGTTTTCCTTTTAAGTCACCCAGTGGAATACCAGCTCCACAGTTGAAGAGGGCAGGGTGATGAGCATTAAAATCTCCCGCTAGAATTGTTGGAATATTTCTGCTTAATATCCTATGTAGAGGAATTGACTTTATATATTGTTGTCTCGGGGGAAAATATCCAGTTCCTATCACTAGTTGGCCATGAGACGCTATCATTTCTATTGCAAGAATGTTATCTTCATCAACATGAATATTTTTAAATGTATAGCCTAATTTAACTAAGAGGCTACACCACTAAAGGGTCCTCTAGATTTCTCCACAGTAAAAGTAACCACGTAATTTAATATGTTGATCAACTCTTGCAGCTGTCTCGTTCAAGAGTATAACATCGGGATTGTAATTATGTAGTTCAACCTCAAGGAGGTAACGGTTATTAAAGAAATGTTGAACATTAAGTTGGAAAATTGTAATCCCCATTATTTCTTGCACTTCGCTCGTGTACTGCGGTCTGAACGCCTGCAAGTAATGTCATGTTTGTTATCCACACTATCCCTGCTGGACTCGTCAAGGGGAGGAGGGAACTTCTGCGTAGTTGCTTGTGTATTAAAAATGCCATCATCTTCACTAGAGGTAGTAATATTAACAGACTCATTAGAATCGTTAGAGTCCTCATCAGAAAACTGAGGTGTGTTATTCCCAGTTACAGGAAGCAGAGGCTCGTGAGAGTTAATGGGAGACTGTGGAGGCTCCAAGGGAATATTAGGTAGGCAAGGTGAGTTACCCTGGGAAAGTTCCTGTTCAACAGGATCAGCTTCAATAGCGGGAGAGTAGGCACCAATTTCTGGGGCATTGTTATGTTCAGGTGTTGACTTATCGGGTTGAGGGGAGTTGACAACCTGGGTATGCGAGGTGGGCGATCCCTGGGGCCAGGGATGAACTTAGGCTTATTTTAGATGTAGAGTAGGTACATACTTCTTGGGATGAGAAGGCTGGGTCATAATAGCCTTCACATTTTCTGGATAGTGATGGGAGTGATCCAATTAGCCATTAACAGATCATTTAAAACCTGAGAGCAGAGTTGAATGTCACCACCTGCTATGTCTTTGGCCATCATATACATTAGTTGTGCTCTCGTCATATCCCCGGCTGTGGATACCTGAGACATAGGAGATGAACTGAACCTTGTTGTTGCGTTTGTGTATGTTGTAGGTGAGGGTTAGATTGGGGCGCTCCAAGAGGGGCAAAATTCCAAACATTGGAACCATTGGTAGAGACCTGGAGATCCCACTTGATCCAGGCAGAGCTGGGAAGGAAGTTTGGGACATCGTTGGCGGTGCCTGGGGAGTGGTCTTCTTAGAAGTGGACAGTTTCTTGGCTTCAATAATTTTCTGCATTTCCTTTTTTCTTTCAGGACAAATAGCAGAAACAGCATGATGTTTTCCGTTGCAGAGGACACATTTGGGTGTATTTTTATTATTACAATCTCGATAAGAATGTTGGCCAGAGCAAATGCTACAAATCTGCCCTTGAGTACTGCATTTGTTGGTGTTATGACCAAAGGCATAACACTTAAAACATTGTGTCACACTGACAAATCGTTCAAGAGAGATTTGGTCAGGTGTACATCTGGTGCCAAACATTTGAAGCCATTTGGGCACACCAAATTTGGCCTCCTCAGGTGTCTCAAGTATTTTAAATTTAAGGTTACCTTGTTGTTGTTAGGATTAGAGAATTTATGTGCTTCTACAGCCCTAAATTCAGCATTCTCTGTATTAAAGTCCTCAACAATTTCATTCGCTGTGCTATGTTTCATGAAACTGTTGATTCTTGCAACAAACACAGTCCTCTGAGCTTGATAGCTCTCAGGTACAACTGGGGTAACACCAGAAGTCTTCAGTTTTTCAAGGACATCATGCTTCAGCAGTTGAAGTAACTCTTCTTCCGAAGAGAGGAGAAGTACTGCTCCAGCGTGGGTTTGAAAAACATCCACTGGAGCAACAGTTGAGTTCGAGCAAATACATGCTAGAATTTCTTTCATCGACATTTGATTTCCATCAATACGTAATCTTACTCGTATCCTCGCCATGATGTCTAGGAAGGAACATCTGGCAGAGGAGTTTCTTAACAAAAAGGAACTTTCCTTAATTGTTATACATACATCCTATTTCAGCTGACTTATGAAGGTCAGCCCCTAAGATAGCCTACCCTCGAGTAGTGAGGGGAAAGGGCCCAAGGCAAAGATCGGCCGGATTTTATAAAAACACACGGGCTACCGGATGGTCAAAATGCCTTGTGTTAACTCGCCAAAGCGAAGTTGCCGAAAAAGAAGAAGATAGGAAAGTCAGAAGGATAGCAATGTATGTAGTGTGTTAGTGTGTGGGCCAGTGTTGATGTTTGGGTGAGGGGAGGATGGGGAAGGATGGGGGGATGGGGATGAGAGGGGTGAACAAGCAAGCAAGTCACCGCCTTACCCTCTTGATGGGATGGGGCTCGAAGTGACTGCAAGCAAGTTTCCTCTCAGCTCTGGTGAAGAATTACTCAGGATAACCCAAGAAAAATCTCGAGCAACAGTGTTCAGAGTTGCTCAGCTGAAGAGCAGGAACGACGACGTCTTCTCTCCACGGTGGCTGGGCTGCTTCTGTCTTCTGTGTCACACTACCTCCAAGGCTGAGAGACTGATTACCTCATCTTTCGTATATAATTCTTCTGTTTTCTAATTATGTCCAAGAATTTGTATTGATGAAGCCACTGGATGGCGAAACGTTTACAATAAAGATAACCAGATGTTGCGCAAGTGTCTTAACTTTCACCATCCACTGTGTTAGGTAAATGATTCTAGGTACCATCCACTGTTAGATAAATGATTCCAGGTGCCATCCACTGTGTTAGGTAAATGATTCCAGGTACCATCCACTGTGTTAGGTAAATGATTCCAGGTACCACCACTGTGTTAGGTAAATGATTCCAGGTACCATCCACTGTGTTTAGGTAAATGATTCCAGGTACCATCCACTGTGTTAGGTAAATGATTCCAGGTACCATCCACTGTGTTAGGTAAATGATTCCAGGTACCATCCACTGTGTTAGGTAAATGATTCCAGGTACCATCCACTGTGTTAGGTAAAAGATTCCAGGGACCATCCACTGTGTTTAGGTAAATGATTCCAGTACCATCCACTGTGTTTAGGTAAATGATTCCAGGTACCATCAACTGTGTTAGGTAAATGATTCCAGGTACCATCCACTGTGTTAGGTAAATGATTCCAGGTACCATCCACTGTGTTAGGTAAATGATTCCAGGTGCCATCCACTGTGTTAGGTAAATGATTCCAGGTACCATCCACTGTGTTAGGTAAATGATTCCAGGTACCATCCACTGTGTTAGGTAAATGATTCCAGGTACCATCCACTGTGTTAGGTAAATGATTCCAGGTACCATCCACTGTGTTAGGTAAATGGACACAAATGAAACAAATGTGACATTTTTACTATGGCAACATTTCGCTCTCCATAAGTTTTAACAAAACTCCTGGAGAGTGAAATGTAGCCACAATAAAGTGTCACATTAATTACATCTGTGTTCATTTACCTATCATTTTGTCAGTAATTTTAAAA
>NC_069482.1:25181077-25197869 GCF_026875155.1 Cherax quadricarinatus
TCTTCACTGGCATTTCCATCTGTATTAGAACTGTCACTGGGGAACAAAGTGCCCAATTCGCCGAGGAGTGAGGAGCTTCTTACCGCGAGGCATAGTGGATATTGTTTACTAAGATGGCGTTCCCACAATGCACCACTGGGTCCCAGATTTTTTTTTGTACCGCGCACACCGACCACACAGACCCATTCTCTCACATGTAGGCCTACCAGCCTTTTCCCGCGAGATTTGACGGCGCTAGAATTTGTGCATACTAGTATGTCAAAAAAAACCTGCGAGTAAGACGTACTAGTACGTCCGAAACCCTCAAAGAGTTAAAGAGACGCCAGAAACAGAGCACTCTGGGCAGTTATTTTGTGAGACGGGTCCAGTGACTCTCAAGCTGGTCCTAGTGGCCTTAAAATACCAAGAAGGGAAGTAAACCTGGATAAGCACTTGGTACCTGAAGTCCTTATGGAGGGCGATTCCCCTTCCAAACACTAAGCCTGCCTTCTTTCCTCCTCCCTATCTCCCAGAAACCAGCATTAGTTTTCAATAAAGGTATGTAATATTTATATAACTTAAAAAAAAAAAAATTTTGTGAATATTTTTGTCTGGAACAGATTAATTGTATTTCCATTAATTCTTATGGGAAATATTATTTCAGTTTTCAGCCGACCTTCTGGAATGGATTACGGCCGATAACCAAGGGTCCACTGTATAATATATATATATATATATATAATATATATATATATATATATATATATATATATATATATATATATATATATATATATATATATATATATATATATAATATACATACGTACAGTGGTACCCCGAGTTTCGTACAGCTCCCAACTCGAACAATTATGTAAGTGTATTATTGTAAGTGCTTTTGTAAGTGTATTTTTGGGGGTCTGAAATAGACTAATCTAATTTACATTATTCCTTATGGCAACAAATTCGTTCGGTAACGGCACTCGAACAGCCTTCTGGGTACCATTGTATAGTCAAACCAATGCTGCTTTTGCCCATCCCTGTTTGGTGTACTAGCCCAACAAGCAGCATTTTATATTATTGCACCCACGAATGAGTGGTATTGATCAATAACAACAATGTGACTAACCAAGGAGTCGAATCCATGCTGCTTTGGCCTGCTCATGGTGAGTGAAAACACATGACACTAGTTCATGGGACCACACAATCCTCAAGAATGATGCACCCAGCCAAGATAGGTGTTGCACCCATCATCTGAGGACATACGGTAGAGTGGATGCCTCTGAGCTAATTTCATTCTACTCCCTGTTTGGTGTACTAGCCCAATGAGCAGTATTTTATATTACTGTACCCACAACAGAGTGGTATTCATCCACACCACAGTATGTTCGTGGATGATGTTTTTTTTTTTGTGTGTGTGTGTATGTGTGTGTGTCACCACTGCTACATATACTGTATAATGACATATTTTATTGATTCTAGAGTATATATCAGGTTTCTGTGTTATTTATATTGTTTGTTATGGCACATCAGATGAACTGTGATAGATAAATAAACCGTATAGATAATATTAGCGAAATTATTCAAGAAGTATTTAAGAACATTAGAACATAAGAAGGAAGGAACACTGCAACAGGTCTACTGACCCATGTGGAGCAGGTTCATGTCCCCCTCCCCCCCGGATTAGCCAAATGACCCCACCCCCCGGATTAGCCCAATGACCCACCCAGTCTGGTCACCTCCACTCAAGGATGGAGCACGGCACCAGACCCAGCAGGACAAGCTAGTCAGGTCCGACTCACACCCACTCATGTATTTATCTAACCTATTTTTAAAACTACACAACGTTTTAGCCTGAATAACTGTACTTGGGAGTTTGTTCCACTCATCCACGACTCTATTACCAAACCAGTGCTTTCCTATATCCTTCCTGAATCTGAATTTTTCCAACTTGAAACCACTGCTGTGAGTCCTGTCTTGGCTGGAAATTTCCAGCACTCTATTTACATCCCCTTTATTTATTTCTGTTTTCCACTTATACACCTCGATCATATCCCCCCTAATTTTACGCCTTTCGAGCGAGTGCAGATTCAGGGCCCTCAGTCTATCCTCATAGGGAAGATTTCTGATACATGGGATCATCTTTGTCATCCTCCTCTGTACGTTTTCCAGAGCATTTATATCCGTTCTGTAATACGGTGACCAGAACTGAGAAACATAGTCTAAATGAGGCCTAACCAAGGATATACAGTATAGAGTTGAAGAATAACCTGACAACTTCTATTATTTATACTTCTAGATACGAAGTGTTAGCTTTATTGCGAACACAAATGCACTGTTGTCTTGGTTTTAGAGTACTGCTAACCAGAACTCCTAAATCCTTTTCGCAATCAGTAGTATTAACCCTTTGACTGTCGCGGCCGTATATATACGTCTTACGAGGTACCATGTTTGACGTATGTATACTCATAAATTCTAGCGGCTTCAAATCAAGCAGGAGAAAGCTGGTACGCCCACGTGAGAGAATGGGTCTGTGTGGTCAGTGTGCACCATATAAAAAAAATCCTGCAGCACGCAGTGCATAATGAGGAAAAAAAAACTCCGACCGTTTTTTTTTAATTAAAATGCCGACTTTGTGGTCTATTTTCGTATAGTATTTATGGTTGTATTCTCGTTTTCTTCGTCTCATTTGATAGAATGGAAAACATATTACAGAATTAGAGGTGATTCTGATTGATTTTACTATAAAAAGAACCTGGAAATGGAGCTCAAAGTAGGGGAAATGTTTGATTTTTGCCAATGTTCAAAAGTACACAAATGATGCCATTGTCCAATAAATGTCCAACTAGCCATTCTAATATGCAGTCATGAATGGGTTGATGTTATTTATACAATTATTACAGTATTGCAGTAGTCTGCATAATAGTAAGTCTTCTATTTTTTGTTTGAATAAAAATTCAAAATAGAAAGCAAGAGTAATATCAGAGGGGCCTGGAGACATAACTGATGAGCAAAGAAAATGTTATTTTAGAGCCAGGAATGTCTGCATTGTTCATTCTGGACCTTATTTTGAAATTGTCATATTTTTTAGTTTTCGTGAAAATGGCCAAATTGCAAATTTCTGACCACATTATTGGGTAGTTGAAATCGGTAAATGGGCAGTTTCTTGTACTCAATCGATAGAAAAAATGGAGTTCTAAAGAAATAGCTATGAGTTTGGGCGACTGGAACAATGGAATTATCCGAAAATAGGGCTCAAAGTGGGCGAAATCGCCGATTTGTAAACAGCGCCGAGGTCGATAACTTCGCGAGAACATAATTCCGTCAGTTTTCCATCAAATTTAGTTTTTTTGGTGTCATTACAATCGGGAAAAGATTCTCTATCATTTCATAAGAAAAAATAATTTTTTTTTTTAAATTTTGCGACACCAGGAGACACCTCAGGATTGGGGGTTGCGACAGTCAAAGGGTTAAGATCTACATTATTTAGTTTATATGTGGCATGGTTATTTAACTGTCCAACATTTAGAGCTTTGCATTTGTCAATATTAAACTGCATCTGCCACTTCTCCGACCATTGCATCAGTCTATTCAAATCATCCTGGAGTGCTCTAGTGTCTTCATTAGAATGAATTGGACGGCCTATTTTGGTGTCATCAGCAAATTTGCTTATGTTGCTATTTATTCCCTCATCTATGTCGTTTATGTAAATTGTGAACAACAACGGGCCCAACACTGACCCCCTGAGGAACACCGCTTGTGATGTGCCCCCATTCTGATTTCTCCCCATTTATGCAAACTCTTCTGCTGCCTATTTGTCAGCCATGCCTCTACCAAGGAAAAAAATTTCTCCTCCTATTCCGTGTGTCTTAAGTTTCCTCAATATCTTGTGGTGTGGAACTCTATCGAAAGCCTTACTGAAGTCCATATACACAATATCATATTCATTACCATGATCTACCTCCTCAAACACCTTAGTGAAAAAAGTTAGTAAATTCGTAAGACAGGGATGCCCCTTTGTAAAACCGTGTTGAGATTCATTAATCAATCTGTGCCTATCAAGATGACTACGAATTGCTTCGGCAATTATTGATTCCATAAATTTTCCCACTATGGAGGTAAGGCTTATTGGTCTATAGTTCGAAGCTAAGGACCTGTCACCTGCCTTGTAAATAGGTATTACATTTGCCATTTTCCACTTATCAGACACTATGCCAGTTTGTAGTGATATGTTAAAAAGATTAGCCAAAGGTATGCAAGTTCCTCTTTACATTCCTTTAACACCCTTGCAAACAGTTCATCAGTGCCTGGGGATTTGTTAGGTTTTAGTTTCTCTATTTGTCTGAGGACCATGTCATTAGTTACCGCAATCATACATAGTTTATTATCCTGTTCTATATAATCTATTATTTCAGGAATATCGCTAGTATTTTCCTGGGTGAAAACTGAGAGGAAGTAGGTATTGAGAATTTCACACATATCCTTATCACTGTCAGTGATCTGACCAGTTACTCTTGAGTAGGCCAATCTTGTCCCTAATCTTACTTCTGTATACCTGAAAGAACCCTTTTGGGTTAGTCTTTAAATCCCCTGCGACCTTAGCCTCATAATCCCTTTTTGCTTTTCTTATTCCTTTCTTTATATCTCTCTTTAATTGAATATATTGATTTCTTAACTGCCCATTCCCTCTTTTGATACGCCTATATATGCCTCTCTTTTGACCAATGAGATGTTTTAATCTATTGTTCATCCATTTGAGATTATTTTTGTTAGATCTAATTTCCCTACTCGGAACAAAAGTTGTCTGGGCAGCTAGAACTATGCTCTGAAAAACGTCATATTGGCAACCAAGATCACCTACCTGACCCATAGTCAGGACATCCCAATTTAGCCCACCCAGGTAATTTTTCAGTCCCATGAAGTCGGCCAAGCGAAAATCTGGGACAGAGATTTGATTGCAGTTATCTGGGTAATTCCATGATATATTGAAACTAAGTGATTTGCGATCACTTTCCCAAGCTCATCATTAACCTCAAGATTATTAATTAGTGAATCTTTGTTGGCAAGAACCAAGTAAAGCAGATCGTTTCCTCTAGTTGGTTCTGTCACAACCTGTTCTAAAAAGCAATCCTGAACTGTATCAAGAAAGTCACTAGACTCAAGATTTCCTGTCATATTGTTCCAATCAATTTGTCTAAAGTTAAAAATCTCCCATTATCACAACATTTTCATATCTAGATGCCTTATGAATTTCATCCCATAACAGCTTACTGCACTCCCTATCAAGGTTTGGGGGCCTATAAATTACACCCAAAATTAATTTGTCACGTCCCTCGAGAAACTGTAGCCAAACAGATTCTGTGTTCGATGTTTCTAATTTTATATCATGTCTAAGACAACAATTTAAATTTTCTCTGACATACATTGCCACTCCACCACCCTTCCTTTTGACCCTATCAGTGTAGAATAGTTTAAAACCCTGTATGTTGCATTCAGAAGGCATTTCTCTATCTTTCAGGTTGAACCAGGTCTCTGTTATACAGGGCTACTGGTCTGTTATTTTTAGCTAGTGCTCTGCTACCTCCCTTATGCAATGGAGCTATGTCTGCACTCTTTAAGGCCTCTGGTATTTCACCTAGATCTAAGCTCTTTCACCAATAAATACTGAGGGCTCGTGCTAGTGGTCCAGGTGCTGAGTGGGTGGGCATGTTGTCCATTTATTTTTTGAAAACTATGGGATTTGTACTAATGTCAGTTAGTTGGTCTGCACGACCTTCTTCTGGAGTGAAAAATATTTCTACATTTTCTACCTTACTGTCATTTAGCGAGTTGCTGAACAGAGACTCATACTGTTCTTTTAGGATTTCACTCATTTCCTGTTCATCATCAGTATACAAATCTTGGATTTTTGCATAGAAATATTTTGGGCTTCTTGAAATATCCTGTATGGCCCTTCATTCCCTTCGTACTTCTGTGAGGTACGACATCCTAAGATTTTGCTCTAATTCAATGATCTCTCGGCTAAGCCTATCTTTCCTCTGTTGTAGCACATTTGTGTTTTAACCAATTCAGTAACCCGTTTTCTTCTTCTGTACCATCTCCTATGCTTTCCCTCTATATCTGATCTTCTTCTGGGCTTCCTCAGTGGTGCGTGCTTCATACATACCTTGCATGCTTCTCTATTCATCTTCTCTAGGCACTGGTGGGAATTTAGGGTGGTCATGTCTGATTCCCAGGGTGTCTGATAGCTCTTGGTTTATTTTTTCCCAGTCAGTTCTATGGTTGTTAAAATTAAACTTACTGAACATCCCGTCTCTAACATTAGTGACGCAGTTCCCTAACCCTGAGTTAATACTCGTTTGAACTTCTATGATGTTATGATCAGAATATATGTTTTTGTAACTGTTATATCTCTGATTAGTTCTTCGTTGTTTGTGAATATCAAATCCAGGGTATTTTCATTTCTAGTGGGATCAATTACCTGTTGGTTTAATGAGTACTGTTCACAAAGCCTCATTAGTTCCTTGGTATGTGCCTGTTGAGCCAGGGTGCTTCCCGGAGATACTTCTGGTATAACATTATGTTGGGCCATCTTCTATTTTACATGAGGGAGATTAAAATCTCCAAGGAGTAAAATATTTTTGTTGTAATTGTATAAATAATGTCAACCCATTCATGAGTGCGTACTGGACTGGCCACTCGGACAGGTATTGGACGGTGACGTCATTTGTTTACTCTGAGCATCACCAAAGAATTGAACATTCCTGCTACTTTGAGCTCAGCTTCAAGGTATTTTTCGTTGTGAAACCAATCAAAACCATATCTATTTCTGTAATATACCTTCCATTCTATCAAATGAGACCAAAAAAAAACATACAAAAATACACCACTAAGGAGCAGCTAATGGCTGAGAAGTGAACTTCATTATTTATGGTCCAATTTCTTTCATTTTTGGTGTACGTTAAGAATCATCTTTCCATCATACATTGCCCAAGTTTCAATAAGATAGCCCAACAAACAACTGAGAAAAAAAATATTTACCAAATATCATACATTATTAGTACAGTGGACCCTCGCCTAACGAACGCATCGCGTAACGTTAAATCTGGCTAGCGATAAATTTTAACGCAAAAATTTTGCGTTCGAGACGCATCCACTTGCGGCCTGAGCACGCCTCGCTTGTCCCGTGGGTGCCAGTGTTTACAAGCCAGCCACCGTGGTCGCATCCAAACATACAGTCGGAACATTTCACATTATCACAGCGTTTTTAGTGATTGCACCTGCAAAATAAGTCACCATGGGCCCCAAGAAAGCTTCTAGTGCCAACCCTACAGCAAAAAGGGTGAGAATTATTATGGATATAAAGAAAGAGAACATTGCTAAGTATGAAAGTGGAGTGCGTGTCCCCGAGCTGGCCAGGCTGTACACAAAACCCCAGTCAACCATTGTTACTATTGTGGCCAAGAAAATGGCAATCAAGGAAGCTGTTCTTGCCAAAGGTGCAACTTTGTTTTCGAAACAGAGATCGCAAGTGATAGAAGATGTTGAGAAACTGTTATTGGTGTGGATAAACGAAAAACAGATAGCAGGAGACAGCATCTCTCAAGCGATCATATGTGAAAAGGCTAGGAAGTTGCATGAGGATTTAATTAGAAAAATGCCTACAACTAGTGGTGATGTGAGTGAATTTAAGGCCAGCAAAGGTTGGTTTGAGAGATTTAAGAATCATAGTGGCATACATAGTGTGATAAGGCATGGTGAGGCTGCCAGTTCGGACCAAAAAGCAGCTGAAAAATATGTGAAGGAATTCAAGGTGAACATAGACAGTGAAGAACTGAAACCTGAACAAGTGTTTAATTGTGACGAAACAGGCCTGTTTTTGAAGAAAATGCCAAGCAGGACCTACATTACTCAGGAGGAAAAGGCACTTCCAGGACATAAGCCTATGAAAGACAGGCTTACTCTGTTGATGTGTGCTAATGCTAGTGGTGATTGCAAAGTGAAGGCTTTATTGGTGTATCACTCTGAAACTCCCAGAGTGTTCAGGAAAAACAATGTCCTCAAGGCTAATTTGTGTGTGATGTGGAGGGCAAACAGTAAGGCATGGGTCACTAGAGACCTTTTCTATGACTGGTTACACCATGCATTTGCCCCCACTGTGAAAAATTACCTCCTGGAAAATAAATTGGACCTTAAGTGCCTCCTGGTATTAGACAATGTTCCTGGTCATCCTACAGATGTGGCAGAGCGACTTTCTGGGGACATGAGCTTCATTAAGGTCAAGTTTTTGCCTCCCAATACCACTCCTCTCCTGCAGCCCATGGACCAGCAGGTCATTGCAAACTTCAAAAAACTCTACACAAAAGCTGTTTGAAAGGTGCTTTGTAGTGACCACAGAAACTCAATTGACTTTAAGAGAGTTTTGGAGAGATCACTTTAGCATCCTCAACTGTGTAAACATTATAGGTAAGGCTTGGGAGGAAGTGACTAAGAGGACCTTGAACTCTGCTTGGAAGAAACTGTGGTCAGAATGTGTAGACAAAAGGAATTTTGAAGGATTTGAGGCTAACCCTGAGAAGCCTATGCCAGTTGTGGAATCAATTGTGGCATTGGGGAAGTCCTTGGGGTTGGAGGTTAGTGGGGAAGATGTGGAAGAGTTGGTGGAGGAGGACAATGAAGAACTAACCACTGATGAGCTGCAAGATCATCTTCAACAGCAAGAGGCCAGACCTGAGAAAACTGCTCCGGAGGAGGGGATAGAGAAATTGAGGAAGTTGCCTACTTCAAAGATTAAGGAAATGTGTGCAATGTGGCTTAAAGTGCAAACCTTTTTTGATGAAAATCACCCTCACACAGCTATTGCAAGCCATGCTGGTGACTATTACACTGACAATGTTGTGAAACACTTTAGGAATGTCATAAATGAACGGGAGGTACAGGCCTCTATGGACAGGTATGTTGTGCGACAAAGGTCCAGTGACTCTCAAGCTGGTCCTAGTGGCATTAAAAGAAGAAGGGAAGTAACCCCAGAAAAGGACTTGACACCTCAAGTCCTAATGGAAGGGGATTCCCCTTCTAAACATTAACACCATCCACACTCTCCCCTCCTCCCATCCCATCAATCATCACCAGATCTTCAATAAAGGTAAGTGTAATTGTACAAGTCTTCTTCAGTTTGTGTGTATTAAAATTAATATTTCATGTGGTAAAATTTTTTTTTTCATACTTTGGGGTGTTCAGGAATGGATTAATTTGATTTCCATTATTTCTTATGGGAAAAATTCATTCGGCTAACGATAATTTCGCCTAACGTTGAGCTCTCAGGAACGGATTAATATCGTTAGGCGAGGGTCCACTGAATGTACGTACAGTGGACCCTCGACCAACGATATTAATCCGTTCCTGAGAGCTCATCGTTAATCGAAATTATCGATAGTTGAGTTAATTTTCCCCATAAGAAATACAGTGGTCCCTCGTTTTTCGTAGTTAATCCGTTCCTGGAGTTGCTACTATTATCGAAATCTACGATTTGCGAATCAATTTTCCCCATAAGAAATAATGTAAATACAATTAATCCGTTCCTGACACCCAGAAGTATTAAAACAAAAAATTATTTTACATGAAATATAGATGTAGTACATAAACAAAACAATGGGAAATGATGAATGAAACATTAGCAGCATAACACTTACCTTTATTGGAGATTCTTCTTAGTGAATGGGAGACTGGAGGAGGAGAGAGATTGGATTGTTTACAGTTTGGAAGGGGAATCCCCTTCCAGCAACACCTCAGGTACCAATTGCTTTTCTGGGGTTGCTTCTCTTCTTTGTTTCTTAATGCCACTAGGACCACCTTGAGAGTCACTGGAGTCCTGTCTCACAAAATAACTGTGGAGAGAGCTCTGTTTCTGGCGTCTCTTTAACACTTCCCTAAAATGGCCCAAGACTTTGTCACTGTACATGTTGCCAACATGGCTTGCAACAACCTTGTCAGGGTGATGTTTCTCCATAAAGCTTTCCATCTTACCCCACATAGCAAAAATCTCTTTAATTTCTGAAGAAGGCACCTTCTTCCATCTCTCTTCCTCTCTTTTGAGCTGCGATCTGTTACTGTTCCTGTTGAAGCTCTTTCAGCTCCTCAGTGGTGAGCTCTTCGTTGTGGTCTTCCACCAACTCTTCCACATCCTCCAAACTCACATCCAACCCCATGGAACTCCCCAGTGCCACAATTGATTTAACAACAGACATAGGCTCATCAGGGTCAGTCCCAAACCCTTCAAAATCCCTCTTGTCAACACAATCTGGCCACAATTTTCTCCAAGCAGAGTTCAAAGTCCTGGTAGTCACTCCCTCCCAAGCCATACCTATAAGGGTTATGCAATGGAGGATGCTGAAGTGTTCTCTCCAAAATTCCCTTAGGGTCAAGTGAGTGTCTGTGGTCATAGTCAAGCACCTGTGAAACATTGCTTTGGAGTAGAGTTTTTTAAAGTTTGCAATGACCTACTGGTCCATGGGCTGGAGGAGAGGAGTGGTATTCGGGGGCAAGAACTTTACTGTGATGAACCCAACTCCTCGAAAATTGGGTTTCATCCAAGTTTGGAGGATGAGCAGGTGCACTGTCCATACTAGCAGGCACTTGAGATCCAATTTCTTTTCCAGGAGGTAATTTTTCACACTGGGGCCAAACACTTCATTGAACCACTCGACGAAAATTTCCCTCGTGACCCATGCCTTACTATTAGATTTCCAAAACACACACAATTTACTCTTCATAACATTGTTTTTCCTGAACACTCTGGGATTTTCAGAATGGT
The DNA here is from genome assembly GCF_026875155.1 of Cherax quadricarinatus. Lineage (NCBI taxonomy): Eukaryota > Metazoa > Arthropoda > Malacostraca > Decapoda > Parastacidae > Cherax > Cherax quadricarinatus. The sequence continues at coordinate 25,191,870 of NC_069482.1, forward strand.
ACACTAGTAATGGCTTCACTTTGAAATCCCCACTAGCATTAGCACAGAATATGAGCGTCAGCCTGTCTTTCATAGGCTTGTTTCCTGGCATTGCCTTTTCCTCCTGTGTAATGAAGGTCCTCTTTGGCATTTTCTTCCAAAAGAGGCCTTTTTTCATCACAAATGAACACTTTTTTTCAGGTTTCAGTCCTTCAGCCTCTATGTACTCCTTGAATTCATGCACATATTTTTCAGCCGCCTTGTGGTCCGAACTGGCAGCCTCACCATGCCTTACCACAGCGTATGCCAGTACGGTTATTAAATCTCTCAAACCAACCTTTGCTGGCCTTAAATTCACTCACATCACCACTATTTGCAGGCAATTTCTTTACCAGATCGTTGTGCAACTGCCTAGCCTTTTCACAAATAATCGAAGTCTTAAGAGTATCTCCTGCTAATTGTTTCTCATTTATCCACACCAATAATAACTTCTCAACCTCTTCGAGTACTGATCTCATTTTTGTCAGCATAGTTACTCCTTTGCAACAACAGCATCCTTGATTTCCTTTTTCTTGGCCACTATGGAACATATGGTTGTGTAGGGTTTTTTATACATCCTGGCCAGTTCGGACGCACTTGTGCCACTTTCATATTGGTCAATGATGTTTTTCTTAAATTCAATCGTATTTCTCACCTTCTTTACCACAGGCTTGGCACTAGGAGCTTTCTTTGGAGCCATGGTACCTTATTTAGTACTTGCAAGCACTAAAATGAGTGGAATATTATGAAATATTTCGTAGGAGCACGTGAGGGGACCTTCGCTCACTGGTAAACAATGCCAGACTGGCTGGGTAGGGAGGCCGCCCCGGCTCACATTGTGCGTACGCGTCCCGGACGAACTACTATTCGCGAGTCAACCTATGATTAGCGAGCCCATGTTTATACGAAAATATCCCTATGATTTCCGAAATCTATGATTCCCGAGAACTACGAAAAGCGAGGGACCACTGTAATGGAAATCAAATTAATCCGTGCAAGACACCCAAAAGTATTGAAAAAAAAAAAATTTTACCACATGAAATATTAATTTTAATACACACAAACTGAAGAAGACATGTATAATTACATGACACTTACCTTTATTGAAGATCTGGTGATGATTGATGGGATGGGAGGAGGGGAGACTGTGGATGGTGTTAGTGTTTAGAAGGGGAATCCCCTTCCATTAGGACTCGAGGTGTCAAGTCCTTTTCCGGGGTTACTTCTCTTCTTCTTTTAATGCCACTAGGACCAGCTTGAGAGTCACTGGACCTCTGTCGCACAACATATCTGTCCATAAAGGCCTATACCTCCCGTTCCTTTATGACATTCCTAAAGTGTTTCACAACACTGTCAGTGTCACAATTAAACACTTGTTCAGGTTTCAATTCTTCAGTATCTATGTACTCCTTGAATTCCTGCACATATTTTTCAGCTGCATTTTGGTCCAAACTGGCAGCCTCATCATGCCTTATCACACTATGTATGCCACTACAATTCTTAAATCTCTCAAACCAACTTTTGCTGGCCTTAAATTCACTCACATCACCACTAGTTGCAGGCATTTTTCTAATTAAATCCTCATGCAACTTCCTAGCCTTTTCACATATGATCGCTTGAGAGATGCTATCTCCTGCTACGTATCTGTTTTTCATTTATCCACACCAATAACAGTCTCTCAACATCTTCTATCACTTGCGATCTCAGTTTCAAAAACATAGTTGCACCTTTGGCAAGAACAGCTTCCTTGATTGCCATTTTCTTGGCTATAATAGTAGCGATGGTTGATTGAGGTTTTGTGTACAACCTGGCCAGCTCGGAGACACACACTCCACTTTCATGCTTAGCAATGATCTCTTTCTTCATATCCATAGTAATTCTCACCCTTTTTGCTGTAGGGTTGGCACTAGAAGCTTTCTTGGGGCCCATGGTGACTTATTTTGCAGGTGCAATCACTAAAAACGCTGTGATAATATGAAATGTTCAGATTGTAAGTTTGGATGGGACCGCAGTGGCTGGCTGGCTTGTAAACACTGGCCACAAGTGGACGCGTCTCAGACAGAACGAATCGTGTTGGTCGAGTTTTTTAGCGCTAGTCGAGGCAAAATTTTTGTGTTAAAATGTATCGCTAGTCAGATTTAACGTTAGACGATGCCATCGTTGGTCGAGGGTCCACTGTATTCTTACAATAATAATAATAATTATTATTATTATTATTAATTTAGGGAACTGGAGCACAGATCCAATACCCTAGATCAAGAGCAAGAGCCCTCACCAGTGTAAGGAACCTCCCCTGAGGCCCACTCGCATCCTGAAATTTCGCTCGTATCCAGAAGCAAAAAATCGACCGAGCAACTGCTCATATCCTGAAAATCTCGCATGGTGGGGTACTCATAAGCCAAAGTTCCACTGTAGTATTTAAATTGTATTTTTTCCTGCATTATTGTACTTATAGTTGTAGTTGTATTTGGACATATTTAATTGACCCCATCCCTGTTCTAAAGCCTTTGTAATTATCAAAATGATCCAATAGTTGTGACAAACATGTTGATTTGGGTAGTGCAGGTCATACTTTCCATAAAATTTCTAATTTTAGCATTTTGGCATCCTCTTGAAGGTTTTTATGATGTGCAATGTTAATACCTCTGGACTGCAATTTTTTGCCAGGGCAGTACTGCCTTTGTGCAGAAAAACTGTCTGCACTTTTAACCCTTTCAGGGTCCGTCCCGTAGATCTACGGCTTTACGTTCAGGGTCCAAACCGTAGATCTACGTCATGAGCTCAGCTCACTCTGATAAACTGTGAGTGGTACATTTGGGCCTAGATATGAGAGAATACATCTATGTGGTATGTGTGCACCACATAAAACAGATCCTGCAGCACACTGTGTATAATGAGAGAAAAAAAACTGAAATTATGATTTTTCGATTAAAACAGCGACTTTGCAGTGTTTTTTCGTATGTTTTTTATAGTTGTATTTGCAATTTCTTGGTCTCAATTGATAGAATGGAAGACATATTACAGAAATAGAGATGATTTTGACTGGTTTTAGCACTGGAAATGGCTTGAAACTGAGCTCAAAGTAGCAAAAATGTTAAATTTTTGCCGATATTCAAGAGTAAACAAACGACCTCACACATCTAATACACGCCAGCTGGTGGGTCTAATATGCATTCACAAATATGGTGATGATATTTATACAATTATTACAGTATTGCATAACATTAAATCTTCTATTTTTTGGTGTGAATAAAAATTCATTATGTGAATAAAAAATCAAAATGGAATTTACTTGTAAAGCCTCAAAACGTAACTAATGAACAGAGGAAATGTTAGTTTAGTTCCAGGAATACCTACATTGTTTATTCTGGACCCTATTTTGAAATTGGAATATTTTGAACTTTGTGTTAAATTGGCCAAATTAACAATTTCCGATCACTTTAATTTGTAGTTGAAACAGTTGACTTGCTGATTTCTTGTGCTCAATCGATAGAATAGAAGTAATACTAGTGAAATAGCTAAGAATTTGGTTGACTGGAATAATGTAATTGGCCTAAAATGGGAGTCAAAGTCGGCAAAATCGCCGATTCGTAAATATCGCTGACACATCAAAATTCGCGAGAGCATAATTTCGTAAATTTTCCATCAAATTTTGTACTTTTTGTTTTATTACCTTCACAAAAAGATTCTCTACCATTTCGTAAGAAAAAATAACAATTTTTGTTTTAAATTCTTGGACACTGGGGCACCACTTCAGATTTGGGCCTTGGACCCTGAAGGGGTTAAGGGTGCCATGAATTTTTTTTTTTTTTGTCCAATTTCAATTAAATTTTTACTGTGATTTAAGCAACATTTGAAACCTACACACTGTGTTTGCAGTGACTTTTTTTTGCATTAAAAGATAGAAAAAATAAATGTTGCCCTATTCTACAGGGCATAAAATTCTCCCTTATCTACAAAATTGGTAAGACGTACAGCGTTCTAGTTGACATCAGATGAAAGATAAAGGGCTAGATAATCTTTATTTCAAAGTTGTTTGAGCAAAATCTCAATAGATTGCATAATAAAAAATGTTCAAGCTTTTTTAAGGACATTTTTGGGAGGAAAAAATAAACAAAAACAAAACAGTAAAAAATATCATAAATCAACCCTGAAAATGAATAGAACCATCATTCGTCAATAACATGTGTAAAAATCACAACACTCCTATCTTTACTTTTCGCAAAAAAATTAAAATAATGTCAGTAACTTATTCTTGAGTTATACATATAGAATGGACCCTCCCTTTTTGTTGATCTCTGTTATTGCCAATTTCTGTTTTTGCCGACCTTTTTTCCATCAAAATACTGGTTCTATTTTCGTTGATTTCCTCCATTTTCGTCAATGGTACGGAACCTGTCCAGTGCCCAGTGCACACATAAAGCCGCCTCCCACATGCATTCTCAGGCAGTGTCGCACTGTTTCTTGATGAGTAAACATATCCTGCAAGGTCATACGACACATTCCGTAATGATCCATTGTTTTTGGCACTTGTTTATTGTGTGCGACTGCTAAATAAGCCACCATGGCCCCAAAGAAAGCTCCTAGTGCCAGTCCTTTGGTAAAGAAAGTGAGGAACTCAATAGAAATGAAAAAGAAATCGTTCAAAAATATGATAGTGGCATACACACTGCTGAACTCGGCAGGATGTACAGGAAGGTGCCATCAACCATTAGCTGCATTGTGGCGAAGAGGAAAGAAATCATGGAAGCTGATGTTGCAAAAGGGGTGAATACAATAATAAAACAGATCCCAAACAATTGAAGATGTGGAGAAATTGTTGTTGGTGTGGTTCAAAGAGAAACAGTTAGCAAGAGATAGTTTTGTGCAGTTGATAATATGTGAAAAGGCAAGGCAATTGCACGACGATCTCTTAAAGAAAATGCCTGCAACTAGTGCTGATGTTGGTGAATTTAAGGACAGCAAAGGCTGGTTCAAAAAATTCAAGCAGCTAAGTGGCATACACAGTGTTGTAAGGCATGGTGAGGGTGGAAATTCAAAGACTATGTATAGGCTGAAAAATTCCAACCCCAACAGGTGCTCAATTGTGACAAAACAAGCCTGTTTTGGAAGAAAATGCCAAAAAGGACCTACATCACACAGGTGATGGTGGAACCTCGGCTTACGAATGCCCCACCATACGAGTTTTTCAGGCTACATACGAGCAGTCGCTTGGTCGATTTTTTTTTTTTTTGGATACAAGCAAAATTTCAGGCTGCAAGCTTCCCCCTCAAGGGAGGTTCCTTGATGCTCGTGAGGGACTCTTGATCTAGGGAATTGTATCTGTGCTCTAGTTCCTTAAATGAAACCTGAATATTTTCCATCCCCTCCCCTCAACAGGCACTGTATAATCCTATGGGTTTAGAGCTTCCCCATTATAATAATAATAATACAGTGGACCCTCGACTAATGGCAGCATTAAGTAATGGCAATTTTGTCTAACGATGCTTTTTGGCATAAAAAAAAAAATGTCTCTACCAACGGCGAAAAACTCTACCAACGACGTTCGTCCGGAACATGTCCATGTGCCGGGAGTGCGGCCTGTGTGGGCCCAGCCACTCCAACTCAGTGTGTCATTGTTTACAAGCTGTTGCGTTGGTTTCCACGTGTGCCTGTCATACAGTGGTCCCTTGTTGTTCGTAATTAATCCGTTCCTGGAGCCGTTATTATAAACGAAATTTACGATTTACGAATCAATTTTCCCCATAAGAAATAATGTAAATACAATTAATCCGTTCCTGACACCCAGAAGTATTAAAACAAAAAAATTTTTAACATGAAATATACATGTAGTACATAAACAATACAATGGGAAATGATGAATGAAACATTAACAGAATAACACTTACCTTTATTGGAGATTCTTCTTAGTGTATGGGGAGACTGGAGGGGGAGAAAAAGAGTGGATTGTTTATAGTTTGGAAGGGGAATCCCTTCCATAAC
>NC_069482.1:25198369-25333369 GCF_026875155.1 Cherax quadricarinatus
TTTTTTTTAATATTTTGTGACATAGGAAGACAGTTTCAGAACAGGGCTTGTGACATTGAAAATGTTAAGGGGCTTCAGCCTCCCAAAATTTCCTTGGCACCCTAAATACAAATAATAATAAGCTACTTCAAAACAGACTCTTAGCCCCCCTCTTACCCTTTCCATCCAGACAGCCATCCCTTAACTTCTCCCTTCCTACAGAAATCCTGCTCAGGGTACAACCTTTTCAGATGTGACAGAAAGAACAGGCAATAAGGGAGGAGGGGGGTTGGCCTGTATATCAAAGAGTCGCTCATCTGCACAGAGATGTTGAACACCACAAATGATGTAGTTGAAGTTCTATCAATAAAGATCGAGAATCAAAACCTAGTCATTGTGGTTGTATATAAGCCACCAGATGCAACCTCACAACAGTTCAAGGAACAGCTACTGAAAATTGATTACTGTCTGGAAAACCCTCCAGCTCCATCCCCAAACATCTTACTGCTTGGTGACTTCAACCTAAGGCATACAAAATGGAAGAATGTAGCGAATAATGTTATAGCTGAATCAATCCCTGGAGGTAGAACAGATGAAAGGTTACTCACACAAGCTCCTAAATCTCTGTGATAAACACACTCTAGGTTAGCAGATAGTGGAGCCAACAAGACTGGAAAACACACTTGGCCTTATCTTCACAAATAATGAGGATCTGGTGAGAGACATGACAATATCAAAAACAACTAATTCCGATCGCAATCTAATCGAAGTTCAGACTTACATACACAGGGGTCCTGATTAGCAAAATGCACGTAGCTATGAAGGTGTCTTCAACAACAAGAACATCAACTGGGACCAGGTGAACCATGTCTTAACCCTTTCAGGGTCAAGAGGCCCTCTCCTAAACTTGTTCTCAGGGTCGAAAATTTTTTTGAAAAAAAAAAAAAAAAAAATTATTTTTTCTTGTGAAATGATAGAGAACCCTTTCCCGATCATAATGACACCAAAAGTATGAAATTTGATGGAAAACCTATGGAATTATGCTCTCGCGAAGTTAGCAGTCTTGACGATGTTTACGCATTGGCGATTTCACCGACTTTGAGCCCTATTTTCGGCCAATTCCCATGTACCAGTCAACAAAAATCATAACTATTTCACTAGAACTCCATTTGTTCTATCGAATGGGTACAACAAACCACCCATTTACTGATTTCAACTGTCCAATAAAGTGGTCAGAAATTGGCAGTTTTGCCAATTCCACACAAATTTCAGATGCCAATTTCCAAATAGGGTCCAGAATAAACAAGAAAGACATTCCTGACACTAAAATAACATTTTCTCTGTTCATTAGTCACATCCCCAGGTCCCTCTTACATTTCTTTTGCTTTCCACTTTGAATTTTTATTCTCACAAAAAAATAAAAGATTTACTGTTATGCAGACTACTGCATTAGTGTAGAAATGGTATAAATAATATCAGTGCACTTGTTAAAGAATATTACACTCACCAGTTGATGTGTATTGGACGCATGGCATGATTTGTTTACTTTTGAACATTGGCAAAAATCAAACATTTCTGCTACTTTGAGCTCAATTTCAAGGTACTTTTCATTGCAAAATCAATTAAAATCATCTCAATTTCTGTAACATGTCTTCCATTCTATAAAATGAGACCAGGAAAACGAGAATACAACCATAAATACCATACGAAAATACAGTGCAAAGTCTCTGTTTTAAACCAAAAACACGGTCAGAGTTTTTTTTTCCTCATTATGCACTGTGTGCTGCAGGATTTTTTTTATACTGTGCATATTGACCACATAGACCCTTTCTTTCATATGTAGGCCTACCAGCATTCTCTCGCTAGATTTGAAGGCACTAAAATTTGCACGTACTAGTACAGCACCAACCCTGGCATGCAAGCTGTACTAGTGCGACACTGACCCTGAAAGGGTTAAATGAAACATGTTAGGAAGATATGTTAAATAACATGAATCCAAACCAGTGCCTTGAAAGGATCAACTTCCTGGCAGCTGAAGTATGTTCAAGGCATATTCCCCTAGAAAGAAGAGGAGAAGAAGTAAACTGGAGAGAGAAAGATGCTCCCTCTACAAAAGATGATTAAGAATCACTGAGCTCCTCAAGAACACTAGATTATCTGATACACAGAAGGAAGTGCTGACCAGGGAAGTGTACAGCATTGAACTTAAGTTAAAGGACCATTACAGGACCCATGAGAGACAGGAGGAGCTGAAAGCAATTAGTGATACTGAAAGAAATTAGAAATATTTCTTTTCATATGCCAAAAACAAGGCAAATACCAGATCTAGTATCGGGACCTTGCTCAGACACGATGGGACTTAGATAACAACAAAGAAATGAGTAAGATACTGAAATCCCAATACTTCTCTATGTTTAGCAAACCACTAATCAGTCTAAAGATCAACAATCCAAATGATTTTTTCATTAATGAGCCTCAAAACTCCGTCAATGTATGCCAGATTTCCGACATTACCCTAACTCCGATAAGACTTTGAGAAAGCCATTGATAACATGCCCATGCACTCAGGCCCAGACTTGTGGAACTCTGTGTTCATTAAGAACTGCAAGAACCCCCTCTGCATGCCCTAAGTATACTATGGAGAAGGAGCTTAGACATGGGTGATATTCCACAGTCACTAAGAACACAGATATAGCCCCACTCCATACAGGTGGCAGCAAAGCATTAACTAAGAACTATAGACCAACAGCTCTAACATCCCACATCATAAAAATCTTTGAAAGTGCTAAGAAGCATGACTGTAAACCACTTGGATTCCCAAAAACTGCACAATCCAGAGCAACGTGGGTTCAGAGCAGGTCGCTCCTGCCTCTCGCAACTACTGGATCACTATGGTATGGTCTTGGATGCACTAGAAGAAAAACAGAATGCAGATCTAATATACACAGACTTTGCAAAAGCCTTTGCCAAGGGCAATCATGGTGTAATAGCACACAAAATACATGCTAAAGGAATAATTGGCAAAGTGGGGAAATGGATCTCCAACTTTCTAACCAATCAAACACAAAGAGTAGTGGTCAACAGGGTTAAATTGGAAGCTGCCATAGTGAAAAGCTCTGTTCCACAAGGCACAGTACTTGCCCCCATCCTGTTCCCCATCCTCATATCCGACATAGACAGAGATGTAATCCACAGCACAGTGTCATCCATTGCAGACGATACTAGGATCTACGTGATACTGTCATCTATTGAGGACACTGTTAACCTCCAAGAAGATACAATGGAACCTCTACTTGTGATTGCATCCAAGTGTGAAATTTTCCAAATATGAGCAGTTGATCAGTCGATTTTTTGCTTCCACAAGCGAGCGAAATTTCCATAAGCGAGCGGGCCTCAAGGGAGGTTCCTTGACACTGGTGAGGGGCTCTTGTTCTTGATCTAGGGAATTGGATCTCATTTGCTTGTTGGAGTATCTTACTGAAACTTGGGCAATGTATGATAGAAAGATACTTCTTAATATACACCAAAAATTAAAGCAATCGGACGATAAATATGGGAGTTCACTTCTCAGCCATTAGCTGCCTCTTTGCAGCATATTTTCGTATGTTTTTTATAGTTATATTCTCGTTTTTTTGGTCTCATTTGATAGTATTGAAGATATATTACAGAAAAAGTTATGATTTTGATTGGTTTCAAGACGAAAAGTACCTTGAAATTGAGCTTAAAGCAGCAGAAATATTCGATTCTTTGGCGATGTTCCAGAGTAAACAAATGACATCACTGTCCATTCCAATATGCAGTTGTGAATGGGTTGATATTATTTAAACAATTATTACAATAATGCAGTAGTCTGCATAACACTAAATCTTCTATTTTTTGTGTGAATAAAAATTACAAATTATTTATATAATAATAAAAATAATAATACATACAATAATAATATGTATAATAATAATAGTATAATAATAATAATATAATAATATAATGTGTATAATAATTATACATGTACATGCATAATAATAATGTACTATATAATAATTATAATAATAGATGGCTTCAAAAGGCCGTCACTAAATGGCAGTGTTTACCATATGACAGTGTTTACCATATGACATAATAAACAATATAAATAACATAAAAAGCTGATATACACTCTAGAATGAATAAAATATGTATGTCATTACAGATGTGGTGGCGGGGAAGGACGCAGTTGCGGGCATTCTTGCTCCAGCTATGAAAACGTATTCACATTCTTTCCTCCTTCAGACATGTTGGTATAAGGGAAAATGGAGTTTGTAATGCTAACTGTATTAGATCACTTCTTTCACAAGAAAACCATAATGTAAAAATGAAATGGTGTACGTACACCATTTACATACCTTGCAGAAGATAGGCTTTAAACTCTACAACTTGTGCCTGTGCTGGCATGCAGGAACACATTAAAATCTTTAACCCTTTCAGGGTCGAAAGGTCCTCTCCTAAACTTGTTCTCATCGTCGAAAATTTTTTGGAAGAAAAAAAAAAATTCTTATTAAAAGATAGAGAATCTTTTCCCGATCATAATGACACCAAAAGTATGAAATTTGATGGAAAACTTATGGAATTATGCTCTCGTGAAGTTAGCGGCATCAGCGATTTCACCGAATTCGAGCCCTATTTTCGGCCAATTCCAGTGTACTAGTCGACAAAAATCATAACTATTTCGCTAGAAATCCATTTTTTCTATCGAATGAGTACAAGAAACCACCCATTTACTGATTTCAACTATCCAATAAAGAGGTCAGAAATTAGCAATTTTGCCAATTTCACAAAAATTTCAAAAGATGCCAATTTCCAAATAGGGTCCAGAATAAACAAGACAGACATTCCTGGGACTAAAATAACATTTCCTCTGTTCATCAGTCACATCCCCAGGTCCCCCTTACATTTCTTTTGCTTTCCACTTTGAATTTTTATTCTCACAAAAAATAGAAGATTTACAGTTATGCAGACTACTACATTAGTGTAAAAATGTATAATATCACAATTGTGAAAGAATATTACACTCACCAGCTGACGTGCAATGGACACGTGGCATGATTTGTTTACTTTTGAACTTTGGTAAAAATCGAACATTTCTGCTACTTTGAGCTCAATTTCAAGGTACTTTTCATTGTGAAACCAATCAAAATCATCTCAATTTCTGTAATATGTCTTCCATTCTATAAAATGAGACCAGGAAAACTAGAATACAACCATAAATACCATACAACAATACAGTGCAAAGTTGTTGTTTTAAACCAAAAACATGGTCAAAGTTTTTTTTTCTCTCATTATGCACTGTGTGCTGCAGGATTTTTTTTATACTGTGCACACTGACCACATAGACCCATTCTTTCATATGTAGGCCTACCAGCTTTCTTTCGCTAGATTTGAAGACGCTAGAATTTAGGTGTACTAGTACGTCAATAACCCTGGTGCGTAAGCCATACTAGTATGTCGGAAACCCTGAAAGGGTTAAGAGTGTGTTATTAGTCATGAAGATGCCATATTAATAATAATAATATTAATAACATAATAATAATCACTCTGAGGCACATTAAATGTCATATAAAACTTTAATATGGAAATTTTGCTTAATCCAGCTATAATATTTTTTTCAAAATTATATAATAAACATGTTACGTAACATATAAACATATAAATTAATATAAATATGAGATTAGGTTAGGTTAGGTAAGGTTCATCAGGAAACAGGACAAATGTTTCCTGACGCGGGTCTTAGTCAGATGATGACGTTTTTCCAGTCTGCTTGCCGAAGTGAACAAAAACCATTTGTGTTCCAAGATGGTATCAATAACAACAACTGGTTTCTTTACAAAACTTGTGAATATGGGGGTTACATACCTACCACACTTTGATACTTACCTACTTTACTATTCACCTTGCACCCTATATTAAGACCATTAAAATTACAAATATTTTAAGGTAAGTAATGCGTGTACTGTATATGCATTTTATCACTCTGGGGCACTTTAAATGCCTACTATATAATGTGTGGGGTGGGTGGCCAAATGGGGATTACATACCTACCACACTTTGATACATTACTATTCACCTTGCACCCCATATTAAGACCATTAAGACTACAAATATTTTAAGATAAGTAATGAGTGTACCGCACATGCATTTTATCTCTCTAGGGCACTTTAAATGCCTAGTACATTGGTCCCTCACCATACGATGGCATCACCTTACATTGAATCCACCATACGATACATTTTAATGCAAAAATTTTGCCTCACCTTACGCTAAACAACTCAGCTTACGTGATTCATTCGAGACGCATCCGTGTGGCCTGAGAACACCTCAGCTGTCCCGTTGGTGCCAGTGTTTACAAGCCAGCCAGTGCGGTCGCATCCACGCATACAATCGGAACATTTCATATTATCACAGAGTTTTTAGTGATTGTACCTGCAACCTAGGTTGTACCTACAACCTAGGTAGTAGGTTGGTAGACAGCAACCACCCAGGGAAGTACTACCGTCCTGCCAGATGACTGTGAAACAAAAACCTGTAACTGTTTTGCATGATGGTAGGATTGCTGGTTTCTTTTTCTGTCTCATAAACACGCTAAGATAACAGGGATATCTTGCTACTCCTACTTACACTTTGGTCACACTTCACAGACACGCACATGCATATATATATATACATACATCTAGGTTTTTCTCCTTTTTCTAAATAGCTCTTGTTCTTTTTTATTTCTTCTATTGTCCATGGGGAAGTGGAAAAGAATCTTTCCTCCGTAAGCCATGCGTGTCGTATGAGGCGACTAAAATGCCGGGAGCAATGGGCTAGTAACCCCTTCTCCTGTATACAATTACTAAAAAAGAGAAGAAGAAAAGCTTTATAAAACTGGGTTGCTTAAATGTGCGTGGATGTAGTGCGGATGACAAGAAACAGATGATTGCTGATGTTATGAATGAAAAGAAGTTGGATGTCCTGGCCCTAAGCGAAACAAAGCTGAAGGGGGTAGGAGAGTTTCAGTGGGGGGAAATAAATGGGATTAAATCTGGAGTATCTGAGAGAGTTAGAGCAAAGGAAGGGGTAGCAGTAATGTTAAATGATCAGTTATGGAAGGAGAAAAGAGAATATGAATGTGTAAATTCAAGAATTATGTGGATTAAAGTAAAGGTTGGATGCGAGAAGTGGGTCATAATAAGCGTGTATGCACCTGGAGAAGAGAGGAATGCAGAGGAGAGAGAGAGATTTTGGGAGATGTTAAGTGAATGTATAGGAGCCTTTGAACCAAGTGAGAGAGTAATTGTGGTAGGGGACTTGAATGCTAAAGTAGGAGAAACTTTTAGAGAGGGTGTGGTAGGTAAGTTTGGGGTGCCAGGTGTAAATGATAATGGGAGCCCTTTGATTGAACTTTGTATAGAAAGGGGTTTAGTTATAGGTAATACATATTTTAAGAAAAAGAGGATAAATAAGTATACACGATATGATGTAGGGCGAAATGACAGTAGTTTGTTGGATTATGTATTGGTAGATAAAAGACTGTTGAGTAGACTTCAGGATGTACATGTTTATAGAGGGGCCACAGATATATCAGATCACTTTCTAGTTGTAGCTACACTGAGAGTAAAAGGTAGATGGGATACAAGGAGAATAGAAGCATCAGGGAAGAGAGAGGTGAAGGTTTATAAACTAAAAGAGGAGGCAGTTAGGGTAAGATATAAACAGCTATTGGAGGATAGATGGGCTAATGAGAGCATAGGCAATGGGGTCGAAGAGGTATGGGGTAGGTTTAAAAATGTAGTGTTAGAGTGTTCAGCAGAAGTTTGTGGTTACAGGAAAGTGGGTGCAGGAGGGAAGAGGAGCGATTGGTGGAATGATGATATAAAGAGAGTAGTAAGGGAGAAAAAGTTAGCATATGAGAAGTTTTTACAAAGTAGAAGTGATGCAAGGAGGGAAGAGTATATGGAGAAAAAGAGAGAAGTTAAGAGAGTGGTGAAGCAATGTAAAAAGAGAGCAAATGAGAGAGTGGGTGAGATGTTATCAACAAATTTTGTTGAAAATAAGAAAAAGTTTTGGAGTGAGATTAACAAGTTAAGAAAGCCTAGAGAACAAATGGATTTGTCAGTTAAAAATAGGAGAGGAGAGTTATTAAATGGAGAGTTAGAGGTATTGGGAAGATGGAAGGAATATTTTGAGGAATTGTTAAATGTTGATGAAGATAGGGAAGCTGTGATTTCGTGTATAGGGCAAGGAGGAATAACATCTTGTAGGAGTGAGGAAGAGCCAGTTGTGAGTGTGGGGGAAGTTCGTGAGGCAGTAGGTAAAATGAAAGGGGGTAAGGCAGCCGGGATTGATGGGATAAAGATAGAAATGTTAAAAGCAGGTGGGGATATAGTTTTGGAGTGGTTGGTGCAATTATTTAATAAATGTATGGAAGAGGGTAAGGTACCTAGGGATTGGCAGAGAGCATGCATAGTTCCTTTGTATAAAGGCAAAGGGGATAAAAGAGAGTGCAAAAATTATAGGGGGATAAGTCTGTTGAGTGTACCTGGTAAAGTGTATGGTAGAGTTATAATTGAAAGAATTAAGAGTAAGATGGAGAATAGGATAACAGATGAACAAGGAGGCTTTAGGAAAGGTAGGGGGTGTGTGGACCAGGTGTTTACAGTGAAACATATAAGTGAACAGTATTTAGATAAGGCTAAAGAGGTCTTTGTGGCATTTATGGATTTGGAAAAGGCGTATGACAGGGTGGATAGGGGGGCAATGTGGCAGATGTTGCAAGTGTATGGTGTAGGAGGTAGGTTACTGAAAGCAGTGAAGAGTTTTTACGAGGATAGTGAGGCTCAAGTTAGAGTATGTAGGAAAGAGGAAAATTTTTTCCCAGTAAAAGTAGGCCTTAGACAAGGATGTGTGATGTCACCGTGGTTGTTTAATATATTTATAGATGGGGTTGTAAGAGAAGTAAATGCGAGGGTCTTGGCAAGAGGCGTGGAGTTAAAAGATAAAGAATCACACACAAAGTGGGAGTTGTCACAGCTGCTCTTTGCTGATGACACTGTGCTCTTGGGAGATTCTGAAGAGAAGTTGCAGAGATTGGTGGATGAATTTGGTAGGGTGTGCAAAAGAAGAAAATTAAAGGTGAATACAGGAAAGAGTAAGGTTATGAGGATAACAAAAATATTAGGTGATGAAAGATTGAATATCAGTTTGGAGGGAGAGAGTATGGAGGAGGTGAACGTATTCAGATATTTGGGAGTGGACGTGTCAGCGGATGGGTCTATGAAAGATGAGGTGAATCATAGAATTGATGAGGGAAAAAGAGTGAGTGGTGCACTTAGGAGTCTGTGGAGACAAAGAACTTTGTCCTTGGAGGCAAAGAGGGGAATGTATGAGAGTATAGTTTTACCAACGCTCTTATATGGGTGTGAAGCGTGGGTGATGAATGTTGCAGCGAGGAGAAGGCTGGAGGCAGTGGAGATGTCATGTCTGAGGGCAATGTGTGGTGTGAATATAATGCAGAGAATTCGTAGTTTGGAAGTTAGGAGGAGGTGCGGGATTACCAAAACTGTTGTCCAGAGGCTGAGGAAGGGTTGTTGAGGTGGTTCGGACATGTAGAGAGAATGGAGCGAAACAGAATGACTTCAAGAGTGTATCAGTCTGTAGTGGAAGGAAGGCGGGGTAGGGGTCGGCCTAGGAAGGGTTGGAGGGAGGGGGTAAAGGAGGTTTTGTGTGCGAGGGGCTTGGACTTCCAGCAGGCATGCGTGAGCGTGTTTGATAGGAGTGAATGGAGACAAATGGTTTTTAATACTTGACGTGCTGTTGGAGTGTGAGCAAAGTAACATTTATGAAGGGATTCAGGGAAACCGGCAGGCCGGACTTGAGTCCTGGAGATGGGAAGTACAGTGCCTGCACTCTGAAGGAGGGGTGTTAATGTTGCAGTTTAAAAACTGTAGTGTAAAGCACCCTTCTGGCAAGACAGTGATGGAGTGAATGATGGTGAAAGTTTTTCTTTTTCGGGCCACCCTGCCTTGGTGGGAATCGGCTGGTGTGATAATAAAAAAATAAAAATAAAATAACCTGCAAAATAAGTCACCATGGGCCCCAAGAAAGCTTCTAGTGCCAACCCTGCGGGGAAAAAGGGTGAAAATTACAATGGATATGAAGAAAGAGATAATTGCCAAGTACGAAAGTGAAGTGCATGTCTCGGAGATGGCCAGGTTGTATACCAAACCCCAATCAACCATCGCTACTATTGTGGCCAAGAAAACGGCAATCAAGGAAGCTGTTCTTGCAAAAGGTGCAACTTGGTTTTTGAATAAGAGATCGCAAGTGATAGAAGATGTTGAGAGACTCTTATTGGTGTGGATAAATGAAAAACGGATAGCAGGAGATAGCATCTCTCAAGCGATCATACGTGAAAAGGCTAGGAAGTTGCATGAGGATTTAATTAGAAAAATGCCTGCAACTAGTGGTGATGTGAGTGAATTTAAGGCCAGCAAAGGTTGGTTTGAGACATTTAAGAATTGTAGTGGCATACACAGTGTGATAAGGCATGGTGAGGCTGCCAGTTCGGACCAAAAAGCGGCTGAAAAATATGTGAAGGAATTCAAGGATTACATAGACAGTGAAGAACTGAAACCTAAACAAGCGTTTAATTGTGACAAAACAGGCCTGTTTTGGAAGAAAATGCCAAGCAGGACCTACATTACTCAGGAGGAAAAGGCACTCTCAGGACATAAGCCTATGAAAGACAGGCTTACTCTCTTGATGTGTGCTAATGCTAGTGGTGATTGCAAAGTGAAGCCTTTATAGGTGTATCACTCTGAAACTCCCAGAGTGTTCAGTAGAAAAAATGTCCTCAAGGCTAATTTGTGTGTGATGTGGAGGGCAAACAGTAAGGCATGGGTCACTAGAGACCTTTTCTATGACTAGTTACACTATGCATTTGCCTCCACTGTGAAAAATTACCTCCTGGAAAATAAATTGGACATTAAGTGCCTCCTGGTATTAGACAATGCTCCTGGTCATCCTTCAGACTTGGCAGAGCGACTTTCTGGGGACATGAGCTTCATTAAGGCCAAGTTTTTGCCTCCTAATACCACTCCTCTCCTGCAGCCCATGGACCAGCAGGTTATTTCAAACTTCAAAAATCTCTACACAAAAGCTATGTTTCAAAAGTGCTTTGTAGCGACCACAGACACTCGATTGACTCTAAGAGAGTTTTGGAAAGACCATTTTAGCATCCTCAACTGTGTAAACCTTATAGGTAGGGCTTGGGAGGAAGTGACTAAGAGGACCTTGAACTCTGCTTGGAAGAAACTGTGGCCAGAATGTGTAGACAAAAGGGATTTTGAGGGATTTGAGGCTAACCCTGAGAAGCGTATGCCAGTTGTGGAATCAATTGTGGCATTGGGGAAGTCCTTGGGGTTGGAGGTTAGTGGGAGGATGTGGAAGAGTTGGTGGAGGAGGACAATGAAGAACTAACCACTGATGAGCTGCAAGATCATCTTCAACAGCAAGAGGCCAGACCTGAAGAAACTGCTTCGGAGGAGGGGAGAGAGAAATTGAAGAAGTTGCCTACTTCAAAGATTAAGGAAATGTGTGCAAAGTGGCTTGAAGTGCAAACCTTTATGGATGAAAATCACCCTCACACAGCTAATGTAAGCCATGCTGGTGACTATTACAATGACAATGTTGTGAACCACTTTAGACAAATCATAAAGGAACGGGAGGTACAGGCCTCTATGGACAGATATGTTGTGCGACAGAGGTCCAGTGACTCTCAAGCTGGTCCTAGTGGCATTAAAAGAAGAAAGGAAGTAACCCCGGAAAAGGACTTGATACCTCAAGTCCTAATGGAAGGGGATTCCTCTTCTAAACATTAACAACTTCCACACTCCCCTCCTCTCATCCCATCAATCATCACCAGATCTTCAATAAAGGTAAGTGTCAATTTGTGTGTATTAAAATTAATATTTCATGTGGTAAAAAATTTTTTTTTTCATACTTTGGGGTGTCAGGAACGGATTAATTTGATTTCCATCATTTCTTATGGAGAAAATTAATTCACCTTACGATAATTTCAGCATACGATGAGCTTTCAGGAATGGATTAATATTGTATGGTGAGGGCCACTGTATATAATGTAATGTTCACTCAAGAAAAAAAGCCAGACTGACCCACGATGTCTGCGCAGGGAGGCGCACAGGCATGGGGCAGGCAGACAGGTCTGGTGCGCAGTTCGAAACACGGGGCACGTTCAATACTCGGGACAAAATTGGCGTGAAAAAAGTGGTCGAAACTTGAAAGTGTTTGATAGTCAATGAGTTTGAAACTTGGGGTTCCACTGTACAGTGGACCCTTGCCTAACGAACACATCGCATAACGTTAAATCCGCCTAACGAAGTGTTTGAGCGTAAAAATTTTGCCCCGCCAAACGATAAAAAACTCGCCCAACGTGATTCGTCCAGGACCTGTCCACGCTGCCCCATGGGTGCCAGTGTTTACAAGCTAGCCAGCGCGGTCACATTATCCCAGTGTTTTTAGTGCTTGTAACTGCAAAATAAGTCACCATGGACCCCAAGAAAGCTACTAGTGCCAACCCTGTGGTAAAAAGGGCAAGAATTAGTATGGAATTGAAAAAAGAGATTAAGGAAATGTGTGCAAAGTGGGTTGAACTGCAAACCTTTATGGATGAAAATCACCCTAACACAGCTATTGCAAGCCGCGCTGGTGACTATTACAATGACAATGTGCCCCATTTTAGACAAATCGTAAAGGAACGGGAGGTACAGAGCTCTATGGACAGATTTGTTGTATGACAGAGGTCCAGTGACTCTCAAGCTGGTCCTTGTGGCATTAAAAGAAGAAGGGAAGAACCCTTCCAAACAATAACAACTTCCACCATCTCCCCTCCTCCCATCCCATCATCACCAGATCTTCAATAAAGGTAAGTGTCATGTATTCTTTGTTTAGTAGAGTAGTAATTGTGCATGTCTTCTTCTTTTTGGGTATATAAAAATGTATATTTCATGTGGTAAAAATTTTTTTTTCATACTTTGGGGTGTAAGGAATGGATTAATTTGATTTCCATTATTTCTTATGGGGAAAATTAATTCAGTTAACGATAATTTCGGCTAATGATGAGCTCTCAGAAACGGATTAATATCGAAAGGCGAGGGTCCACTGTACTTAAATTGAATCAACATCCAGCTTACCCCAAGCCTTAGAAATGGAGGCCTGATAAACATAACCCTATTTTTCCTCATGTTTTTCATTCCATAAGTTGTGGTAACCATTAGTAATGCAAATTTCAGGAACATAACCCACACAAATTATGAATGACTATTGTATTTAGGTTTGAGGGAATATCCTGGGTTACGCTGTATAAACAACGTAATTTCTGTGTCCAAAACACCTGTATGCTTTCAAGACCACTATAAAACACATATTTACAAGGGAAATCTTGTAATATTACAATGGTTTTCCAGGTGTAATATTCACTGAAATATGGCAATAAGTCACACTACCTATATTACATTATCCAAGATTAAATCTACTTAATTTTTTGGCTGAATTCCACTTGTATCGTGAAACTGGAATAAGGAAACTTCCTGCCAGCTTCACACCCTGTTTGATAGTAGGGAAGCTAATGATGGAACAACAGGTCCTGGTTTCACGTGATGTTTACTTATGCTAGATAGGCAGTGTTACCCATGATATACTACAGGAACCTCTCTGACCTTAGTGATTTTTCAAAGGCATGAAGAGGTTGAAGGAGACTTAAACAGTTAAGTTGAGGTCAAAAATATTGGCATGTGGTGTATTTGAAGGCACAAAAATATGTGCATATTAGCATGCTGAACACATCCTTATTGGTCACTGTTAACCCTTTGACTGTTGCAACCCCAAATCCTAAAGTCTCTGTGTCACAAAATTTTCGAAAAAAAAAATTATCTTTTCTTATGAAATGATAGAGAATCTTTTCCCAATGTTAATGACACCAAAAGTACGAAATTTGATGGAAAACTTACGAAATTACACTCTTGCAAAGTTAGCAATCTCGGCAATGTTTACCCATTGGTGATTTTGCCCACTTTGAACCCTATTTTCAGCCAATTCCATTGTTCCAGTCAACCAAACTCATAGCTATTTCTTTAGAACTCCATTTGTTCTATCGATTGAGTACAAGAAACTGCCCATTTACCAATTTCAACTACTCAATAAAGTGGTCAGAAATTGACAATTTGGCCAATTTCACGCAAATTAAAAAAATGCCAATTTCAAAATAGGGTCCAGAATGAACAATGCAGACATTCCTGGCACTAAAATAACATTTTCTCTGTTCATCAGTCACATCTCCAGGCCCCTCTGATATTAATTACTCTTGCTTTCCATTTTGAATTTTTATTCACACAAAAAATAGAAGATTTACTGTTATGCAGACTACTGCATTATTGTAATAATTGTATAAATAATGCCAATCCATTCGTGACTGCTTATTAGAAAAGCTAGTTGAACACTTACTGGACAATGACGCTATTTGTTTACTCTTGAACATTGGCAAAAATCGAACATTTCTGCTACTTTGAGCTCAATTTCAAGGTCCTTTTCATCATGAAACCAATCAAAATCATCTCTATTTCTGTAATGTGTCTTCCATTCTACCACATGAGACCAAGAAAACGAGAATACACCCATAAATACTACACGAAAATATACCTCAATGTCAGCATTTTAATCCAAAAACACAGAGTTTTTTTTTTCTCATTATGCACTGCATGCTGCAGTATTTTTTTTATACTGTGCACACTGACCACACCGACCCATTCTCTCACATGTGGGCCTACCAGCTTTCTCCCGCTTGATTTGAAGCCGCTAGAATTTTGGAGTATAAATATGTCAAAAACACTGGCTCGTAAGATGTATATATACGAACAAAACAGTAAAACAGTTAAAGGGATAATGTTTCGTCTGTGGTTATGTGTAGATATTGTCTGCATCTGTAAGTTAAGCTTAGTGCCTTATAACAAAGCATGGTAACTTGAACTTCATAGCTTCAATCTCCCCTATGCCTGCATTTTTCTCCATTGTTTTAATTTGGCACTTATTCTTTTCTGATGTGCAATGCCTCCTATCTAAAAGCATGTTTTGTTAGATACAATGAGAAGGAAAGAACTGGAGGGAGGGAGTGGAAGAGAAAGAGTTGAATAGGTTGGTCCTGCTAGTGCCCTATACCTACATATCCCTCAACATATTCCTCCAAAACCACACACTCAACCACAACAGTAAGGAGGAGGTGAACATATGAAGTGTTGTTTCAGATGTAATGGAAAAGAGGGTGAAAGTAAATAAAGGTGTAAATGGGAAGGAATGTAGAGAGGGAGGTAAGGAATGCAAGACAGGGAGGTAAGGAATGCAAGACAGGGAGGTAAGGAATGCAAGACAGGGAGGTAAGGAATGCAAGACAGGGAGGTAAGACATGCAAGACAGGGAGGTAAGAAATGGGAGAGAGGGGGATAAGGAATGCAAGAGAAATAGATAAGGAATGCAAGAGAGAGATAGATAAGGAATGAGAGAGAGGAAGGTTAGAAAATTGGTCAATATGAGGCAATAACAGGAAGAATAAGGAAAGAGGAGAGAGAGAGAAGAACTGATCTGAGCATCCAATATTGTTTTTATTTCCATTTTTAAATAAATGACTTCCAATACAGGATATTATGGCTCAGGAATGCACCTTGGATTATAATGTGGGCATCATCAGGAAAACAGGTGCTGAGTTATGAACCCCTGAGTTATTAATGACTTTCTGGAATGTATCTCATTCAAAAATTGGGGCCCTATTGTATGTTAACTTTATGCTTGTGTAGAGATTGATCAAGAATTAAAAATTTAATAATTATGTTCACTTTTTGGATGGTGGGGCAGTCATGTATCATGCATGATTGTTTCATTTATGGCCAACTCAAACACAAGTTTTAGCACAACCCTCCCAAACACAACCCTCCCACACCACAACCCTCCCACACCATATTGTAGTCATAAAGTGGTTGCTACAAACCACTTCATAGTATCAAGATTCTGTTATAGACTTAATAATCAAAATTAAGCATAGATTCCAAGATTTTTACTTTCCCCTTTCACCAGAGTCTATAGGAATCATGTCTGTCTTGTTCTCAGCAGATGGAGGATCATACCTCCACCACATCGTGTGCTGAATGGTCCACATGGGTTGAATGCTTAACATGAATTAAACACTTCCAAAATTATTCAAGCCTCTTCACTCAAACTCTCCCTAACTCCCTCCTCTCCCCTCCAATGTTTCCTGAGACAACCCCTACCCCTCCTTCCTTCCACCCCAGATTTATATGCTTTCTTGATCATCCTATTTTGTTCCATCCTTTCCAAATGCCTAGATGTTCAAATTTATCTTTCATAAACATATTTTTTAATCACATTAAAACCATATGACTATTTCAACATTATAAAATATTCAACATTTTCAACTCTTCTATCTATAAATCAATGTCACATTAATTCTGTGGTCAAATACAAGTAACTTCCATGTAAATACTAATATTTTGTCTTATTCTATTTTACATTTATAATGCTGTCAAAATTGGCACTCTGAAAGCACTAAAAAAAAGTACTTAAATAATTAAGAATCATGGGTGATATATTTTAATTAAAAAAAAAAAAAGCATATAAGAATAAGATAGTATGCAACAACTACCTACACACTTAGGAAAATGCTTCAAGTTACCTGATGCTGAGGAACTAACCAAGTCTCACTTAGAGGTACTCTTTTCAAACAATTAAAATAATTAATAAGCTAAATTATCACAGCATAAACCACATGCATCAACATCATGCTGTTACTAAAGCATGGCATGCAGAAGTGAACACACACATGCAAGCATAAGACAGACCAAGCTGCAAAATAATTATCCTGGGCAAAAGGTAAGGGAATGTTGCATAGCTACCTTCCTTTGTAGTGATGGTGATGGCTGCTATATGTACCTCTATTAAACAAGAAAAACAAGCTACTGATTTGTCTTAGTTAATAAGATAAGATCAATTCTACAGGAGGTATAACAATCTGTCAGCAAGTGCTTGTGCATCTCATATTTCCTTTGTTTATCACATATATACAAAATGAAAATAAATGTGTGTGTGTGTGTGTGTGTGTGTGTGTGTGTGTGTGTGTGTGTGTGTGTGTGTGTGTGTGTGTGTGTGTGTGTGTGTGTGTGTGTGTGTGTGCGCACGTGCGTGTACAAAACGAGCCACAGGGGAGGGGTGGAAATCTTTAGCTCAAGTACTTTCACACTTCTCAGTGCATCATCAGGAGCTGTACAATGTTGCAAGGGCAGCAACAGGAGAAATAGGGTAAGTTTTTCAGAGTATGGCAGCATGGTGGCACCAGCCTCTGACTGAGGGAGAGAGGCCAGCAGAATGCAAACCACACACCAGTCTTCCCAAACCCCACCCCATATGGGGTCGGGTGGGGTAGGCCCCACAGTTTGCAGATAGCATGAGGTAAAATAACTAGGAGATAGTTAACAGTTAGCCCTAAGCTTCTAACTGCTGGGAACAGGTCATGTGACATAAGAAGTTACATTACAATAGTGGATCATTTACATACAGAGTGTAGCTATGTGAACAACCTTCTAAACTGGTGAAATAAAGGGAATAAATCCCTCATTTTGTCAACCAGTGTCACAGAACATTCTAGAATGTTCAGGAAATACTCTCAGTGTCAATTACTAGGTCTGTGTGAATTCTCCTGTTCAGGCTTTTCTTTCTTATAATAACCAGGCAATTCCTGATTTTTTTAACACCATTAATATCATTATTATCCACTATCATCTACTAATATCATTATCATTATAATATTACTAACAACCTAATTCAGTAAACCACTAAACTAGTTGCAATCACCATGTTGCAGTCAACTATGTGTACCTTGCATTACTGTACCTAGACAGGTTAGGACCTCAATAGGTCACTCTGCCTCTCTCTTTTGGGCTATCCTAGAATGATTGCACATGTGCACCCATACCTAAATGAACCCCCATGCCTACTTCCTTACTACTGATGTTATATCACTCAGGTTGCAGTCTGTATTGCAGCACACCACCTAGAGGACCTGTAGCATTGCAATACCTGTATGAAGTAGTAGATGAGTGGGTTATATTGAGAGTCACGGCAGACCTAACATATTAAATATCAATGTTCGCAAAGGACTTAACAAGATGTTATATATTATACCGACATTCACGACGGGCATACCATAATGTTCAGTTTGTAGACTCACCGAACATAACCGAAACATCATGAAACCCCCTGGCATTAGGAGCAATCCTGCACTTTTGTATAACATTGTTGTTTAAGGCTGTGCACAACAGAATCCACTAAATAACTATCGAGTTTGTAAAGCCCATAATTTGAGTTATATATAGCATTCCTATCATGTTTCAGGAGAAAGGACTCAATTATGTCTCTTGCCATGATGGAACTGCACCCGACCCCATGTGGGGTGGGGTGTGAGGGGACTGGTGTGTGGTTGGCATTCTACTGGCCTCTCTTAATCAGTCAGAGGCTGGTGCCACAATGCTACCATACTCTGAATAACTTACCCTATTTATCCTGCTGCTGCCCTTCCAACATTGCACAGCTTATGATGATGCACTGAGAAGTGTGAAAGTACTTGAGGTAAAGATTTGCAAAGGTGGCTTGTCTTGCATAGTTAAGATCGCCTGTCTGTGATTGTTTTGCATATGTATGTATGTATGTATGTATGTATGTATGTATGTATGTGTGTGTGTGTGTGTGTGTTTGTGTGTGTGTGTGCGTGCGTGCGTGCGTGTGTGTGTGTGTGTGTGTGTGTGTGTGTGTGTGTGTGTGTGTGTGTGTGTGTGTGTGTGTGTGTGTGTGTCTGTGTGTGTGTGTGTCTGTGTGTCTGTCTGTCTGTGTCTGTCTGTCTGTCTGTGTGTCTCGTGCCAAATAGGTAAAACTGGTCAATTATCAAGAACTCATTTAAAATTACGTCCTTTCTAAAATTTTCACTTATACATTTAAAGATATTTTTTTTTCATTTATGTTAACGTAAAAATTAATAACTTTGTACCAAAAGAACCTTAAAAACTTACCTAACCATATTATAACAAGCCCAATTTAATTTAGCCTAATCCAACTAAATATATTTTAGATAAGTTTATAATAATTTAATAATAAACAAACACAATGAAATACATAAATTCTCGCTTGCCTTATTCGGCAAGAAGAGCATTGCTATTAAAGCCAAAATCACAAGTTTTACCTATTCAGCATGATTATTTATATGACTATTCACATTATCAAGGAACAATAAAAGTAATGCATCAAAGGAAGGCATATAAAGGGTCTAGACCACACCTCACTATCACATTCCACAATAAAGCAACACTTGACGCGCGACTCATAAGAAAGAGAACACTGCAGCAGGCCCACTGGCCCAACTAGACAGGTCCTTCACACAACCCATGAACAAACTATTCTACCTAAGAATTAAGAATTTTAAAATTTATTATTTGTCCATAAATGGATCTAATTTGTATAAATTAGATCCATTTATAATTAATAGAATTTGGGAAGAATTTAATAATTTTTTTTTTTTCAACAAGTCGGCCATCTCCCACCGAGGCAGGGTGACCCAAAAAAGAAAGAAAATCCCCAAAAAGAAAATACTTTCATCATCATTCAACACTTTCACCACACTCGCACATTATCACTGTTTTTGCAGAGGTGCTCAGAATACAACAGTCTAGAAGCATACACATATAAAGATACACAACATATCCCTCCAAACTGCCAATATCCCAAACCCCTTCTTTAAAGTGTAGGCATTGTACGTCCCATTTCCAGGACTCAAGTCCGACTATATGAAAATAACCGGTTTCCCTGAATCCCTTCACTAAATATTACCCTGCTCACACTCCAACAGATCGTCAGGTCCCAAGTACCATTCGTCTCCATTCACTCCTATCTAACACGCTCACGCACGCTTGCTGGAAGTCCAAGCCCCTTGCCCACAAAACCTCCTTTACCCCCTCTCTCCAATCCTTTCGAGGACGACCCCTACCCGGCCTTCCTTCCCCTATAGATTTATATGCTTTCCATGTCATTCTACTTTGATCCATTCTCTCTAAATGACCAAACCACCTCAACAACCCCTCTTCTGCCCTCTGACTAATACTTTTATTAACTCCACACCTTCTCCTAATTTCCACACTCCGAATTTTCTGCATAATATTTACACCACACATTGCCCTTAAACAGGACATCTCCACTGCCTCCAACTGTCTCCTCGCTGCTGCATTTACCACCCAAGCTTCACACCCATATAAGAGTGTGATGATACATTAATAATACATTGATAATACATTGGACAAATAATAAATGGATCTAATTTATATAAATTAGATCCATTTATAATTAACCCTTTCAGGGTCCACAGGCCCTCTCAGAGACTTGTTCTCAGGGTCCCCCAAATTTCAAAAAAAAAAAAAAAAAAAAATTCTTATGAAAAGATAGTGAATCTTTTCCCGATCATAATGACACCAAAAGTATGAAATTTGATGGAAAACTTATGGAATTATGCTCTCGCGAAGTTAGCGGTCTTGACGATGTTTACGCATCGGCGATTTTGCCACTTTGAGCCCTATTTTCAGCCAATTCCAGTGTACTAGTCAACAAAAATCATACCTATTTCACTAGAACTCCATTTTTTCTATCGAATGAGCACAAGAAACCACCCATTTACCGATTTCAACTATCCAATACAGTGGTCAGAATTTAGCAATTTTGCCAATTTCACACAAATTTCAAAAGATGCCAATTTCCAAATAGGGTCCAGAATAAACAAGAAAGACATTCCTGGCACTAAAATAACATTTCCTCTGTTCATTAGTCATGTCCCCACGCCCCTCTTACATTCTTTTGCTTTCCATTTTGAATTTTTATTCTCACAAAAAATAGAAGATTTACTGTTATGCAGACCACTGCATTAGTGTAGAAATGGTATAAATAATATTAGACTCACCAGTTGACGTGTACTGGACGCTTAGCATGATTTGTTTACTTTTGAACTTTGGTAAAAATCAAACATTTCTGCTACTTTGAGCTCAATTTCAAGGTACTTTTCATTGTAAAACCAGTCAAAATCATCTCAATTTCTGTAACATGTCTTCCATTCTATCAAGTGAGACCATACGAAAATACAGTGCAAAGTCGCTGTTTTAATCAAAAAACACGGTCAAAGTTTTTTTTTTCTCATTACACACTGTGTGTTGCAGGATTTTTTTTTATACTGCGCACACTGACCACATGGGCCCATTCTTTCATATGTAGGCCTACCAGCTTTCTCTCACTAGATTTGAAGGTGCTAGGATTTATGAGTACTAGTACGTCAAGGACCTAGGCACATAAGCCGAACTAGTACGGCCAAAACCCTGAAAGTGTTAATAGAATTTGGGAAGAATTTAATAATACATTGGACAAATAATAAATTTTTAAATTCTTAATTCTTGGGTAGAATAGTTTGTTCGTGGGTTGTGTGAAGGACCTGTCTAGTTGGGCCAGCGGGCCTGCTGCAGTGTTCTCTTTCTTATGAGTTGTGCATCAGGTGTTGCTTTGTTGTGGGATGTGATAGTGAGGTGTGGTCTAGACCCTTTATATGCCTTCCTTTGATGCATTACTTTTATTGTTCCTTGATAATGTGAGTAGTCACGAAAGCGCTTGGGATTTCTCTATTCTTTCACAGTGGTTGTTTTGCATACGTATTTTTAAATCACCTGTTTACTGTCATCTTATTGCATATATATATACACATATATACACACACATACACACACACACACACACACACACACACACACACACACACACAAACACACACACACACACACATATATATATATATATAAATATATATATATATATATTATTGTAACCACAAACGAGTGGTATTGATCAATAACAACACTGTGCTAGCCATGAATCTGAACCCATGTTGTACTGGCCTGCCTCATGGTAAGCGAGAACAACATGACGTTGGGTGGTCCTGTGGTTTAAAGCGTCATGCGGTTCTTGCTTACCATGAGGCAGGCCAGTACAACATGGGTTCGAATCCTTGGCTAGCGCAGTGTTGTCATTGATATATATATATATACAGTATATAATACAGTATAATATATATATATATATATATATATACAGCAGGGCCCCGCTTTATGGCGGTTCGCTTTACGGCATTCCGCTAATACGGACATTTCAAATTATGACCAAAACTCGCTATACGGCTCCCCCCACCTGTCTTTCTAATATGGTCACAGCTGCCCACCGAGTTTGTTTACATTCTCCCTGAGCACATCTCCTTATTATGTCTGGAAACTTTCCAAAATTTCAAGTGTTTTAAAGTTATTGTATATTTTATATGTATTGTACTTGATAATTAAACTTGTGTACACCTGTACCTAAATAAACTTACACACTGTGCTGGCATGTAGGTACACATTAAAATCACTAAGTCTCTCTACTCTTGATGCAATAATAATAATAATAATAATAATAATAATAATAATAATAATAATAATCTCTTAGGCGCATTAATGTCACATATTACGTTAATATAGACATTTCCCTTAATCTATCTATGATATTTTTTACAAAATTATATAAGAAACACATTATGTAACACACAAACATGATACATGCACCCACAGTATAAAAATTTATACAAATATATATGAGATGTTTACCAAATGGTTTGTAGAAGTGTCGGAAGAATTACGTTTTCTCTAGCCCGTCACCTGTTACTAGGGATAACTGTAGAAAAAATATTCCTTTCGTATACCTTCACTTTATAGCTATAATTCTGTACTAACTTGTACACAGTGTAAGAGTATTTGTTTCGTGATTTAATTATTATAATAATAATAAAAATATTATAAGGTAAAAGTTTCTCACTTCTCAGCTATTAGCTGCCCCTTAGTGGTATATTTTCGTATAGTTCTTATGGTTGTATTCTCGTTTTTGTGGTCTCATTTGATAGAATGGGAGATATATTACAGAAATAGATATGATTTTGATTGCTTTCATGATGAAAAGTACCTTGAAATTGAGCTCAAAGTAGCGGAAGTGTTCGATTTTTGCCGATGTTCAATGAACTTTGTGTAAGTCAAGTTGGTTAATTTTATTAAGTGTATTCTAACCTAACCACTCTGTAATCCGGCAAACTCGGTAATCCGGCACACTACAGGTCCCATTGATGCCGGATTTGTGATGGTGGACCTCTGTGTGTGTGTGTACTCACCTATTTGTACTCACCTATTTGTGGTTGCAGGGGTCGATTCATAGCTCCTGACCCCGCCTCTTCACTGATTGCTACTAGGTCCTCTCTCTCCCTGCTCCATGAGCTTTATCATACCTCGCCTTAAAACTATGTATGGTTCCCGCCTCCACTACTTCACTTTCTAGGCTATTCCACGGCTTGACTACTCTATGACTGAAGAAATACTTCCTGTGTACTCACCTAGTTGAGGTTGCGGGGGTCGAGTCCGAGCTCCTGGCCCCGCCTCTTCACTGATCGCTGTGTGTGTGTGTGTGTGTGTGTGTGTGTGTGTGTGTGTGTACATATATATATATATATTTATATATGCAAAGCAGCCACTCTGAGAGAGTGGGGGGGTTCCGGGCGCTTTCGTGACTGCTCACATTGTCAAGGAGCTGTGAAGGTGGAGCGTTCAGGGAGGCTATGTGGGGGGTCTGGCCAGCGCCTCGCAGTCGGATCCCACAACGGTTGAGCACGTGACGCGCTCCGACCAGACTTGGATGGGTCCTTTGCGCAACTCACCCACAAACTGTTCTACCAGGGAGAATTTGGAAATTGTTATTTGTCCAGTGTATTGTTGAACTCTTCCCAAATTCCATTAATTATAAGTGGATCTAGTTTGTATGGACCAAGGGAGATATTCATGTTATTGTCGGGACTGCTTTTTGTGAAACGGGATTCAATTGTATTCCTGTCGACCGTGAGCTTGCTTGATGCTGCTTTCTCAACTTTTTGAAAATCAATTGGATGGTTAAAATCTCTTACAATTGATTTTCAAAAAGTTGAGAGGGTGGTGTCGAGCGGGTCCGTGGTCGGCGGGAATATGGTTGAATCTTGTTTCATGGAGGGCAGTTTTGACAATAATATGAATGTTTCCTTTGGTTTATGTAGATTGGATCCATTTGTAATTAATGGAATTTGGGAGGAGTTTGGTAGTGCACTGGACAAATAATAATTTTTAGGTTTTCTTGGGTAGAGTGGTTTGTGGGTGAGTTGTGCAGGGGACCTGTCCAAGTTGGGTCGGCGCGCGTCATGTGTCTGGCCGTTGTGGGATCTGATTGTGAGGTGCTGGCCGGACCCCTTATGTAGCTTCCTTGGATGCTTTGCTTTCGTGGTTCCTTGATAATGTGAGTGGTCGCGGGAGCGCTTGGAATTTCTCTGTTCTTTCGGAGTGGTTGTTTTGCATATTCTGAAATCACCTGTTTACTGTGATCTTATTGCATATTTATATATATATATATATATATATATATATATATATATATATATATATATATATATATAAAACCCTTGTAGGTTTAACACTTTTTTTTATAATAATAATATACGCACATACACAATCGAAACTAAGTACAGTAATACCCTGAGTTTTTCTCCTTAATCCGTTGCGGAAGGTCAGATGAAATCCAAAATGGACGAAAACCGAAGTGTAATATTTCCCATAAATAATGTAAAGCCAATTAATCCGTTTCCGATACCCAAAAATATTAACAAAAATTACATTTTATAGAGAATAAGTATAGTTTTACGTACAGTAAAGAATGAGGAATAAATGTAAATGACTAATTTTAATGATAAATGAAGATTGCATACCTTTATTGAAGGTATGCAATAAAGGTATGCAAGGTATTGCATACCTTTATTGTTGGTGTATGGAAGAAGGCAAGGAGGAAATGGGAGTTGAGGTTATTGTTTGGAAGGGGATTCCAGCTCCATAAGGACTTCGGGTATCAAAGCCCTATCCGGGATTGCTTCCCTGCTTTGTCTTTTACTGGCACTAAGACCAGCTTGAGAGTCACTGCACCCGTCACACAAAAAATCTGTCCAGAGAGGCATGTTTCTGGCATCTCTTTAAAACTTGCCTAAAATGGGACAAGACATTGTCATTGAACATGTTGCAGATACAGCCTGCAACAGTTTTGTTAGGGTGATAATTCTCTGGAAAACTTTGCACCTCACTCCACTTTGCACAAATGTCCTTAATCACTGAAGAAGACACATTCTTCCCTCTCTCTACCTTTCAAGGCAGGTGAAATTGCCGACCTAGAAAATGTACAGAGAACCTTCACGGCATGCATAACGGAGATAAAACACCTCAATTACTGGGAGCGCTTGAGGTTCCTAAACCTGTATTGCCTGGAACGCAGGCGGGAGAGATACATGATTATATACACCTGGAAAATCCTAGAGGGACTAGTACCGAACTTGCACACGAAAATCACTCACTACGAAAGCAAAAGACTTGGCAGATGATGCAACATCCCCCCAATGAAAAGCAGGGGTGTCACTAGCACGTTAAGAGACCATACAATAAGTGTCAGGGGCCCGAAACTGTTCAACTGCCTCCCAGCATACATAAGGGGGATTACCAACAGACCCCTGGCAGTCTTCAAGCTGGCACTGGACAAGCACCTAAAGTCGGTTCCTGATCAGCCGGGCTGTGGCTCGTACGTTGGTTTGCATGCAGCCAGCAGTAACAGCCTGGTTGATCAGGCTCTGATCCACCAGGAGGCCTGGTCACAGACCGGGCCGCGGGGGCATTGACCCCAGGAACTCTCTCCAGGTAAACTCCAGGTCACAAACTCTTACAAATGTACATGATTGAACTAAAACTGGACACGTATTAATACCGTCTATTTCGCCTGACCGAGTGATCGTCCACAACCTGTTCAGTTTGTTTGTTTACGCTGTCTGAGCTCGGTGTATCATTAAATATTGTATATTACGTTAATATACACATTTTCATTAATCCATCCGTGATATTTTTTTCAAAATTATATAATAAACACGATACATAACATAAATACATAACAACTTATGTGTAGAGAACCTAGGATAACCCAAAAAAGTCAGAGTGACTTACTTCCATTGCCTTCACTCAGAGCATCGTTTCTTCTCAAAATGATGTTACATGAGAATGGGAGTGTTCTTCTTTATTTATTCTACCGTATCAATGTAGAGACAACCTGTACACAATGTAACTTGTACACAAACCAGACGTGTACACTGTTTACAAAACTTACCTTCGCCTGGTTTGTTTACATAACTCTGCGCCTGTCCTCTCTCATGCACTCATTCTTTCTCTCTGGTATGGTAGCCTGGCTGACTACCATACATACCACACTTGATTTTTTACAATAAATACTACTCATCTCACCCTATATTTTAAGGTAAGTAATGAGTGAACTGTATATACATTTTATCGCTCTGGGATGCTTAAATATCATAGAATAGTATGTGTGGGTGGGTTGGCCTGGTATGGTAGCCTGGCTGACTACCATACATACCACACTTGATTTTTTACAATAAATACTACTCATCTCACCCTATATTTTAAGGTAAGTAATGAGTGAACTGTATATACATTTTATCGCTCTGGGATGCTTAAATATCATAGAATAGTATGTGTGGGTGGGGTGGCCTGGTATGGTAGCCTGGCTGACTACCATACATACCACACTTGATTTCTTACAATAAATACTACTTGTCTCACCCTAGATTAAGACTATAAATATTTTAAGGTAAGTAATGAGTGCACTATGTGTGTATTGTACTTTTTTATTGTTTTTTTGATGCCTGGTTCTATTGCTAACATAATATATGTTAGTGTAAACTTGTTATCTAGTGTTTGTATGCATTTGTAAGTGGAAAAAAAGGGTGTTCCACTTTACGACGGTTTCCGCTTTACGGCGGTAGCCTGGAACCTAACCCGCCGTATAAGTGGGGCCCTCCTGTATATATTATATATATATATATATATATATATATATATATATATATATATATATATATATATATACGTATATATATATATATATATATATATATATATATATATATATATATATATATATATATATATATATATATATATATATATATATATATACATATATACATATGAATGAATATTATGAATATTATACATACATATATAGATACACACCTGTATATGTACATATACAATATTTTTTTTTTTTACATCCTGACTGTCAAGTCATCTACTAAGGTAAGGTACAGTAACCCAAAGGAGTAAATACATTCACTATCACTCATTTAACCCTTTGACTGTCGCGGCCGTATATATACGTTTGCGAGGTACCGTGTTTGACGTATATATACTCATAAATTCTAGCGGCTTCAAATCAGGCAGGAGAAAGCTAGTAGGCCCACATGTGAGAGAATGGGTCTGTGTGGTCAGTGTGCACCACATAAAAAAATCCTGGAGCACGCAGTGCATAATGAGAAAAAAAAAACTCCGACCGTTTTTTTTAATTAAAATGCCGACTTTGTGGTCTATTTTCGTATAGTATTTGTGGTTGTATTCTCGTTTTCTTGGTCTCATTTGATAGAATGGAAACTATATTATAGAAATGAAGGTGATTTTGATTAATTTTACTATAAAAAAAACCTGGAAATGGAGCACAAAGTACAGGAAATGTTTGATTTTTGCCGATGTTCAAAAGTGAACAAATGATGTCATTGTCCAATAAATGTCCAAATAGCCATTCTAATACGCAGTCATGAATGGGTTGATGTAATTTTTACAATTATTACAGTATTGCAGTAGTCTGCATAACAGTAAATCTTCTATTTTTTGTTTGAATAAAATTTCAAAATAAAAAGCAAGAGTAATATCACAGGGACCTGGAGACATGACTGATGAACAAAGAAAATGTTATTTTAGAGCCAGGAATGTCTGCATTGTTCATTCTGGACCTTATTTTGAAATTGTCGTATTTTTAATTTTCGTGAAATTGGCCAAATTGCAAATTTCTGACCATGTTATTGGGTAGTTGAAATCGGTAAATGGGCAGTTTCTTGTACTCAATCGATAGAAAAAATAGAGTTCTGAAGAAATAGTTATGAGTTTGGTTGACTGGAATAACGGAATTAGCCGAAAATAGGGCTCAAAGTGGGCGAAATTGCCGATTTTTAAATATCGCCGAAGTCGCTAACTTCACGAGAGCGTAATTCCGTCAGTTTTCCATCAAATTTCGTTTTTTTGGTGTCTTTACAATCGGGAAAAGATTCTCTATCATTTCATAAGAAAAAATAATTTTTTTTTTTTTTCGAATATTTTGCGACACCAGAAGCAACTTCAGGATTTGGCCCTTCGACAGTCAAAGGGTTAATAACCATCTTGTCAGAAGTGTGCAAACATCACAATTCTAATACAGTGGACCCCCGCATAACGATCACCTCCGAATGCGACCAATTATGTAAGTGTATTTATGTAAGTGCGTTTGTACGTGTATGTTTGGGGGTCTGAAATGGACTAATCTACTTCACAATATTTCTTATGGGAACAAATTCGGTCAGTACTGGCACCTGAACATACTTCTGGAGTGAAAAAATATCGTTAACCGGGGGTCCACTGTACAGTCCAATTTGCAGCATCTCCACCCTCCTTCAGGCACTGTACTTCCCACCTCCAGAATTCAAGTCTGGCTAACTGGTGTCCTTGAATCCTTTCATAAATATTACCTTGTTCATGCTCCAACAGTACACGGTCTTAAAAACGCTCATCTCTAGCCACACTATCCAGCTCTCAAAACCTGATCTTTCTATCAATGCCAGATTTATACACCCTCTTAGTTATGCTATTCTGTTTCATCCCCCAGATGCCCAAACCATCTTAACAACCACTCATCAGTCCTTTGAAGATAGCTTCAATTTCTAATTTCCATGTGCTGAATTCTATGGACATAATTCACACCACACATAGCTCTCTAACAAAACATTTCCACTGCCTTCAGCCACCTGTTTGCTGCAGTGTTTAAAGCCCATTCCTCACACATATACGTACATATATAATGTATGTATTGGCACTATACAGTAGAGCCCCACTTTACGGTGTTCCACTAATATGGACATTACAAATTATGACCAAAACTTGCTATATGGCTCCCTCCACCTGACTTTCTATTATGGTCACCATGCGCCACCCAGTTTGTTTACATTCTGCGTGAGCACATCTCTCCATTATGTCCGGAAACTTGCCAAAATTTCAAGTGTTTTAAAGTTATTTCATATTTTGTATATACGTACTCTGATAATTATACTTACACACAGTGCTGGCATGCAGGTACACATTAAAATCACTAAGAGTGTCTTATTAGTCTTGAGGATGTCATATTAATAATGATAATAATAGTACAGTGGTCCCTCGATAATCGTTGGGCTTGATAGTTATCCTTTTCGGAAATCGTTGCGTTATTTTCATCCAAACATTGGCTTGCAAATGGTCGGTTGACTCGCTAATCGTCGTTCGTCCTGGACACGTACTCATGGCTCTGAGCCGCCTCGGCCTCCCCTCCCAGCCAGTGTGCCATTGTTTACCAGTGAGCGACGGTCCCCTCACTTGTTCATACGAAATATTTCATAATATTCCATTCATTTTAGTGCTTGCAAGTGCTAAATAAACTACCATGGCTCCAAAGAAAGCTCCTAGTGCCAAGCCTTTGGTAAAGGAGGTGAGGAATATGATTGAATTTAAGAAAAACATCATTGAACAATATGAAAGTGGCGTACATGTGGCCGAACTGGCCAGGATGTATAACAAGCCCCATACAACCATATCTTCCATCATGGCAAAGAAAAAGGAAATCAAGGAAGCTGGTGTTGCTTGGAGAAAATTGTGGCCAGATTGTGTCCACAAGAGGGGTTTTGAAGGGTTTGTGGCTGACCCTGATGAGTCTTATGTCAGTTGTGAAATCTATTGTGGCATTGGGGAGTTCCATGGGGTTGGATGTGAGTTTGGAGGATGTGGAAGAGTTGGTGGAGGACCACAACGAAGAGCTAACCACTGAGGAGCTGCAAGAGCTTCAGCAGGAACAGCAACAGATTGCAGCTCAGAATCTTGCTGCAGAGGAGGAGGAAGAGAAATGGAAGAAGGTGCCTTCTTCAGAAATTAAGGAGAATTTTGAAATGTGGGGTAGGATGGAAAGATTTATGGAGAAACATCACCCTGAGAAGGATGTTGCAAGCCATATCGGCAACTTGTACAGTGACAGAGTCTTGGCCCATTTTAGGGAAGTTTTAAAGAGACGCCAGAAACAGGGCTCTCTGGACACTTTTTTTGCGAGATAGGACTCCAGTGGCTCTCAAGCTGGTCATAGTGGCATTAAGAAACAGAGAAGAGAAGTATGTAACCCCAGAAAAGGACTTGGTACCTGAGGTGTTGATGGAAGGGGATTCCCCTTCCAAACAGTAACTAATCCAATCTCTCTCCTCCTCCAGTCTTCCATACACTAAGAAGAATTGCCAATAAAGGTAAGTGTTATGCTGTTACTGTTTCATTCATCATGTCCCATTGTATTGTTTATGTACTACATCTATATTTCATGTAAAAAAAATTTTTGTTTTAACCCTTTCAGGGTCCGTCCCGTAGATCTACGGCTTCACGTTGAGTGTCCAAACTGTAGATCTACGCCAAAATTCTAGCACCGTCAAATTTAGCGTGAAAACGCTCATAGGCCTACATGTGAGAGAATGGGTCTGCGTGGTGGGTGTGCACCATAAACAAAAAATCTAGGCACCCGCATAGCATTGTGGGAATGCCGGCTCAGTTACCCTTGTTCACCATGCCTCGTCGCAAGGCAGCTCTCACTCCAAGGAAAATTGGGACTCTCCTGTTCTTATCTGATAGTTCTGACAGTGATGGAAGTGGAAATGAAGACGAATTCTTTGGCTTTGATCAGTTAGTGACTGAAAGGAATGACCAGGATATCGATAATAGTGCAGAAAACCCTGACGATCCTCAACCTTCTACCTCTGGTGTGGGCACTCGTCAGTCACGGTCGGTTGTACCTCAACACGAGAAAACTATTATTTTCGCATGGCCA
Organism: Cherax quadricarinatus; assembly: GCF_026875155.1. Classification (NCBI taxonomy): domain Eukaryota; kingdom Metazoa; phylum Arthropoda; class Malacostraca; order Decapoda; family Parastacidae; genus Cherax; species Cherax quadricarinatus. The sequence goes on from NC_069482.1 coordinate 25,229,570, forward strand.
GGCCCCTGACTTCAGTAATGATGATGATAGTGATGTGGATTGTGATTTTATTGCTCTTGACGATCATTCGAGTAGTGATAGTGAGGAATCATATTCACCAGTGAAGCGTCGGTATGTACGCTGCCGCATGCGCTCGGGTAGTGTACCCTATGCTGTGCCCAGGGGATGGAGTACATCCCGTGGCCCTACACCAGGATGATGTGGCTACACTTGGCATGGATAGACCACAGGCATCAGTAGATGGTGGTAGTGGTGATGGTAGTGCCACGACTATGCGTGACTCACCAGCCCAGGCTGGGACCCACACTGCTAACTCCGCAGTTCAAGGACAAAGTGGAGCGTCAGCCACCAGCCCACCACAGCCACAACTACCTGCACAACCAGCCTATGATGTCCAGTATCCACCAGGAAACCATATCTGGGATTGGCAGCAAAATCCCAATTTTGTTCCCAAGCCCCACCACTTTGATGACTCTGAAAGTGGAATTCTACCAACTTGTCCCCTTGGAAACACTGCAAATGAACTGGAATTCTTTGAACTATTCTTTGACCAGCCATTGATGGAAACTATTGTTGATTACACCATGGCAAATACGATCATATCACCACAGTCAAGACTACACCGGTGGAAAGAGACGACTGTTGCAGAAATGTATTTGCTTTTTGCAATAATAATGCTTATGCCTCATGTCTATAAGCATAATATAAAAGCATACTGGTCCACAGATCGGCTAATTTCTACCCCGGTCTTCAGTGAAATCATCCCAGTGAACAGGTTTATCTTACTTTTATGTATGTTGCACTTCTCTGACAAAACCAGGCCTGACAGAAGTGACAGGTTATACAAGATTAGAAATGTTTTTATGTATCTCAAACAAAAGTTCAGCATGTACTTTTATCCATTCAAGAATCTTGTAACTGACGAGTCTTTGATTTTGTTCTAAGGTAGGCTGTCATTCAAGCAGTATATACCGAGCAAGAGGAAACGCTTTGGTATAAAACTGTTTGTACTCTGTGACTGTGACAGTGGCCTGGTATTGGATATTGTTGTATTCACGGGAAGTAAAACATTGAAAGATACCAAGATGTTATTGGGTATCTCAGGTGACGTAGTGAGAAGCATGATGGCACCTTATCTTGGTAATAGGCATACATTATACAGTGGATCCTCAACCAACGATGGCATCATCTAACGTTAAATCCGACTAGCGATACATTTTAATGCAAAAATTTTGCCTCGACTAGGGCTAAAAAACTCGACCAACATGATTCGTTCCGTCTGAGACGCGTCCACTTGTGGCCAGTGTCTACAAGCCAGCCAGCCACCACGGTCCCATCCAAACACACAATCGGAACATTTCATATTATCACAGTGTTTTTAGTGATTGCACCTGCAAAATAAGTCACTATGGGCCCCGAGAAAGCTTCGAGTGCCAACCCTACAGCAAAAAGGGTGAGAATTACTATGGATATGAAGAAAGAGATCATTGCTAAGTATGAAAGTGGAGTGTGTGTCTCCGAGCTGGCCAGGTTGTACACAAAACCCCAATCAACCATCGCTACTATTGTGGCCAAGAAAATGGCAATCAAGGAAGCTGTTCTTGCCAAAGGTGCAACTATGTTTTCGAAACTGAGATCGCAAGTGATAGAAGATGTTGAGAGACTGTTATTGGTGTGGATAAACGAAAACAGATAGCAGGAGATAGCATCTCTCAAGTGATCATGTGTGAAAAGGCTAGGAAGTTGCATGAGGATTTAATTAGAAAAATGCCTGCAACTAGTGGTGATTTGAGTGAATTTAAGGCCAGCAAAGGTTGGTTTGAGAGATTTAAGAATCGAAGTGGCATACATAGTGTGATAAGGCATGATGAGGCTGCCAGTTTGGACCAAAAAGCAGCTGAAAAATATATGCAGGAATTCAAAGAGTACATAGATAGTGAAGAATTGAAACCTGAACAAGTGTTTAATTGTGACACTGACAATATTGTGAAACACTTTAGGAATGTCATAAAGGAACGGGAGGTACAGGCCTCTATGGACAGGTATGTTGTGCGACAGAGGTCCAGTGACTCTCAAGCTGGTCCTAGTGGCAATAAAAGAAGAAGGGAAGTAACCCTGGAAAAGGACTTGACACCTCAAGTCCTAATGGAAGGGGATTCCCCTTCTAAACACTAACACCATCCACAGTCTCCCCTCCTCCCATCCCATCAATCATCACCAGATCTTCAATAAAGGTAAGTGTCATGTAATTGTACATGTCTTCTTCAGTTTGTGTGTATTAAAATTAATATTTCATGTGGTAAAATTTTTTTTTTTCAATACTTTTGGGTGTCTTGCATGGATTATTTGATCTCCATTATTTCTTATGGGGAAAATTAACTCGACTAACGATAATTTTGATTAACGATGAGCTCTCAGGAACAGATTAATATCGTTGGTCGAGGGTCCACTGTATACCGATAACTGGTACACAAGCCCATTACTCAGTGATTTCTTGCGAGTGAACAAGACATGTATGTGGCACAGTGCGTTCTAATCATAAACATATGCCCAGGCTCAACGCAGGTGCTCGTGGTGATGACATGCAGGTGTTTACTGCCAATGACATCATGGCATTACGGTGGCATGACAAACGAGATGTCACATTGTTGACAACCATTCACTGTAATGAAATGCAAGACAGTGGCAAGTTGATCGAGTGACTAATGAACGTATTCGAAAACCAGTGACAGTGATTGATTATACACAAAACATGCGTTTGGTTGACAAATGTGACATGCAGATTGGCTTTGTTGATTGTGTTCGTCAAAGTTACAAGTGGTACATGAAACTTTTCTTCCATCTCATGGACATTTCAATGCTCAATGCATATAATATGTACCAAATGAAGACTGGCAACAGACCACCGTATGGTGAATTTTGTTTGTCTGTTGTCAGACAACTCATAATGAAGTACCAGGTAACAACACCTGCTATACAACAAGGACCTCGAACTCCTCAGGATATACCCAAGCATTTGAGGAGGGAAGGTGATCATTTCATAATACAGCTTCCTTCAACTCAGAACAAATTTGCTCAGAAGAGATGCATCGTCTGTGCACAAACAAAACGACAGCAATAAAGGTGCAAAGACACTCGGTTTATGTGTGAGGAATGTAAGGTACCTCTGTGCATGGTGCCTTGTTTCAAGGAGTTCCACAAGCTCCAACAGTTCTAAAACCATGTCCAGTGATTGTAAATGTGTAAATATATGATAGAACATTAGTATTATACAAGATTTGTGCATGTTTATTGTAATAAACAACAGTGGTAAACAATAATATGATAATAATGTTAGTGTGGTTATTGTGTTCAATACAGTGAGTTTATATATATACATTGGAACCTCAAAAATCGAATGTATCACATCGAACGTTTCGAAAATAAAACCATTTTTTCGGACAAACTGTGTCCCTATTATCGAATGCGCCCCTATTTTCAGACCGCCGGGTATGGGACCTGTCCGCTGGCCCGCTCTGTCCGCGTCCCCACGCAGGCGCCGTGAGCAGTCTAGCTTTGTTTATGCTTGAGTGAACACTAACCTGTGATCTCATTCACACATTTTACGATTATTTAATTGTGTTTAGTGCTTGTGGGGCTGTGAAATAAGCTGCCATGGGCCCAAAGAAACTTGCTAGCGGTACCCCTGTGGTAAAGAAAGTAAGAAACACCATAGATTTGAAGAAGGAAATAATACAGAAGTATGAGATTGGAGTGAGAACTGTTGAGCTTGCCAGGATGTACAGAGGACTGTGGACAGTTATTTTGTGAGACAGAAACAGAGGACTGTAGACAGTTATTTTGTGAAACTGGGGCCCACTGACTCAAGGTGGTCCTAGTGGCATTAAAATACAGAGAAGGGAAGCAACCCCAGAGAGGGCTTTGATACTGGAAGTCCTCATGGAGGGGGATTCTCCTTCCAAACAATAACCCCAACTCCCTCTCTCCTCCTCCCTATCTTCTAGATGCCATCACCAATCTTCAATAAAGGTAAGTAAAAATGTTATTTTATACAGTGGACCCCCGGTTAACGATATTTTTTCACTCCATAAGTATGTTTAGGTGCCAGTACTGACCGAATTTATTCCCATAAGGAATATTGTGAAGTAGATTAGTCCATTTCAGACCCCCAAACATACACGTACAAACGCACTTACATAAATACACTTACATAATTGGTCGCATTCGGAGGTAATCGTTATGCGGGGGTCCACTGTATTACTATACATAATTAAAGACTATAGCATTTGTCGTGTGTATGTAAAACTGTAATTAATCTCAATAAAATGTATTTTTTTTTGTGAATATTTTTTGGTTTCTGGAACGGATTAATTGTATTTCCATTATTTCTTATGGGAAATACTGCTTCGAATTTCAGACTTTTCGAATTTAGAACTAGCTCCTGGAACGGATTAAGTTTGAAATTTGAGGTTCCACTGTACAGTGGACCCCCGGTTAACGATATTTTTTCACTCCAGAAGTATGTTCAGGTGCCAGTACTGACCGAATTTGTTCCCATAAGGAATATTGTGAAGTAGATTAGTCCATTTCAGATCCCCAAACATACACGCACAAACGCACTTACATAAATACACTTACATAATTGGTCCCATTCGGAGGTGATCATTATGCGGGGGTCCACTGTACATTATACAGTGGACCCCCGCATACCGCACGCATCGCATACCATACAATCCGCATACCGCTCGCTTTTTTCGCAAAAATTTTGCCTCGCATACCGCCCAAAAACCCGCTCACCACCCTTCGTCCGAGACGCGTCCAATGTGCGGCCTGAGCCATGCTCACATGTTCCGCCGGTGGCATTGTTTACCAGCCAGCCTCCGCGGTAACATCCAAGCATACAATCGGAACATTTCGTATTATTACAATGTTTTTGGTGATTTTTTCTGGAAAATAAGTGACCATGGGCCCCAAGAAAGCTTCTAGTGCCAACCCTACAGCAATAAGGGTGAGAATTACTATAGAGATGAAGAAAAAGATCATTGATAAGTATGAAAGTGGAGTGCGTGTCTCCGAGCTGGCCAGGTTGTATAATAAACCCCAATCAACCATCGCTACTATTGGTGGTACAGCTGCTGCTGCTGCTGTACCACCGTCAGCTGCTGCTGCACTGTCAGCTGCTGCTGCTGTTGTACCACCGTCAGCTGCTGCTGCTGTTGTACCACCGTCAGCTGCTGCTGCTGTTGTACCACCGTCAGCTGCTGCTGCTGCTGTAGTACCGTCTGCTGCTGCTGTAGCATCGTCTGCTGCTGCTGTAGCATCATCTGCTGCTGCTGTAGCATCGTCTGCTGCTGCTGTAGCATCGTCTGCTGCTGCTGTAGCATCGTCTGCTGCTGCTGTAGCATCATCTGCTGCTGCTGTAGCATCGTCTGTTGCTGCTGTAGCATCGTCTGTTGCTGCTGTACCACCGTCAGCTGCTGCTGCTGCTGTAGCACCATTGTTGGTGTGGCTTATTGAGAATACCAAGAAACAATTAACCCCAGAGGATTTGCCACCCAGGATAACCCAAAAAAGTCAGTGTCATCGAAGACTGTCTAACTTATTTCCATTGGGGTCCTTAATCTTGTCTCCCAGGATGCAACCCACACCAGTCGACTAACACCCAGGTGAACAGGGAAAAATGCCTGGAACTAGTGCTCATATTGGTGAATTTAAAGCCAGCAAAGGTTGGTTTGAGAGATTTAAGAATCGTAGTGGCATACACAGTGTGATAAGGCCTGTTTTGGAAGAAAATGCCAAACAGGACCTACAGTACTCAGGAGGAAAAGGCACTCCCAGGACACAGTGTCTCATCAGTCATTGCTGCATCTTCAATAAAGGTAAGTGTCATTTATTCTTCATTTAGTAGAGTAGTACATGCACAATATATATTGTGCATGTACTACTCTAGTATTGTGCATGTATCCTTCTCTTTGTGTGTAGGAAAATGTATATTTCATGTGGTAAATTTTTTTTTTTCATACTTTTGGGTGTCTTGCACGGATTAATTTGATTTCCATTATTTCTTATGGGGAAAATTCATTCGCATACCGAACATTTCGCATAACAATCAGCCCTCTTGCACGGATTAAAGTCGCTATGCGGGGGTCCACTGTATACAGTATTGGTCTCTCAGGCCCCAAATGTTAGTAGGAAAAGAAAAAAATTAGAAAAGAAAAGAAAAAATACAAAAAACGGTAAACAAAGTAATGTGCGTATGTGGAAATCGTCGCTGTTGCCACCACCACGTCATTTGGGGTAAACTTCTCGACACTGTATCTCGGTAAGTACTGATCAGAATTTTTTGTTTTGTCTTACTCTTCTTCTTTCTTTCAACACACCAGCCGTATCCCACCAAGGCAGGGTGGCCCAAAAGGAAAAAACGAAAGTTTCTCCTTTTACATTTAGTAATATATACAGAAGAGGTTACTAGCCCCTTGCTCCCGGCATTTTAGTCGCCTCTTACAACACGCATGGCTTATGGAGGAAGAATTCTATTCCACTTCCCCATGGAGTTTTGTCTTACTACCTTCACAAAAATATACTCTTTAATTCTGTAAGAAAAAAAATTTTTTTTTTTTTTTTTTCAAAATTTCTTGGACACTGGAGCACCACTTCAGATTTTGGCCTTGGACCCTGAAGGGGTTAATGCTTCTGGGTGTCAGGAACGAATTAATTGTATCTACATTATTTCTTATGGGGAAAATTTATTAGAAAATCGTCTATTTCGATAATCGTTGCACTTCCAGGAACGGATTAACAACGATAAATGAGGGACCACTGTAATCACTCTGAGGTGCACTAAATGTCACATATTACATTAATATAGACATTTTCATTAATCCATCTATGATTTTTTTTCAAAATTATATAATAAACACGCTACGTAACACATAAACACGATAAATACACCCCGCAGGAGAATAAATTAACATAAATATGAGATGTTTTTCCAGTCATCTTCTCAGTGTTGAAAAGAATAACGGTTTTTCTAGTTCAACACCAAAGAAAATATGCACACAATAGTATTACTGGGGGTAACTTCATTCCACTACTGACAATGATGAGCCTTGTCTTATCTGATCTTATCACTCCGCTAACGACAGTGGTGACATTTGATGAGCCTTTGCTTTATTTGTTTTCACTCTTACATATAAACATGTCTGTCTATCTGTCTGCCTGTCTATCTATCTGTCTATCTATCTGTTTGTCTATCTATCTGTCTGTCTCAAAGAGTTGCTCATGAACCATCTGGTATTACACATGATCACTATCTACAAGCACAGTATAGCACTTTGTCTGGATTTTTGGGGTTATCCTAGGTAATTTACACTACATATAATTGTATTGATGTATGTGTTCCTGTGAGATAGAGACAGAGACAGACAGAGATAGATACAGACAGACAGATGGAGATAGAGACAGCCAATCAACCAGCCAGCTGCCAGATAGCCAGCTGGCCAGCCAGCCTGCTGAAATTACAGTTCCAGACTTGTTTCTTTTTACTTAGGGCATAGGTTATAGGACATTCTGGCAAGATGACACTTTCCTCTTAAAAGGGGAGCGTTAATACGACATGAGATCAGTGAATCCTTGGTGTTTGCAGCACTGTTTGCTCTAGCTGGCGCTCAGTTGCACTGGTGCTCCCACAAGGTACTAAATGGTCCCAGATTTTTTTAATACAGTGCACACCGAGGGTTAAGACCCATTCTATGCTGACCAGGCATCTTAGGCCAATCATGCCAAATTTGGAGGCATGAAAAATAAAACATAGATCTACGTTTGGATCGCTAGCGGTAAGAATGTAGATATACGTTTGGACAGTTAAGGGGTTAAATGTCATAGGGGGTGGGGTGGCCAGGCAGGCTACCATACCTTCCACACGTGTATATAAATGAGTGCCTAATTGAAAAGAGACAGAACCTATTATACAGACTACGAAAACTTAAACGTGAAAACAATTTAACAAAGTGTTTTATTCGTGATGGCATTATCATGGTAAAATGATCAGACTCGGGTCGTAGGTTTGAAATAACAAATGAACAAGAACTAACATGTTTCCTCACAATCACTGGTTTGACTGAATCTTGTTAAGCCTTATCCCAACATAATATTTACCATGTACAGTGCTGTAGTATTGTACATTCAACCCTGTCCTCTTATTTCCGGAATTTGGCCTAAGTGATTATTTACCATATTGTTATATATGTATGTTACTTTTCATCACTAGGTGTTGAAAAAGGCACTAGACCATATTTTCATATTTGTTAGTGAATAGTAGTAATTGATTTCCAGTCACATAAGGTGCTAAGTAAGGTGCTAATTCAAGTGCCTAAGTGTTATATATTTTTTTTTTTTTTTACATTCAGTATTTCCATTACTTTTAACTTTAAAATAATTAAGGTGCTAACTCAGGTGCTGAAGTGTTTAATTTTCATTGTTTTACTTTCATACTCAATAGTTCCTTTATTTTTTGCTTTAAAATAATTATCTTGGTCAATATATTCATATTTGTTAGTGGTTTAACCGCAAGTATTTTTCGTCTTTTTATTATTGCAACAGCATATTTCTCTACGTTCCCCTTATGAATTCAGTTATCAATCTTGATATCAACCTCTTATTAAAATGCACAAATAATACAAACGGTAATTGCCATTACTACACTGCTAGTCAGGCTAGAACTATACTCAGTGCTAACAAGAACATTACAATTTTCTACTATAATGTTAGATCATTGAGTAAACACTATAATGACCTTGCAGTACTGAAGTCTAAATGCTACCATAACATTCATTATTCTTACTGAAACCTGGCTCAAACAAGATTTGACAGACATATTTACTATACCTGGTTACACAGCCATACATAACTGCCAGCCTGACCAACCCGGAGGAGGCACTGCCATCTATTACTCTGGTGAATTAGAACGTATGAACTCAACTTGCACAAGGGATGAAAACAACGAATATATAATAGCTAAATTCACTTCAAAAAACCTTAAAAAACCTGTAACTGTTGGAGCAGTCTACAGACTACCATACACAAATACACTTTTAGTAGTACCCTTAGAAACATAGTAACAGAGTCAGAGTTGAATAAACACCATCTAAAACTTACAGGAGACTTCAACATAAACCTTATCCAAGCAACTGATCCTATAGTAGCTGATTTCACAAACACCATGAACAACTGCTTGTTGCTACCCTGTATAACTATTTTTTTTTATTAACACATCAGCCGTTTCCCACCAAGGCAGGGTGGCCCGAAAAAGAAAAGCTTTCATCATTCACTCTATCACTATCTTGCCAGAGGCGCGCTTACACTACAGTTATAAAACTGCAACATTAACACCTCTCCTTCAGAGTGCAGACAATGTACTTCTCATCTCCAGTCTGGCCTGCCGGTTTCCCTGAATACCTTCATAAGTGTTACCTTGCTTACACTCCAACAACACGTCAAGTCCTAAAAACCATTTGTCTCCATTTGCTCCTGTCTAACATGCTCACATACACTTGCTGTAAGTCCAAGCCCCTCGCACACAAAACCTCCTTTACCCCCTCCCTCCAACCTTTCCTAGGCTAACCCCTACCCCACCTTCCCTCCACTATAGATTTGTATACTCACAAAGTCATTCTATTTTGTTTCAGTCTCTCTGCATGTCCCAACAATCTCAATAACCCCTCCTCAGCCCTCTGGACAATAGTTTTGTTAATCCCACACCCCCTCCTAATCTCTAAACTATGGATTCTCTGCATTATATTCACACCACACATTGCCCTCAGACATGACATCTCCACTGCCTTCAGCCTTCTCCTTGTTGCAACATTCACAACCCATGCCTCACACACATACAAGAGTGTTGGTATAACTATACTCTCATACATTCCCCTCTTTGCTTTCATGGATAAAGTTCTTTGTCTCCACAGACTCCTCAATGCACCACTCACCTTTTTCCCCTTGTCAGTTCTATGGTTCACCTCATCCTTCACAGACCCATCTGCTGCCACATCCACTCTCAAATATCTGAACACATTCACCTCCTCCATACTCCCTCCCTCCAATCTGATATCCAGTCTTCGGTTACCTAATTTTTTTATCCTTATCACCTTACTCTTTCCTATATTCACTTTTAACTTCTTTTACATACCCTACCAAACTCATCAGCCAACCTCTGCAACTTCTCTTCAGAATCTCCCAAAAGCACAGTGTCATCAGCAAAGAGCAACTGTGACAACTCCCACTTTGGGTTAGATTCTTTATCTTTTAACCCCATACCTCTTGCCAACACCCGAGCATTCACTTCTCTTACTACTCCATCCATAAATATAATGAGCAACCATGATGACATCACACATCCCTGTCTAAGGCCTACTTTTACTAGGAAATAATCTCCCTCTCACCTACATACTCTAACCTGAGCCTCACTATCCTCGTAAAAACTTTTCACTGCTTTCAATAACCTACCTCCTATTCCATACATTTGCACATCTGCCACACTGCCCCCCTATCCACCCCATCATATGCCTTTTCCAAATCCATAAATGCCACAAAAACCTCTTTACCTTTATCTAAATACTTTTCACCTATGTGTTTCACTGCAAACACTTGGTCTACACATCCCCTACCTTTCCTAAAGCCTCCTTGTTCATCTATCCTACTCTCTGTCTTACTCATAATTCTATCAATAACTCTACCATACATTTTACCAGGTATACTCAACAGACTTATTCCATATAATTTTTACACTCTCTTTTGTCCCCTTTGCTTTTATACAAAGGAACTATGCATGCTCTCTGCCAATCCCTATGTACCTTACTCTCTTGCATACATTTATTAAACAAGAACATAAGAAAGGAGGAACACTGTAGCTGGCCTGATGGCCCATACTAGGCAGGTCCTTCACAATCCATTCCACTGACAAAATATTTGCCCAACTCAATTTTCAATGCTACCCAAGAAATAAACTTTTGAGAATTCTATTAACTCATGTGCAAGTCCCACTCAAATCCAACCCCTCTCACCCATGTATTTATCCAACCTAAATTTGAAAATACCCAAGGTTTTAGCCTCAATAACCCTACTAGGTAGACTGTACCACTCATCAACTACCCTATTTCCATACCAATACTTTCCTATATCCTTTCAAAATCTAAATTTGTCTAATTTGAATCCATTATTGCAGGTTCTCTCTTGGAGAAATATCCTCAAGACCTTATTTATATCCCCCTTGTTAATACCCATCTTCCACTTGTACACTTCGATTATGTCTACCCTCATTCTTCGTCTTACAAGTAAATGTAATTTAAGGTTCTTCAATCTTTCTTCACAAGGAAAATTTCTAATGCCATGTATAAACTTTGGCATTCTTCGCCGAATGTTTTCTAACAAATTTATATCCATTCTGTAAAATGGAGACCAGAACTGAGTTGCATAATCTAACCACTCCAAAACAATATCCCCACCTGCTTTTAACATTTCTATCTTTATCTCATCAATCCCAGCTGCTTTACCCCATTTCATTCTACCCACTGCCCCACACACTCCCTCCATACTCACAACTGGTTCTTCCTCACTCCCATAAGATGTTATTCCTCCTTGCCCTATACACAAAATCACAGCTTCCCTATATTCATCAACATTTAACACTTCCTCAAAATATTCCCTCCATCTTTCTGATACCTCTAACTCTCCATTTAATAACTCTCCTCTCCTATTTTTAACTGTCAAATCCATTTACTCCCTAGGCTTCCTCAACTTATTAATCTCACTCCAAAACTTTTTCTTATTTTCAACAAAATTTGTTGATAACATCTCACCTACTCTCTCATTTGCTCTCTTTTTACATTGCTTCACCACTCTTTTAACCTCTCTTTTTCTCTCCATATACAGTGGACCCTCAGTTAATGATGCCATCAGATAGCTATAAAATCGGATACCAATACATTTTTGCGTCAAAATATTGGCCCGGCTAACGATAAAAAACTCAGTTAAGGACATTCATCTGGAACGTGTCCACATGCCCTGAGCCACCCAGCCACTCCAGTGTGGCTAGTGTGTCATTGTTTACAAGCCAGTGCGGACAATTCCAAGAGTACATGCGATACATTTTGTATTATTCCATTGTTTTTAGTGCTTGTAACTGCTAAAGAAGCCACCAAGGGCCCAAAGAAAGCTTCTAGTGCCAACCCTGTGGTAAAAGGGTGAAAAATGCTATTGAATTCAAGAAAGAGATAATCACAAAGTACGAAAGTGGAGTGCGTGCCTCTGAGCTGGCCAACAAAAAGGCAATCACGGAAGCTGTTGTTGCGAAAGGTGCAAATGTGTTGGTGTGGATCAATGAGAAACAATTATCAGGAGATAGTGTTTCACAGTCGATTATATGTGAAAAGGAAAGGCAGTTGCATGATGATCTAATTAAGAAAATGCCGGGAACTAGTGCTGATGTTAGTGAATTTAAGGCCAGCAAAGGTTGGTTTGAGAGATTTAAGAATCGTAGTGGCATACACTGTGTGATAAGGCATGGTGAGGCTGCCAGTTTTGACAAAAAAGTGGTTGAAAAATATGTGCAGGACTTTAACCCTTAAACTGTCCAAACGTAGATCTACGTTCACCTGCGTGGTGCTCCAAATATTTTGAAAAATAAAAATACAGTGGACCCTTGGTTATCGGCCATAGTCCGTTCCAGAAAGTCAGCCTAAAACTGAAAAGGACGATAACCGAAATAATATTTCTCATAAGAATTAATGTAAATCTAATTAATCCGTTTCAGACTTCCAAAAATATTAGCAAAAAATACATTTTTGAAAGATTAACTATAGTTTTACATACAGAAAGCAATGAGTACATTCATTACTTACCTTAAAATATCTGTAGTCTTAATGTAGGGTGAGAGGTGAGTAGTATTTATTTGTAGGAAGTCAGTGTAGGCAGCCGTAGTACTGTAGGTACAGTACACGTATGTAACCCCCCCGCGGGCTACACTACACAGCCGCATTATTACCATGTTCGCTGAGTTTAATCGTTTCTAACAACTACCTTTAGATGCCATCATAAACAAAAGGAGAAGTAATGAATAATTCATGCCGAGAACTGTAAACAAACGCATATGAAGGGAGGTTACTGGGCGAGATGCCAGATTCACCGTTTTCTCTAATGCTGAATCAAAGAAATCATAATGTTTACTCCACCCAACTCTCCACTCAACAGCATATAAACACTGCATGTTTATATGCTATGTTTATGTGCTATATGCTATGTAACGTGTTTCTTATATAATTTTGAAGAAAATATCACAGATGGATTAATGAAAATGTCTATATTAACCTAAAATAAGACATTTAATGTGCCCAAGAGTGATATTATTAAACATACAGTAGACCGTCATTGACACAGTAGTTGCGTTCCTGAAAATGGCATGCGAGGTAAAAACCGTGTTAGATGAACTAAAGAACTTATGGGAAAAATAGGGTTACGTTCCTGGGAGTCCCAAAAAAGCCAAACTTTTTTTAGGTCTCCACATCTTACAAAAATAAAAGTGAATATACAATTGTAGTTCATTGTTGTGATGTATTATGTTGTTTTTACTGGTTAAGACTACAAATGTAACAGAAATAATAGTATTTCTTACCTTAAATTGTGGGTGCTGGTGTTTGTGGATGATTGTGAAGAGAGTGGAGAGTTATGTTGTGGCCCTACTGGGCTGAGGTGGATGGTAAGAGGTTCTGGTACTGAAGGTACTGATGGTTGTACTTAATTGTCTAACTTTAAGTCATTCAGTCAGTCAAGTCAATAAGTCATTCAGTTGGTTAAGTCGGTCAGTCAAGTCATTCCATTAAGTCATTCAGTCAAGTCAGTAAGTCATTCAGTCAAGTCAGTAAGTCAAGTCAGTAAGTAATTTATTGTCAAATCATTCAGTCAAGTCAGTAATTCATTCAAGTCAGTAAGTAATTCAGTCATCAAGTCATTCAGTCAAGTCAGCCAGTCGTCAAGTCATTCAATCACGTCAGTAAGTCATTCAGTCAAGTAAGACGTCATTCAGTCAAGTCAGTAAGTCAGTCAAATCAATAAGTCATTCAGTCACGTCAGTAAGTTATTCAGTCAGTCAGCCAAGTCAGTAAGTAATTCAGTTGTCAAATCATTCAGTCAAGTCGGTAATTCATTTAAGTCAGTAAGTTATTCAGTCAAGTCAGTAAGTCATTCAGTCAAGTCAGTAAATCATTCAGTCAGTCAGCCAAGTCATTCAGTCATCAAGTCATTCAGTCAAGTTAGTAAGTAATTCAGTAAGTCATTCAATCAAGTCAGTAAGTCATTCAGTCAAGTCAGTAAGTCATTCAGTCAAGTCAGTTAGTCATTCAGTCAAGTCAGTAAGTCATTCAATCAAGTCAGTAAGTAATTCAGTCATTCAGTCAGTCAAGTCATTAAGTCATTCAGTTACTCAAGTCATTCAGCCAAGTCAGTAAGTCATTCAGTCCAATCAGTAAGTCAGTCACTCAGCAAGTCAGTCATTAAGTCAGATACACAAACTCATGTTTGCCTCTTTTGTCTTATATCGTAGTTTCCTTTGTTAATTCTGTGACTTAAATGCTTATACCTTTTCTTGACACTTTCAGCAACACTGGTATGCCTACTGGGTGTCATGATTAATTGGCAAATACAAGATATAGTAATTAAAAGATCAAAACACAGCTAGCTTGTAGCAGAGAAAGACTGGATACGTATGAAGTATGAATGCTGGGATGGTGGGGTGGTGTCGGGGGGTGGCAGGGGATGGCGGGAGGTCTCCCTGGCTGATCCACAACAAGGCGACCGCTTGAGGAAAAGGATTTTTTTTTTCTTCCCGCAAACTGAACCGTGTTCAATTAATTTTACGATGTGTTACATAAAATTGTGCCGCAATTCTTCAGTCGTGCCAAATAAATTCATGCTAAATGACGGTCTACTGTACATCACATATAAACATTGCATGTTTTTATATACTATGTAACGTGTTTCTTTGGGCCCATGGTGGCTTATTTCACAGTTGCACTCCCTGCTACACTCCCCCCTGCATGCCTGCTACACTCCTTGCCTCTAAGCCTGCCTGCCTTGAATTCTATCACGCTTCTCACTTTCTTTACTAAAGGAATTTTCTTCGGGGCCATGGTCACTTACTTCGCAGTTACACTTAATCAATAACCACCAAAAAAACGGATTATAGTGAAATGTTTGGATGAATGAGCAGAAGCTTCCTTACTTGCCCAGAAACACAGCCACACTGACTCAGTAATGTGTGAGCGGCTGGTGGTGGATGCATCCAATACGGCCGATAACCGAAAGCCGAAAAACTGTCCGATAACCAAGTTGGCTGATCAGCGGAACGGCCAATAACCGAGGGTCCACTGTACTCTATTTCTAGCTCCAACAAATTCTACTGAAGTCTCACTAGTCAGTAAGTCATTAAAAAAACAAAGCAGGAGATTTAGATAACTTGCCACCATTCATATACAGTAGGGCCGCTAATACGGCGATGTCAAATTATGACCAAAATTTGCTATACAGCAAGTGATCTTTCAAATACGGCGCTCCCCACCCGGTTTGTTTACATTCTCCATGACCACACCTATTATGTCAGATAACTTTCCAAAATTTCAAGTGTTTTAACCCCTTGACTGTTGCAACCCCCAATCCTGAGGTGTCTCCTGGTGTCACAAAATTTAAAAAAAAAAAAAAAATAATTCTTACGAAATGATAGAGAATCTTTTCCCGATTGTAATGACACCAAAAGAACGAAATTTGATGGAAAACTGACAGAATTACGCTCTTGCAAAGTTAGCGACCTCGGCGATATTTACAAATTGGCGATTTCGCCCACTTTGAGCCCTATTTTTGGCTAATTCCATTGTTCCAGTCAACCAAACTCATAGCTATTTCTTTAGAACTCCGTTTCTATCGACTGAGTACAAGAAACTTCCCATTTACCGATTTCAACTACCCAACAACGTAGTCAGAAATTTGCAATTTGTCCAATTTCACGAAAATTAAAAAATATGACAATTTCAAAATAAGGTCCAGAATGAACAATGCAGACATTCCTGGCTCTAAAATAACATTTTCTTTGTTCATCAGTCACGTCTCCAGGCCCCTCCGATATTACTCTTGCTTTCTATTTTGAATTTTTATTCAAACAAAACATAAAAGATTTACTGTTATGCAGACTACTGCAATATTATAATAATTGTACAAATAATGTCAACCCATTCATGACTGCATATTAGAATGGCTAGTTGAACATTTATAAGACAATGACATCATTTGTTTACTTTTGAACATTGGCAAAAATCAAACATTTCACCACTATTTCTATATGTTTTCCATTGTATCAAATGAGACCAAGAAAACGAGAATACAACCATAAATACTATACGAAAATAGACCACAAAGTCGGCATTTCATTTAAAAAAAAAAAAGTCGGAGTTTTTTTTTTTCCTCATTATGCACTGCGTGCTCCAGGATTTTTTTTATATGGTGCACACTGACCACACAGACCCATTCTCTCACATGCGGGCCTACCAGCTTTCTCCTGCTTGATTTGAAGCCGCTAGAATTTATGAGTATATATATGTCAAACACGGTACCTTGTAAGACATATATATACGACCAAAACAGTCAAAGGGTTAAAGTTACTGCGTATTTATATGTACTCTGATAATTACATGTATACTTATGTGTACCTGTACCTAAATATATTTACACACTAGGCTGGTGTGCAGGTACACATTAACCCTTTTAGGGTCCGTCCCGTAGATCTATGGCTTTATGTTCAGGGTCCAAACTGTAGATCTACGCCATGAGCTCAGCTCACTCTGATAAACTGAGAGTGGTAAATTTGGGCCTAGATATGAGAGAATACATCTATGTGGTATGTGTGCACCACATAAAACAAATCCTGCAGCACAAAGTGTATAATGAGAGAAAAAAAACGAGACTGTGATTTTTGATTAAAACACGACTTTGCAGTGTTTTTTCGTATTTTTTTTATAGTTGTATTTGCGATTTCTTGGTCTCATTTGATAGAATGGAAGATATATTACAGAAATAAAGATGATTTTGAAGGTTTTAGCACTGAAAATGGCTTGAAACTGAGCTCAAAGTAGCGGAAATGTTAAATTTTTGCTGATGTTCAAGAGTAAACAAACGACCTCACACATCTAATACACGCCAGCTGATGGGTCTAATATATGTACATTCACAAATGTGGTGATGATATTTATACAATTATTACAATATTGCATAACAGTAAATCTTCTATTTTTTGGTGTAAATAAAAATTCATTATGTGAATAAAAAATCAAAATGGAATTTATATGTAAAGCCTCAAAACGTAACTAATGAACAGAGGAAATGTTAGTTTAGTGCCAGGAATACCTACATTGTTTATTCTGGACCCTATTTTGAAATTCTAATATTTTGAACTTTGTGTTAAATTGGCCAAATTACCAATTTCCGATCACTTTATTTTGTAGTTGAAACAGTAGACTTGGCGATTTCTTGTGCTCAATCGATAGAATAGAGGTAATACTAGTGAAATAGCTAAGAATTTGGTTGACTGGAATAATGTAATTGGCCTAAAATGGGAGTCAAAGTTGGCAAACTTGCCGATTCGTAAATATCGCTGACACATCAAAATTCGCATGAGCATAATTTCGTCAATTTTCCATCAAATTTCGTACTTTTTGTTTTATTACCTTCACAAAAAGGTTCTCTACCATTTCTTAAGAAAAAATAACAAATTTTTTTTTTTTTTAAATTCTTGGACACTGGGGCACCACTTCAGATTTTGGCCTTGGACCCTGAAAGGGTTAAAATCGCTAAGTCTCTCTCTATTCACGACGCCAATACTACGTAATAATAATCACTCTTGGGTACACTAAATGTCTTATTTTATATTAATACAGGCATCTTCATTAACCCTTTGACTGTTTCAGGCCCCTCTCTGAAACTGTCATTCTATGTCGCTCAATTTTTGAAAAAAAAAAAAATTATTTTTTCTTGTGAAATGATAGAGAATCTTTTCCCGATGGTAATGACACCAAAAGTTCGAAATTTGGTCGAAAACTCATGGAATTATGCTCCCGCAAATTTAGCGGTCTCGGCGATATAGGCGTATCGGCGATTTCGCCGACTTTGAGCCCTATTTTCAGTCAATTCCATTGTTCCAGTTGACCAAACTCATAGCTATTTCTTTAGAACTCCATTTTATCTATCAGCTGAGTACAAGAAACCTCCCATTTACTAATTTGGACTACCCAATATGGTGGTCAGAAATTGGGAATTTGGCCAATTTCACGCAAACTAAATAAGATGCCAATTTCAAAATAGGGTTGAGAATAAACAAGGTAGACATTCGTGGCACTAAAATAACATATGCTCTGTTCATTGGTCACATCTCTAGGCTCCTCTTATATTATTATTGCTTTCTATTTTGATTTTTTATTCATACAAAAAAATACAAAATTTACTGTTATGCAGACTACTGCATTATTGTAAAAATGGTATAAATAATATCAGTGCACTAGTGAAAGAATATTAGACTCCCCAGTTGGTGTGTATTGGACGGGTGGTGTGATTTATTTAGTCCTGATCATTGGTAAAAATCGAACATTTCCGCTACTTCGAGCTCAGTTTCAAGGTCGTTTTCATCGTCAAAGTAATGAAAATCATCTCTATTTCTGTAGTATGTTTTCCATTTTATCACCTAAGACCATGAAAACGCGAATACAACGATAAATACTATATGAAAATACACCTCAAAGTCGGCGTTTTATTCCAAAAAAACGATCAGTTTTTTTTTCTCATTACGCAATGTGTGCTGCAGGATTTTTTTTACGTGGTGCACACTGACCACACAGACCCATTCTCTCACATGTGGGCCTACCAGCTTTCTCCCGCTTGATTTGAAGCCGCTAGAATTATTGAGTATACAGTGGACCCCCGCATAACGATGGCATCACATAGCGATTATTTCGCATACCGCTTACTTTAATTGCAAAAATTTTGCCTCACATACCGCTTAAAAACCCGCTTACCGATTTTCCTCCGAGACGCGCTCACATGTTCCGCCGGTGGCATTGTTTACCAGCCAGCCTCCGCAGTAACATCCAAGCATACAATCGGAATATTTCGTATTATTACAGTGTTTTCGGTGCTTTTTCTGGAAAATAAGTGACCATGGGCCCCAAGAAAGCTTCTAGTGCCAACCCTACAGCAATAAGGGTGAGAATTACAATAGAGATGAAGGAAAAGATCATTGATAAGTATGAAAGTGGAGTGCATGTCTCCGAGCTGGCCAGGTTGTATAATAAACCCCAATCAACCATCGCTACTATTGGTGGTACAGCTGCTGCTGCTGCTGCACTGTCAGCTGCTGCTGCTGCTGTAGCACCGTTGTTGGTGGGCTTATTGAGAATACCAAGAAACAATTAACCCCAGAGGATTTGCCACCCAGGATAACCCAAAAAAGTCAGTGTCATCGAAGACTGTCTAACTTATTTCCATTGGGGTCCTTAATCTTGTCTCCCAGGATGCAACCCACACAAGTCGACTAACACCCAGGTGAACAGGGAAAAATGCCTGGAACTAGTGCTCATATTGGTGAATTTAAAGCCAGCAAAGGTTGGTTTGAGAGATTTAAGAATCGTAGTGGCATACACAGTGTGATAAGGCCTGTTCTGGAAGAAAATGCCAAACAGGAACCTACAGTACTCAGGAGGAAAAGGCACTCCCAGGACACAGTGTCTCATCAGTCATTGCTGCATCTTCAATAAAGGTAAGTGTCATTTATTCTTCATTTAGTAGACTAGTACATGCACAATATATACTGTGCATGTACTACTCTACTATTGTGCATATATCCTTCTCTTTGTGTGTGGGAAAATGTATATTTCATGTGGTAAAATTTTTTTTTTCATACTTTTGGGTGTCTTGCACGGATTAATTTTATTTCCATTATTTCTTATGGGGAAAATTCATTCACATAGCGATTATTTCGCATAACAATTACCCCTCTTGCACGGATTAAAATCGTTAACCGGGGGTCCACTGTATATACGTCAGAAACATTGGCTCATAAGACGTATTTATATGTCGAAAACAGTCAAAGGGTTAATCCATCTATGATATTTTCCTCAAAATTGTATATGAAACCCATTACATAGCATATAAACATGATACATACATTCACAGAATAAAAATTTATGTAAATATGAGATTTGTTTACAAAGCAGCTGTGTAGGTAGTGTTGGAAGAATTGCGTTTTCTCTAGTCAAACTGGGGGATAACTGTAGAAAAATACGTATTCTTTTCGTATGCCTTCACTCTATATATAGCAATTCATCTCCCTTGTGGGTTTAGTGCTTTTTATGATAATAATAATAATAATAATATCTTCATTCACTCTAAAAATGGTGTGTTGCTGTTTGTTTATTCTGTATTAACTTGTACAACTTGTACACAATGTAAGAGTATTTGTATTGCGAGGTAATTATTTTTATTTATTTTATTATCACACTGGCCGATTCCCACCAAGGCAGGGTGGCCCGAAAATGGTAGACAGCAACCACCCAGGGAAGTACTACCGTCCTGCCAGGTGACTGTGAAACAGAATCCTATAACTGTTTTGCATGATGGTAGGATTGCTGGTTTTCTTTTTCTGTCTCATAAACACGCTAGATAACAGGGATATCTTGCTACTCCTACTTACACTTTGGTCACACTTCACAGACACGCACATGCATATATATATACATACATCTAGGTTTTTCTCCTTTTTCTAAATAGCTCTTGTTCTTCTTTATTTCTTCTATTGTCCAAGGGGAAGTGGAAAAGAATCTTTCCTCCGTAAGCCATGCGTGTCGTATGAGGCGACTAAAATGCCGGGAGCAATGGGCTAGTAACCCCTTCTCCTGTAGACATTTACTAAAAAAGAGAAGAAGAGGTAATTATTATTATAATAAAAAAATATTGAGGTAAATGTTTTACAAACTCTTACATATGGACGTGAATGAACTAAAAGTAGACACATATTAATACGCATTTATTTCGCCTGACCAAGTGATCGCCCACTATCTGTTCAGCTTGTATTCTTACATTGTCTGAACCCAGTATCTCGTTCTCTCTCTCGTTTACTCTTTCGTTAACTAGTTGGCTCTCATTGACGATGGCGTCTAAGCTTAGTTATGATAAAAAGAGGAGTCGTAAGCCTCTTGCTTTAAGTGCCAAGTTAGAGGATGATGGTGTGCCATTCTGATTTTATTCAATAAACACTCTGCCACTCACCTCTCACATATTAATATTAATATTTTAAGGTAAGTAATAAGTGTACTCTGTGCGTATCTTACCTTTTATTGTGTTTTTAATACCTATTTCTATTGCTAACTTAATATAAGCTAGTGTAAACTTGTTGTCTGGCATTTATTGCATATTTTATATGTGCTCTGATAATAATACTTGTGGACCTGTGTGATAGCCGGGCGGAGGGACAACATTACATTTTCTCTGCTCAGCCATCAGAGAAAATGTGTATGAATCTGCATTTGGCCCAGCCACTCCCCCACTCTGCTTTTGTTTACAATTTTCGGCATGAATTATTCATTACTTCTCCCTTTGTTTATGATGGCATCTAAAGGTAGTTGTTAGAAATGATTAAATTCAGTGAACACGGTATGTTGATGTTAATAATATGGCTCTGGGCCACAGTGTAGGTAGCCGGTACTGCCTACACCTACCAGCTACCTACACTGACTTCCTACAAATAAATACTACTCACCTCTGTTCCTATATTAAGACTACACATATTTTAAGGTAAATAATGAGTGTACTGTATGTGTATTTTACCTCTCTGGGATGTTTTAAATATCGTATATTAAGTATGAGACGGGGAGCCAGGGCTACCTACACCTGGGCTACCTGCACCTGACTTCCTACAAATAAGTACTACTCACCTCTCTCCCTATATTAAGATTACAAATACTTTAAGATAAGTATTGACAAGAAACAGATGATTGCTGATGTTATGAATGAAAAGAAGTTGGATGTCCTGGCCCTAAGTGAAACAAAGCTGAAGGGGGTAGGAGAGTTTCAGTGGGGGGAAATAAATGGGATTAAATCTGGAGTATCTGAGAGAGTTAGAGCAAAGGAAGGGGTAGCAGTAATGTTAAATGATCAGTTATGGAAGGAGAAAAGAGAATATGAATGTGTAAATTCAAGAATTATGTGGATTAAAGTAAAGGTTGGATGCGAGAAGTGGGTCATAATAAGCGTGTATGCACCTGGAGAAGAGAGGAATGCAGAGGAGAGAGAGAGATTTTGGGAGATGTTAAGTGAATGTATAGGAGCCTTTGAACCAAGTGAGAGAGTAATTGTGGTAGGGGACTTGAATGCTAAAGTAGGAGAAACTTTTAGAGAGGGTGTGGTAGGTAAGTTTGGGGTGCCAGGTGTAAATGATAATGGAGCCCTTTGATTGAACTTTGTATAGAAAGGGGTTTAGTTATAGGTAATACATATTTTAAGAAAAAGAGATAAATAAGTATACACGATATGATGTAGGGCGAAATGACAGTAGTTTGTTGGATTATGTATTGGTAGATAAAAGACTGTTGAGTAGACTTCAGGATGTACATGTTTATAGAGGGCCACAGATATATCAGATCACTTTCTAGTTGTAGCTACACTGAGAGTAAAAGGTAGATGGGATACAAGGAGAATAGAAGCATCAGGGAAGAGAGAGGTGAAGGTTTATAAACTAAAAGAGGAGGCAGTTAGGGTAAGATATAAACAGCTATTGGAGGATAGATGGGCTAATGAGAGCATAGGCAATGGGGTCGAAGAGGTATGGGGTAGGTTTAAAAATGTAGTTGTTAGAGTGTTCAGCAGAAGTTTGTGGTTACAGGAAAGTGGGTGCAGGAGGGAAGAGGAGCGATTGGTGGAATGATGATGTAAAGAGAGTAGTAAGGGAGAAAAAGTTAGCATATGAGAAGTTTTTACAAAGTAGAAGTGATGCAAGGAGGGAAGAGTATATGGAGAAAAAGAGAGAAGTTAAGAGAGTGGTGAAGCAATGTAAAAAGAGAGCAAATGAGAGAGTGGGTGAGATGTTATCAACAAATTTTGTTGAAAATAAGAAAAAGTTTTGGAGTGAGATTAACAAGTTAAGAAAGCCTAGAGAACAAATGGATTTGTCAGTTAAAAATAGGAGAGGAGAGTTATTAAATGGAGAGTTAGAGGTATTGGGAAGATGGAAGGAATATTTTGAGGAATTGTTAAATGTTGATGAAGATAGGGAAGCTGTGATTTCGTGTATAGGGCAAGGAGGAATAACATCTTGTAGGAGTGAGGAAGAGCCAGTTGTGAGTGTGGGGGAAGTTCGTGAGGCAGTAGGTAAAATGAAAGGGGGTAAGGCAGCCGGGATTGATGGGATAAAGATAGAAATGTTAAAAGCAGGTGGGGATATAGTTTTGGAGTGGTTGGTGCAATTATTTAATAAATGTATGGAAGAGGGTAAGGTACCTAGGGATTGGCAGAGAGCATGCATAGTTCCTTTGTATAAAGGCAAAGGGGATAAAAGAGAGTGCAAAAATTATAGGGGGATAAGTCTGTTGAGTGTACCTGGTAAAGTGTATTGTAGAGTTATAATTGAAAGAATTAAGAGTAAGACGAGAATAGGATAGCAGATGAACAAGGAGGCTTTAGGAAAGGTAGGGGGTGTGTGGACCAGGTGTTTACAGTGAAACATATAATGAACAGTATTTAGATAAGGCTAAAGAGTCTTTGTGGCGTTTATGATTTGGAAAAGGCGTATGACAGGGTGGATAGGGGCAATGTGGCAGATGTATGCAAGTGTATGGTGTAGGAGGTAGGTTACTGAAAGCAGTGAAGAGTTTTTACGAGGATAGTGAGGCTCAAGTTAGAGATGTAGGAAAGAGGGAAATTTTTTCCCAGTAAAAGTAGGCCTTAGACAAGGATGTGTGATGTCACCGTGGTTGTTTAATATATTTATAGATGGGGTTGTAAGAGAAGTAAATGCGAGGGTCTTGGCAAGAGGTGTGGAGTTAAAAGATAAAGAATCACACACAAAGTGGGAGTTTGTCACAGCTGCTCTTTGCTGATGACACTGTGCTCTTGGGAGATTCTGAAGAGAAGTTGCAGAGATTGGTGGATGAATTTGGTAGGGTGTGCAAAAGAAAAATTAAAGGTGAATACAGGAAAGAGTAAGGTTATGAGGATAACAAAAGATTAGGTGATGAAAGATTGAATATCAGATTGGAGGGAGAGAGTATGGAGGAGGTGAACGTATTCAGATATTTGGGAGTGGACGTGTCAGCGGATGGGTCTATGAAAGATGAGGTGAATCATAGAATTGATGAGGGAAAAAGAGTGAGTGGTGCACTTAGGAGTCTGTGGAGACAAAGAACTTTGTCCTTGGAGGCAAGAGGGAATGTATGAGAGTATAGTTTTTACCAACGCTCTTATATGGGTGTGAAGCGTGGGTGATGAATGTTGCAGCGAGGAGAAGGCTGGAGGCAGTGGAGATGTCATGTCTGAGGGCAATGTGTGGTGTGAATATAATGCAGAGAATTCGTAGTTTGGAAGTTAGGAGGAGGTGCGGGATTACCAAAACTGTTGTCCAGAGGGCTGAGGAAGGGTTGTTGAGGTGGTTCGGAACATGTAGAGAGAATGGAGCGAAACAGAATGACTTCAAGAGTGTATCAGTCTGTAGTGGAAGGAAGGCGGGGTAGGGGTCGGCCTAGGAAGGGTTGGAGGGAGGGGGTAAAGGAGGTTTTGTGTGCGAGGGCTTGGACTTCCAGCAGGCATGCGTGAGCGTGTTTGATAGGAGTGAATGGAGACAAATGGTTTTTAATACTTGACGTGCTGTTGGAGTGTGAGCAAAGTAACATTTATGAAGGGATTCAGGGAAACCGGCAGGCCGGACTTGAGTCCTGGAGATGGGAAGTACAGTGCCTGCACTCTGAAGGAGGGGTGTTAATGTTGCAGTTTAAAAACTGTAGTGTAAAGCACCCTTCTGGCAAGACAGTGATGGAGTGAATGATGGTGAAAGTTTTTCTTTTTCGGGCCACCCTGCCTTGGTGGGAATCGGCCGGTGTGATAATAATAAAAAAAAAAAAAGTATTGAATGTACTGTGAATGTATTTTACTTTGTGTGTTTTTAATGTCTAGTTCTTTTACTAACTTAATATAATTTAGTGCATTTATATGCATTTATAAATGGAAAAAAAATGGCGTTCTGCCTTCCAGCGATGTCTGCTTTCCGGCAACAGCCTGGAACCTAACCCGCCGTATAAGTGGGGCCCTACTGTATAAAAAAGCTACACATGAGCTGTCACCCATTATTACAACATTGTTTAACAAATCCGTAGAGTCCTCAACCTTCCCATTTATACTCAAGACAGCAAGGGTCACCCCCATCTACAAAGGAGGTGATCCAACTGACCTGACCTACTATAGACCCATATCAAACTTGCCCTTACTTTCCAAAATATTCAAAAAATTAATACACAAATGACTTTACTCATACCTTATATCCAACAGCATACTTACCCCTGCCAATTTGGGTTTAGACCAAAAAAAAAAAAAAGCATGAATGATGCTATTATACAAATGCTTGACCTAATATATACAGTGCTTGAAAAGGGGCTCTTCACTGACCTATGGAAAGTGTTTGATACAGTAGACACCAATCTCCTTCACCTAAAACTAAACCCTTACAGCATCAAAGGACATTCTCTTGATTACCTAAAATCCTATCTCAATGACAGACACCAGTATGTACATGCAAAAAAGTCAACTCCATTATCCAGCCTGTTACAGTAGGAGTACCCCAGGGTAGTGTCCTAGGCCCACTCCTCTTTCTCATCTACATTAATGATCTCCCCAATGCATCCCAACTCCTTAAACCAGTTCTATTTGCAGATGACACTACTTATATCTACTCCCATTCAGACCCAGCTGTACTTAGAAACACTGGAAACAACAAGCTGCTAAAGATATATAATTGGATAATAATCAACAAACTCACTCTCAACACAGACAAAATGTACTTCATGTTGTTTGGCAACAGAGCCTTGAATATCCAACTCAACATATTGATAAATGGTTCCCCTATATCAAGGCACACCGAGGGTAAATTTCTAGGTCTTCTCCTTAATTGTAATCTTAACCCTTTGACTGTCGCAACCTCAAATCCTGAAGTGTCTCCTGGTGTCGAAGAATATTAAAAAAAAAATAAATTATTATTTTTTCTTATGAAAATGTTAAGATTAATTTTCTAATTGTTTTAAGCCCCAAAGCAAATTTTTGCAATCAGTACTTATGGAGATATAGAGGAGTAAAGTTGGCAGAAAATGAGCCATGTATGGCAACAGCCACGAATGCCACTCACCCAGTAAACTTTGGTTTACTTGCATTCCAAGGTTTCTCGTTTTTTTCACCATTTTATTTTTCACAACTTTTGTGGCCTGTGAGTCCAAAGTAAGGTGCAATGTGCATATATGCACTCATTGTATACAACACAATAGCACACAAACATAATTATCAATATATTGTTTACAAAAATTGTTTACACAAACAAATACAAAAAAAATATTTATTACTATTGTTCTATAATACATATACAAATTTACAGTCACTGGACATGTTCCTAGAAGTTCTGCAGCTTGTGGAACTCTTTGAAACATGGTTTCATACACAATGGTGTTTGAGACTCCTCACACATACAACGAGTGTGTCTGCGTTTTTGTGTT
This sequence comes from Cherax quadricarinatus, assembly GCF_026875155.1. Taxonomy (NCBI): domain Eukaryota; kingdom Metazoa; phylum Arthropoda; class Malacostraca; order Decapoda; family Parastacidae; genus Cherax; species Cherax quadricarinatus. The sequence continues at coordinate 25,256,398 of NC_069482.1, forward strand.
TTTTTTTTTATGTGCACAGACAAAACACCTCGTCTGAGCAGTTTTCTTCATAATAGTAGCAGACAGTTGTGTTAGGTAGTTATCCTAGGTAAATGTGTCATCATTCCTTCCTACCTACCTTTCTTTCTTTCTTCATTCTTTCCTTCCTTCTGGTTTCTATTAAATATATACACATATATAGTCACTGGACACTTCCATATAACTGCTATTATCTTCAGCAAGCTTGTGTTGTGTGTGTGTGTGAGTGTGTATACTTCTAAATGTGCTGAGTCAGGGTCTGGCAGCTGTCAAAATGACATATTGTATCATTACTCACTCCCCCCACTGCCTGTCAAAACAATGGGGTCCTATGCTCGCTTTCCCTCCATCCTCCTAACTAATTATCTTTCTTTCTCCTTCTTTCTATTTCTCTTTTATTCTCTTTCATTCTCCTTCTTTATCCTTCATTCTCCTGCTTTATTCTTATTTCTCCTTCTTTCTTCTGGTATCCTGGGCATTGCTTTCAGCCACAAACTCCTCGAAACCATGAAACTGATCTTCACTGACACTTTCATCTGTGTTAGAGTGATCACTTGGGAAGAGAAGAGTCCCAGATTTGCTGGGAAGTCACATATTTCTTACCACTAGGCATGATGAACAAGGACTACTTAAATGGCATTCCCACAATGCACCACTGGCTCCCCGATTTTTTTTATATGGCACACACTGACCATGGAGACCCATTCTCTCACATGTAGGCCTACCAGTTTTCTCCTGCTTGATTTGAAGCCGCTAGAATTTTGGAGTATTAATACGTCAAACACATTGGCTCTTAAGATGTATATATACGACCGAAATGATCAAAGGGTTAAATTTCGTTCCCACATCCAACACATAACCAAGAAAATTTCCAAATCAGTAGGAATCCTTTCAAAGATATGATACTATGCACCACAAACAGCACTCCTTATCCTATACCACTCTTTAACCCTTAAATGGTCCAAACGTATATATACGTTTTTTCAACATCTGAAAGTATGTAAAAAAATGTAGATCTTTTTTGTTTTGTTTTACATTTGAAAACATGAAAAAAAACTTTTATCTACATTTTTTTTTGTTATATTTGAAAATATGTAAAAAAAAGTAGATCTACTTTTGTAGCACTACGAATTTGAACGTCGATCTGTTTGGACCGTTTAAGGGTTGATATATCCTTACCTCACCTATGGTATTTGTGCCTGGGGATCAACTACAGCCAACCATCTTAAACCTTTAATAACCAAACAAAAAGCTGCTGTGTGGTTGATTACCAGTTCCTGTGTTAGACAGCACACCTCACCACTTTTCAAAAGCCTGAACTTGCTAAATATACCAGACATACACTTACATTATTGTGCCTTCTACATATAAAGAACATTAAATTCCACTATAAACCCTCCACTTAAACTACTCCTTGACAGTTATAACAGAATGCACAGTCACAATACAAGGCATAAGGCACTCTTCAACATGCCTTGTGTCAGTCTCACACTACGCAAAAATGATATGCACATAAAGGGCCCGAAGATCTGGAGCACGCTACTGGAACCGGTAAAGGATCCCCTGCCTACTTATAAATTTAGGACTTTGCTAAAAATTCATCTTATCTCTCAATACTAACCAAATCAACCAAAACAACTAACTAGTTATTTTATGTGGCCTCTATACTTTCAAACTTCTGCCAATCCATGAAATATTACTGAGTGAACCATTAATTGTAATATTTTTTATTATGTGCAACATCAAGATTATTATCCTTAGAAACTTCCACCTTGACTACCTTGCATTAGTATTAAGATTAAATATGATTGTAATCAAGTAAACCACTAGTCTAGTTTTAAGTAATTACTATGTACTATCATCTTGTCTAGTTTTAAGTAATTACTATGTACTATCATCTTGTCTAGTTTAAAGTAGTTACTATGTATTAGGATTAGTCTGCCTGAAATGCCATGGCATGATAGTGGCTTTCTTTCTACTCAGAAAACCAAAACTGAAACTGCATATTGTAACCTTTACAAAGAAATAAACCTTTACTTTACTTTACAAATAAATACTACTCACCTCTCACCCTATATTAACACTTTGACTGTTTCGGTCCTATATATGTCTTACGAGCCACCGTGTTTGACGTTTATATACGTACTCATAAATTCTAGCGGCTTCAAATCAAGCAGGAGAAAGCTGGTAGGCCCACATGTGAGAGAATGGGTCTGTGTGGTCAGTGTGCACCATATAAAAATGTCCTGCAGCACACAGTGCATAATGAGAAAAAACTCTGACCGTTTTTTTTAATTAAAATGCCGACTTTGTGGTCTATTTTCATATAGTATTTAAGGTTGTATTCTCGTTTTCTTGGTCTCATTTTATAGAATGGAAAACATATTATAGAAATAGAGGTGATTTTGATTGGTTTTACTATGAAAAGAACCTTGAAATGGAGCTCAAAGTAGGGGGAATGTTTGATTTTTGCACTGTTCAAAAGTAAACAAATGATGTCATTGTCTTATAAATGTCCAAGTAGCCATTCTAATATGCAGTCATGAATGGGTTGACATTATTTGTACAATTATTACAATATTGCAGTAATCTGCATAACAGTAAATCTTCTATTTTTTGTTTGAATAAAAATTCAAAACAGAAAGCAAGAGTAATATCAGAGGGGCCTGGAGACATGACTGATGAACTAAGAAAATGTTATTTTAGAGCCAGGAATGTCTGCATTGTTCATTCTGGAGCTTATTTTGAAATTTTCATATTTTTTAATTTTCATGAAATTCGCCAAATTGCAAATTTCTGACCACGTTATTTGGTAGTTGAAATCGGTAAATGGGCAGTTTCTTGTACTCAATCGATAGAAAATATGCTATGAGTTTGGTCGACTGGAACAATGGAATTAGCTGAAAATAGGGCTCAAAGTGGGCGAAATCGCCGATCTGTAAATATAGCCAAGGTCGCTAACTTTGCGAGAGCGTAATTCCGTCAATTTTCCATCAAATTTCGTTCTTTTGGTGTCGTTACAACTGGGAAAAGATTCTCTATCGTTTCATAAGATTTTTTTTTTTTTTTTTTTTTTTTGGGGGGGGGGGGGGGGGAATTTTGCGACACCAGAAGACACCTCAGGATTGGGGGTTGCGACAGTCAAGGGGTTAAGACTACAAGTATTTTAAGGTAAGTAATGAGTGCACTGTATGTGCATTTCGTCACTCTAGGGCATTTTAAATGTTGCAGTGGGTGGGGTGGCCAGACGGGCTACCATACCTTCCACACATGACATCCTACAAATAAATACCACTCACCTCTCACCCTACATTAAGACAACAAGTATTTTAAAGTATGTAATGAGTGCACTGTATATGCATTTTATTGCTCTAGGATGCTTTAATTAAATGTAGCATATTACATGTGGGTGGGGTGGCCAGTTGGGCTACCACACCTGACCTCTTACAATAAATACTAACCTCTCACCCTACAATAAGACTACAAATATTCTAAGGCAAGTAATGAGTGTACTGTGTGTGTATTTTACTTTTAACTGTTTTTTAATGCCTAGTTCTATTGCTAACTTAATACATGTTAGTGTAAACTTGTTATCAGGCATTTATATGCTTTCCGGCGATGTCCGCTCTCTGGCAGTAGCCTGGAACTTAACCTGCCGTATAAGTGGGGTCCTACTGTACTCTATGCTTTTATAAACTTCTTTTTTCTTTTCCACAGATACCTCAACACACCACCTACCTTCTTCCTCCTTATCTATTCTACAGCTCATCTCATCTTTCACAGACCCATCTGCTGACATGTCCACTCCCAAATATGTGAATACATTCATTTCCTCCAATCTGATATCCAATCTTTCACTGCCTATATTTTTGTTATTCTTTTCACCTTGCACTTTTTTATGCTCACTTTTAATTTCCTTCTTTCACATACCCTCCTAAATTTATCCATCAGTTTTTGTTAATGTTCTCATTAACCATTTTTCTGTTCCCTGATTTGCATCCTTCATACCACCACACCATTCTCTTAATTATGACACTACATATTCTTTATATAATATTTATACTCCTACCCTTACTCACCTGCCTAGAAACACAAAGACATACAAACACATATACAGAAACACACACAAATATGCATACATTATACAAATAAAAATTACTGTTTCACAAACTCTGACCAAATTTCTTTAGAGTCCCTCAAGGCAGTTATTATGGTGCGGCACATTTCATGTTGTAGGCCACAAGCCCTGGGTACTTCTTTCATGAAGTTCCAGGCAATTACAATTACTCTCACACTGCTTGGTGAAGCACTGAAGAACAATATCCTATGAAAACACTGGTGGATTGTTTCACCTTGAATTACAAATTAGCTGTGTATGAGGTCCTCATCATAAAATGCACTGTACAACACAAATCCTACACTCACCCCCACCCCTCCCTACACAACACTGCTAAGTAATAATACAACGTCCTTTAATGTGCTGAGTTCTAACACATCAAACATGCAGCTAAACATGTTTCACTTTTGCAACTCTTAGCTTTCTTATAATAAAGTAAATCTTGGAACTTATTGATCCCACCTCTTGTGCACATAACACTCGCAAACTCGATTAAGTAAATACCATACATGCGTGTTTATAAATATACACACATGTATACATATATGTAGACACATGCATACTTTTTTCCGAGATGCATACATGTAACAAAATTTGAAATTATCAATAATATGGGGAGGATAATCATTTATAAAACAAATACAGTTACAAAAGGAAAAAAGGATGAGGGCGTATAAAAAAATGCCACAATTTTAACAAAGTAAAATAAAACAAATTACATAATAATTAAAGATTTTTTAAAATTCTATCATCAATAGAGACTATAAAAACATTTCATTAAATAGAGAGAGAGATAAATTCAAAGTACACAAGCCATTACAGTGCACCATATAGGTATCAACCTATTTATTATCTTTGCACCCAGCTCAAGTATCTTTCTACACTACTCTACATTTATTATCTTTACACCCAGCTAAAGTATCTTTCTACACTACTCTACAAAGAGTATAAACATTATAAACAATAAATATTTGTCACTTCTCAGTAAGAAAGAGAGAAAATGATATTAATAAGCCTATGTTACCATATACAGTGGAACCTTGGCTTACGAATGCCCCACCGTGCAAATTTTTCAGGATATGAACTGTCATTCAGCTGATTTTTTGCTTCTGGATATGAACGAAATTTCAGGATGCAAACTTCCCCCTCAAGGGAGGTTCCTTAAATAAATTAATAAATAAAATATTTATTTCTTTGCAAAAGTTACAATGTGTGTTTACATATAACCCTTTCAGGGTTGAGAGGCTCTCTCCTAAACCTGTTCTCAGGGTCGAAAAATTTTCAGGGAAAAAAAAAATTATTTTTTCTTATGAAATGATAGAGAATCTTTTCCCAATCATAATGACACCAAAAGTATGAAATTTGATGGAAAACTTACGGAATTATGCTCTCACGAAGTTAGCGGTCTTGGCGATGTTTACACATTGGCGATTTCGCCCACTTTGAGCCCTATCTTCGGCCAATTTCAGTGTATTAGTCGACAAAAATCATATCTATTTCACTAGAACTCCATTCTTTCTATCGAATGAGTACAAGAAACCACCTATTTAACGATTTCAAGTATCCAATAAAGTGGTCAGAAATTGGCAAATTTGCCAATTTCACAGAAATTTCAGAAGATGCCAATTTCCAAACAGGGTCCAGAATAAGCAAGACAGACATTCCTGGCACTAAAATAACATTTTTTCTGTTCATTAGTCATGTCCCCAAGCCCCTCTTACATCTCTTTTGCTTTCCATGAATTTTTATTCTCACAAAAAATAGAAGATTTACTGTTAAGCAGACTACTGCATTAGTGTAGAAATGGTGTAGAAATGGTATAAATAATATCAGTGCACTTGTGAAAGAATATTAGACTCACCAGTTGACATGTATTGGATGCTTGGCATGATTAGTTTACTTTTGAAATTTGGTAAAAATCGAACATTTTTGCTACTTTGAGCTCAATTTCAAGGTACTTTTCATTATGAAACCACTCAAAATCATCTCAATTTCTGTAATATGTCTTCAATTCTATAAAATGAGACCAGAAAAACTAGAATACAACCATAAATACCATACAAAAATACACTGCAAAGTCGCTGTTTTAAACCAAAAACACGATCGGAGTTTTTTTTTTTCTCATTATGCACTGAGTGCTGCAGGATTTTTTTTATACTGTGCACACTGACCACATAGACCCATTCTTTCATATGAAGGCCTACCAGCTTTCACTCTTTAGATTTGAAGGCACTAGAATTTAGGCGTTCTAGTATGCCAATAACCCTGGTGCGTAAGCTGTACTAGTACGTCAGAAACCCTGAAAAGGTTTGCAAAGGTTACAATGCGTGTTTACATATCATAATATGATTGGAGCAAAGAAAGCCACTATCATGCCCAAGCATTTCAGGCAGACTTAACCTAATACTAATAGACTACTTAAGTCTAGACAGGTGAAAAGTGTACTAGTAGTGGTTACCATTGTTTTGCTGATGGTGGTGCCAACTACTGGCAGCCTTTTGAAGTTTCTCCTTACTGTTATTATTATTATTATTATTATTATTATTATTATTATTATTATTATTATTATGTGGTAATGGGCTCTTGATCTAGGGAATTGGATCTGTGCTCCAATTCCCTAAATTAATAATAATAATAATAATAATATGTATTAATAATAATAATAATAATAATAATAATAATAAACACAATATAATAGTAATAATAATAATATGCTGTCATTTTTAGACATTTTTCGTAATTTTTTCCATATTTTTATGCCAAAATGCTTCAAAATACAAATTGGTAACCCTCTGGGTGGCTGTAGGTACAGCTGCTAGACCACAGCTATCTCAGTACCAACCAAGGGTCAAAAGGAAGGGGAGGTAAGCCGCTCTGAGTGACTGCAGCAGGCCCTTGGGATGCGTAATTTTGTCTTATATTGTACAAATTTCTTACACAATGCCTCACCCAAAGAGACAGTATTCACGTATAATCAGCAAGAAGATCAGGAAGCGATTAGAAACTATGAAAAAAGCTAGAGAAATGAAGAAGGCAGCAGCAGAGATTGAGACAGCTGGCCACCACCACCACTGTGACCGCCACAGCCGCCACCAACACCACTGTGGCCATGGTGATCACGTCTTAACCTATATATACATCTGTCTTGACCACACCTGTGGTTACATATGTGACAACCTCACCACGAATCATAGATAAACACAAGCTAGGTGTGGGGTTATGGACTGGGAAGATACTAGAGTGGGAGAGTAAATGGTGGCAGGATGCTGCCTTCGGCATTGCCATCACTTGCCATAGTATGACCTATTTTATTGATTCTAGAGTATGTATTATGTTTCTATGTTATTAATAACTTTTTATGTAATTAGATGAATTGTGATAGATAACTAAGCCGTAGAGTTGATATTTGCATTATTTTGTCATGCCTCCTGAGAGGCTGGAACGGATTAATTGCATTTCAATTAATTTAAATGAGGAAAATTGACTCTGCATATGAACAGATCATGATATGAACAAGGTCACAAAATGGATTAAGTTCGTAAGCTGAGGTTCCACACTATCTGTTAGTTTATCTTGCATAGACATAAATATTGAAAAAGAAAGCTTTTCAAAGTCCATTACAACAGACTTAGCAGATAATGCTATTTCAAAACTTGTATAGAAAAATGTAGATGTTTGTGAAGTAACTGGTATATATGAAGATGATTCATAATAAACCATGGTTATATTGTAGTCTACATACAGTACCCACATTATAAACATGACTGTAGAATAAATTCCTATATTATTTATAATAATTTACTTGTTAATTCACTTATTTACTGATATTGATAATAATTATAGGACTAATATTATTATACAATATAGTATACTGTGCAAAACACTAGTCAGTAAAGTAAAATTATTGTATTTATTTATCGTCTTACTGAATCTCCTGATACATCTTATAGTGGCAAAAATGAACATAAGAACATAAGAAAGAAGGAACACTGCAGCAGGCCTACTGGCCCATGCGAGGCAGGTCCAAGTCTTCCACCGACTTAAGCCAATGCCCTAACCTAGTCAGGTCAGGAAGGAGCACAGCATCCGACCTAGTAGCACAAGCTAGTCAGGTCCAACTCACACCCACCCACACCCACTCATATACTGTATTTACCTAGCTTATTTTTAAAACTACACAATGTTTTAGCCTCTATAACTGTACTTGGGAGTTTGTTCCACTCATCCACAACTCTATTACCAAACCAGTGCTTTCCTATATCCTTCCTGAATCTGAATTTTTCCAAGTTAACACCACTGATGCGAGTCCTGTCTAGGCTAGATATTTTTAGTACTCTTATTTACATCCCCTTTATTTATTCCTGTTTTCCATCCCCTTTATTTATTCCTGTTTTCCATCCCCTTTATTTATTCCTATTTTCCATTTATAGACCTCAATCATATCCCCCCTAATTCTATGCCTTTCTAGAGAGTGCAGATTCAGGCCCCTCAGTCTATCCTCATAGGGAAGATTTCTGATACGTGAGATCAATTTTGTCATTCTCCTTTATACGTTTTCCAGAGCATTTATATCCATTCTGTAATACGGTGACCAAAACTGTGCAGCATAATCTAGATGAGGCCTAACCAAGGACATATAGAATTGAAGAACAACCTGAGGACTCCTATTATTTATGCTTCTTGATATGAAGCCAAGGATTCTGTTCACTTTATTGTGAACACTTATGCACCGTTGTCTTGCTTTTAGATTACTGTTAACCAGAATTCCCAAATCCTTTTTGCAATCAGTAATATTAAGATCTACATTATTTAGTTTATATGTGGCATGGTTATTTTCCTGTCCAATGTTTAGAACTTTGCATTTGTCTATATTAAACTGCATCTGCCACTTCTCCAACCACTGCATCAGTCTATTCAAATCTTCCTGGAGTGCTCTAATGTCCTTGCCAGAATGAGCTGGACCCCCTATTTTGGTGTCATCAGCAAACTTGCTTATGTCGCTATTTATTCCCTCATATATGTCATTTATGTAGATTGTGAACGTGTTTAACAGTATCTCTTCAAAAACTAAGATTTTGAAAACTCCAAAATAAATTTATGCTATCATACCCATTTCTGTTTTTCCACAAAGAAATAAAATGTTTAATCAAAAGGTTAATCAATCTAATTAAGGTAAATTTAATTACATAAAATGTGAAATATATAGTAAGATATATATAGAGTTTTAAAGTCTTGTTTATGTACAATGTACAGTGGTACCTTGGGATACGAATACCTCAAAACTCGAACAATTATGTAAGTGTATTTATGTAAGTGCTTTTGTATGTGTATTTTTGGGGGTCTGAAACAGATTAATCTAATTTACACTATTCCTTATGGGAACAAATTCGTTTGGTATCGGCACTCGAACAGCCTTGTGGAACAAATTAAGTTTGTATCCCGAGGTACCACTGTATTTGGAATTACTGAGAATTTTTATGACAGAAAAACAGAAAAATCATAATTGCTGACAGAACTATAGGCCAAAAACTGTACAAAATAAATATAATTTATGTAACAAATTGTCAAATTATATTGTTTATAATGTGTTACTGCTGTGATAACACTAAGACTAATGAAGGTAACACTAATGAAGGTAACACTAATGAAGGTAACACTAATGAAGGTAATACTAACGAAGGTAACACAAACGAAGGTATCACTAACGAAGGTAACACTAACAAAGGTCACACTAATGAAGGCAACACTAACAAAAGTAACACTAATGAAGGTAATACTAACAGAGGTAACACTAACACTCACTCACCAGAATCACTCAGGAAAGAAACCTTATCATGATATTAGTCTATGATCATTGTAAAGTCACACCTGGGAGAAGTAGGGAAGGCCACATTGTAGGGAGCCGAGGAAGAAAGGAGTGGTGGGTGGTGGTCGTGATGGGTGGTGGTGGTGATGGGTGGTGGTGGTGCATGGTGGTGGTTGTCAGTGGGGGTGGTGGCAGTGATAGGTGGTGGTGGTTGGTGGTGGTGGTGGGTGGTGGTGGGTGGTGGTGGTGGGTGGTGGTGGGTGGTGGTGGTGGGTAGTGGTGTGGGTGGTGGTGGTGGTGTGGGTGGTGGTGGTGGTGGGTTGGTTGTCATGGTGGTGGGTGGTTGTGGTGAGTGGTTGTGGTGGGTGGTGGCAGTAGTAGTAACAGCAGCAGCACTAGTAGCAGCATTAGTAGTAGTAGTAGTGATTTTGGTGGTGGGTGGTGCATGGTGGTGGTGGTGCATGGTGGTAGTGGTGGTGGGTAGTGGTGTGGGTGTGGGTGGTGGTGGTGGTGGTGGGGTTGGTTGTCATGGTGGTGGGTGGTTGTGGCAGGTGGTTGTGGTGGGTGGTTGTGGTGGTGGGTGGCAGGTGGTGGTAGTAGTAGTAACAGCAGTGGCACTAGTAGCAGCATTAGTAGTAGTATTAGTAGTGATTTTACTGGAGGTACAATTAGCATCAGTAGTGGTGCCAGTAGTAAATGTAACAGCAATGGTGATAATAGTAGAAATGGCATAAGTAATAGTATAGAGTGTAGTATTAGTAGAAGTGAGAGTAGTAGTAGTAACAGCAATAGTAGTAACAGTAGTAATAGATGTAGTTGTAGTAAAAGAAGAAGAAGAAGAAGAAGAAGAAGAAGAAGAAGTAGTAGTAGTAGTACTAGTACTAGTACTAGTAGTAGTAGTAGTAGTAGTAGTAGTAGTAGTAGTAGTAGTAACACTGCAGATCTACTGATCCACACCAGCCACTGTTACTGATGCTTCTGGAGCCTACTCCATTTCCCGCTCCTCTTGTCCTCTCCAATACTTTCCTGAAACTGGCCACAACCATTCTGGCAGACTTAAACAACACCAAAGATGTGTTTACCTTGATGACACCAACACTGCTCTTTTACGTCACGTTACAGATCATGGTCATCCTATCAACTGATCCTCTATTAAAACTATCTACCTTTCTTAATGCTTTCAATGATGCTGTCTTGTCAAATCATCCCTTTTAAACAACTTTCCTAACATGAATCTTAGTCCTGGCTTTGCTTCTGTAGCTGGCTTCCTTTCTCAATATGTTGTCAAATGTTCTTATCTTCAAACATTCTTGATTTATGTTAGGTAAAAAAGACACAAGTGCAACTAGTGTGACATTTTATTGTGGCAACGTATCACTCTCCAGGAGCTCCTGGAGAGCAAAACATTGCCACAATAAAATGTCACACTAGTTGCACTTGTGTCCTTTTACCTAACATATTGTCGGTAATTCTACCAATATTTATACACTCTTGATTTAACCTGACCTTTGTCTCCTCCTCTTTCCTCTTAATAAGTATTTTATATTTTCTTTGCCTTCCCTGTATTCTGAGATTCCTCTTTCTTGCTTTTTTATATTTCCTAGCTTGAGCCAGGAGGCTTATTGCAGTTTTCTGCCCCACTGAGGACAGGTGATAGAGTCCTCAGCTACTTCAATCTCCACCACCTTGAGATATATTTCACTATCGCTGTTCTGCTTGGCATAGGCCAGTTGATCTCCTGCAGTGCTCCTCTGTTCTTTACTACTACTATTCTGTACTACAACTACTACTACTATTATACTACTGCTGTTATACTATTACTGATATACTACTATTACTATACTACTGCTGCTATACTGCTACTCCTATACTCTTACTATACTACTGCTGCTATACTATTACTATACTACTGCTGCTATACTACTATTACTATACTACTGCTGCTATACTACTACTCCTATACTCTTACTATACTACTGCTGCTATACTACTATTACTATACTAGTGCTGCTATACTGCTACTCCTATACTCTTACTATACTCCTGCTGCTATACTGCTACTCCTATACTCTTACTATACTACTGCTGCTATACTACTATTACTATTTTTTACACAGGTCAATTTTGCAGACTAAAAACTGTTATCCTATCTCAGTTCATTTCAAAGCCCAGCTGTATCTGAAGTATACTGGCACCCCTTCCCCAGGATGTGACCCACAACAGTAGACTGATACCCAGTTACTGCTAGATGAACAGGGGCAACACGTGTAAGGAAACAAGCCCAATGTTTCCACCTGTGCCGGGGATCAAACAATGGACCCTTCAGCATGCGAGCACACTGCACTACCAACCAAGCCAAGGGAAACCTACTACCACTACTAGTACTACTAATACTACTACCATCACCCACCACTCTCTTGTTCTCCCCACTGCCCCCTACCCCTACTTTAACATCATTTGGTCTTTCCCTACATTTCACACCTCAATTCTGACTTGACAATGGTCTAGGATGGACCAAAACATCATTGTAAGGTTCTCCTGAAAGCTGCTTCATGGTGAACTGTTCTACCCATGGTAATATGACTTTTTATTCTTCAACAACATTCATAAAGGTAACACTAACACTCATGAAGGTAGCAACAACAATGCTAACACACATGAATGTATAACACCAACACTACAAACAATAATAACCACACTTAAACACTACTGTATAAACAGCAAGAAATATATCCAATTATTACTACATTTTAACCAAACTTAATTTAATATCTTTATAATTACTGTAAACATTTCTGTTAGGCAAACACAGTTCTAAGTACAGTACATAATAATTACAGTCAAACTCAAGACAAATTTATCTACTGAAATTAAAATACAAATTGCAGATAATGCAAGTACACGTTAAGAATCAAGTGTTGCAAGAATAATAATGAACCAATGGTGCATACACCCATGTAAACATTACACAGAGATACTAAAACCATGTCAACATTACAGAGAGATACTACCACTCATGTAAACATTACAGAGAGATACAGTGGACCCCCGGTTATCGGCCGTAATCCGTTCCAGAAGGTAGGCTGACAACTGAAATGGCCGATAACCGAATTAATATTTCCCATAAGAATTAATGGAAATACAATTAATCCGTTCCAGACAAAAATATTCACAAAAAAAAAAATTTTTTTAACAATTATGTAAGTATTACATACCTTTATTGAAGGCTAATGCTGGCTTCTGGAATTTAGGGAGGAGGGAAGAGGGAGGAGTTAGTGTTTGGAAGGGGAATTCCCCTCCATAAAGACTTTAGGTAGCAAAGCCTTCTCTGGGGTTACTTCCCTTCTCTGTCTTTTATTGCCACTAGGACCAGCTTGAGTCACTGGACCCTGGTCTCACAAAATAACTGTCGAGAGTGCTCTGTTTCTGGCGTCTCTTTAAGATTTCCCTGAAGTGGGACAGGGTTTTGTCACTCAACATGTTGCAGATATGGCTTGTTTCAGCTTTGTCAAGGTGGTGTTTCTCTACAAAGGCTTGCACCCTAGTCCACACTGCATCCTAGTCCACAGTTGCACTGCAAGAAAAACCACTAAAAACAATGGCAAACAAGCGAAATGTTTGGATGTATGAGCAGAAGCTTCCTCAGCCACCGAGAGACAAAGCCAAACTGAAGCGCAAGCTGCCCCAGCCGGCGGATGGACATGTCCAAAACGGCAGATAACCAGGCGCCGAAAAAACCGCCAATAACCGAGATGGCTGATAACCAAACTGGCTGATAACCAGGGGTCCACTGTACTACCACTCATGTAAACATTACACAAAGATACTACCACTCATGTAAACATTCCTGAAGAGATATTACCACCATGTAAACATTACACAAGAGATACTATCACCCATGTAAACATTACACAAAGATACTACCACTCATGTAAACAGTCCTCAGATATATTACCACCATGTAAACAATACTCAAGAGATACAAGCACCTACGTAAACATTACTCAAGAGATACAAGCACCTAGGTAAACATTACTCAGAGATACTACTCAGCACAATAATGGTATGAAAGGTAAGCTTCCGAAAGCTCTTCACTTAAAATACAGAAATAAAAAGATATTTCTAGTGAGTAAAACAACTGTAACTAAGAGAGCCTTGCAGGAATAAACAATGATAACCCACAGTTACAAAACAAAAGAATTTAAGAATGGGGAAAGGTGTAAATGTTAACCAGACAAATGTCAAAGTTTTGCTCACAGGTAAAAACAAACAAAAATTATATTTATAAATTTCAATCCAAAAATCAGTTATGAAATAAAAAAATTCTGGGTGGTACTGGTAAATGTTTTAACAATTAGTTGTATCACCTGAGCTTTGGGTAATACTGCACAGTCATAAACAAACTGATAGAAATTCACATTACTGCTTAATATCTCAAGCATCTCGACCAAAGTGTCAGAACTTACTGTAATCGGCTCTAAGTATTTAGATAATTTAATAAGTTCACAAATGAATGATTGTGAGGTAATAAGCTTGGTAGCATTTAGTTCTTAAGGCATCTAATATTATGATAGTTACACTTGTAAATTTTTTGTATATATTCACTATTCACTTGCTGCACATAATATTCACTAAGTAATGTAAAGAGCATAACAGCAACAAATGTGTAATATGTAGTGTATAAGGCTATGAGATAACATCTTCCTTCCCTCCCTCTCCCCTGTCCCTCACACCTTGGAAAAAACAAGGTTATATAATAATGGAGTTGTGACAGCAATGCTCTCAAATCTTTGAGTCCATCAATATTTTGTTAGTCACTGTATTCTGTAAATTAGTTTATTCTATACAGTAGGGCCCCATATCTGAGGGGAAAAAGTTCCAAGGACCTGCCGCAGATATTGAAACAACGGATAGTTGTGAACCCTATCTGTGTCGCTTTTTTGTTTACATACATACCTATTATAAAGTTTAATTGATAAACTAGGCACAATAAGTGGAGATTATCACTTTTTCACTGACGGGAAACACTTCATGACTTCTCTTAGGTTTGAACAACTTCCACCATCACTACTTTTGCACTCTGCAGCCATTATTAAGCAAAGGTAGGGGTTATTTTCGGGCCACAGCAAACTGTGGATGACTGTACAAGCGGATACCAGACCCATGCTTAAGGGGGTCCTATTATATTCTTACATCTCTTAATACTGTACATTCATTACTTATTTCTACCCAATGTTCACTATATAACATACACTCACATAGACAGAATACTATTATACATACCATACCTAATTCACAACAGTCAATCTAAAGTTAAAATGTATGACTACGAGATCAACCTTATAGTCAACAAACTGAAAAAGATTATTATAAATAGCTAATTTATCTATCTATTGATCTATCTCTCTCTCTTCTTCATTATACAGGTGCTCCTCGACTTACGATAGTTCTATTTCTATTTCGACTTTATGACGGTGCAAAAGCAGTTACTTTGGAGATGAAACTTAAGATAATTACCCAGCATGAATGCAGCAAGTCTATATATAACATGTATTCGTTGATTTACTTTCTCAATACTGATATTTATAGTAATTATTTGTTTATCTACTTATTCAATGACAGTGGTTATTTACTCGTGAGTTTATTTAGCATATTATATTCATATTCGACTAAGTATGGGTTTGACAGAACGTAAACCCATTGATTGTCAAGGAGCACCACACACACACACACACACACACACACACACACACACACACACACACACACACACACACACACACACACACACACACACACACACACACACACGCACGCACACACACATAGAATAGACTGTCGATTAACACACAATCCTCTAACACGCTTTGGATAATACACTACTGAAAAATTGTAGTATACAGTGGACCCCCGCATAACGATCACCTCCGAATGCGACCAATTATGTAAGTGTATCTATGTAAGTGCGTTTGTACGTGTATGTTTGGGGGTCTGAAATGGACTAATCTACTTCACAATATTCCTTATGGGAACAAATTCGGTCAGTACTGGCACCTGAACATACTTCTGGAGTGAAAAAATATTGTTAACCAGGGGTCCACTGTATTTTCAATAAGTACAATGTGAAATTCATCTAGCATGAGGGGAAAAAATATCTGAAAGCCCATACAAGAAGACTAGTAACTGCTAATTTCACTGTAATTACACACTGCTATGCCATTAACAGCCATTTGCTTACCCTAGCTGTATTGACACAGATGTTGAATGTTTTAGTGATTTATATTAAAGCGTGGAAAGTACAGTAAGTAAAAGAAAAGCGAAGGGATAATCTTGTGGCCCCACCATGATAAATGTTTGTGTTTGAAGTTCATAGGGCCATTTATTTATAAATTGTTTATCACCATGGGAGTCTCAGTAAAACTAAACATATGTGATTTAGTTAGTTGATTCCTGCATACCAGACAACACATGCAGTTTTTCATATCATCTGCATCATCTGTACTAAAATGTGAGTATGCTGGAGACAATGTTTATATACAGGAGGGCCCTGCTTATTCATCACCCTCTTTACAGTGTTTTATGTTTTTGTCACCTTTCAAATAAGAACAACATAAGAAATAAGGAACACTGCAGCAGGCCTACTGGCTTTTGCCACTGACCCTGTGTTCATTATACACCTACCATCCGACTTACGACCTGCTCGACAAACAACCACTCGACTTACGACCGTGTGTTTTATGCCAAATTTTTGGGAAATAAACAACTGTTTGTGTTGTACAGGTCCTCCATCACAAATCTGGCATCATTGGGACCTGCAGTGTGCCGGATTACTGAGTTTGCCGAATTACAGAGTGGTTAGGTTAGAATACACTTAATAAAATTAACCAACTTGACTTACACAGTTCATTGAACATCGGCAAAATTTCGAACATTTCCGCTACTTTGAGCTCAATTTCAAGGTACTTTTCGTCATGAAAGCAATCAAAATCATGTCTATTTCTGTAATATATCTTCCATTCTATCAAATGAGTCCAAAAAAATGAGAATGCAACCATAAAAACCATACGAAAATATACTGCAAAGAGGCGGCTAATGGCTGAGAAGTTTTAACTCCCTTATTTATCGTCCGTCCTTTTTATTTTTGTTGTACGTTAAGAAGAATCTTTCCATCATACATTGCCCAAGTTTCAATGAAATAGCCCAACAAACAACCGAGAAAAAAAATTTACCAAAAATCATATATGGCAAGCCCAAGCCAGGTACTGGAAATAAGTCACTTTGTCTGACTTTTCTGGGTTATCCTAGGTTCTCTATACATACACTGCTATGTATGATAATCTATGTAACTGTATTTGTGTATACCTGAATAAACTTACTTATTTACTTACTTCTAGTCTGTCGACTGAGTACAAGAAACTGCCCATTCACTTATTTCAACTACCCAATAAAGTGGTCAGAAATTGGCAATTTGGCCGATTTCACACAAATTTCAACAAATACCAATTTCAAAATAGGATCCAGAATAAACAATGCAGACATTCCTGGCACTAAAATAACATTTTATCTGTTCATTAGTCATGGCTACAGGCCCCTCTTATATTACTCTTGCTTTTCATTTGGAATTTTTATTCACAAAAAATAGAAAATAGAAGATTTACTGTTATGCAGACTGCTGCATTAATGTAATAATTGTATAAATAATGTCAAGCCATTCTTGACTCCGTAATGGAATTTAGGCTGGCAGGCGGACAGGTATTGGACGGTGACGTCATTTGTTTACTCTTGAGCTTCGCTAAAGAATAGAACATTTTCGCTTCTGTGAGAGCAATTTCAAGGTACTTTTCGTCATGAAAGCAATCAAAATCATATCTATTTCTGTAATATATCTTTCATTCTATCAAATGAGACTGAAAAAATGAGAATATAACCATAACAACCATACAAAAATATACCGCTAAGCGGCCGCTAATGGCTGAGAAAGTGAACTCTGCTATTTTTTGGTCTGATTTCTTTCATTTTTGGTGTACGTGAAGAAGTATCTTTCCATCATACATTGCCCAAGTTTGAATATGATAACCCAACAAACAACTCAGAAAATAATATAATAATTATAATAATAATAATAATAATAATAATAATAATAATAATAATATCTTCATTTACTACACGTACATGTAAAAAGGTATACAGGCCTAGCTGACATCAGTGACATAGTACTATATAGAAAGCTGCTTGTTATGCAGAGTATTTCAAGAAAATTAGGTCAGTGTCCCAGGATAACACCCACACTAGTCGGCTAACACCCAGGTACCATTTACTGATGGGTAAACATAGACAAAAAGGTGTAAAGAAACACGCCTAATGTTTCTACCCTGGCTGGGAATTTGAATATTTACCAAAAATCATATATAGCTAACCCAAGCCAGGAACTAAAAATAAGCCACCTTGATTTTTTTTGGGTTATCCTAGGTTCTCTACCCATATGCTGCTATGTGTGATAATCTATAGAGAGAAAATAACTTTTTTGTTTCAGGTTTATGGTGCAGTACAAGTGTATATCACAGCCCTGTGCTACACTCCGTTTTCTCTAATATAAGCCCCCAAGACAGGGATAGGAGAATGGTGTTTGTATACCATATCCTCTTCATACCTCCGTCGAACTGCTCAGTGTTATGCTAAATGTTATTTAATTTTGGTATTTAAAAATGTTTTTATGTTATTTATATTGTTTCTTATGTCATATTAGATCAATTGTGATAGGCAAATAAGCTGTAGTGTTGATATTAGCATAATAATAAAGCATATTCTCCTGCTTCCTGAGACTGAGCTCATGGCAACCGACAGTGGCTTCAAAGCCACCTTATCTTTAATGGATAATGTACTGTGTAGGTGCTTTACATAATGAGAAGCATTTCTTTTATTCATTGTAACCATGGCTAGGGCTAAAAGTAAGCAGGTTAAAACAATAAATGGAGAAAAATAAATTAGAATGACTTATGCAGCAAGTAACGGCACCAAATAGTACCAGCAGGTTGGTGTGGTGACCCTGGAAATTTGAAATTATGCTAGCCAAAATTAGTGCCGAATAACTGAAGGAACCGAATAACTGATTGCCGGATTTGTGATGGCGGACCTGTACACAGTGCTTATCCTAAACCTTACAGTATAAAATACAGTACTAACAGCATAAAAAGTAAACTAAAATATGAAATACCAAAATAAAACAATAAAATAAAGTCATTACAAAAATGTGATGTTGATATTCAGTAGTAAAGTTCAACTTACGTCCATTTCGACTTAGGACTGGTTAGTCGGAACCAAGCTCGGTAGTAAGTCGAATGGTACCTGTATTTGGTATTTTTACTGCTTTATCACCATTTTCACACAATAGTTTCCTAAGGGATGAGTGACTGGTGCCATATTTTAACCCTTTCGGGGTTGGTCCCATAATACAGTAGACCGTTATATTACATGGTTTTATTTGGCACATTTTGGTTATTGCACTACTGAAAAATTGAAGCACAATTTTATACAACATTTCATAAAATTAAAACAGTTCAGTTTGCAGGAGGAGAAAAAATTTGGAGTGTCGCCAGCGGGATACTTCCCCCAACACAGCTAGGAGCTAGCTGTGTTTATTATTATTATTATGATTGCTTGTATCTGCCAAGCAATCATGGCACCCAGTAGGCATACAAGTGTTGGTGAAAGTGACAAAAAAAGGTTTAAGCATTTAAGTCTAGGAGTTACGAAGAAAATCAAGATATTAGACAAGCTTAAGAGTGGCTCACGTGTGGTGGATATATTGAGGGCCTATGGCCTTAATGAAGCGTCAGTTCATACAATTAAAAAGAATGAGGTGAATATACAAACTTGTGTAATGAATAACCCAGGATGTCATCTCATGAAAAGAATGACACATAGATCACAATAAGTAAATAAAACTGAAAACTTGTTGCTTGAGTGGATCAAACAAAAAACAAAGAAAGGTGCACCACTTTATTTCATCTTAATTAGGGAAAAAGCCTTACAGTTATTTAAAGCAGTGTGTGATAAGGAAGGCCTGAAAAAGAGTGTATGTTTAGCACAGGCTGATTAACACAACTTTAAGTTGCATAATAAGTTACATAATACTAAGTTTTCTGGTGAAAGTGCTTCCACTGATCATACAGCAGCAAGTAATTTCCCAGGTGAGGGTGGCTATAAACCATATCTAGTGTTTAATGCTGACGAGACTAGTGTTAATTGAAAGAAAATGCCAACAAGAACTTATATCAGTCAGCAAGAGAAAAATGCACCTGGCTTCAAGACAGCCAAGGATTGCTTCACCTTGCTCCTTTGCGGTAATGTGTCAAGTGATTTCACGTATAAGCCTATGGTTATTTACCACTCTAAGAGTCCTCGTGCTTTGAAAGGTGTATATAAAAACACCTTACCAGTAATTTGGAGGTCAAACCAGTCACTGGTTTTTCCTTGCCTGAGAGTCAGGTTCAGGAAATTGCTCTGGCAAGGAGATTACCAGGTGATGGTTTTGAAGATATGAATGAAGATGTGAATGAGCTCTTAGAAGATGATGATGATGATGATGATGATGAAAACAGGAGTCCAGAGGAAATGTTGGCAGAGCTCAATGCACAGATACATGCGAGCCACATAACAGAAGATGAAGAAGAACCTGAAGAAAAGCAGTTAACATTGCAGCAGTTATGTAAGCAACAGTTCCATGCATGTTGCTGCTAAACTAGCAGATTTTTTCACTGACGAGGACCCTGACAAATCTAGAAGCAGTGCTTTGAAACGAGGTCTAGACCAGCTGATGATGCCTTACCATCAGCTGTATAATGTACTGCAGAATAAAAGAGCCCAGAGATTCATTACAGAATTTATGCACACTCCAATACAACCATCGACTTTAGTACCAGAACCTCTACCATCCACTTCTGCTGACAACCAACAACCATCCACCACTGCCCAGTAGAGCAAAACCATGCATCTCCACTTTCTTCACAATCATCCACAAACACCTGTACCCACAATTTAAGATAAGAAATACTATTATTTCTGTTGCATTTGTAGTTTTAAGTAGTAAAAACAAAATATTTTACGACAATGAACTACAATTACATATTCACTTTTATTTTTGTAAGACCTGTTGGTCTAAAAACAAGTTGTTTGGCTTATTGGGGACTCCCAGGAACGTAACCCTATTTTTCCCATACGTTCTTCAGTTTATTTAACATGGTTTTACCTAACACGGCATTTTCAGGAATGTAACTTCTGTGTAATATAACGGTCTACTGTATTACAGCTTTGAAGCCAGGGTCAGTCCCGTAATACTACACGAAAATTCTAGTAGCTTCCAATCTTGTAGGAGAAAGCTGGTAGGCCTATGTATGAGAGAATAGGTCTGTGTGATTAGTATACATGGTATAAAAAAAATCCTGACGCAGTGCATTAGAAAAAACTGCGACTATGTTTTTGGTGTAAAACAGTGACTTTGTGGTATATTTTCACATGGTTTTTACGATTGTATTCTCAGTTTCTTGGTCTCCTTATTTACAATGGAAGATATATTACAGAAATAGAGATGATTCTGGATGGTTTACAGACTAAAAGTAGCCTGAAATTGAGCTCAAAGAAGCAGAAATGTTCAATTTTTTCCTGATGTTCAGGAGTAAACAAATCATGTCATGTGCCCAATATACATCAACTAGCCAGTTTAGTATGCACTCACGAATGCATTGACATTATTTGTACAATTATTACCATTATGTAGTAGTCTGAATAACAGGAAATCTTCTATTTTTTCTGTGAATAAAAATTCAAAATGAAAAGCAAGCGTAATACAAGAGGGGCCTGGAGACATGACTAATAAACAGAGAAAATATTATTTTAGTGCCAGGTATGTCTACATTATTTATTCTGGACCTTATTTTGAAATTGGCCTTTCTTGAATTTTGTGTGAAATTGGCCAAATTAGTAATTTCTGATCACTTTATTGGGTAGTTGAAATAGGTAAATGGGAAGTTTCTTGTACTCAATCAACAGAATAAAAGGAGTTCTAGCTAAACAGCTGAGTTTGGTTGAATGGAAAAATGGAATTGGCCCAAAATAGGACTCAAAGTGGGTGACATCGTCAATGCATGAATATTACTGAGACCACTAACTTTGCAAGAGCATAATTCTGCAAGTTTTCCATCAAATTTCATGAATTTGGTTTCATTACTTTCAGAAAAAAGATTCTCTATCATTTCATAAGATTTTTTTTTTTTTTTCTGAAAATTCTTCAACCCTGAGAGCAAGTTTGCGAGGAGGGATCTCGACCCTCAAAGGGTTAAGATAAGTATTGTATGTACTGTGTATTTATTTTACTCTTTTATCTGTTTATTTATGCTTAGCTCTACTAAGTACAGTAGGGCCCCACTTATACGGCAGGTTAGGTTCCAGGCTACTACCGGAAACCAGAACACCATTTTTTCCACTTATAAATGAATATAAATGCCAGATAACAAGTTTACACTAATGTATATTAAGTCAGCAATAGAGCTAGACATTAAAAACAATAAAAAGTAAAATACACACACAGTACACCCATTACTTACCTTAAAATATTTGTAGTCTTAATGTAGGGTGAGAGGTGAGATTTATTTGTAGGAAGTCAGGTTTGGGAAGTATGGTAGCCAGCCCTCCCCATCCCACCCCACCCACACGTAATGTAAACAAACCAGGTGAACAAGTCTGGTTTTTGTTCACATATGTTTGTATTATATCATAATACAAACACTTTATAGTGTGTACAAGTTGTCTACACATTGATACAGTAGAATAAATAAAGAGAAACACTCCCATTCTCATGTAACACCATTTTTAGAAGAAATGATGCTCTGAGTGAAGGCATATGAAAAGAATAATTTTCTAGTTACCCCCAGTAATATTATAGTGTACACATTTTCTCTGATGTTAGACTACAAGTCACCTGGCTACCACAAGTCCTACAAGTCGCCTGGCTACCACATCTCATATTTATGTTAATTTATTCTACTGTGGGGTGTATTTACCATGTTTATATGTTATGTAGCATGTTTATTATATAATTTTGAAAAAATACCATAGATGGATTAATGGAAATGTCTATATTAATGTAATATATATACTGTTTAATGAGCCCAAGAGATTACGTATTATTATTAGTACGGTGTCAAGAGTAGAGAGACTCTAAATGATTTTAATGTGTACCTGCGTGCCAGCATAGTGTGTAAGTATACATGTATTTAGGTACAGGTACACATAAATATAATTATCAGAGTATATATAAAATATGCAATAACTTTAAAACACTCGAAATTTTCGAAAGTTTTCATACATAATAGAGATGTGCTCACAGAGAATGTAAACAAACCAGGTGAGGCATGCCATATTAGAAAGACTTGGAGCCATATTGCAAGGTTTGATCATAATTTGAAATTGCCGTATTAGTGGAATGCCGTAAGGTGAAACACCATAAAGTGGGGCCCTACTGTACATAATGTATGATAAGTGTAAACACATTACCAGGTTTTTTAAATGCATTTGAAAATGAAAAACTCATTTTTTTCCATCCACCAGCAATTTTTGCTTATTGCACAGAGCCGAGAACCTAAGAGCCATACAAATAGGGACCTCCCGAACAAATTGGGAGAAGTGACATGAACTGTGTGCATCCATGTGTGGGACTCCCACCAGTCAACGTTAAAAGTATTTATATACCTTCTGTTTCCCTTCCTTTGCATAATAATAGTTAAACAATGAAAGGAACCTGGATGTAACATGTATAAAGTACACTTGTATTTTGTAATAAAGAAACTAGATTTTTATTGTTCAAAATGCAAGGGAAATGATTTTACTTTATTCCTTTATTGTAATAAATTTATTAATATGTACCAAATAGTTTATATTTGCAAAAGCATTCTGGTACAGGTCCGCCATCACAAATCCAGCAATCAGACATCCAGTTCCATCAGTTATTTGGCACTAATTTCAGCTAGCATAATTTCAAATTTCCAGGGTCGCCACACCAATCTGCTGGTACTGTTTGGTGGCGCTACTTGCTGCATAAGTCATTCCAATTTCTTTTTCTCCATTTATTGATATAACCTGCTTACTTTTATCCCTAGCCATGGTTCCAACGAATAAAAGAAATGCTTCTCGTTGTGTAAAGCACATACGCAGCACATTGTCCATAAAAGATAATTTGGCTTTAGAGCCACTGTCAGTTGCCATGAGCTCAGTCTCGTAATGCAGGGGAATATGCTTTATTATTACACTAATATCAACACTACAGCTTATTTGCCTATCACAACTGATATAATATGACATAATAAACAATATAAATAACATATGCTCCAGAATAAATAATATCTGGCATAATACCGAGCAGTTCGAGAGAAGTATGAAGAGGATATGGGATACATGTACCATTCTCCTATCCCTGTCTTGGGGGCTTATATTAGAGAAAACGGAGTATAGTACATGGTCCCTCTTACATTACTCTTGCTTACAATTTGGAATTTTTATTCACACAAAAAATAGAAGATTTACTCTTAATGTCAACCCATTCTTGACTGCGTATTGGAATTTGGACTGGCAGACGGACACGTATTAGATAGTGAAGTCATTTGTTTACTCTTGAACATCGCTAAAGAATAGAACATTTCTGCTACTGTGAGCACAATTTCAAGGTACAGTGGACCCTCAGGTAACGATGTCATCAAGTAACGAAAAAATCGGATAGCAACACGTTTTTGCGTCAAAATACTGACTCGACTAATGTCCAAGAACTCGGTTAAGGACATCTGTCCCGAACGTGTCCATGCAGCCTGAGCCCATGTACAGCTAGTGAGGATGATTCCACGCATACATGAGATATATTTTGTATTATTCCATTTTTTTAGTACTTGTAACTGCTAAATAAGCCACCAAGGGCCCAAAGAAAGCTTCTAGTGCCAGCCCTGTGGTAAAGAAGGAAAGAAACGCAATAGAATTCAAGAAAAAACTTGTAGCAAAGTAGCAAAGTGGAGGAAGAGAGAGGGGAGAATGTGCCTTCTGCAGTGATTCAGTGTTTCTACGATATGTACGATACTAAAGCAGCAGGTATCGATAAAGGCTATAGTGCCAGCCAGCGATAAAGTGTAGAATTAACAGTGTAGCAAGTAAGTTAAACGAGTAAGCGATAGAAAAACGACACAAAAGTAACTCTCCAATGTTGTTGGATGTGTACCGGGCCAATGAACATACGCCGGCCTGCTATCTTCCACCACCCTAAACCTCTGCTAGCATCTCCTCCATCAAACTAACTAATTAAACTAACATCTCTTCCAAGGTAAGTGTAAATATAAAAGTGTAAGTATAAAAGTAAATATAAGTGTAAATATAAAAGGACTCCAATGGAAATAAGTCACTCTGACTTTTTTGGGTTATCCTAGGTACTTTACACATATATGTATGCTGCTATGTATGATAATTTATATACATAACTGTATTTGTGTATACCTGAATAAACTTACTTACTTATTTATAAATTAAAATGAAATATTTCTTATTTATAGATTAAATGTAAATATTTCTTATTTATAAATTACATACATTAAGTGTGAATAGTGGTGGTGGCTTCTGCTGCCGCCTCCACCACCACTAATATGTACGGCTTCTCTCAGTGGCCCTTATAAACCCAACAACAACACTTCTGCCACTTACTCCTCTCATACATTATTACATATTTTATTCATTCTAGAGTATATATGATATTTCTATGCTATTAATATTGTTTAGTATGTCATATTAGATGAACTGTGATAGATAAATAAGTCACAGAGATGATATTAGTGTCATAACGAAGCATAATAAACTCGTCTCCTTCTCGCCTCCTACTTGTCTTCCATACACCAACAAGATTCAATAAAGGTAAGTGTGATGTTAAATGTTCATTTATCCATTTTATTGGTGCTTTATATTTATTTGTCATTGTTTTCTGTATTTATATCTACATTTAATCTTTAAAAAAATATTTTTTAATACTTTTGGGTGCTTGAAATGGATTAATTGGATTTCCATTATTTCTTATGGGGAAAATTAATTCAGCTAACAACAAAATCGGTTAAAGACAAGCTCTCTGGAACGAATTAATATCGTCACCCGAGGGTTCACTGTACTTTTCATTGTGAAAGCAATCAAAATCACATCTATTTCTGTAATACATCTTCCATTCTATTAAATGAGACCAAAAAAACGAGAATACAACCATAAAAACCATATGAAAATATACCGCTATGGGGCCGCTAATGACTGAGAAGTAAACTCCATTATTTACGGTCTGATTTCTTACATTTTTGGTGTACGTTAAGAAGCATCTTTCCATCACACATTCCCCAAGTTTCAATAAGATAGCCCAACAAGCAACTGAGAGAAAAAATGATGATGATGATAATAATAATAATAATACATTAATTATAATATCTATGTACAACACTTACATGTACATGGTATGCAGGCCTGGCTGACATCAGTGATTTATGTACTACTATACAGAAAGCCCCTTGTTATGCTAAGCATTTCAGGCAAATTAGGTCAGTGTCCCAGGATAACACCCACACCAGTCCACTAACACCCGGGTACCCATTTACTGATGGGTGAATATAGACAACAGGTGTAAAGAAACATGCCCAATGTTTCTACCCTGGCTGAGAATTGAATATTTACCAAAAATCATATATGGCTAGCCCAAGATAGGTACTAGAAATAAGCCACTTTGTCTGACTTTTATGGGTTATCCTAGGTTCTCTACATGTATGCTGCTATGTGTGATAATCTATGTAGAGAAAATAGCTTTTTTGTTTCAGTTTTAGGTGCAGTAGGAGTGTATATCACAGTTAGCCCTGTGCTATACTCCGTATTCTCTAATATAAGCCCCAAGACAGGGATAGGAGAATGGTACTTATATCCCATATCCTCTTCATACCTCCGTTGAACTGCTTGGTATTATGCCAATTATTATTTATTCTGGAGTATTTAACATGTTTTTATGTTATTTATGTTGTTTATTATGCTGTAGTGTTGATATTAGCATAATAAAAAAGCATATTCTCCTGCAGCACGAGACTGAGCTCATGGCAACCGACAGTGGCTTCAAAGCAACCTTATCTTTAACCCTTAAAGTGTCCAAATGTAGATCTACGTTCACGTGCGTAGTGCTCTGAACGTCGATCTACATTTTTTTTTTTTATATGCTTTCAAATGGAGAAAATAAAGGTCGGAGCACTATGCAAGTAAACATAGATCTATGTTTGGACAGTTTAAGGGTTAATGGACAGTGTACTGTAAAGGTGCTTTACACAGCAAGAAGCATTTCTTTTATTTGTTGGAACCACGGCTAGGGCTAGAAGTAAGCAGGTTATAACAATAAATGGAGAAAAAGGAATTGGAATGACTTATGCAGCAAGTAGTGCCATGAAACAGTATCAGCAGGTTGGTGTGGCAACCCTGGAAATTTGAAATTATGCTAGCCGAAATTAGTGCCAAATAACTGATGGAACTGGATGTCTGACTGCTGGATTTGTGATGGCAGACCTGTATAACATATACCCTAAGTAAAGAGAAACAATTCTGGAACATGTGTAATACATGTTCGGCAGGCCAGCTGGTTGGGTGGCCGACTGGCTGGTTAATTTGCTTTGGCTGTCTCTATCTCTTTCTGTCTGTCTGTATCTATCTGTGTCTCTATCTCTCTGTCTATCTCTGTCTCTATCTCACAGGTACACATAAATACGTACAGTTATACATAGTGTAAATTACCTAGGATAACCCAAAAAATCCAGACAAAGTGCTATACTAGGCTTGTAGATATAAGGCATAATAAGCATGACTGGCAGGTAATACACATTTTCACTTGTTCAGGAATCAGATGTGACCGACTCCACATCGTGTGTAATACATACCTGTTGGTTCATAAGCAGCTCTCTCTCTCTCCGAGACAGAGAAACAACAGAGATAGGAAGACAGAAACACAGGCAGAGCTAGACAGACAGACAGACAAACAGACAGATAGAAACAGACATGTTTATTTGTAACAGTGAAAAATAAATCTAAGGCACTGCATGATCATCAAATGTCACTCCACGAGTGGCACCACTGGCAGTGGAGTGACAGACAGATGGACAGACAGATAGAAACAAAGAGATAGACAGACATGTTTATATGTAAACTGTCACTCCACAAGTGTCACTCCACTGGCAGTGGAGTGACACTCATCTTAACACTGTGCTTCAAGGGGTCTCATATATACTCCAGCACTTCTAAAACATTGCTGGGACCTGGCAAAAACGGCAAAAATCATTTCTTATTTATAAATACATTTTCCTTATTTAAAAACCCGTAACCTTCTCCTCCTCTTCCTTCTCCATCTCTTCCTCCTTCTCCTCTTCTCCTCCTTCTCCTCCTCCTCCTCCTTCTCCTCCTCATTATTATTATATACTTCCACATATCCAAAACATTGCTGGGATCTATAAATACTTTGTATATTTAAAAGACAATAGTAAATGACCAAGGCAGGTGCAAATGTCCACCTGTCAGTGTGTTTGTGATAATGTGAGCACAATTTCAGTACCTAATACGAGTGTCAGAACAAAGATTGGTTATAAAATGACAAGAACTACTATAAATTGTAATTATCAGAACATTAAAATTATATAAAATAATATGAAAATGGAAAAAAAGGTATGTCGGCAACACTTCTGCAAGCGGCAGGATTCCATGTTGCTGTCACGTGAGCATCCAGTGCCAACATTTCGACCTCATATCTCTAAGTACTGGCCCTAGTTTTTTTTTTTTATCCTATAACACTTAGAAAAATGCACTCTTCATTTTCATTAAAAAAAAAAACTATTTTTTTTTATTTTTCAAAATATTCAGGGCACTGGGGCAGTGAATGTATATATATAAATGTATTTTTTTTTATATTTTTGGGTGTCTGGAATGGTTTAATTGGATTTACATTATTTCCTATAAGAAATATTAACAAAAAATGCATTTTATAGATAAGAAAAATAGTTTTGCATATAGAAAAGGCACGACTAAATTTGAGGGTCCACAATATGTTTGGACCATTTATGGGTTAAGTGAGGAGAGGCTGTATTTTTATAATTATTATTATAATTATTATTATAATTATTATAATTATTATTATGATTATGATTATTATTATTATTATTATTATTATTAATTTAGGGAACTAAAGCTTGCTCGTTATTATTATTATTTGTAATAATTATAATTATTATTAATTTAGGGAACTGGAGCACAAATCTAGGGAATTGGATCTGTGCTCCAGTTCCCTAAATTAATAATAATAATAATAATAATAATAATAATAAATCACAATAATAATAATGTGTGAGCTTCTGTTCCCTAAATTAATAATAATAATAATAATAATTATAATAATAATAGTGTAATAATAATAATAATAATGGGGAGCTTCAGAACACCGCTACTATTTGGTGCAGCGAATGCCAAAACATCCGCTGAGCAGTGGAAACACCACTCTCATGTTTTGCTTGCATTTTGTAGTTATTTTTGCCAAATTTCTTTTTTCTAACCATGGGTCCTAAGAAAGTAAGTGCAAAGGACAGTGCTGAGAAGAAAAAGATGACGACGTTCATGGAATTACATGAAATCATAGATAAACAAGCAAGGTGTGGGTTGAGGGGGAAGCATGGGAAGCTTGCTCATAACTCGAATGTTGGTTCATAACTCAGAGCAAAAAATTGACCAAGCGATGGCTCGTATCTCGAAAAACTTGTGTGTTGGGACACTCGTAAGTCGAGGTTCCATGGAAATAAATGATATAAAATGCCGACACAATGGAAATATAAACACATGTGCAGTATGATGTGATCCTTTATTGAAAACATTTTGCCCACACAGTGGGCTTTTTCAAGTCACAAACAGATCTGTTAGTGACTTGAAAAAGCCCACTGTGTGGGCGAAACATTGTCAATAAAGGATCACATTATACTGCATGTGTATTTGCATTTCCATCGAGGTTCCATTGTATGTGATGGTGGGGTTTACTGTTTTGCAGAGGATTCTTGCTAAGACTTCAGAGATGATGAAGCTGCCTTTATTTTGCTCAACTGTGTTAGAAACAGCAATTAATGATGATTCAAGGCATTTACATCTGCGGAAATTTGGATTCAAGGCATTTACATCTACAGAAATTTGGATTTTAGTAAGGCTTTTGATAGAGTACCACACAAGAGACTGTTAAAGAAAGTGGCAGCTCATGGCATTGGGGGAAAAGTGCTGTCATGAATTGAGTCATGGCTCACCAACAGGAAGCAGAGAGTGTAAATAAATGGGGTTAAATCTGAGTGGGGATCTGTAACAAGTGGCATTCCACAGGGATCAGTTTAAAGTCCACTGTTGTTTATGGATATAGATTCACTGGAAGAAGGTATATAGATTCATTGGAAGAATGGATATAAATTCATTGGAAGGATGGATACAGATTCATTGGAAGGATGGATATAGATTCATTGGAGAACATACAAAGAAGAAAACTAAAATGATTTAGTGTAAGGAATCTCCTGTATGAAGACAGACTTAGAGCCTTGAATCTTCACTCTCTGGAGAGATGTAGAATGAGGGGAGATATCATTGAAGTGTATAAGTGGATGATGGGCATAAACAAAGGTGATATTAATAAAATACAGTGGAATCCCATATTTCATCTGGTGTGGATATTGTACAATTCGGATTTTGACCACTTTTTTGGGCAATATTTTACCTCGGGTTTTGTACCTCCACTTAGAAATCATCTATATCAGACACGTCTGCCCGCCCAGGATGCGGCTGCTCACATGTACGTGATTCAGTCTACCTCTGCCACTTGTTCAGTGAGCAATACTCCGAGTGTTTATTCGAAACATTTCGTAATAATCCGTTGTTTTTTGTGCTTGTTTATTGAGTGTGACTGCGAAATAAGCCACCATGGGGCCAAAGAAAGTTCCTAGTGCCACATCTGATTCCTAAGCAAGTGTAAATACGTATTACTTGCCAGCCATGGTTACTACGCATTATATCTACAAGTACAGTATAGCACTTTGTCTGGATTTTTTGGGTTATCCAAGGTAATTTACGCTATGTATAATTGTATTTATGTGTACCTGTGAGACAGAGATAGACAGAGGAAGATATAGATACAAGCCAGCAGCCGGCCAGCCAGCTGGCTGGCACACACAAATACAATTATACATAGTGTAAATTACCTAGGAAAACCCAAAAAATCCAGACAAAGTGTATACTGTGCTTGTAGATATAATACGTAGTAAGTATGTCTGGCATGTAATACGTATTTACACCTGCTCAGGAATCAGATGTGATGATGCAGTTGTGTGTAATACCTGTTGGTTCATGAGTGGCTCTCTCTGAGATAGAGACAAGCAGAGAGACAGACAGACAAGCAGACAGAGAGACAGATAAGTAGAGACAGATAAAGAGACAGCTAGACAGAGAGTCAGCCAGCCTGTCTGCCTGCCTGCCGAACATGTATTGCATGTTCCAGAACTGTTTCTCTTTACTTAGGGCATAGAGTCTAGGACATTCTGGCAGAATGACACTACCACTGGTACCAAAATTGAAAGGGTGTTGCACAAATGTTGCACATGGGTTATTATTGAAGTTTTTGATATTTCCTCGAAGACTTGTGACCACATCCACCTCAAAAACCACTAAACTCAGGGTCAACACTGCTTTCCTCTTAAAATGGGAGTGTTAACACTACATAACATCAGTGAATCCCAGGTGTTTGCTGTGCTGTTTGTTCTAGCTGTCACTCAATTCAACTGGTGCTCCCACAAGGTACCATGTGGTCCCAGATTTTTTTAATACTGCACACACTGAGTGTTAAGAACCATTCTGTGCTGATCAGGCATCTCAGGCCAATCATGCCAAATTTGAAGGCAGGAAAAATAAAACGGAGATCTACATTTGGAGCACTAGCAGTAAGAACGTAGATCTACGTTTGGACAGTTAAGGGGTTAATGCCTAGTTCTATTGCTAACTTAAAATATGTTAGTGTAAACTTTACTGATTGTAATATAGGCCTCCCTCCACATTCGCGAGTTGCACTTTCGCTGGCTTCTAATATTCGCGAATGCCCAGCCGCTCAATCATATTTAAAATAGGTCATTATGTATGTTAGGAACTGTGGCGGCAGCAGAGTTTGTTTGGAGGCAGGACAAGATAGTCCTTCAATATGACACTAATATCAACTCTATGGCTTATTTATCTATCACAACTGATCTAATAAACAATATTATTAACAGTAATAACAATATTAGCAGTAATAACCACTCGTTATTAATATTAACCCTTAAACTGTCCAAACATAAATCTACATTCACCTGTGTGGCACTCCGAATATTTTGAAAAATAAAAAAAACATTTTTTGTTTTTAAGTTAAAGAGGGCTATTTTCTGTGTGGTATAAGAAAAAAAAATTTAGGATCAGTACTTACAGAGATATAAGACCATGAAGTTGGCTCTGGATGCTCACCTGACGGCAACATACAGTCCTGCCGCTTGCAGAAGTGTTGCCGATTTATCTTTTTTTCTCATTTTTATTTTAATTTATATAATTTTTATGTTCTGATAATTACAATTTATAATACTTCTTGTGATTTCATAGCCAATATTTGTTCTGACACTAATATTATGTACTGAAATAGTACTCAAATTGTAACAATCACACTGACAGGTGAACATTTTTACCTGCCCTGGTCATTTACTATTGTCTAGAAATATATACAAAGTATTTATAGGTCCCAGCAATGTTTTAGACATGCTGGAGTATGAACCTCCTTGAAGAATGGTGTTATGACAAGGGTCAGATAAGTGACATTTGATGAATGTGCCCTGCTGGAGGGAACCTTGCCTTTATATGTTTTTACTCTTGCACACAAACATGTCTTTGTATGTTTGTCTGTCAGTCTATCTGTCTGCCTATCTGTCTGTCTATCTGTACATCTATCTGTCTGTCTATCTGTACATCTATCTGTCTGTCCATCTGTCTGCCTAGCTCTGCTTATCTGTCTTTCTGTCTTGTGTGTGTGCCTGGAGTATAATATGAACTCCTTGAATAATGGTGTTACGACAAGTGTCAGATAACAAGTGACATTTGATGAATGTGTGCTGCTGGAGGGGAAACCTTGCCTTTATATGTTTTTACTCTTGCACACAAACATGTCTCTGTATGTCTGTCTGTCAGTCTATCTGTACATCTATCTGTCTGTCTATCTGTCTAGCTCTGCTTATCTGTCTAGTTCTAGATAGACAGAGATACAGACAGATACAGACAGAGACAGCCAAAGCCAGCCAGCTAGCCAGCCGAATACATAAGAATGAAAGCAGGTCCATGTCACCCCCCAGCTTAGACCAATGACCCACCTAGTCAGGTCACATCCACTGAAAGAAGGAGCATGACATCTGACCCAGTAGCACAAGCTAGTCAGGTCCAACTCACACCCACCCACACCCACTCATGCATTTATCTAACCTATTTTTACTTTCCTCTTAAAATGTGAGTGTTAATATGACATGACATCAGTCATGTCATATTAACACTCCCACAAGGTACTAAGTGGTTCCCGATTTTTTTTATAGTGCGCACACTGAGTGCACAGACCCATTCTTTCATGTCTAGGAGACTCAGACCTATCACGCCAAATCTGAAGGAATGAAAAATAAAACACTGATCTACGTTCGGAGCCCACCACACATGAACGTATCTCTACGTGTGGACAGTTTAAGGGTTAATAACAATATTAATAATGAGTGGTGTTGTGTTGTTGTTATTGGGTGTATAAGGGCCACTGAGAGCATAAGCCGTACATAGTCGTGAAGGCCAGCAGAGGCGGCAGTGTTCTCAGTAGCCCTATATACCTCGAACAACATTGGAGGAGTTAGGTTCATGCTATCCTTTCTATCAATTAATCGCTTATCTTACTTCCTACACTGTTAATGCTACACTTTATCACTGGCTGGCACCATAGCCTTTATCAACTAGTGCTGCTTTAGTATCGTACATATCGTAGAATCACTGAAGAAGGCACGGTCTCCCCTCTTTCTTCCTCCTCCACTTTGGTACTCTACTATGAGTTCCTTCTTGAATTCTATAGTTTTTCTCACCTTCTTTACTAAAGGGCTGGCACTAGCATGATATTTTACGATGTTTCATGTGTTTTATGATTTTCGTGTATTTTATGATTGCACAAAACATTCACGATTTTTCAACATTCATGAGTTCTTCATCCCCTAACCCTCGCGAATGTGGAGGGAGACCTTAGTATAATTATACAATATTTTGTAGTGCCGAGAGGCATACCTATCCACGCATCACGGGCCATCATGAGTTACTCAGACACTGCTCCTTCTCCCTCTGCTATAGCTCCACCCACTTCATAATGATGCCAAATGGTAAATTAAATAATACAGTAGACCATCATTTAACATGGTAGTTATGTTCCTGATAATGCCATGACAGGTAAAACTGTATTAGATGAACTGAAGAACTTATGAGAAAAATAGAGCTATGTTCCTGGAAACCCCTAAAAAGCCAAACAACTTTTTTTTAGACCAACAGATCTTACAAAAATAGAGCTAAGGAAGGGGTAGCAGTAATGTTGAAGGATCAGTTATGGAAGGAGAAAAGAGAATATGAATGTGTAAATTCAAGAATTATGTGGATTAACCCTTTCAGGGTCCGTCCCGTAGATCTACGGCTTTACGTTCAGGGTCCAAACTGTAGATCTACGCCATGAGCTCAGCTCACTCTGATAAACTGTGAGTGGTACATTTAGGCCTAGATATGAGAGAATACATCTATGTGGTATGTGTGCACCACATAAAACAGATCCTGCAGCACACTGTGTATAATGAGAGAAAAAAAATGAAATCATGATTTTTCGATTAAAACAGCAACTTTGCAGTGTTTTTTCGTATGTTTTTTATAGTTGTATTTGCGATTTCTTGGTCTCATTTGATAGAATGGAAGACATATTACAGAAATAGAGATGATTTTGATTCGTTTTAGCACTGGAAATGGCTTGAAACTGAGCTCAAAGTAGTAGAAATGTTAAATTTTTGCCGATATTCAGGAGTAAACAAATGACCTCACACATCTAATACACGTCAGCTGGTGGGTCTAATATACATTCACAAATATGGTGATGATATTTATACAATTATTACAGTATTGCATAACAGTAAATCTTCTATTTTTTGGTGTGAATAAAAATTCATTATGTGAATAAAAAATCAAAATGGAATTTATTTGTAAAGCCTCAAAACATAACTAATGAACAGAGGAAATGTTAGTTTAGTGCCAGGAATGCCTACATTGTTCATTCTGGACCCTATTTTGAAATTAGAATATTTTCAACTTTGTGTTAAATTGGCCAAATTAACAATTTCCGATCACTTTATTTTGTAGTTGAAACAGTTGACTTGGCGATTTCTTGTGCTCAATTGATAGAATAGAAGTAATACTAGTGAAATAGCTAAGAATTTGGTTGATTGGAATAATGTAATTGGCCTAAAATGGGAGTCAAAGTCGGCAAAATCGCCGATTCGTAAATATCGCTGACACATCAAAATTCACGAGAGCATAATTTCGTCAATTTTCCACCAAATTTCGTACTTTTTGTTTTATTACCTTCACAAAAAGATTCTCTACGATTTCATAAGAAAAAATAACAAATTTTTTTTTTTTTAAATTCTTGGACACTGGTGCGTGACTCCAGATTTGGGCCTTGGACCCTGAAAGGGTTAAAGTAAAGGTTGGATGCGAAAAGTGGGTCATAATAAGCGTGTATGCACCTGGAGAAGAGAGGAATGTAGAGGAGAGAGAGATTTTGGGAGATGTTAAGTGAATGTATAGGAACCTTTGAACCAAGTGAGAGAGTAATTGTGGTAGGGGACCTGAATGCTAAAGTAGGAGAAACTTTTAGAGAGGGTGTGGTAGGTAAGTTTGGGGTGCCAGGTGTAAATGATAATGGGAGCCCTTTGATTGAACTTTGTATAGAAAGGGGTTTAGTTATAGGTAATACATATTTTAAGAAAAAGAGGATAAATAAGTATACAAGATATGATGTAGGGTGAAATGACAGTAATTTGTTGGATTATGTATTGGTAGATAAAAGACTGTTGAGTAGACTTCAGGATGTACATGTTTATAGAGGGGCCACAGATATATCAGATCACTTTTTAGTTGTAGCTACACTGAGAGTAAAAGGTAGATGGGATACAAGGAGAACAGAAGCATCAGGGAAGAGAGAGGTGAAGGTTTATAAACTAAAAGAGGAGGCAGTTAGGGTAAGATATAAACAGCTATTGGAGCATAGATGGACTAATGAGAGCATAGGCAATGGGGTCGAAGAGGTATGGGGTAAGTTTAAAAATGTAGTGTTAGAGTGTTCAGCAGAAGTTTGTGGTTACAGGAAAGTGGGTGCTGGAGGGAAGAGGAGTGACTGGTGGAATGATGATGTAAAGAGAGTAGTAAGGGAGAAAAAGTTAGCATATGAGAAGTTTTTACAAAGTAGAAGTGATGTAAGGAGGGAAGAGTATATGGAGAAAAAGAGAGAGGTTAAGAGAGTGGTGAAGCAATGTAAAAAGAGAGCAAATGAGAGAGTGGGTGAGATGTTATCAACAAATTTTGTTGAAAATAAGAAAAAGTTTTGGAGTGAGATTAACAAGTTAAGGAAGCCTAGAGAACAAATGGATTTGTCAGTTAAAAATAGGAGAGGAGAGTTATTAAATGGAGAGTTAGAGGTATTGGGAAGATGGAGGGAATATTCTGAGGAATTGTTAAATGTTGATGAAGATAAGGAAGCTGTGATTTCGTGTATAGGGCAAGGAGGACTAACATCTTGTAGGAGTGAGGAAGAGCCAGTTGCGAGTGTGGGGGAAGTTCGTTGGCAGTAGGTAAAATGAAAGGGGGTAAAGCAGCCGGGATTGATGGGATAAAGATAGAAATGTTAAAAGCAGGTGGGGATATAGTTTTGGCGTGGTTGGTGCAATTATTTAATAAATGTATGGAAGAGGGTAAGGTACCTAGGGATTGGCAGAGAGCATGCATAGTTCCTTTGTATAAAGGCAAAGGGGACAAAAGAAGTGCAAAAATTATAGGGGGATAAGTCTGTTGAGTATACCTGGTAAAGTGTATGGTAGAGTTATTAATGAAATAATTAAGAGTAAGACGGAGAATAGGATAGAAGATGAACAAGGAGGCTTCAGGAAAGGTAGGGGGTGTGTGGACCAGGTGTTCACAGTGAAACATATAAGTGAACAGTATTTAGATAAGGTTAAAGAGGTTTTTGTGGCATTTATGGATTTGGAAAAGGCGTATGACAGGGTGGATAGGGGGGCAATGTGGCAGATGTTGCAGGTGTATGGTGTAGGAGGTAGGTT
The DNA here is from genome assembly GCF_026875155.1 of Cherax quadricarinatus. Taxonomy (NCBI): domain Eukaryota; kingdom Metazoa; phylum Arthropoda; class Malacostraca; order Decapoda; family Parastacidae; genus Cherax; species Cherax quadricarinatus. The sequence goes on from NC_069482.1 coordinate 25,293,836, forward strand.
ACTGAAAGCAGTGAAGAGTTTTTACGAGGATAGTGAGGCTCAAGTTAGAGTATGTAGGAAAGAGGGAGATTATTTCCCAGTAAAAGTAGGCCTTAGACAAGGATGTGTGATGTCACCGTGGTTGTTTAATATATTTATAGATGGGGTTGTAAGAGAAGTAAATACGAGGGTCTTGGCAAGAGGCATGGAGTTAAAAGATAAAGAATCACACATAAAGTGGGAGTTATCACAGTTGCTCTTTGCTGATGACACTGTGCTCTTGGGAGATTCTGAAGAGAAGTTGCAGAGGTTGGTGGATGAATTTGGTAGGGTATGCAAAAGAAGAAAATTAAAAGTGAATACAGGAAAGAGTAAGGTTATGAGGATAATAAAAAGATTAGGTGATGAAAGATTGGATATCAGACTGGAGGGAGAGAGTATGGAGGAGGTGAATGTATTCAGATATTTGGGAGTGGACGTGTCAGCGGATGGGTCTATGAAAGATGAGGTGAATCATAGAATTGATGAGGGGAAAAGGGTGAGCGGTGCACTTAGGAGTCTGTGGAGACAAAGTACTTTGTCCTTAGAGGCAAAGAGGGAAATGTATGAGAGTATAGTTTTACCAATGCTCTGATATGGGTGTGAAGCATGGGTGATGAATGTTGCAACGAGGAGAAGGCTGGAGGCAGTGGAGATGTCATGTCTGAGGGCAATGTGTGGTGTGAATATAATGCAGAGAATTCGTAGTTTGGAAGTTAGGAGGAGGTGCGGGATTACCAAAACTGTTGTCCAGAGGGCTGAGGAAGGGTTGTTGAGGTGGTTCGGACATGTAGAGAGAATGGAGAGAAACGGAATGACTTCAAGAGTGTATCAGTCTGTAGTGGAAGGAAGGCGGGGTAGGGGTCGGCCTAGGAAAGGTTGGAGGGAGGGGGTAAAGGAGGTTTTGTGTGTGAGGGGCTTGGACTTCCAGCGAGCATGCGTGAGCGTGTTTGATAGGAGTGAATGGAGACAAATGGTTTTTAATACTTGACGTGCTGTTGGAGTGTGAGCAAAGTAACATTTATGAAGGGATTCAGGGAAACCGGCAGGCCAGACTTGAGTCCTGGAGATGGGAAGTACAGTGCCTGCACTCTGAAGGAGGGGTGTTAATGTTGCAGTTTAAAAACTGTAGTGTAAAGCACCCTTCTGGCAAGACAGTGATGGAGTGAATGATGGTGAAAGTTTTTCTTTTTCGGGCCACCCTGCCTTGGTGGGAATCGGCCAGTGTGTTAATAAAATAATAATAAAAAATGTAATTGTAGGTCATTGTCATGATATATTACTGTTTAAGACTACAAACGCCATAGAAACAATAGTATTTCTTACCTTAAATTGCAGGTAATGGTGTTTGTGGATGATTGTGAAGAGAGTGGATATGCATGGTGTGGCCCTACTGGGCTGAGGTGGATGGTTGTTGGCAGAAGTGGTAGGTAGAAGTTCTGGTACAGAAGTCAATGGTTGTATTGGAGTGTGCATAAATTCTGTAATGGATCACTGGGCTCTTTTATCCTGCTGATGGTAAGGCATCAGCAGCTAGACTAGACCCCGTTTCAAAGCACTGTTTCTAGATTTGTCAGGGTCCTCTTCAATGAAAAAGTCTGCTAGTTTAGCAGCAACATGGAACTGCTCATGTAACTGCTGCAATGTTAACTGTTTTTCTTCTGGTTCTTCTTCATCTTCTTCTGTTATGTGGGTCCCTTGTATCTGTGCATGAAGCTCTGCCAACATTTCCTCTGGACTCCTGTCTTCATCATCATCATTTTCTAAGAGCTCATTCACATCTTCTTCATTCATATCTTCAAAACCATCACCTGGTAATCTTGCCAGCTGAACAATTTCCTGAACCTCACTCTCAATCAAGGGAAAACCAGTGAAAGAATTAACTACAGAAGGCCATAACTTTCCCCAGCCTGCATTTAATGTTGATTGGGGCACATCATACACTTCTAGCACAGCTGATAGCATCTGCAACTTTAAATTTATTCCAGAAACTTGGTACTGCCAAGTTGGAGTCAGAGTCCATTAATGCAACTAGTGTTTCCATAACTTTTTTTGTGTAGTTGCACTTGAATGACTTCATAACTCCCCGATCCAGTGGATGAATTAGATATCGTATTTGGAGGTAAAAATACAACTTTTACATGTGGGGTCACATCCAGCAAAGCTTGTGGATAGGTACAGGAATTATCAAGAATGAAGAGAGCCTTGAATGCAAGGTTCTTGTTGTGCAGGTAAAACTTGACTTCAGGAATAAAGTGATGCTTAAACCAGTCAATAAATATTTTCACTGTCATCCTTGCTGACTGGTTTGACCTCCAAATTACTGGTAAGGTGTTTTTGTCTACACCATTCAAAGCACAAGAACTCTTAGAAGGGTAAATAACCATGGGCTTACACTTACAATCACCTGATGCATTACCACAAAGGAGCAAGGTGAAGCAATCCTTTGCTGTCTCTGAAGGCTGATGCACTTTTCTCATGCTGACTGATATAAGATCATGCTGGCATTTTTTCAAAAAACACTTGTCTCGTCAGCATTAAACACTTGATGTGGCTCATTGCCACCCTCAGAAATAATTTCCTGCAATTCAGCAGGGAAATTACTTGCTGCTGTATGATCAGCTGAAGCACTTTCACCAGAAAACTTAATATTATGTAACTTATTATGCAACTTAAAGTTGTGGAACCAGCCTGTGCTAAACACACACATACTTTTTCAGGCTTTCCTTATCACACACTGCTTTAAACAACTGTAAGACCTTTTCCCTAAGTAAGATGAAATTAAGTGGTGCACCTTACTTTGTCTTTTGTTTGATCCACTCAAGCAACAAGTTTTCTGTTTTATTTATTTGTTGGAACCTACGTGTCATTCTTTTCATGAGATGACATCTTGGGTTATACATTACACAAGCTCGTATATTCGCCTCGTTCTTTTTAATTGTATGAACCGATGCTTCATTAAGGCCATAGGCCCTCACTATATCCACCACACGTGAACCACTCTTAAGCTTATCTAATATCTCGATTTTCTTTGCAACTCCTAGACTTGAATGCTTAAACCTTTTCTTGGCACTTTCAGCAACACTTGTATGCCTACTGGGTGCCATAATTGCTTGGCAGATTTAAGAAATGGCAATTAAAATATGTATGTAAATAAACACAGCGAGCTTCCCGAGTATCGTCATCCTACACACATATGAACCAAACTGAAGGCTGGGAGGGTGGTGTGAGTGGGTAGGTGAGGGTGGCGGGGGATGGTGGTAAATCTCCCCCATTGACTCAAATGGTGTAACCCACCACCAATCCTGCGGGCGACCGCATGCTCACAATTTTTTCCCCTCTCACGAACCGTGTTAAATTAATTTTACGGAGTGTTAAATAAAATTGTGCCATAATTCTTCAATTGTGCTATATCCGAATTGTGCCAAATAAACTCATGTTAAATGATGGTCTACTGTATATTAGAAAGAAAAATAAAATAAAAATGAAACTCCAACTTGATAACTTTATTTTAATTTGCATAACTCTTATATATTACAGAAAACAATAAAAAAGTAAAATACACATATGAGTTAAGTTTACAGAAAAATAGCTTAAGAATCTGGCAACATTTTAGTATAAGTATCATCTTTGTACCATGTTTCTACAAAAAATTACAGTGGACCCTCCCTTTTCATTGGGCTCTGTTTTCGCTTATTTCAGTTATGGCTGATTTTTCTGTAAAAATATTGGCTCAGTTTTCATTGTGTTCCTCCATTCTCGTCAGTGGTACAGTAAAAATACTGGCAGCTTGGTTGTCGATGCTGTCCTCCATTCTCGTCAGTGGTACAGTACAGTTCTGAGTTTGCTGCTCTTACAACCTCCCACACACACATTCTGAGGCAGTGTCGCTTTGTCTATGGTTGACTGAACAATATTCTGCGAGCTGATATGAATTACAGTGGACCCCCGCATACCGTTGGCATCACATAACATTAAATCCGCATACCGATACATTTTATCGCTAAGATTTTGCCTCGCATACCGCTAAAAAACCCGCTCAACGCTATTCGTCCGAGACGCGACTAATGTGCGGCCTGAGCCAGCCTCACATGTTCCGCCGGTGGCATTGTTTACAAGCCAGCCTCCGCGGTAACATCCAAGCATACAATCGGAACATTTCGTATTATTACAGTGTTTTTGGTGATTTTATCTGCAAAATAAGTGACCATGGGCCCCAAGAAAGCTTCTAGTGCCAACCCTATGGTAAAAAGGGTGAGAAATATTATCGAAATACTGTGGTACCATGGTCAACTGCTGATGCTGCTGCTGCTGTAGCACTGTCAGCTGCTGCTGCTGCTGCACTGTCAGCTGCTGCTGCTGCACTGTCAGCTGCTGCTGTTGCACTGTCAGCTGCTGCTGCTGCTGCTGCTGCTGTAGCACTGTCAGCTGCTGCTGCTGCTGCTGCTGTAGCACCGTCAGCTGCTGCTGCTGCTGTACCACCGTCAGCTGCTGCTGCTGTACCACCGTCAGCTGCTGCTGCTGTAGTACCGTCTGCTGCTGCTGTACCACCATCAGCTGCTGCTGTAGCACTGTCAGCTGCTGCTGTAGCACTGTCAGCTGCTGCTGCTGCTGTAGCACCATTGTTGGTGTGGCTTATTGAGAATACCAAGAAACAATTAACCCCAGAGGGATAGCCACCCAGGATAACCCAAAAAAGTCAGTGTCATCGAAGACTGTCTAACTTATTTCCATTGGGGTCCTTAATCTTGTCTCCCAGGATGCAACCCACACCAGTCGACTAACACCCAGGTGAACAGGGAAAAATGCCTGGAACTAGTGCTCATATTGGTGAATTTAAAGCCAGCAAAGGTTGGTTTGAGAGATTTAAGAATCGTAGTGGCATACACAGTGTGATAAGGCCTGTTCTGGAAGAAAATGCCAAACAGGACCTACAGTACTCAGGAGGAAAAGGCACTCCCAGGACACAGTGTCTCATCAGTCATTGCTGCATCTTCAATAAAGGTAAGTGTCATTTATTCTTCATTTAGTAGAGTAGTACATGCACAATATATATTGTGCATGTACTACTCTACTATTGTGCATGTATCCTTCTCTTTGTGTGTAGGAAAATGAATATTTCATGTGGCAAAATTTTTTTTTTCATACTTTTGGGTGTCTTGAACGGATTAATTTGATTTCCATTATTTCTTATGGGGAAAATTCATTCGCATAACGATAATTTCGCATAACAATGAGCTCTCAGGAATGGATTAATATCGTTATGCGAGGGTCCACTGTATTTCATAATAATTCATTGTTTCTTGTACTTGTTTATTCAGTGTGACTGCTAAGTAAGCCACCATGGGCCCAAACAAAGCTGCTTGTCCCAGTCCTTTGGTAAAGAAGGTGAGAAACACAATAAAATTCAAGAAAGAAATCATTCAAAAATATGAATGCGGCTTACGTGTGATCGACATCGCGAGGATATGTGACAAGCCTGCATCCACCATCAGTTCCATCGTAGCGAAGAAAAATGAAATCATGGAAGCTGATGTTGTGAAAGGGGTAAAAGTGATAACAAAACAGAGATCACAAACACTGGAAGATGTCGAGAAATTGTTGTTGGTGTGGACCAATGAGTAACAATCAGCAGGAGATAGTGTTGTGCAGTCGATAATTTGCAAAAAGGCAAGGAAGTTGCATGCCGATCTAACAAAGAAAATGCTTCGAACGAGTGCTGATGTTAGTGAATTTAAGACCAGCAAAGGCTGGTTCAAAAAATTCAAGAAGCATAGTGGCATACACAATGTGGTAAGGCAGCATGGGGAGGCAGCAAGTTAAGATAAACATGGGGCTGAAAAATTTCAGCATCAATTCAAGGAGTACATAGAGGCTGAAGGATTCATCCCCCAACAAGTGTTCAATTGTGAAGAAACAGGCCTCTTTTGGAAAAAAATGCCAATGAGAACCTACATCACGCAGGAGGAAAAGGGACTGCCAGGATACAAGCCTATGAAAGACAGGCTAACTCTCTTGCTCTGTGGTAATGCTAGTGGGGATTTCAAAATGAAGCCTTTACTGGTGTATCATTCTGAAAATCCCAGAGTGTTCAAGAAAAACACTGTCGCCAAGAGTAAACTGTGTGTGATTTGGAAGGCTAACAGTAAGGCATGGGTCACAAGGGAAATTTTCCTTGATTGGTTCAATGAAGTTTTTGGCCCCAGTGTGAAAAAATACCTCCTGGAAAAGAAATTGCCACTCAAGTGCCTCCTGATAATGGACAATGCTCCTGCTCATCCCCCAGACCTGGATGACCAAATGGTGGAGGAGTTTAATTTCATCACACTGAAGTTCTTGTCCCTTAATACCACTCCTCTCATCCAGCCCATGGACCAGCAGATCATTTCAAACTTCAAAAAACTCTACACCAAAGCAATGTTTCAAAGGTGCTTTGATGTGACCTCAGACACTCAACTGACCCTAAGAGAGTTCTGGAAAGATCATTTCACTATCCTCAGTTGCATAAGCCTTATAGATAAGGTTTGGCAGGGAGTGACTTCCAAGACGATGAACTCTGCCTGGCGAAAACTGTGGCCAGAATGTGTCCAAGAGAGGGATTTTGAAGAGTTTGGGACTGACCCTGTCGACCCTACACTTGTTGTGGATTGTACTGTGGCACTGGGGAATTCCTTGGGGTTGGATGTGAATGGCCAGGATGTGGAAGAGTTCGTGGACCACAGTGAAGAGCTAACCACCAAAGAGCTGCAAGACCTTCATCTGCAACAGCAACAGAGCACAGCTGTGGAAAATGCTTCAGAGGAAGAGGAAGAGAGAGAGAATGTACCTTCTTCAGTGATTAACCCTTCAACTGTCCAAACATAGATCTACGTTTGCACTGCCAGCACACCGAACGTAGATCTACGTTTCATTTTACATGCTTTCAAAGGTAAAAAAAATGTAAATCTACATTCGGAGAGCTAGCGGTGCAAACAGATCAACGTTTGGCCAATTTAAGGGTTAAGGACGTGTGCAAAGTGGAGTGAGTTGCAAAGTTTTGTGGAGAAATATCACCCTAACAAAGGTGTTGCAAGCCATGTTGGCAACATGTACAATGACAATGCCATGTCCCCCTTTAGACAAATTTTAAAGATGCCAGAAACAGAGCACTCTGGACAGTTTTTTGTGCAACAGAGGTCCAGTGACTCAAGCTGGTCCTAGTGCCATTAAAAAACAAAGAGGAGAAGTAACCCTGGATAATCACTTGGTACCTGAAGTCTTTATGGAAGGGGATTCCCCTTCTAAACAATAGTGACTTCTCCCTCTCCCCTACTCCCTGTCTACCATACACCAACAAGAGTCTTCAATAAAGGTAAGTGTCATGTTGTTACACTATTGTTTTATACTACTTGATTTCTCATTCTTTTCTGTATGTAAATCTATATTTAATGTATAAAAAATATTTTTTGTTAATACTTTTGGGTGGCTGGAACGGATTCATTGGATTTACATTATTTCTTAGGGGAAAATGGTTTCAGTTTTAGTCGATTTCACATTTCGTTGAATGCTCTGGAACGAATAAACAATGAAAAGGGAGGGTCCACTGCAAGGTCATTTTACATAAATTATTTTTATGATGTGGCGAGTAATATACATCTGAACATGCAGTGAATTTTCAGAATTTTTCCATTTTTTCTTTTAATTTTGCTTTTTAATTTTTTTGTCTAATACATTACATTCACCATCTAACATCGTTACAAAGTGGGAGGAACTAAATGAGAGAGTGAGAGGCGAGCAGTAGCATTCAGTATCTGATTAGTCGTCATGGATGTTGGATGTTATCCGTGGTGCTAATAAAATGTGTAATTACCCTAATATTAGTAATACAGTGTAAAGGTTATCTGTCTATTACACCTATTCCAAATTGATATCAGAAACACGATAAATACCCTAGAACTGTAATAAAGATGCTGAAATGAATAACATATGCCATATTATGTGAACTGGGTAGAGGTAGTGGCTGCTGTTTTGGGATAAGATCATAAGATAGATACATTTTCTCGTCTGGACCTCCGGTCTATAATGAAAGAAAACGGTGTTTACATCAGGGGAAACACTCCTAGATCACTCTTGTCATAAGAAAAAATACAAAAATAGCATTTATTATTATAATAATTTATAATAATTTATAATAATAAATAATCGATCTGGAGCACTTTAAAGTGTCGTAAGTATTTCGTACAGGTTTGGTAGTTGACATTTAAAGCACTCCAGAGTGATTGTTATTATTATTATTATTATTATTATTATTATTATTATTATTATTATTATTATTACCACCGACATACCTTGTTCACAGATTTTAATCATTTCTTAAGCTGCCACAATACACCGAGAATGTAAACACACATACGAACACACCAGCTAACCCCTTTACTGTGAACTTCTTTTGTACTTCTTCCATTTTCCTCTTCCAAGTGGTGCTGTACTTCTAACTCTATCTTCTACTATGGGATGCACAATAAAGTACAAATTTATAGATGAAGTATGTAGTCTTGGAGATTGTTTGATGTTGAGACATCACTAACCCCTTGACAATGAACTTCTTTTGTACTTCTTCCATTGTCATCTTGTTTTTCCTCTTCCAAGAGGAAAAACAACAGGAAATTTGTACTAATATGTAGTCTTGGAGACTGTGAAAGCTAGTGTACTGAGTGGCTGTAGGAAGGAGATTAAGATGCTCAACGTTGAGATGCTGCACTGCCCGTTCATAACCCAAGTTCTTGTACAACACATATACAATAACAACTCGTCAGAGCCCATCGTAACTCCAAGTTGTCAGTAAACGAGTACGTCGGTAAGTGAGGAGAGGCTGTATATATCCTCTCCTCACTTAATAATGGAGTTCCGCTCCTAATACCACGTTGATAAACGAACTTATCACTAAACGAGGAGCATACTACAATGTAAGTGAGTTTGTCAGCCATCTTTGATACTACTTTAATGTCACCCTTGCACCATTTATAACATTTTTAGTATATTTTTAAATGTTTATACAATAGTGTACTGTATATTGTAATAAACAGAATGAAGGAAAACAGCTCTAAGCTACATTATTTAGGGATGCATACTGGTAAGAGAGCCTGTCGTAAGTCCAAGTCATCAGTAAATGAGTACAGCCTCTCCTCACTTAGCGACGTACTCGTTTATCGACACCTTGGACTTACGACGGACTCTCTGACCAGTATGCATGCCTAAATAATGTATACTAGAGCTGATTTTCTCTACTCTGTATAAACATTTAAAAATATACCAGAAATTTTATAAATGGTGCAAAGGTGACATTAAAACAATATCAAAGATAGTCGACACAAACCCACTACCATTACAGTATGTTCCTCACTTAGCGATGAATTCGTTTACCAAAGTGGTCTTAGGAATGGAACTCTGTTGTTAAGTGAGGAGAGGCTGTACGTTGCTAAGTGAGGAGAGGCTGTATATATACAGCAGAACCCCAATATCTGTGAGGGATACGTTCCATGAATAAATTTACTTCTATTTTGTCAATTATTAAGAACAAGATACCAACCTTTCACCTATTTCAACTACCCAATAAAGTGGTCAGAAATTGGCAATTTGGCCAATTTCACACAAATTTCAAAAGATGCCAATTTCAAAATAGGGTTCAGAATAAACATTGCAGACATTCTTGGCACTAAAATAACATTTTCTCTCTTCATCAGTCACATCTCCAGGTCCCTCTTACATTACTCTTGCTTACCATTTGGAATTTTTATTCATACAAAAAAAATAGAAGATTTGCTATTATGCAGACTACTGTATTATTGTAATAATTGTATAAATAATGTAAACCCATTCGTGACTGTGTATTGGAATTTGGTCTGGCCAGTCAGACATGTGTTGGATGGTGATGTCATTTGTTTACTCTTGAACAACACCAAAGAATCAAACATTTCCACTATTTTGAGCTCAATTTCAAGGTACTTTTAATCGTGAAAGCAATCAAAATCATATCTATTTCTGTAATATATCTTCCATTCTATCAAATGAGACCAAAAAAAAAAAAAAAGAGAGAATACAGCCATAAAAACCATACAAAAATATAGCTATTTCGCTGGTATGTCTTCCATTTTATCGACTGAGCACAAGAAATCGCCCAATCAACTATTGGTAATTTAATCAATTTCACACAAATTTCAACACAGGGTTTAGAATAAACAATACAGGCATTCCCAGCACTAAAATAACATTTCCTCTGTTCATTAGTTATGTTCCCAGGCTTTATACATGAATTCCATTTTGATTTTTTATTCACACACAAACAATAGAAGATTTACTGTTATGCAATATTGTAATAATTAAACAAATAATATCAGCGCATTCATGAATGCACATTAGAGCCACCAGTTGACATGTATTGGAAACATGACGTGATTTGTTTACTCTTAAACATCAACAAAAACCAAACATTTCCGCTACTTTGCGCTTAATTTGAAGCTATTTTCAATCCTGAAACCAATCAAAATCATCTCTATTTATGTAATATATCTTCCAATTTAACAAATGAGACCAAGAAACTGAGAACACAATCATAAAAACCATACAAAAATACACCGCAAAGTCAGTTTTATGCCAAAAACACGGTCACAGTTTTTTTTTTCTCATTATGCACTGTGTGCTGCAGGATTTTTCATATCGCACACACTTACTGCATAGATCCATTCTCTCATATTTAGGTCCAAATTTACCACTCACAACTAGTTTGAGTGAGCTGAGCTCATCACGTAGTACTGCGGCACGGACCCTGGCTTTAAACCTGTAGAACAATGGCACAGACCCTCAAGGTTTTATGATGCAGTCCTGGATGCTCTGGAAGACAAGCTAAATGATGCTGTAGTTTACAATGAACTTGAAAAAGCATTCAACAAGTGCAGCTACTGTGAGAGTGCACACAAAATATGCCAAAGGAGCAACTAGGAAAGTGGTTAGTAGTAGTAGTAAAGAAAGTGAAGTCAGAGGCTGCCACAATGAAAAGCTGTTCCTCAAGGCAAGGTACTCACCCCACTTATGTTTTTCATTTTTATATATAATACTGACAAAGACAAATCATAGCACTATAACATCCTTTGTTGATGACACCAGAATCTGTACGAGAGTGTCACCTATCAAGGGCATAGCAAATCTTTAAGTAGATATAAATCAAGTCTTACAATGGGCATCAGACAACAATATGATATTTAACCCTTTCACTGTCAGGAATCCCAAAATTTAAAGTGCTCATGGTGTTGGCAGTTTAAAAAAAGATCTGAAATGGTAGAGAATATTTTTCTCAAGGTAATGACATAGAATACGAAATTGAGTAAGAAACTTGTGGAGTTATGGAGGCACCAAGTCAGTGATCTGGGCACAATTTATGCACTGGCAATTTGCCCACTTTGAGTCCTATTTTAACCAATTCCATGACAGAATTCAACAAAATTCTTAGCTATTTCACTAGTATGCCTTCCATTCTATCAACTGAGGACAAAAAACTACCCTTAAAAAAAAATCCAATTTGCAAACAAACTGCAAAATAAACACTGTAGACATTCCAGGCACTACAGTAACATTTTTCTATTTATTAATTATGTCCTCAGGCCTCTCTTATATTACACTTGCTTTCCATTTTGAATTCATTATCACAATGAATCAAAGATTCAGTGTATTTCAAAGGTAATAAAATATAACTAGGAATGGTATTCAAATAAATGAATCAGACCCATTAAAAACTCATAAAACAGACTAGGGCATGTAGGGGGGGCCTTATCTGTCCTCAAGAAAATTGTCAAAAATAAAATATTTCCACTAAGAACCTGATTTTAAGCTATAGTGGAATTCCAAATTTCGTACACATTGAATGTCGTACTTTTTGGATTCAGATTTTTTTTGGTGAAATTTTGGCCTGGATGTCGTACCTCATCCTGGAAATCATCCATATCAGACGCATCCCCCTGGGCCACGCACATATATGTTCGTGACTCACTGTTGGGCACATTCAATGTCTTATTTTATGTTAATATACACATTTTCATTAATCAATCTAGGATATTTTCTTCAAAATTATTTAAGAAACGTGTTACATAGCATATAAACATGCAATATTTATATGTGATGTATGTTTAATAATAATCACTCTTGGCCACATTAAATGTCTTATTTTAGGTTAATATAGACATTTTCATTAATTCATCAGTGATATCTTCTTCAAAATTATATAAGAAACACGTTACATAGCATATAAACATGTAATGTTTATATGCTATCGAGGGGTGAGTCAGTGGAGGGAAAACACTACATTTTCTCTGGTCCAGTGATAGAGAAAACTGTATGAATCTGCATCTGGCCCAGTCACTGCCCTTAATACACTTTACATAACGCTTTTGTTTAAAATTCTCGGCATGAATTATTCATTACTTTTCCCTTTGTTTATGATGGCATCTAAAGTTAGTTGTTAGAAATTATTATACTCAGTGAACATGGTATGTAATGGTAAAAATATTTCTGTGGGCAGCAGTGTTTGTAGCCGGTAGGTATAGCCCAGGCAGATGTAGTCCGCCTGGGACTACAAATAAATACTACTCACCTCTCACCCTACATTAAGACTACAAATATTTTAAGGTAAGTAATGAATGTACTGTGTACATATTTTACTTTTTATTGTGTTTTAATGCCTAGGTCTATTACTAACTTAATATGAGTTAGTGTAAACTTGACAACCTTACCCCTGTTGTGGAATCTATTGTGGCTTTGGGGAAGTCCATGGGGTTGGATGTGAGTGGCCAGGATGTGGAAGAATTGGTGGACAACCACAGGGAAGACCTAACCACTGAAGAGCTGCAACACTATAGTTATTCTCTATAAAATTTATTTTTTGTTAATATTTTTGGGTGTCTGAAACGGATTAATTGGATTTACAATACGTCTCCTAGGAAATATTACTTCGGTTCTTGCACATTTCAGATTTAGACCGATCTTCTGGAATGGATTAAGTACAAAATCCAGAATTCCACTGTACTTGCAGTCTTGAAACGAACCAAAATCATCTCTATTTCAATCGCATATTTTTCATTCTATCACAGGATACCAAAAACACAGCCAATAAAACCATAAAAATCGTCCTAGAAAACACACCAAAGTTGCTGCTATTTTAAACCAAACACAAGGTCTGAGTTTTGCTTTTCCTATCATACACTGGGTGGGCAAGATTTCCTTCATAGTGTACATACTCACTGCACAGACCATTCTCTCTTGTCTAGGCCAAAACTTACTGCTCACAGCTTATCCGAGGGATGTAGATCTACCTAACCAACCCTGACGTCAGTAATATAGATCTACCGACAAGACAGTGAATGGGTTAACAAGGACAAGTTTTAATTGCTCCACTACGAAAGAATGGAGGAAATAAAGGCTATAACAGTAAAGGATAAACCCAAATCATTCAATAGATGATGCTGGAAGACCTCACATTCATGGATTATAACACTGTTACCAATGATAAATGAGAAACTTGTGCAACATTTGCATTTGTGGTCACAGAGGTGCCTGTGCTAACCTTCCTATGGTGTAGAAATATACCTAGTTGGATGAATCTTATTGTGGCTAGCTGGTCTAGTGGCTAACGCGACGGGCTGGAGTTTTGAGACTCTATGACCGCGGGTTCAATCCCGGCCGGGGGTATGGTTTATTTGGGTATCTTTATTCTGGAAACATTTCACTAGCTAATGGCTTGTTCAAGTATGATGCAAATAAAGTTGGAAAATGAGGACAAGTTAGAGGTAATCAGTCCCTCAGCCTGAAGTTGGTACACTCAGTCCATCAATCTTGGACTGAACAGGACAGACCTCCCAGAACACCCAGCAAGGACAGACCTCCCAGGACACCCAACCAGGACAGACCTCCCAGAACACCCAGCCAGGAAATACCTCCCAGAACACCCAGCCAGGAAATACCTCCCAGAACACCCAGCCTGGACACATCTCCCAGGAAGCTCAGCTAGGACAGACCTCCCAGAACACCCAACCAGGACAGACTCTCTACTCCTGGGAAATCTCCTGTTCTCTGCCTTCCTTATATTTCCAGTCTTTCTAATCTCAACAACTCTCTCCATTTCTTAAGACATCAAACTTATTTTTCACCAGACTAACACCCTTCGAGCTAATCTTGTTCATACCTCTCCTCCCACTATAGATGCCCCTGGTGTCTGCTCTATTTCATGTTCCTCTTGTCCTCTTCAGTACTTTGGAGAAACTGGCTGTTCTCTTTCTGATACACTCAATGAGCACAAAAGAAATGTTAGGCTTGCAAACACCAATAATGCCCTTTTTTTTCATGTTAGAGATCACAGTCATCCAGGACAGGCCTCCCTGAACACCCACTCAGTACAGACCTCCCAGGACACCCAACCAGGACAGACCTCCCACTAAAAACACTCACTGTTTCTGTTTTCTTGATCATCATCATCAGATTCTCCCATCATATGGATTTTTTTATTATCACTAACATATCTTGTGGATACCATAGTTAATGTGTAATAATGTAAGAGGAGGAAGGAAATAAACAATTGTAAGCAACTGCCTGTAATTAGCAGAGGTGTTATTCAGTTAACTAATCTGTCATAGGTAGTAGGCTGGTAGATAACCATCCAGGGAGCTACTAACCCTCTATCACAAGGGAGTAAAATATAAGTCTGTTAAAAGATTTACACTCTGGCAGGATTGTCTTTTTTTCTCTTTTTAAACACCTGAGATTACAGTAAATTTTATGAACTTTTACCTACATTCATTATGCACTTGTCTATATTTTTCTGTGTCTTCCTTAATATTTCTTATTTTTGTCATATTTTTTTCCAATACAAGAGCCTAGGTTTTAGACAGTGCTGTGAGTGAGGTGATACATAGAATCACTAACAGGTAACACATCAAAATGGTAGCTTGTGATTTGGTTTAGAAAGACACGTAAGCAAACACTATGACATATTTATTAGAAAACGTTTCGGTCCTGGGACCTTGATCACTTCTAACATACAGAGGTAGAAAGGCATTATATATATAGGCGGAGAGTGAGGTGTGACGCACGTGACCTGAGGAATGTCATAAGAACATAAGAATGGAGGAACACTGTAGAAGGCCTACTGGCCCATGTGAGGCAGGTCCTTATCAAAACAACCTCTGCCTATGATGAGGACGGGTAGACGATGAAATCATGTGACTCCTGTGTTGTTGGGTTGGTGGTGCTTAAGTATCATGTATGCCAATGTTTTTGAAATTTTGTAGTTTCCAGTGTTGCGTTCTATAGTGTCAGGTCACGTGCATCACACCTCACTCTCCGCCTATATATATAATGCCTTTCTACCTCTGTATGTTAGAAGTGATCAAGGTCCCAGGACCGAAACGTTTTCTAATAAATATGTCACAGTGTTTGCTTACGTGTCTTTCTAAACCAACTTGTCGGTATTTATTACCAAGGTTTATACCAGCTTGTGATTTACTTGTGGCCTGTTTAGGCAGTTTTCCTGCTCCCATAGCCAGGCCCTGGGCCAGGCCTCCCTGCTGACTGCCTGGTCAACCAGGCTGTTTCTGTTCATGATCTGCTCCCCCCCCCCCCATATCCATCACAGCTGGTGCTCTTTCTAGCAATATTTCTGATAACCACTGGTAGAATAAAATCTAGGCCCAGAGATGTTGATACAGTGTTCTCATCACACTGTGTACATGGTGCTCCTGCTTCTCACTGAATATATTTTACACTTCCTCTTATATCTCTCATTCCAGTATAATGTTATGGCAGTGTGTAGATTTGGAATTAAGCCCTCAAGTATCTTCCATGTGAATGTTATCACATCCATCCATCCATCCATATCTATCTATCTATCTATCTATCTATCTATCTCTCTCTCTCTCTCTCTCTCTCTCTCTCTCTCTCTCTCTCTCTCTCTCTTTTTTTTTTAACACAGGGCTTGACAAGGTTAAGGATCCCTAGCTCTATTGGCAAGCTATTTACAGGTTAAGGATTTCTAACTTTATTGGCAAGCTAAGAGCTGTTACCTACATCAGCTCATTTGAAAGCATTTTTATTGTTGTGAGACATACAAGTAGGGAACAGGACGAAGTTGGAGCCATCTCTGGGCCAGCATTTTCATTTGATCAACTGACTTTATCTCGTTGACATCATTATGCTGTATGAATGTGTTCCATAATCGAGTCATCCTGGGTATATATGATCTCAGATGGAGTGATGTTCTAGAGAAGGGTACAGCCAGAGTGAAGTTGCTGCTTTCTCCCCATCTTGTGGCATAAAAGCTTGTTTCACACTGTCCTCGAAGTGGATCCAAGTGTGGTACTTTGGCAATATTGGCCTTGTACATAACAGTAAGGCCACCCACATCCCTCCTGTGTTGAAGGCTCTGCTGAAATGACAGATCTGTCCAGGATTGGTCCAGGCAAGAGATGAGACGTCTTGCTCTGTTCTCTACTCTGTCAAGCAGTCGCAGATGAGAGGGGGGCAGGCAAATCAAGAAAGTGGAGGATAGTCCAGATAGTACATTTCCAGTTCTCTGAGTCATCTGCCTCATACAGAATCTTGCAACCCCTACTGTCAAGCAGATGCGGGATACAGCGAAGTGCTGTAAGCTTCCTGTCTGCCTTGTTTGCAAGATTTACAACATGGTTCTTCATGGTCAGTTTGGAGTCAAATTTCACTCCAAGGATATCAACTTCTTCCCCAGGTGCCAACACCCTCCCATTCATCCTTACTACTGCACCAGCATTACCATCATGGTGCCTAGAGACCATCATCATTTGCATTTTCTCAGGTGCAAATGTTACTTGCCATCTATTTCCCCAAGCTGATATAGCTCTTAGCTGGTGATTGATGTAGCTTAGAGCAGCTGGCATTTCTTCTCTTGGATAAGTGAATGTCAGTGTACAGTTGTCTGCATATACATGAGATTCTGGGATGATATGAAGAAGATCATTGAAGTAGACATTCCATAACAATGGTCCCAACACGCTTCCTTGTGGAACACTTGCCCCAATAGGATGTCTTGCTGATTCCGTTCCACTGAGAATTACCCTTAGAGATCTACCATGAAGGTAATCACTGAGGAGACATAGCATAGAGCCTGCAATTCCCAGTGCTTGAAGTTTTGATAAGAGGCCCTGGTGCCACACCCGGTCGAAAGCACCAGCAATGTCCAGTGCTACCATTCAGCTGACTTTGGATTCATCCAGTGACTGGTGCCACTTAGTGGAGAGGTTTAACAACAGTTCAGCAGCAAAGTAACCTTTCCTGAAGCCATATTGACGGTCACAAAGTAGTGAGTGGTAGTCAAAAAACTCTCTCATTTGTCTTGAGATTATTGCCTCAAGGATCTTCCCAGTGATTGACAGGAGTGACACTGGTCTGTAGTTGCTGATATCTGCTCTGCTCTTCTTTTTGTGAACAGGAACTACATTTGCCAATTCCACAGAGAGGGCCATTTACACTGTGCTAGGCAGTGCTGAAAGATGCGAGTTAGAGGTGCTGCTAGCTGGTCTGCACATCTCAGCAATCTTGGGCTCAACTTGTCTGGGCCCTCAGCCTTTTCTTGGTCAAGTGATTTAAGAAGGAAATGCACCTCCTCCTGCCTTATTGTTACCACTGACAGTTTTGACACAGTTCTTGCAGCTAGCAAAGGAGGGTCCCTTGCTGGATCAGGAACTTGCATTTTGCTAGCAAAGTGTTCGGCAAAGAGGTCCGCTTTCTCTTGACTACTAGTAGAGGTGGTCCCATCCTGTCGATTTAGAGGTGGAATGAGTTCATCAGGCAGATAACCTTGTCTTTCCTTGACCAGGGGCCCACCATGTTTTGGGGAGCCAACCCTACCTGATGCTAGCTTTCTTTTAGTGTCCACCTCCCATTTAGAAATGGCCCACTTTTGAATGTCACCCATATGCCTACAGGCTTGCCTGTGCAAGTTCCTGTTATAGGTGGTAGGATGTCTCTTATATCATTGCCATGCTTTGTACTTAGCAGTAGCAGCCTCTCTACAATGAAAGCCAAACCAAGGCTGATCTGTAGGCTTTGTCACATTTGCCGGAGTAATGTGTTTCTTTGTTTCTCTCTCTCTATCTCATCGACTCTTCTTCTCTCTCCTCTCTCTCTCTCTCTCTCTACCTCTCCTCCCCCTTCCCATCTCTCCCTCTTTTTTTTTTAACACAGGGTTTGACAAGGTTAAGGATCCCTAGCTATATTGACAAGCTATATACAGGTTAAGGGTTTGTAACTTTATTGGTAAGCTAAGAGCTGTTACCTACATCAGCTCATTTGAAAAAGCATTTAGTGGTTTTGAGACTACAAGTAGGGAAAGGATGAAGTTGGAGCCATCTGTGCGGGCCAGCATTTTCATTATCAACGCTTAATCTCGTTGACATCATTAAGCTGTCTAATGTGTTCCAGTAATTCGAGTCATCCTGGTATTATAAGAATCTCAGATGGAGTGATGTTCTGGAGAGGTTTTTTTTTTTACAGGCCAGAAGTGAAGTTGGCTGCTTTCCTGCCTGTCTTGTGGGCATAAAAGCTGTTCACGGGCAGTTCTCGAAGTGGATCCATTGTGTGGGTACATTTGACAATATTGCCTTGTACATACATAAGCCACCCACATCCCTCCTGTGTATAAAGGCGCTGCTAAATGACAGATCTATCTCAGATGGTCCAGGCGAGAGATGAGACGTCTTGCTCTGTTCTCTACTCCGTCAAGCAGTCCGCAGATAGACGGGGGCAGGCCAAACCAAGAAAGTGGAGCATACTCAAGGAGTGAGTGTACTTGTGCTCGTACAGAAATCTTGCAAACACCGAACTGTCAACAGATGCGAGATTAACACGAAGGCTGTAAAGCTTCCTGCTGCTTTGCTTGCAAGATTTACAAACATGGTTCTATCATGGTTAGTTAGGAGTCAAATTTCACCCCAAGGATATCAACTTCTCTCCAGGTGCCAACACCCTCCTCCCATTCATCTTCCTACAGCACCACATTACCATCATGGTGCCTAGAGACCATCATCATTGCATTTTCTCAGGTGCACATGTTACTACTATTCCATCTATTCCCAAGCAGATATCGCTCTTACTGGTGATTGAGATGTAGCTTAGAGCCAGCAGGCATTTCTCTCTTGGATAAGTGAATGTCAGTGTACAGTCCGTTTGCTTATGCATTGTGAATCTTGATGAGATGAAGAAGGTGCGCTGAAGTAGATATTCCTACATGGTCCAGCAATAGCTCCTTTGGAACACATTGCCCAATAAATGTCTTTGCTGATTATGTTCCACACTGGAGGAACTACATTTAGAGATTCTACCATGAAGGTAATCACTGAGGAGACTAGTGTAAGAGCCTGCAATTCCCAGTGCTTGAAGTTTTGCTAAGAGACCTGGTGCCACACCTGGTTGAAAGCACCAGCAATGTCCAGTGCTTACCACAACAGCTGACATGGTATTATCCCAGTGACCTGGTGCCACTTAGTGGAAGATGTTAACAACAGATCAGCAGCAGAGTAACCTTTGCTGAAAGCCAATATTGACGATTCACAAAGTAGTGATTGGAGTCAAAAACCTCTGTCATTTCTCTCCTCTCTCTCTCTCTCTCTCTCTCTCTCTCTCTCTCGACTCAACCATCTCTCTCTCTCTCTCTCTCACCATCTCCTCTCTCTCTCTCACAATCATCTCTCTCTTCTCTCACTCAACCATCTCTCTCTCTCTCTCTCACCATCTCTCACTCTCTTCTCTCATCACCATCTCTCTCTCTCTCTTTTTTTTTTTTTTTTTTTTTTTTTTTTTTTTTTTTTTACACAGGGTTTGACAAAGGTAAGGATCCCTAGCTTTATTGACAGCTATATACAGGTTAAGGATCCTAACTTTATTGGCAACTAGAGCTGTTACCTACATCAGCTCATTTGAAAGCATTTTTTTATGAGACATACAAGTAGGGGAACAGGATGAAGTTGGAGCCACTGTGGCCCAGCATTTTTCATTTGATCAACTGACGTTATCTCGTTGACATCATTATGCCTGTACGAATGTGTTCCATACTCATCATCCTGGGTAATGTATGATCCTCAGATGGAGTGATGTTGTGGAGACGGGTAACAGCCCAGAGAGAAGTTGCTGCTTTCTGCCGTCTTGTGGCATAAAAGCTTTTTTCACGCTGTCCTCGAAGTGGAATCCAAGTGTGGGTATTTTGACAATATTGGCCTTGTACATAACAGTAAGGCCACCCACAATCCCTCCTATGTTGAGGCTCTGCAGATATGAACAGATCTATCCAGGATGGGTCCAGGCGAGAGATGAGACGTCTTGCTCTGTTCTTACTCTGTCAAGCAGACGCAGATGAAGGGGGGGCGGCAAACCAAGAAAGTGGAGCAAACTCAGGTGTGAGCGTACTTGGCCCACGTATCAGGATCTTGCAACCCCTACTGTCAAGCAATGCGAGATACGGCGAAGATGCAGTAAGCTACCTGGCTGCCTTGTTTGCAAGATTTACAACGTTCTTCATGTTTTAGTTTGGAGCTCAAATTTCACCCCAAGGAAATATCAACTTCTTCTCCAGGTGCAACATCGTCCAATTCATCCTTACTACTGCGGCCAGTCATTACCATCATGGTGCCTTAGAGACGAACATCATTTGCGTTTTTTTCAGGTGGCAAATGTTACTTGCCATCTATTCCCCAAGCAGATATAGCTCTCAGCTGGTGATTGATGAAGCTTAAGAGCAGCTGGCATTTCTCTCTTGGATATGAATGTCAGTGTACAGTCTCTGCATATGCATGTGATTCTGGGATGAGATGAAGAAGGTCTTGAAGAGACAATCATAACAGAGGACCCAGCACACTTCCTTGTGGAACGCTGCCCCCATAGGAATTCCTTGCTGATTCCGTTCATTGAGGTCTACACTTAGAGATCTACAGAAGGTATTCACTGAGGAGACATACGTAGAGCCTGCAATTCCCAGTGCTTGAAGTTTTGCTAAGGGGAGAGAGGTCCCGTGACTGGAATATACCAAGTACACCCTTCGAGTAGAAGCGTCAGCAATGTCCAGTGCTACCACACGCAGACTTTGGATTCAGTGCCAGCTGACTGTGCACCTAGTGGGGAGGTTTAACAACAGATCCGCATTCAGAGTAACCTTTCCTAAGGCCAATATTGACGATCACAAGAATTGAGTGGTAGTCAAAAAATCTGTCATTTGTCTTGAGATTATTGTCTCAAGGATTCTTACCATGATTGACAGGAGTGACACTGTCTGTAAGTTGCTGAATTCTGCTCTGCTCTTCTTTTTGGAACGGGACAACATTTGCCTCTTTCCATGGAGAGGGCCATTTACACTGTACTAGGCAGTGCTGAAAGATGCGAGTTAAGGTGCTGACTAGCTGGTCGCAACATCTTCTCAACAATCTTGGCTCAACTTGTCTGCCCACTGCCTTTTCCTTGGTCAAGTGATTTAAGAATAAATGCACCTCCTCCTGCCTTATTGTCAAACCGACAGACATTTTTGAACAACAGTTCTTGCAGCTAGCCAAGGAGGCCCTTGCTGGATCAGGTAACTTGCATTTTGGTCACAAAGAGTTCATGCAAAGAGGTCCGCCTCTCTTGATACTAGTAGAGGTGGTCTCCCATCCTTCGATTTAGAGTGAATAAGTTCATCAGCGAAAACTTGTCTGTCCTTGACCGGGACCACCAGTATGGAGTCTACCCTACCTATCTAACTTTCTTTTAGTGTCCACCTCCATTTAGTAATGGCCCACTTTTGAACATCACCCATATGCCTAACAGGCTTGCATGTGCAAGTTCCTGTATAGGTGGTAGGATGTCTCTAACCTTCTCGCCATGCTTTGGAACTAGCAGTAGCAGCCTCCTCTACAACGAACCCAAACCAAGGCGATCTGTAGGCTTTGTCACATATTGCCGTGTGGAGAATGTGTTCTTGTTGCAGATTAAGGATGTGTCCATGAAGGCTCACTTAGGGTTGTCAACATCCCCCTGGAGAAGAGCATTCCAGTCGGTGGTTGGCGAGCTCAGAGCAAAGGGCTGGCCATTACCTATTTCGCATAGCCAGGTTTGTGCGTGTGGACTCCTCACCTTCGTTTCTGTTGGATCTAAGTGTGGTAAAAACAGCCTTGTGGTCAGAACGATCCAACGTAGCCGAGGGGTTTGACAAGTGACTATGGCTTCTGCCAGATCACTCACTACTGGGTCAAGAGGGTCCAGAGATATGATAGGGAAATCATACAAAGTTTCTCATGTCAAACATGCAAGAATGTCATCAAAGTCCCCTCTGTATAAGGTGCTGGTTGATGTCACCCCAACAATTATTAATATGTTGACAGATGTGTTGTAGCAGAAGGGAGTCAATATTTTCCATTAGGAAGTTGATAGGGTCTGCATAGTTGTCCACTCGAGTCTGTACAATGCCACAAGCAAGTACAGAGGTACTATTGTTTATATAACAGAGCTTGAAGAACATCATTTCAAGATGTGTAGGGTGGCAACAGCTATATGTGCTGGTGTCATGAAACACTTTAGGAGAAGCACACAGCAACACCACCTCCTTGCCCATGCCTGTCTCTTCTCATCCATGAGGTGTTAAGCCAGCAATTCTGCAAAATTTTCTGGAGTCCTTGTCATCCAAAAATGTTTCAACAACAGCTATCATGTCGGGACGTCAGTGTTCACAAAGCTATGTGTGAGCTCCCTCCAACATTAGTAAGAAACGTCTAATGTTAGGCCGACAGATGCCTGATAGACTGGCTCCTCATTGATGAAGTGGTCTCAGCTTGAGGTGGTGGGTGTGTATGGAAATTAAGGTGCCTGCCCTTGAGAGAGGTAGGGTACAGAGGCAGCTGCGAGGGATGTAGGTCTGTGTCTTGTATAAGGCCCAATCCCACCTGATGGGCTGGATAGGAGTAGCCTAAGTGGGTTACGTGTGAGTGTGTTTACCATTCAGAGATCCTGCTGGTTTGTTCTGAGATCTAGGTCCTCATAAACAGGTGGCCCTGTTCTGTCAATTCAAGGGGAGTCTTCCTACCTGGTCCCTCCTTATGTCCTTTTCTTGTAGCAGTAGTTACACCTGGTACTCGCAGGCATTGTTGCAGAGTGGCCCCTCCGGTGGACAAGCCGAGAGCACACCTAGGGCCTGGAGGGTGGACTAGGATTTGTTGTACCTCCTGTGTTTTCGCAGATTTGTCCTCTATTCGCCGCTGGAACTGTTTTAGTGGAGGGTGAGACGGCTGAGAATGTCGTCTCCCACCACGTCCTCCTCCACCGTCCTCTACCCCGCCTCCTACCATTCTGACAGATTTGTCCCTGCTTGTTCGTACTTCGGCGTAGCAGGTGATCAGACAGGTGCAGTGATAGTTTCCCGATCACTAACTGCAACCGTTCTCTTGGTGGAAGAAACTCCTGGCTCAGAGCTTGCTGTCGAAGCACTAACTACCGAGATTCGAGAATAGTATCGCAGGTGTGCTGACAGGTGTAGGATCAGGGATGTATGTGCATGTCAAGTAGACTGGCAGTGGCTGAAGCAGAGAAGTCGCAGGTGTAGGAGAATTAAACAGATCCAAAGGCTCTCTCTCTCTCACGTCAACCATCTCAACTCTCTCGCACCCAATCTCACTCTCTCTCTCTCACCATCTCTCTCTACTCTCTCTCTCACCACTCCTCTCCTCTCTCTCAACCATCTCTCTCTCATCTCTCTCAACTCTCTCTCTCTCTCTCTACTCTCCACTCTATCTCACCATCTCTCTCTCTCTCTCTGATTGGTTTTTGTGACCATGGTCTCTCTCTCTCTCTCCCATCTCTCTCTCTCTCTCTCAAACACATCTCTCTCTCTCTCTCCTCAAACCCATCTCTCTCTCTCTCTCCTCTCTCTCACCATTCTCTCTCTCTCACCATCTCTCTCTCTCTCTCCACCATCTCTCTCTCTCTAACCATCTCTCTCTCTCTCTCTCTCCATCTCTCTCTCTCTCTCTCTCCAAACCATCTCCTCTCTCTCTCTCTCACCATCTCTCTCTCTCTTCACCATATCTCTCTCTCTAACTCATCTCTCTCCTCTCTCTCCTCTCTCTCTCACACAATCTCTCTCTCTCTCTCTCTCACCATCTCGCTTCCTCTCTCTCTCTCTCTCTCTCTCTCTCACCATCCTCTCTCTCTCTCTCTCTCTCATCTCTCTCTCACCATATCTCTCTCTCTCTCTCTCTCTTCACCATACACCTCTCTCTCTCTCCAACCATCTCTCTCTCTCTCTCTCTCTCTCTCTCTCTCTACTCCCATCTTCTCTCTCATCTCTCTCTCTCTCATCTCAACCATCTCTCTCTATCTCTCTCTCACCATCTCTCTCCTCTCTCACTCTCTCTCCTCTCTCTCTCTCTCATCTCTCTCTCTCACCAACCTCTCCTCTCACTCTCTCTCTCTCTCTCTCTCCTCTCATCAACTCTTCTCCTCTCCTCTCCTATCTCTCTCTCCTCTCGTCTCTCTCCTCACACCATCTCTCCACTCTCTCTCTCTCTCTCACCATCCCTCTCTCTCACTCTCTCTCACCATCACAAATCAACACTATCTCTCTCCTCTCTCTCTCACCATCTCTCTCTCTCTCACCATCTCTCGCTCTCTCTCTCTCGTCTCCTCCGTCTCGTCTCACTCTATCTCTACACCATCTCTCTCTCTCTCTCTCTTCTCTCTCTCTCACACCATTCTCTCTCTCTCTCTCTCTCCTCACCATCTCTCCTCTCTCTATCTCTCCTCTCTCTTCTCTCTCACTCTCTCTCTCCTCTCCTCTCTTCTCTCGTCTCTCTCCTCAACACAAATCTCTCTCTCTCTCTCTCTCTTCACTCACAACCATCTCACTCACTCTCTCTCTCTCACCACTCCACCATCTCTCTCTCTCACTCACTTCATCTCTCTCACGCAACTCTCTCACCATCTCTCTCTCTCTCTCTCATCTCTCACCATCTCACTCTCTCTCTCTCTCACCATCTCTCTCTCTCTCAAACCACTCCTCTCCTCTCTCTCTCTCATCTCTCTCTCTCTCTCAACCATCTCTCTCTCTCTCTCATCCATATCTCTCTCTCTCCTCTCTCTCTCACATCTCTCTCTCTCTCTCTCTCTCCCTCTCTCTCTCTCTCACAAACCATTCTCGTCTCCCTCTCTTCTCTCTCTCCTCTCTCTCATCACTCTCTCTCACACCATCTCTCTCCTCTCTCCGTCTCACTCTCTCTCCTTCTCTCTCTCTCTCATCAACTCATCTCTCTCTCTCTCTCTCTCTCACGCATCTCTCTCTCTCACTCCTCTCTCTCTCTCTCTCACCATCTCTCTCTCTCTCTCTCAACCATCTCTCTCACTCTCTCACCATCTCTCTCACCATCTCTCTCACCATCTCTTCTCACCATCTCTCTCACCATCTCTCTCCCTTCTCTCACCATCTCTCTCACTCACCATCTCTCTCACCTATCTCTCTCACCATCTCTCTCAACCATCTCTCTCACCAACTTCTCTCCCTCACTCTCTCACCATCTCTCCTCCCTCTCTCTCTACCATCTCTCTTCCCTCTCTCTCACCATCTCTCTCCCTCTCTCTCCACCAATCTCTCGCCCTCTCTCTCACCATCTCTCTCCCTCTCTCTCACCTCTCTCCCCCCTCTCTCTCACCAATCTCTCTCCCCTCTCTCTCACCATCTCTCTCCCTCTGTCTCACCATCTCTCTCCCTCTCTCTCAACCATCTCTCTCCCTCTCTCTCTACCATCTCTCCTCCCTCTCTCTCACCATCCTTCTCTCCTCTCCTCTCACCATCTCTCCTCCTCTCTCTCACCATCTCTTCTCCCTCTCTCTCACCATCTCTCTCCCTCTCTCTCTCCCTCTCTTCTCACCAAAAAAAATTCCCCCTTTCCTCTCCTCTCTCTCACCATCTCTCCCCTCTCCTCTCACCATCTCTCTCCCCTGCCTCACCATGTCTCTCTCCCTCTCTCTCACCACTCTCTCCTCCACTTCACCATCTCTCTCCCTCTCTCTCACCATCTCTCTCCCTCTCTCTCCCTCCCTCTCTCTTTATTGCCTTCTCTCCAGATAGTACATTTCCAGTTCTCTGAGTCATTTGCAGTAGTTTATATGTTATTAGTTTCATGCAGGTGGTAAATGCTCTCTGCATTTTCTCTAGCTCTACTATCTTGTGTAAACCACCTGTGCAGTACTGCACAAAAGTGACTGGAATGATGTTACCATGGACATCATTTTTTTTTTGTTTTGGAAGTTTTTATTATCCACCCTCTCATTTTCCTGCTTTGCAGCACTGTGTTCTTTAACCCGCAAACGGTCCAAAGGTATATATACGTTTACTACCCCAGTGCCCTGAATACTATTTTGAAAAATAAAAATATCTTTTTTTTTTAATGAAAATAAAGAGCACATTTTTCTAAGTGTTAAAGGATAAAAAAAAAATTAGGGTCAGTACTTAGAGATATGAGGCCAAGAAGTTGGCACTGGATGCTCATGTGACAGCAACATTAAGTCCTGCCACTTGCAGAAGTGTTGCCAATGTACCTTTTTTCTATTTTTTGTATTATTTTATACAATTTTTATGTTCTGATAATTACAATGTATAGTAGTTCTTGTCATTTTATAACCAATCTTTGTTCTGACACTAGTATTAGGTACTGAAATTGTCACAAACACACTGACAGGTGGACATTTACACCTGCTTTGGTCATTTACTATTGTCTTGGAATATATACAAAGTATTTATAGATCCCAGCAATGTTTTTGGATATGTGGAAGTAAATAATGAGGAGGAGCCAGAGGAGGAGGAGGAGCTAGAGGAGGAGAAGGAGGAGCTAGAGGAGGGGGAGGAGCTAGAGGAGGAGGAGGAGGAGCTGGAGGAGGAGGAGCTGGAGCTGGAGGAGGAGGAGCTGGAGGAGGAGGAGGAGGAGGAGGAGGAGGAGGAGGAGCTGGAGGAGGAGGAGCTGGAGAAGGAGGAGCTGGAGCTGGAGGAGGAGCTGGAGGAGGAGGAGGAGGAGGAGGAGGACAATAATAATAATATGTAATAATAAGTTCCCCTGAAGCCTGAAAAAACAAGCCTAGTCCACCCCTGACAGTGATATGATGAGATAACATTTGATAAGAGATGACATTTGATGAGCATACACAAGGGTGCAGTGATAAGACTTGATAAGATTAGAGATGACATTTGATGAGCATCGGCCCTTGCTTTGTTTTTGCTGGTACACAAACATGTCTGTCTATTTGTCTGTTTGTCAAGCTCCCGGTCTATCCATCTTGCTCTCTGTCTCAGAGCCACAAGACTGCGTCATCACGTTTACTCATATCTTCAAGTGGAGTATAGCACTTTGTCTGGATTTTTTGGGTTATCCTAGGTAATCCACACTATGTATACTTGTATTTATGTGTACCTGTGAGACAGAGATAGACAGAGACAGATTGATAGAGATAGAGACAGATAAACAGACAGACAGAGACAAAGACAGAGACAGAGATAGACATAGACACAGACAAACAAATGGAGCCAGGCTGCCAGCAGTTGGCCAGCCAGCTGGCCAGCCAGCCTGCTGAACAAGTATTAAGTTCCAGAATTGTTTCTGTTTATTTAGGGCATAGGTTATAAGACATTCTGAACGGGTGTTACACATTATTATTATTATTATTATTATAATTAAAAAGAAGCGCTTAACCACAAGGGCTATACAGCACTGCAGGGCAGGGAAGGAAGCGAGGGTATCAGGTGGCAAAAGGGAGAGGGATGATTAGTAGGTTACGGAGAACAGCGGGGCAGTGGATAGTGCAGGAGTAGAGAGTAGCAAGAGATTGAGGTAGAAAGGGCTGAGGGGAGTGCTAAAGGTATCATCATCAGAGTTTGTGGAGTAAATCAGTTGTTGTCAAAAAGTCAATGAGAGTCCAGATTAAAGAAGGGTCCATCAGCAAGAAGGAAAGGTAAAGAGACAGCAGCAGAGCAGAGACGATGTTGGAGGTAAATTCTGCGTGCTCGTTGACAGAGTGGGCAGTCTAACAGAATGTGGCTAACCGATACTGGAACCTGACAATTCTCACAGAGAGGAACAAGGTGCCTCTCCATGAGATACCCATAAGTAAGACGAGTGTGGCCAATGTGAAGACGGGAGAGAGTAGTCTCCCAACCTTGACACTGATGACAAGAAGACAGCCAGTAACCTATACCCAGTTTAATAGAATGAAGTCTGTTATTGAGCAGATCAGACCAACGTTGTTGTTAACGGGTGTGAAGGTGGGTAGCTATTACAGCAAAATAGTCCATGAGTGGAACACCTCTATATGAAACTGGAAGGTCATGTACTGCTGACTGCACAGCAGTGTCTGCCTGTTCATTGTCCTGTATGTCAACATGACCAGGGACCCAACAAAAAACAATATCTTCATGCTTGGTAGAGATACGGCGTAATCAAAGTTGGATATGGAGAACTAGGGGGTGAGGTGTAACAAATTTTTGTACAGCCTGTAAAGCACTAAGGGAGTCTGAAACAACCACAAATGATGACACAGGCATAGATGCAATATGGATAAGTGCTGCAAGAATGGCATACAATTCAGCAGTAAAAATGCTAGCCGAGGATAGTAAATGCCCTCACATGACACTGTCTAGAAACTGCTGTGAATCCGATGCCATCAGAAGACTTAGAGCCACCTGTGTACACTGCGATGGCATGAGAATGAGAGCAGAAGTGGTCAAGAAAAAGAGAGCGGGAAACTACCGTAGGCAGTTGGGCTTTCGTGCAAAGGAGTGAGAAAGAACAGACTCGAACAGCTGGAATTTCCCAAAGGGGTAAGGAAAAGTGAGATGCTACAAGAACATAGAAAGGTGGTAACTGAAAGGAAGACAAGAGCGAATGTAGGCGAAGAGAAAAGGGACAGAGCAA
Organism: Cherax quadricarinatus; assembly: GCF_026875155.1. Lineage (NCBI taxonomy): Eukaryota > Metazoa > Arthropoda > Malacostraca > Decapoda > Parastacidae > Cherax > Cherax quadricarinatus. Next base: position 25,322,818 of record NC_069482.1, read on the forward strand.
ACAGGGGTGATGAACAAATAATGTCTACGAACATCGGTGACTATTCTATATATGGAAGGATTCCGGAGATCATGAGAGCGAACATAATAGCGCAGGCAATGGGTATCACGGCAATTGGACAAGGATGGAATATTTGCTCCTGCATAGAGGCTCTCAACACGGGAAGAGCAAAAAGCACCAAGGCAAAAATGTAATCCCTGGTGATGGACGGGAATAAGGCTAGAGAGAGTAGCAGGAGAAGCCGCTGAATAGATCTGGTCACCATAATTGAGTTTCAATATAATGAGGGCTGAATGTAGGCGAAGGAGAGTTCGATGATCAGCTCCCCATGAAAGATGAGCAAGGGTTTTAAGAAGGTTCAGCCGGCTGTGACAAGTTGCCTTCAGGGAGGTAATGTGAGGTTTCCAGGATAACCTACAGTCAAAGAGAAGGCATAGAAACCTGACCGTATCACGTTCAGGGATACACGAGTCATAGAGGTACAAAGGATGATTGGAGATGACAGAACGTCTAGTGAAAGTAATTTGGTGAGTTTTAGTATTGGAAAATTTAAACCCATGCGTGGTGGCCCAATTGGAAACACGGTTGACTGCATGCTGGCGAGAAACTGTAATGAGGTGACAGTCAGCGCCTGCACAAGCAATAGCAAAGTCATCAACATAGAGTGATGACCAAATATTGGATGGAAGAAGAGTGGCCAAATCATTTATAGCAAGGAGAAAACATGTTGTGCTTAGAACACATCCCTAGGGGACACCTTCAGCTTGGACAAAGCCTGGGGAGAGCAAATTATTAACCCAAACAAGGAAATGTCTGCCAGTTAAGAAGTTCTTAAGAAAGGATGGTAGATTGCCTCAGAGGCCTAAGGAGTGGGCTTGGGCCAAAATATTATACCTCCAATTGTGTCATATGAATTCTCAAGGTCAAAAAATATGGCAATAACTGAGTGGTTATTTGCAAAGGCATTAAGAACATACATATCCAAGCATAGAACTGCCCTTACAAAAGCCACATTGACTAGTGGAGAGACTGTTGTGTCTCTAAATACCACAGTAAACATCGATTAACCAGACGTTCCATCACTTTGCAAACTGCACTGGTAAGAGCAATGGGACGATAGTAGGAGGCATCATGTCCCACAGTACCCAGTTTGCGGAAAGGGAGAACAATGGCAGATTTCCACAGCTGGGGAAGAACTCCTTGTGACCAAATAAGATTGAAGAGGTGTAAGAGGACTGCAAGGGTTGACTTATGTAAATGTTGTAACATCCGAACACGAATGTCGTCTGGTCCAGCTGCCGATGATTGGCAAGCTGAGAGTGTTGCCTCCAGATCCTGAAGTATAAAAGACACATTATAAGATTCTTCTTCGGGAGAAGAAAAGTCTAAGGGCACTAACTCTCTGGCAGACTTTGAGGAAAGAAATGAGGGACATAGATGGAGCCCCTGAGAAATATGGATCAGATGATTACCAATTTCAATGGCAACGTCAAGAGGGTTTGCTAAATCAACACAGGCAACCCACAGAACAGGAGCCGGGTCAGGAGAGTATTTACCACTCAGTTTCCGTACTTTTTTGCAGACTGCACTCATAGAGGAAGCAGAGGTGACGGTGGAAACAATCTCGCCAGCAAGTGCGTTTAGTGTCACGGATGACACAGCAAGCGACTGCATGCTTCTGCTTAAAATCAAGAAGTCTCTCAGTGGTTCTACTGTACCGGTACCTGCCCCACACAGTGCATTTCAAATGTACTGCACGAGCACAAGCAGGAGACCACCAAGGCACGCACTTCTGAGAATGCCTGCCCGAGGTTTGGGGTATAGAATGAGAAGCTGCAGTTAAAACTGAGGATGAGAAGAGGTGTAAAAGCTCATCAATGGAGGATGAAGAATGAAGCTCACTAAAAGCAGTTAGTTGTGAGTAAAGGTCCCAATTTGCTTGATCAAATTGCCAGTGTGGGCTACAAAGAGGTGGTGAATATGAAGGAGAAGTAAGAATGATTGGAAAATGATCGCTGTCATGTAAGTTCAGGAGAACAGACCAGGTGAAGTCTTGTGAAGTGGAGGAAGAGCAGACCAAGAGATCGATGGAAGAGAGAGCATGAGTACGAGGATCAAAATGGGTGGGAGTACCTGTATTTAAAACATGGAGGGGGTGAGAAGTGAGAAAAGCCTCCAACTGAATGCCAAGGGAATCACAGTGAGACCCCTTCCCCAGAGGAAATGATGTGGTGGTGATGAAGTGGTGGCGGTAAGGACGAAACAAGAAAAGCAACACCCGGGATAGATAATGCCCGAGAAGGAGAGACATACAAAGAACAGATTATACTCCACTTATGCAAGTGGATACAGGCTGCAGTGTAATGCAGCAAAGTATGAACAAATAGCTGATGGTACGGAATATCAGTGCATAGAAGAAGGACACTTTCATTAAAGGTCCCATCAGAAAAAGGATCCAGAGAATACAATAAATTATAGCCTGAGATGGGATAGATAACAGCAGAGTGTAATTTTGGTTCTTGTAAGCAAACACCAACAGGGGAAAACCGGGAGAGCAACATCTGAAGCTCACCCCAATTACCCCTGAGGCTGGTAGATAAGACACATAGGCAACATTTAGGCAACTTTATTCCGAAACGTTTCACCTACACAGTAGGCTTCTTCAGTCGAGTACAGAAAGTAGGCAAGAGCGATAGAGATGAGAAGATGATGTTATCAGTCCATCACCCTTAAAGTCGTAGATTTGAGGTTGTCAGTCCCTCAGCCTGGAGAAGTTCTGTTCCAAAGTCTGGAACTAACTGAAGATCAAGCGACAGTGTTGAGAATTAAATACTGTCGGAAGGAGAGGTGCAGAGTAGTAGTAGTGGTGAGAATGTAGCCAATGGGAGGTCATGTCCCTCTCAGATCAAACGATTCTCACTTGAAAAGGCTGACCAAGGTGTTTTCTCCTCTGTACCAAGATGCCATTGTGTCTTATCTACCAACCTGTCGGTATTGTATACCATTTGATAATTACCCCTGAGGCTGCGGATATTCCACTGTAAATAGGCCATGATTGGAGGGAACTGGAGAAGTGTGGGAGGGTACAGAAGAGGCAGAAACCTGGGAGGTGGCAGAAGAGAAAGAAACTTGGGAGGGGACAGGGGAGGAAGGCACAGTACGAGGAGGAGGGTGAACCTCCACACTTGTAACAGAGCCAGTGAGAGGGGAAGAACCAGGTACAGAGACTGGAACGGTAAAATGTGGAGGTGGATGAAGGGAAGAAGGGGTCAAAGGAGATTTGAGCTATGGGGATTTTTTGGACTTCTGAGAAGTAGAGCGGTGATTGGGAGGAGGTGTCGTACGAGGTCTTGTCGATATCGGGGCTTGTGAGGGAGAACATGAAAGTGAGAACAGATTGAGGTGTTGAAGCAGGGACTTCTGAGCCCAGGACAGCAAAAGAATTAGAGACAGGAGTGACTATGGGAGGGGTAACCACAGAGGAGGCTGCAGAAGATGGGACCCCAGAAGTGGGGGGATGTTTAGAAACATGAGAATAAGAAATACGAGGTAGTCTTCCTTGGAGGCATAGATGAGAAACTGCCATAGCATAAGGGAGACCTTCTGCCTCTTTGAGGCAACAGATTTCTTGCTCATTTAAGTACACCTGACAACGGCGAGAGTAAGAAGGGTGAGCCTCATGACAATTAAGGCAAGAGGGAGGTCGACTACAAGATGTATTAGAATGGTCATCAGCACCACAGACTGGGCATTCGGCTATAGATCTGCAATATTTCGCTGGGTGACCAAATCGCCAGCAATTTCTACACTGTTGCAGTGTAGGGATCACCTTTCAAACTTGTAAACAATGTCCTGCTACATAAACAGAGGATGGGAGTTCACGATTGTCGAAAGTTAATCGAGCCACATTGCAAGGGTATAGTCTCCGCGCATGGGCAGGAAGGACATAAGTGTCTACTTTGAGGATTGGGAGATCTTAGAGTTCCAGCTGTTCGAGAATGTCATCGCCACTTGTCTGGAAATTCTGTTTGACTATGGTATGGGGCAGAATGACAGTACCACTACAAGAATTGAGGGAATGATGTTTTTTAATAGTGACAGGCATAGTATCGATATGTGAAAGAAGAGAAAGATCATGAGCTTGGGTAGCATTCTGGACAGTGATGATGTGTGTACCGCTCTTGAGAGCGTGAAAGGAAATATCTCTACCAACATAGCGTAGGAGTGCCTTGCCAATATTATGATTGGAAAGAGAGGCAACAGAGGAAGTTGGTCATAAAGTATTTAGTCCATTGTGCATTCCGAAACTGAGCGTGGAAAGGGAGTGTATGACGTGTTGATCTTTTCTGAGTAGAACGAGAAGGTGGCGAAGAAGTATCATCAGGCAATTGTTGTTGGTGTTTAGGAGTGGGACCGGAGTTAGTCCAACGTGGGATAGGCTGGCGATTCAAAAATTGCCACACCATAGAGGGAGAGGCCGGAAGCATAGTCAAAGGAGAGCAAAGATCAGACAAATCGAAGGAGTCAGTCGAAACCCCGGTACCTGAAGCGGGTGATGAAACAGTATCGGTAAGAGGTACAGGAGCATTAGAAGTGTCCGAACAGTGGTCAAAAAACAAGGCAGGGTCAGAATGGGGTGCAGTATCAATAATGGACCCAGGAGCAGCAGGCTCATGGATTGGGTCCTCCATGGTTAGGTTACTTCTTTTTTTTTGTTTTTAAGAAAAAAAAAGAAAGAAGAAAAGAAAATAAAAATAAAAAAAAAAGAATAAAAAATGGGGGAATGGGGAGGAATAGTTCCTAGGAGGAATGAAAGGGCCAGAAATCTCCCTCCACACCCAAGAGGACCTCAGCACTGCAAGTAGCACATATGCGGCATGGAACCTGTGCCATACCCTACCCTTCATGTCAGTAAACCAGCGATTTGAGATAGCATCCTCACATCTGCCAAGCTACCTTGGTGGACAAAAGAGAGGGCAGCCGGATATCCACCACAAAGCATATCTCCTTTGGCCACCACCCCCGGAATCCAAAAGGCGGCCTCCAGAGATACACCCATCACCCAAAAGACACCCAAAGCCACCCCCGAGGAGACTGGAGAGGGATCGGGACATCCCCAGGCGATCCAGATTCCATGGCAAACTACACCACTGCCAAGAACCTCAACGGAATGGGATGGACCCCGGTACCCTTCCCCCTACCTAGGAACTAGCATGCCTGTGGGAAGAATCACAAAGGCCAAAAAGAGAAAGGGAATAAGGGAGGGACGGGGAGGAAAGGAAAAAGGGTTCAGTCTGGACCATTTACAGGTTAACCCTTTGACTGTTGCGGCCGTATATATACGTCTTACGAGGTACCGTGTTTGATGTATACATACTCATAAATTCTAGCGGCTTCAAATCAAGCAGGAGAAAGCTGGTAGGCCCATATGTGAGAGAATGGGTCTGTGTGGTCAGTGTGCACCACATAAAAAAAATCCTGGAGCATGCAGTGCATAATGAGAAAAAAAAAACTCCGACCATTTTTTTAATTAAAATGCCGACTTTGTGGTCTATTTTCGTATAGTATTTATGGTTGTATTCTCATTTTCTTGGTCTCATTTGAAAGAATTGAAAACATATTATAGAAATAGAGGTGATTTTGATTGATTTTACTATAAAAAGAACCTGGAAATGGAGCTCAAAGTACGGGAAATGTTTGATTTTTGAAATTGTTCAAAAGTAAACAAATGATGTCATTGTCCAATAAATGTCCAACTAGCCATTCTAATATGCAGTCATGAATGGGTTGATGTTATTTATACAATTATTACAGTATTGCAGTAGTCTGCATAATAGTAAGTCTTCTATTTTTTGTTTGAATAAAAATTCAAAATAGAAAGCAAGAGTAATATCAGAGGGGCCTGGAGACATGACTGATGAACAAAGAAAATGTTATTTAGAGCCAGGAATGTCTGCATTGTTCATTCTGAACCTTATTTTGAAATTGTCATATTTTTTAATTTTCGTGAAATTGGTCAAATTGCAAATTTCTGACCACATTATTGGGTAGTTGAAATCAGTAAATGGGCAGTTTCTTGTACTCAATCGATAGAAAAAATGGAGTTCTAAAGAAATAGCTATGAGTTTGGTCGACTGGAACAACAGAATTAGCCAAAAATAGAGCTCAAAGTGGGCGAAATTGCCGATTTGTAAATATCGCCGAGGTCACTAACTTCGCGAGAGCATAATTCCGTCAGTTTTCCATCAAATTTCGTTTTTTTGGTGTCATTACAATCGGGAAAAGATTCTCTATCATTTCATAAGAAAAAATAATTTTTTTTTTTTTTAAATTTTGCGACACCAGGAGACACCTCAGGATTGGGGGTTGCGACAGTCAAGGAGTTAAAGGACATCGCTGACATTATTATATATCAATTTTTTACATATATTCATTTTATGAGGCAAGCATTCTATGTTTTTTGTGCCATATATCTTCTGAGTACCTCATTTTTTTCCATATCTGAGCAACTGGAATTTCTCCCCATTTATTATTTGTTATTTTCTACTGCCCACTGAAACACTATATATCCTCTTGAAGCTTTTCAGTGTCCTACTACCAAAGTGACTTTCATTCTACTTTTCTGTCTCATCTACAAAGTATTATACAAAGCTGTGGTTTGTATTTTATCTATGTTATGAGCAAGAACAACAGGCGTGGTGCCAGGACTCTGCCTAGGGGTACTGAGCTTTTTACATCACTAAGGTTAGACTTTACATTGTTTACTACTACTCCTCTTTGTGTTCTATGCATCAGGAAATTGCAAATACATTTGCCTACTTTTCCTGTTATGCCCAGTAATTTCATTTTATGTGCTATCACTTCATGATCCACTTTTGTGAAATTCCTCGACAAAGTCTGTTTATACCACATCTGTAATTTTATCATAATGATCCAGTAGCTGTGAGAAGCACGATCTTCTTGCTCAAATCCATGATGACCTAAGTTGTGCAGGTTATGTTTTTCCATATTAATTTGTAATTTGGCTTCTTGCCACCATCTCAAACTTATTTCCTCTGCCATCTTGAGCAGAGGAATTAAGTTTGCACCTTTCAAGATCTCTGGGATTTTGACCAGATCTAAGCACCTCCTTCAAAGTATGCTGAATGCTTGTGACACTGGTAGTTTACATTTCTTTATAAATAGTGTTCCATGAGTCTGGTCCTGGTGTTGCATGTGTGGCCATGTTTTCTATTTCCCTCTAAAATTCTAGAGGACTTGTGCTTACATCAGATACGGTTACATGATTTGCCAGGTGGACAGATGTAATGCAAAAACTTTCTGGCTCTTCCACTCTCTTTTTGCCCGATGCACTTTCCTAGTAGTATTAGGACACTGGATCTGGTTCTTCCACAAACTTTTTTTTCTCGTGCAAAGATCGCACCATTCCACTTTGTTGAAAATAATTGGAGATATTGACTATATACATCAGTAAATGTTAAATGTGACTAACAATTTCTTTCTTTGTATTGGAAGATAAATATTAGACAGGGGATTAACCCCAAATCTCAATGAAATTACTAGTTCATACGATTCCAACAGGTTCAGCAAATGGCACAAAAATACCCTAATGAAAAGCAAGGGTGCAACTAGTACATTATAAGATAACTCAGTAAGTGTAAAGAGCTCAAGACTTTTTCAATATCCTCTCTTCATATTAAAGGGAAATTACCAATAGGACAAAGGGGCAATAATCTTCATCAACATTTACATGTAAACTTTTAATATACATAATCTGCTTATCTAGGCTTTGTTCTGTCACTGTACCCATTAGTTTCTAGTGAAATATTTCCACTTTAATAAATCCAATGGTTCTTTCTCTAAACTATCACTGCTCGCTTATCAACGGCCTCAGAATACTAGATTTTCATGGCTTATCTACTTGGATAACAATTCATGAGGAAAAATAAATGAAAGGTGAGAAACCACTTGGACTGAAAAAATAAATCATAAGTAAGAGAGATGTGTATTTTGGTCTTCAGCAGTCTGAGGCTGAAATATGCACATCTCTTATAATTTTGTTTCCTTTCTTTGATCCAAGTGGTTTCTTCCCTTCTGTGCATTATTTGCTTAAATGATGTCCCAGTGAAGGGAAGCCCTTCACTGGGAAAAATTCATAGTATTGTTCTGATCAATTCTGTACCATGCTAGGGTCCATGATGTTGCTGGCAGTCTTCACCATTCTGCCATATCAGACAAGTGCACTCTCATTAGGCAGATAATTCTTGACATCCTATATACTACCTACTCTCTGTGGCAGAGAAAGCTGCTGCTAATTTGTTCATCAGGAGAAATGGGAAAGTTTCTCATGATGCTGGTCTTAATAACCATATGTTGATCCACTACATATTAGTTTTGTTACTGGACCAAGGCCTTCTTCTGTCTTGTGGTTCACCCCATAAAAAATTAATTACTACGGTACATCATTAGATATGATATCAAAGCATCTCCAACTATTTAAAAAAGCAATGTGGATGACAGAATATCTTGGAGGGAAGCCACCTTTCATGATGTCTCTTACATGACATTCCTGTACTTCTTGGATATTGTCTGTCATCAAATTCAGCGTTATTCACATCACTGGAGAGATGCCATCAACCCTATTCCCTACCTGTTTAGCAAACTGCTACTTTCACTTTCACTTACATATAATTCTTGAACCCAGCTCCCATTAATTTTCCACCCTGAATCATGTTAGTGATAGATACTTCTTCAACCAATTGGAGAGATGCATTCAAAATATGCAATGCAATTTCACTGACACGGCATCCACATCATCTTTACTATAATGAAAACCAGAGAGAGAACTTAAAACAAACCCACATCATTCTCACTCTGGGTGCCTCTACTTACATAGTCACTAGTGTTTATACTCTAATACATCTCAATCATTCAACGCCTGTGATTTCATTTACTCAAGAGGTTCAACAATTTAATGGATCTGCTTTCACACAAGCTTCAAGTGGCTTGTAAAACAAAACTACATTTCTGCATCTTTCAGTTTTTGTGGAGTATTAGGGAGATTAAGATGTAGACTTCACTACCATTCAGGTATATCACAAACTTCCTTTCTTACTGGACATTAATAACAATGTTGCCAGATCTGAGAGAATTTTTGTTCGCATATTTATTACCCATGATGTGTATTCCCAAGACATAAGTGACCTGCATTCTCAGATGACTCATTCTCTCTCTATTTCTAGAGTCACTCAGGCCACTTCACCCATTGTTTACAACCATATTCAGGTTGAAAGACTAGAGGCACCTCTTGTTATGTGCATCTCCTGCCCCTCCAGGAATCGGGTCTGTGGGCTTTTAATTATGCCACCACTCGGCACATATGAGAATCACTGTGGATACTTTACTATACTAGTTATTAAATCCTTCATTAATTTTTTTGTACACAGGAAAGCCTGTTCGCTCTATTCAGATACTGCATATCAAATTTTTCTGAAGGCCCTTTATGCAAATTAGATTACAAACAATAAAGGAAATATTTCTAAAAATTCCTCCTCCTACTTTATTATATAATTCCTGAGTGATCATTGGACAAAATACTCTACTGTTACAAATCGTGACCAATCCCACAGTGCTTGATGCAAGACTGTAAATGTGTACCTCACCAAGAAGACAGCTTCTGCAGGTTATTACTCAGCAATACAGTGGAACCCCGACTTACAATGGCCTCAACCTACGATAAAACTGACTTATGATGCTTGTCAACGTAAAAATTTGACCCCGACCTACATTGAACAACCTGACTTACATCATTCGTCCCGTACACGTCCACGCGTCCATCTGGCCTGAGCACGCCTCAGCTGCCCTGCCTTCAGTTAGTGCGCCAATGTTTAGAAGCCAGTGCGGTCACTTCCACGCATACATTCGGAACATTTTGTATTATTCCAGTGTTTTTAGTGCTTGTAACTGCTAAATAAGCCACCATGGTCCTTATGGAAGGGGCTTCCCCTTCCAAAAAATAATACACCTCCATCATTTCCCCTCCTCCCATCCTATCACTCATTACCACATCTTCAATAAAGGTAAGTGTCATTTATTCTTCATTACACAACATATATTGTGCATGTATCCTTCTGTTTGTGTTTAGGAAAATGTATATTTCATGTGGTAAAAAATTTTTTTTTTCTTGAACAGATTAATTTGATTTCTATTATTTCTTATGGGGAAAATTAATTCGACTTACAATAATTTCGTCTTACGATGTGCTCTCTGCAATGGATTAATATCGTAAGTCGGGGGTCCACTGTATAAGCGAGTAAAATGTGAGCATTTCTGCCATTCCATTGTCATCCCCCTCCCTTTACCTCTAGTACATAATAGTGCTATACAGTAATTATTCAAAGCTGAATTTCCTCTTGACCGAACAGGCAGGTAATATATTAATCATATCGTAACTCATGATGGAATGTGGAGATTTTTTACATTTTTTTTTATATTGCTGCTGGAGTTCTGTGGCAGACTTACAGGATTACCTCTTATCTACACTGTGGTCCAA
>NC_069482.1:25338369-25386191 GCF_026875155.1 Cherax quadricarinatus
TGGCCAGATTGAGGCTCTGTGCAGAGCCCAATCAAATGTTCCCAAGTAAAAAAATAAGTGTCTTGACAGAGTAAAATATTGGATATTTGGAATTTACCACTCTTCACCTGTCTAGACTTAAGCAGTCTTTAAATATTAGGCTAAGTCTGCCCGAAATGCCTTGGCATGTTAGTGACCTTCTTTATACCAATCAAATTATGAAATGTAAACACACATTGTAACCTTAGCAAAGAAATAGTTTTAATTTTGATTTTGATTTGATTCTGAGTTGTATTACGAGATGTCAAAACAGACACTACGGATCATTTTACTGGACAACAGCAGAAAAATGAGACAGAATGCATTTAGCATCAAACCAAAGTGCAAAATGCATCAGAGTACATAAAAGTACTCTACTAGTACAATTGTTAGCTATTTCTTGCATAATGACTAATTTTTGAAATATATTTGAGAAGTCATTTATCAATTATCTCACCACAGCTTACCCAACCTATTCATTTGTGTAACCATTGCTGACAAGTCCCAAGGACAAATAAAAAAAAAATTATTCAACACTGCAGTTGATCTATGGTCTACCCAAGGATGAATAACAAAATTATCTGGCAGGGCAGAAATTCTGAGGTTAGATAAAATCAGTCAACTGACCAACTGCGACCATGGGGTTGCATTTGGTTTAATTTGTTATCCAACATTTTGCTTATCAGACCTACCTCAGGTTTTGTAGAGATTAATTAGTAGGTGAATGACTGTATATGTAAAATACTGTCAAACAAAATATTATTGAATTGATTTGTTAGCTACACATGACTGCAGAGACAAATCACTTCAGAACGTAGGTTCACTTCAGAACATAGGTTCACATTTTATATTGTTATTATTTAATGTCTAACAGTCACAAAGAAACTTTAGCCAGTAGAATTATCCTGTAAACATCTGGTCTTACATGAAAGATAAAAACATGCAAAATTTGCAGAATAAGAAAACTGCAGGTGAAAAATGGAATTGGATAATTTTGGCTAAATACTGTAAATTTTAAGCTTTACTTGGATAGGTTAGGTAAAGTTATGCTTGTTTATACTTTTAGGCTGAAACTGGTGTAGTTAGGTCAAGACTTCCTAATTCAAGGGTTTGTTAAGTATGATTTGGCAAGATTAAGAAAGGCTAGATTTATGTTATGTCAGTTTTTCATCTTATTTAATCTTTGTTTAATTTTCAACCATACGCTGTCTGTTGCTAACTTGTCATTCAATGGAAAAACTTTAGCTATTTTAAGCCTTCAAAAGCCTCAGCTACTACCTCTTAATTATCTCTTGACAAATTTTATAAGCTTGGTAACATTGGGTTGCATTCTAATGCAAAATAAACTTTATCTACCCTGACTTTAAAATGTTCGGCAGCAGCTCTTAACAAAACCACTGCCATTTAGCACCAATACTCAAAAGTTACAAAATTCAGTCAACTAAGGTTAAATGTCATTATCACTGCCATCAGTGACCTGGCATCAGATCGGGCCTCATAAATCAGAAAACTGATAATACAGGAATAACAACTACATGTATAGTATTAACCTTGTCACAAGAAAGTAAAATGCATAAGAGATGTATGCAGAGGTTTCTAAGATTTACTTGCCATCTTACATGTTCAAGAAACAGAAAAAATAAAAAAATAAAAAATCCTACAAGAGTACAAAACCTTTAAGAAGATTCTGTTTACAATTCATATGACAGAGCTGTAGTAGTGTACCTCCCTGGAGAGTTGCTGCTCTCTGCCAACCTACTATTATGCCTATTCAGTAATGCTATAGTAAAACTAACAGTGTTCCCAGTTTTGATTTTAAATCACCATCCACTAGATCAGCTGCAATATTTGTTTGTTTATATATATTGTAGGTAGTAGGTTGGTAGACAGCAACCACCCAGGGAGGTACTACCGTCCTGCCAAGTGAGTGTAAAACGAAAACCTGTAATTGTTTTACATGATGGTAGGATTGCTGGTGTCTTTTTTCTGTCTCATAAACATGCAAGATTTCAGGTACATCTTGCTACTTCTACTTACACTTAGGTCACACTACACATACATGTACAAGCATATATATACATACCCCTCTGGGTTTTCTTCTATTTTCTTTCTAGTTCTTGTTCTTGTTCTTGTTTATTTCCTCTTACCTCCATGGGGAAGTGGAACAGAATTCTTCCTCCGTAAACCATGCATGTCGTAAGAGGCGACTAAAATGCCAGGCGCAAGGGGCTAGTAACCCCTTCTCCTGTATATATATTACTAAATGTAAAAGGAGAAATTTTCGTTTTTCCTTTTGAGCCGCCCCAACTCGGTGGGATACGGCCGGTGTGTTGAAAGAAGAAAAGATTTATATATATACATTTTTTTTTCCTAATAAGGCAGAGCATGCAGACTTCTTACCCCAAAAATTGGACACCAGATATCCCTCCAATACTACACGTCTGCAGTCTTACTGTTATTAATATTTTCCTATGGTAGATGGTACCTTAGGTTCCCTTGATCTATGTTACATTACAAATACTACAACTGTACTTTACTTACTTTCTCATATATTGGTTTACTGCACTTGAAAACATTCATTGCTTGCTTAATTCCTAATTTTGTCTTTAATTAAAATACTACTATTAATTTCTATGTTAAAAAGTATTACTTTTTTACAAGAGTTCACATGATTATTGCTTCTTTCAAATATATCTTTGTCTCCAGAACAAATGCATTGCCTCAGTAATGTTATGATGTGCATATGAATACTGTACCATATGACTATCTGGCTATGTGCACATGATTAATATAGCAACATACAGTACAGTATTAGTGAAGTGCGCATTTATATGAATACTACTTGGCTGTGATGTGCATATGAGTATGAATTCTACCTATTTGTGATGTGCATATGATGGGTGGTGGGTAGGAGAGGACTTACCCGAAGAGGTCCTGGCTGGGTCAGGGGCCCCATAGTAGTGGGCAGCCACCTCATAGTTGTGGGGGTGGGGTGGGAGGCCCCCCTCGTAGCCCTGGGGCATTACCCCTCCAACCAGCCCTGGCATACCACTCCCTGGTCCACTCCCACCCATAGGTGCTCCCCCCAGCATATGAGCACTGTCCACCGGCCCTGCTGCTGATACTGCTACTGGCCCCATTGGGGAGCCAGTAGAGGCCATTAATGAAGGGGGGAGAGAGCCAGGGTGGTGGTGACCCATATGGGGATGGGCTAAGGAGGAAGGTGGTACAGTGTGTGGGCTGGGGAGATGGCCGCCTGCAGCTGGTGGCAGGTGGGGAGGGGGTGCGGATGGGTCATGGTGGTGGCCCGGGGCTGGCGGGAAGTGGTGAGCACTGCGTGGGGAGTGCACACCTAGAAAACACACCGCCCCAGGTCAGTCACCTTGCTGCAGTCGGCACACACCCATGCACACAGTGATTACCAGTGCATACACCCACTTATGCTGTGATCAAACACACGCACGCACACACACATACACACACGCACACACACACACGCACACGCACACGCACACACACACACACACACACACACACACACACACACACACACACACACACACTTGTGCATTCACTTAACCCAGACTTGCACCACCAGTACCACTCAGCCTACCATAACATAACTAAACTACCTTGTGAAATACTGGATTAATAAAAACAAAAAAATAACACATTAAAAACATTAGTGATGTGAAAATTAGCCTACACTTATTGCAAATTAAATAATATAGTTCTGACAAGCATATAATAGTGCAGTGAAACTTTTCTAATAAAAAAATACTAATCAAATAAACACTTAACTGAATTCTCAGGAATGGACTGTGATGAATTCTTTCTGTGTCATACAATGAATATGACAGCACATTAAATTCTAAAATTATGCAATAATAAAACAAATTCATTCTCAAAATAAAATTACATAAACAATTGATCCTTAGTCTTTGTGTTCATGTGAACTTGCAAAATTCCATATAGTAGAGTGGAACACTACATTAACTAGGGAACATTACATGAACAACAATAATGGTGCATATATCTCTTACTAAAAGGGTGCTTTACAAAGTGCTTGACCAGTAAAACCCTGAACAATCAAGACATCATTAATACCAAAGACCCGTGATCTCGTATGTTCCCGGGTGCAGTCCTAACCTAACCCCAGGATATATATGTGGTTCCTGGCATATTGTGCAGTGGCTGATAGGTTTTGCTAGTGGTGGCTGGTGGTGGGTTGTCTTGGGGCAACTTCAAGCCTTGCTCACTCAGGAACAGATACAGCTGGTTTTGTACAGCAGAGGGAATAGGAATTACAGGAGAGGAAGGGTTGGCCACTTCTGATAGGCTCAGTTTTGACAGGAGTAAGAAGGAGTGATAAGTAGCTTGTATTAACAAGATGTTGTTTAATAAAGTTTGTAATTTCAAGAAAGAAGGACAGGGGGGAAAATGGTCCAGGAAAGAAAATTATTCATTGGGATAAATACTGAATTAGGCTAAATATGGAACGAAGGACTTAAGAAATAGAATAAAAGCATGTATAAAAGGCATAACAGTACCTAAGCATGTGTAAAGAGTAAGATGAAGACTTCAGTTCAGTAAGGTAAATATAAATAAAGGTTTAAGTACAAAGGAGTATATAAAAACTTAAAGGAGAAAGCTTCAGTTCATGATTTTTTCAGCATTTTTCAAAAGCAAAGACAAAATAGACTACTAAAAACATAGAGAAATAAGTCTTAGAGTTTCTTTTCTTCCAAAAGTTCATAAAACATCATGAAAATATCTTTTACTTTTGTAAAATAAAATACAGTAATATGCTGAAGATGCCATCTTTAGATAAAATATTGTGTACAAACACTATTTGTTTATAATATTAATTTCTATTAATATATATATATATATATATATATATATATATATATATATATATATATATATATATATATATATATATATATATATATATATATATATTATATATATATATATATATATATATATATATATATATAAATATATATATATATATATAATATATATATATATATATATATATATATATATATATATATATATATATATATATATATATATATAATGTATGTATGTATGTATGTAGCAGTAATAAATCATTGCATTATTGCTGAATCACATGCACAATGCTTTATTCTAACAGTAGGACATCCATCTTATATTTTCTCTGCAAGATTACTTTAAACTTTACTGAAGACATGAACATTCTAACAGTCCTTCTACAAATGCAAAACTGTGTGTTAAAAAATGCATGAATATTTTTAGGACACTAATGTTGTAGCACAAACCACAATGAAAGAGTTTGAGGTGAACCTTCAGTATTCAACTGACCAATGCTCATTCATAATGTAGTTAATCTTTAATTCATTCCAGCCAATATTAAAATACAAGAAAAAGCAGTCAAGATATACTTGTATAATAATGAAAAAAAAGGTGCAAAGTTGTGAATGCTGGTATAAAAGTATAACTTGTTCTTGTTAAGAATACAAGTTTACAAATTAATGATAGCAACATAATAAACAGTGAATAACTAAACTATCCAAATAAGAATCAACATTCTGAAGGCATAAGACTAAGTAATATTGCAAAGTCATGCCCAGCAGCTATTAAAAAAATGAAAAGATATACAGTAGTATACAGTGATACCTCGGGAAACGAACAGCTCAAAACTCGAACAATTATGTAAGTGTATTTATGTAAGTGGGAGCAAGGGGCTAGTAACCCCTTCTCCCATATAAATTACTAAATTTAAAAGGAGAAACTTTCATTTTTCTTTTTTGGGCCACCCTGCCTTGGTGGGATACAGCTGGTTTGTTGAAAAAAAAAAAAAAAAAAAAATTATGTAAGTGCTTTTATAAGTGTGTTTTTGGGGATCTGCAACAGATTAATCTAATTTCCATTATTCCTTATGGGAACAAATTTGTTTGGTATCGGCACTCTAACAGCCTTCCGGAACGAATTAAGTTCGTATCCTGAGGTACCACTGTATTAATAAACATGTATATGCCTCTTTTTTTATCTTACACATTAAATGCAATATTCTAGGACAAAGCTTCATTTTGAATGCTGAAATATACTTTTCTGCAAAGGGGACCATGGAGAGCCTGGAAGGAAGTACAACACACCAATTTCCATGTGAATTTGCAGGGTCAGTGCAGTCTAGTTGCTTGTTCGTGCTCAAAACAGACTCTTTTGCACCACTCACAAGTAATTACTCTTTTGTTGTTGTGCCATGCAGGCATCAAGCAACAGGACACACAAGCCTGAGCAGCCAGCTATGAGACTGAATGTCAGCTGGGAAAGAGGAAACCCAGGGCCCCTGTGATTCCTAACGTAGACAAGCCACTTTCGCCATTCAAGACAGCTTTCTCCTGGGGAAGGCCCTGGAAAGCCTACCTAGAATTTTAGCAGCACCCAGAATGGAGGAGGCTGCAATTGAACTGGATGAAACCCAAGTGGGAATGAACTTCATACAGGAACCCAAGACATTGAGGCGTGGTATTGTAAGATATCCAAAGAAATATGCTGGATGCAGTGTGCATGAGACTCTCCATGCACAAAATACAGAGGTAGCTCTGGAGAATGTGAGCTGCCAAAGCCAGAGAATCTACTATGCTCTTAGTATCATGGGTATAGAAGTAAAATCTACTGGGCACAGAGACAAAGCAGTGCACCCAGATGGAAACACGGTGAGTGAGAGCAATCCCAAGGCAACATGGAGTACCTACAGTCTAGAGGAGTGGATGTCGAATGCTTAATTCCCAGAACTTCACGAGAGAAATTAACAGACAGACAAAGCCAAGAAATCTGAGGTTACAAGCATCACCAAATTAGTCAGAATCCAAAGAGCTTGAGATAGAGATGGGACTGAAGATGGTAATATAAATGCCTCTAAATGAAAGTTTTACACCACCTGTGGGGTTGGAAGAAGAGAAGAGCTCCCCAAGGGTAAAATATGATAAGACCTATTCAGGAGTTGTTGAGGAAGACTGAAAGTTGTGCATAGGGAAGAGGCAAGGGACACAAGGGCAAAGAACACTCTTAAGAGGAGGGCAGGATGACCTCAGACAGCATAAGATGATGACTGAGGAACCCTTAGTAATCACCTCCTTTCATTAAAGATTCCTGAACATAAGAGGAGCCATGTGATGCAGGTTTCTGTGCAGAGGTGCACTGGGAGGGCAGAAGATAGCAGAAGCACTGTTACAACCCTCCCTGCCCTGACAGGAAAATGTCTGGCAAAGTGGGCTTCAGATGCCTGGCTTGAATATCATTATCATCACAATCAAAGCTAAGCACTAAACCCACAAGCGTCATACAGTAAGCCTGGCTCGAGAGAGAGAGAGAGAGAGAGAGGGGCAACAGTCCTGCTGGGCTTGGACCCTGATGTTACCCAAATCCATCCCCAGATACAGCACGTTGCTGTCACGTTAGCCTGTGAGACCAAAACCACCAAAGATCGTGACTTTGATTTTTTAGCACAACATGTAACTGCTAAACAACCAGTATATCCTAGGTGATTGCCTGTAAGGAACAATCCTGTCTCAAGAAGACGATGCTAACAAAAGCTCCTACCTGGAATCTACCTGGAGAATCTTCTGAGGGTCAGTACCCCAACAGCCTGGTTCATGACCATACCTCCTGGTGGATTAGGGCCTGATGAACTAGGCTGTTACTGCTGGCTGCACGAAGACCAACTTATGAACCACAGCCCAGCTAAACAGGAACTGATGTGAAGAACCTATTCAGTTCCCTCTTGAGGACAGCAAGGGGGTCTATTGATAATCCTCCCTTATGTATTGGGGTGCTGTTGAATAGTCTTGGCTCCCTTATACTCAGTATGTTATCTCAGTCTTCTCAGTGCATCCCTGCTTTTCATTGGGGATATATACACCATCTGTTGAGCCTCTTGCTTTTGTGTAGGGAGTGATTTATGTGGGCAGATTTGGGACCAGTCTCTCTAGGATTTTTCAGGTGTAAATTATGATGTATCTTTCTGCAGCCCTCTGGAAGACTTGGTTAATATCAGCTTGGAGATGTGCTGTGTTCTTGATGTCACTCTTATGCAAATTCTAGTATTGTTGGCAAAGGATGATACAGGTCTATGATTTATGTCCCTGTCTACATCAGAAATGAGGATGAGAAAAAGGATGGGGGAGAGTATTGTGCCTTGGGGAACAGTTTTTCACTGTGGCAGTTGCTGACTTAATTCTGCTTACCATTATTCTTTGTGTTCTATTTGTTACAAAGTTGAAAAATCCATCTGCTTATGTCTCCTGTTATTCCTTTTGCATGCATTTTATGCATTATTATACCACAGTCACACTTGTTGAAGGTTATTGCAAAGTCTTTGCACACTTCAATGCATTTTATTTGTCTTCTAGTACATCCAAGACCTTCTCTAACCCTATGCTGCCCTGGATTGTGCAACCTTTGTGAATCTGAGTAGTTAGTGATGTTGTTTCTCAAAATGCTTTCGAAGATTTTTACAATGTGGTATGTTAGTGCTATTGGTCTATAGTTTTTTGCCATTGCTTTGTTGCCACCCTTGTGGAGCAGGGCTATATCCATTGTTTGTAAAGTTACTTGCAGTGCTTGATGAACATGGAGTTTCCTGAGTCTGGGACTGGGGCAAAGTGTCTGGGCATGTTAATAGCTCTTTCAAAGTCAAGTGGGGATAGGGTTATGTCAGAAATTTTGGAGATGTTCAGAAAGAATTAATTCACATTGTCAACCTGAAAACAGAATCATATAGACTTCAGTATATCATTCATTTCTTTGCTGTCATCAGCATAGGTTTAATCTTGAGAAAGGTGATAGAGATTCATGCAAATTCTGGGTTGATCATGACCCAGGTCTGGAAGCTGAGCTGCATCTTAGGGTCTTCATGTATTTGTCATGGGAGGGAAGGATATAAGTGATGAAGACACCATTTGGGAATGAGACATACCCCAGAAGCCCAAATGACATGGGAAACAGGGCACATATTGATCAGGAGAGTAAACAAGACAAAGTAACCCCAAAAATAAAGCGGAAAGTCCCTGCAACAGCAAAAAAATAAAAGGTGTAAGGACATGGGGAGCCCACAGAGCTGACAGAAAAAACTGGTCCTAGTTGTGAGCCAGTAGCTCATGTATAGAACAGTGATTGTCAATGATCATTGCCCACATCTCAAAAAAGAACATCATGATCACTATGTTGTCTTTGTCTCAAGGTCATGAAGAGCCCAGATGAATTTAGGGTCCTGCACAAATGGCGTGAACCCCTTGTTGCCCAAGAGTGGAGAGGAAGCAGAGTCAACCAAATAATGATCCATCACAAATGGAAAGGTTAGATGATGGAATATCAAAAGTCTAGTGATAAATGACTAGACCAGAATGCTACACATGGTAACAAAAGACTAATGACTGATGAGTGGGGTAAATAAAGCCATTTTGGTTAGCAACTAGCAATCAGACTAAACCAGGGCTAGGAGAGGGGCTTGCTAACTGAGCTCACATAAAAATGAATACCCAAACATTCACCATTTAAGTCTCATGTCAATCTGACATATACAGTACTGCAGTTCTTGGAATATTAAAAACTGAAACATTACAGCAAGAGAAGATGACTCCTGATTAACTATAATGTATATAAAACCTTATCACTACATATGAACATAATGACATGAATCCCAGATGGTCAAATTCAAAATAAATACACCACACAATATTTGTTATACAGTATACAAAACTGAAATGATGCAACATTTTACGTTTATTATATACATAAGTAACCTTGAGCCATAAAATCCATTTTACAGAACATGGTTTCTGTTCTTTGCTTATTAGTGATGCCTGCATATTTAAATAAATAATTAAATTAATAAGATCCCTTAATTTTAACTTACTGGACCACATTCTGAACTCTAAACTGCCTCAGTTAATGTTAGTACCATACAAGAAAGTATGGTAAATTTGATTATCCATCATATAGACTTTATATGACAAATAACAATATTATATCTCAAACTCTTAAAATAAACTGTTCATGCAACAATGTAAATTCCATCTTGCTTTCCATTTTCTTAACGGTGAAATCTTAAACTAAGTCTGAACGAAGTTCACTACACTTGTACAGACATTTCCGTATTTTTGAGAATAACCTGCATGTAATAAATAAAAAAATTTTGTCTTAGAAAACTGTTTTTACCTCTCTTTTTTCATATAGTGTGCTATTATCCATCACGTTTGTCTTCTCATGCGATAATTACAAGCTAAACTTCTCTGTTGTGTATGGTGTCACTTAAAAGGTGACAAAACAAATAACAAAAGACTGAATCAAAGCTTATGAATGATGTTTGTTTATAGTAACTACAAGTGTAAAGCAACTCATGTGTAAAGCAACTCAACAAGTGTAAAGCAACTCAACAAGTGTAAAGCAACTCAACAAGTGTAAAGCAACTCAACAAGTGTAAAGTAACTCAACAAGTGTAAAGCAACTCAACAAGTGTAAAGTAACTCAACAAGTGTAAAGCAACTCAACAAGTGTAAAGCAACTCAACAAGTGTAAAGCAACTCAACAAGTGTAAAGCAACTCAACAAGTGTAAAGTAACTCAACAAGTGTAAAGCAACTCAACAAGTGTAAAGTAACTCAACAAGTGTAAAGCAACTCAACAAGTGTAAAGTAACTCAACAAGTGTAAAGCAACTCAACAAGTGTAAAGCAACTCAACAAGTGTAAAGTAACTCAACAAGTGTAAAGCAACTCAACAAGTGTAAAGCAACTCAACAAGTGTAAAGCAACTCAACAAGTGTAAAGTAACTCAACAAGTGTAAAGCAACTCGACAAGTGTAAAGCAACTCAACAAGTGTAAAGCAACTCAACAAGTGTAAAGCAACTCAACAAGTGTAAAGCAACTCAACAAGTGTAAAGCAACTCAACAAGTGTAAAGCAACTCAACAAGTGTAAAGCAACTCAACAAGTGTAAAGCAACTCAACAAGTGTAAAGCAACTCAACAAGTGTAAAGCAACTCAACAAGTGTAAAGCAACTCAACAAGTGTAAAGCAACTCAAACATATATCAACAATAATATAAAAGAAATTGTAGTAATAGCATGTGAGAAGAAATTTATTAGGAAATGTTTTGGTCCTGTAACCTTGTTCACTCCTGATACAAAAGATATAAAAAACATAGTATATAAAGCCAAGATGCAGGTGAGTGAAGTGTGTGTTAGGTACAGACAACAGTTAAGTCAGATTTTTAACTGAGCGGAAGTCACCTGATGTGGCCCACACTGTGACAGTCATCAGGTGACCTTACTTCCAAGTCCACATTGTGACACAGTCATCAGGTGACCTTCTATGGCCACACTGTGACACAATCATCACATGACCTTATTTCCATGCCCATGGTGACACAGTCATCAGGTGACCTTCTATTTCCACATTGTAACACAGTCATCAGGTGACCTTACTTCCATGCCCAAATTATGACATAGCCATCAGGTGACCTTACTTCCATGCCCATATTGTGACAGGCATCAGGCGACCTTCCATGTCCACAATGTGACATAGTCATCAGGTGACCTTCCATGTTCACAATGTGACAGTCATCAGGTGACCTTACTTCCATACCCACAATGTGACACAGTCATCAGGTGACCTTACACCCATACTGACAGCCACAAAGTCACTTTACTTACATTCAGCTTAAACCTGACCTGACCACTGCTTATAGCTATTATGACCTCTCTTCACTCACCTGCACCTTGGCTTTATATCCAGAACTATATATCTTGTATCACAGGAGTGAACAAGGATCAAGGACTGAAATGTTTCCTAAAAAATGTCTTGGGTATCCTCATGTGTCATTTCCTCCACCTGTGTGTACCATAAACAGGTGCTCCTCGACTTACAATGTGATTACATTCCAATGAACCCATCATAAATTTAATGTATCGTAAGTCGAATATCAATATATGATATGATAAGGAAAAAAATAACTTCTGTCACTGAGTAAGTAAATAAACAAATAATCACTGTAACTAAATACAAGTACTGAAAAGTAAATAAATGAATACATTTTAGCCTATCAATAACTCTACAGAAGTGAATATGCTTAGCCATCGCACCATTGTAAAGTTGAAATATAAGTCAAACTATCATTAAGTAAGGAGCATCTGTACCTGGTAGTTCCCATTAAATTAATTGTTGATGACAGATACCTTGTTTACTCAAAGAAACCTAAGGGACCAATGAAAATTTGTGATGCATGATTTACATAAACAATCTCTAAAATGTAAAATACAAATTTCAAGTGTTCTTCATTTGAAAACTCTAATATAAATTATGCCACAGTACTAAAGCTAAAGGAACACAAATATTTAAGGAACTGATAATTAAGACTTCATCATCATCATTACTGACTCTAGGAAATACATTCTCTGACAAGACTTTAAGGTGCTCTCTCAGCATATGACTAGCCTTTAATGCTGAAGAGTTCCAGTAAGAAGCAGAGTATATACTCACAGGACATAGTTACATACACTGGAAAGCAAGTCAAGAACTTTACTTTATCACTGTAAATTTCTAATAATACAAATTAATTGTATCAAGTGTTATTCTGGTCTTCAAAACTGAAAGAGTAGATGCGGTCAATGAAAAATTCATTTACATAATTTTATATTAGAATTTTTCCTCAGTGAATAAAAATTTAAAATACAGAAGTAAGACTTGTGCTGATTCTGTATCAACTAAATGTTTATGTAAAACTTATAAAATATCATCTTATGATAAAGGTATATTTTCACTGTTCTTTCCAAAAGACTAGATTTGAGGTAGTAAGCTGATATCAATGCTGACTGAGACTGTATTTATGTTGGTAGAATTACCAACAATATGTTAGGTAAAAGGACACAAGTGCAACTAATGTGACATTTTATTGTGGCAACGTTTCGCTCTCCAGGAGATTTGTCAAGTCGAAATGAGAGCAAAATATTGCCACAATAAAATGTTACATTAGTTGCACTTGTGTCCTTTTACCTAACATGACTGAGATTCAATAGAATAAACTAATTTCTGAGTTTAGACTGAAACACACTCAAATACAATAATCATTATTATTTATCCAGAAAGAGCTCCAATTGGCAAGAGTCACAGTAGAAGAATCAAATATGTACTATACAGTAGGGCCCCACTTATACGGCAGACTAGGTTCCAGGCTACTGCCGGAAAGCAGAACGCCATTTTTTCCACTTATAAATGTATACAAATGCCAGATAACAAGTTTACACTAACATATATTAAGTCAGCAATAGAACTAGGCATTAAAAAACAATAAAAAGTAAAATACACACACTGTACACTCATTATTTACCTCAAAATATTTGTAGTCTTAATGTAGGGCAAAAGATGAGTAGTATTTACAGCAAGAAGTTAGGTGTGGTAGCCCTCCTGGCCACCCTTACCCACACATAAAATACTACAACAATGCTTAAAGCTCCATAGTGATAAAATGCATATACAGTACACTCACTACTTTTTTTTTTTTAACAAGTTGGCCGTCTCCCACCTTAAAATATTTGTAGTCTTAATGTAAGGTGAAAGGTGAAAAGTATTTATTTGTAGAAAGTTGTGAGGTAGGTAGGATAGTGTAGATAATCCTACCTGGCCACCCCACCCACTATGTAAACAAACAGACAAAGCATCTGGTTATGGTTCATAAACTTTCATACAAACAACTTACATTGTGTACAAGTTGTCTCCACAGTGGTACAGCAGAATAAATAAAGATCAACACTTCCATTCTCATGTAATTTTTAGAAGGAATGATGTTCTTACAAATTATTATTATTATTATTATTATTATTATTATTATTACAAATTATTATTATTATAGGTTATTATTATTACAAGTTATTACATGTATTATTATAATCATAATAAAAAAGACCTAAATCCACAAGGGCCATGAAGGCATATGAAAGGAATATTTATCTACAGTTATCCCCCAGTGTTTGACTAAAGAAAACGTAATTCTTCCGACACTCCTACAAAGTCGCTTTGTAAATAAATCTCATATTTATGTCAATTTTTATTCTGTGGGTGTATGTATAATGTTTATATGCTATGTAACATGTTACTTATATAATTTTGAAGAAAATATTATAGATGGATTAATGAAAATGTTTATATTAACGTAAAATAAGACATTTAATGTGCCCAAGAGAGATTATTATTACGTAGTATTACTCTGGCGTCGTGAATAGAATGACTCTTAGTGATTCTAGTGTGTACCTGCATGCCAGTACAGTGTGTAAGTATATTTAGGTACAGGTACACATAAGCATAATTATCGGAGTACATATAAAATACGCAATAACTTCAAAAGACTTGAAATTTTGGAAACTTTCCAGACATAATAGATGTGCTCACGGAGAATGTAAACAAACCGGGTGGAGCACACTGCATTTAAAAGACTGCTTGCTGTATAGCAAATTTTGGTCATAATTTGAAATCGCTGTATTAGTGGAACTCCATAAGGCGAAACACCGTAAAGCAGGACCCTACTGTATTTATTATATCAAATTTTAATGCTCAGAGTGACACTTCACAATCTCTTCTTTCATTGACTGAAATTCAGAAGAAACTTTTCCAAAATTTAACAAATACACCTTCAGATTTGTATCCAATATCTAGGATTGATACTTCAATTTCACAAGAATCACTTCAGGATAAAACAGATTCACAGATTCAGAGAAAATCATAAACATTTTCCTCCATATCAAGATGGACTCATCTTATACATAATTACTGATATGGATTAGAAGCAAAATAAAATTCACCTTAAAAGTATAACTGTTCATGAAGAAAAGTTCTTGACAGTTACAGATGAGAGAGAGAGAAAAAAAAAAAGCAAACTTTGAAACTGGAGTGGAGAAGTGCTTCTCAAATTTCATGATCAGATTTTCTATTCAATTCACAATAATTAGCAGAATCTTGTGTATACTGCTGTAGAACTGGAAAGTGTATGAATTCTCCAATGGACCTCATCTTTCCCTGAAATTTCAAGTTGAGTTCAGTGGAACCTCAAAAATTGAACATATCGCATATCGAACGTTTCGAAAATAGGACCATTTTTTCGGACAAACTGTGTCCCTATTATCGAACGTGCCCCTATTTTTGGACCGCCGGGTATGGGACCTGTCTGCCGCCCGCTCTGTCCGCGTCCCTGCACAGGCGCCGTGAGCAGTCTAGCTTTGTTTATGCTTGAGTGAACACTAACCTGCGCTCTCATTCACGCATTTTACGATTATTTCGTTGTGTTTAGTGCTTGTGGGACTGTGAAATAAGCTGCCATGGGCCAAAGAAACTTGCTAGTGGTACCCCTGTGGTAAAGAAAGTGAGAAACACCATAGATGTGAAGAAGGAAATAATACAGAAGTATGAGAGTGGTGTGAGACTTGTTGAGCTTGCCAGGAAGTATGGGAAAAACAAGTCGACCATCAGTTCTATCCTGTCAAAGAAAGAACAAATCAAGGAAGCTGATGTTGTAAAAGGTGTTAATATAGGGAATGGATGAGGTGCCTTCTTCAAAGATTAAGGAGATTTGTGCCAAGTGGAATGATGTCCAAATGTTTGTGCAGAAGTACCACCCTGAGCAAGCTGAAACAAGCCATCTTTGCAACAAGTTCAGTGACAGAACCATGTCCCATTTTAGGGAAATGTTAAAGAGGCGCCAGAAACAGAGGACTGTGGACAGTTATTTTGTGAGACAGGGGTCCAGTGACTCTCAAGCTGGTCCTAGTGGCATTAAAAGACAGAGAAGGGAAGTAACCCCAGAGAGGGCTTTACCTGAAGTCCTCATGGAGGGGGATTCTCCTTCCAAACACTAACCCCAACTCCCTCTCTCCTCCTCCCTATCTTCCAGATGCCATCACCAATCTTCAATAAAGGTAAGTAAAAATGTTATTTTATATGTATTACTATACATAATTAAAAACTATAGTATTTGTTGTATGTAAAACTGTAATTAATCTCTATAAAATGTATTTTTTGTGTGAATATTTTTGGGTTTCTGGAACGGATTAATTGTATTTCCATTATTTCTTAAGGGAAATATTGCTTCGAATTTCAGACTTTTCGAATTTAGAACTAGCTCCTGGAATGGATTAAGTTCGATTTTTGAGGTTCCACTGTATATTTATACTCATTAACAGCAGACATTGCTAACTTTCTTTTCTCAACAAGTCTCCAAAATGAGGTGCTAGCCACACGCAGTCCAATCTATGCGCTACAACACAGTTGATTAGGAACTTATAGTCCCTCTTGAAGACAGCCAGGGGTATGTTGGTAATTTCTTTAATAAATGAATTGTGTTGAAAAATCTTAGTCTCCTTACATTTATTCAGTTATCTCTTAGTGCACTCATTATATTTATTGGAGATATTTTGCAGAGGAAATGACTGTTTTGCCAATTCCTTTCACAGGGAGTGATTTTGGTGTGCTGACTGAGACCAGTCAGTCCAGAATTTTCCAAGTATAAATTATGAAGCATTCATTCCCTGTAATTCATATGCTTGACTGAATTTATATGGGCATTACAAACATTATGCTGCACTGTATTTGTCTACATGAAGGTACTGTATCTTGAAATAAAGATAAAAGCCTTGGTCACTGCAGTAGGTCCCCTACTTTTGACATTAATGTGCTTCTGAAAACTGTTAGCAACTCAGAGCTCATTTTCTCATAGAAACCCTTATTATAAATGGAGATACTGTACATTCTTGAACCATAATATTCAGTATCTAATTTCATTTATTTTACAACTTAGAATACTTACCCAATATTTTACATTCAATACTTTTCCTTTTCAATTACAAATAGTATCAAACAATGTTTAATTAATGTGCACAGAGAAATAATAACAGTGAGATCAAACTGAATGCATCATACAGAGTCCAGGAGAGGAGGGTGGAAAAAAGTCATTCTTGAAACTGAAAGAAATCCAATATACTTTTTCTCATATGCAAAATCCAATGCAAAAGCCACATCTAATATTGTGCCCTAGCTTAAAGGAAACATAACTTATACTGATGACAATAAAGAAATGAGTGAAACACTGAAGTCACAATGCAACTCTGAGTTAAAAGAGCCATTAATCGGTCTAAAGATTGACAATCCAAATAAATTTTTCGTGAACGAGACTCAAAATTCTGCCAGCATCTTTAAAATTTCTGACATAACCCTAACCCCCACTCAACTTTAAAGAAAGTACTGATAACATGCTCATGCACTCTGCTCCAGACCCAGATTTGTGGAACTCCACATTCATTCAGAGCTACATAAAATCACTATCACATGTCTTAAATATTCTATGGAAATGGAATCTGGGCACAGGAGTTATCCCACAGTCATTATATAATACAAATATAGCCCCATTCCATAAGGGTAGTAATAAAGCAATCGCAAAAACTCTAAAGAAGTGGAATGACCTCAATGAAAAAGTAGAAGCAAACTACATACATAGCTTTAAGAGCAGGTATGATAGGGCACGTGAGGTTGGCAGAAAGTGAATCTGTCAAGCAGCAAGCTGAGAGGCAGGGCCAGGAGCTAAGACTTGACCCCCTTAACCCACATATACTGTAGGTGAGTGCATATATGTGAGCACAGACATGCAACATTACTCAAATTTTGAAGTTTGAAAGAAACACAGTGATAAACATGTGGATTCACAAAAACTGCACAACCCAGGCAATATGGGTTAAATAGCAGGTTGCTTCTGCCTCTCACAAATGATGGACCAATGTAATATGGTCTTGAGTGCACTGGAAGATGAATAAAATGCAGATACAGTGCACACAGACTTTGCAAAAAGCCTTTGACAAGTGCAATCATGTGCATTACACACAAAATGCAAGCAACAGGAATAACTTGAAAAGTGGGCAGATGAATATTAAATTTTCTAAGAAATAAAACATTAAGACTAATAGTAAGTAAAGTCAAATTAGAGTAAATCACAGTGAAAAGTGCTCTTTTCCAAGGCACAATACTCAGCCCAACTTTTTCTTATTTTCAAATCTGACATGTAAAAAAAGACATCAATCATAACACCATTTCATCTTTTGCAGATGATACTGGAATTGGTGTGAGTGGCATCCATTGAGGACAAAATAAATCTTCAAGGTAATATAAACCAAGTCTACCAGTGGGCCACAGAAAACTATATGATGCTTAATGAGGATAAATTTCAATTACTGTGCTATGGAAAAATTTAGGAAATAAAAATGAGAACAGAGCATAAAACAAACTACAACCACTCAAAAGTGAAAGATTAATGTGAGGGACTTGAAAGTGATAATGTCAGACCTTACATTCAAGGATAACAAAATCAGTAGTGTTATCACATGTGTAAGAAAAATGACAGGTTCAATAGCTAGAGCCTCTGAAACAAGAGATGCCATGCCAGTGATGAGACCCTTTAAGTCACTTGTTCTCTACAGACTGGAATACTGCTGTATACTAACAGACCCTTGTAAGGCAAGTGTAATGGCAGAGGATCAGAAGGTTGTTTGAACTGTCATGTCATTGCACTTCTGGAAGGACAGGAATTAAGTGAATGGCAGTGAATTCATTTCCTCTTTTGTTGGGTCACTTCTACTTCGGTGGGAGATAGCTGGTGTATTAAAAGAATACAGATCTGGAGAATGTACAGAGAACCTTCACTGAGCATATAAATTTAGTCAAAGTTATTGGAAATACAGTGAACCCCCGGTTAACGATATTTTTTCACTCCAGAAGTATGTTCAGGTGCCAGTACTGACCGAATTTGTTCCCATAAGGAATATTGTGAAGTAGATTAGTCCATTTCAGACCCCCAAACATACACGTACAAATGCACTTACATAAATACACTTACATAATTGGTCGCATTCGGAGGTGATTGTTATGCGGGGGTCCACTGTACTTAAAGTTCTTCAATTTATACTCCTTGGAATGTAGTGAGAAAGATGCATCATTATATACACCTGGAAACTCTAGAGGTAATGATCTCAAATCTGTACACAGACAGCACTATGAGAGCAAGAATATCAGCAAATGGTGGAAAATGCCCCCAGCAAAAAGCAGGATTGCATGAGTATACTATACGATAACTCAAAAGTGTAAAGGGGCCAAGATGTTTCAAGACCCTCCTTTCATACATAAAGGGAATTACCAACAGACCACTTGTTGTCTTCATGTGTGATTCAATAAGCTCCTTATGTCAGTTCTTGATCAGCCATGCTGTGGTGCCTACTTTGGGCTGTGTACAGCTAGTACTAACAGCCTGGTTGATCAGACCATCAACCAGGATAACTCAGCTTGGGGGGTGACCCCCAAAACTGTCTACAGGTAACTTTCAGATTACAATACATTTTACACTACAGTATTCTCACTGAATATTGATACTATTCTGCTCATGAAGTAATGTTTTCAGTCATAAATAGTCCCAACTTTTGTAAGGGCTAGAGTGCATTTATAAGAACTTAACTGGTTCCACAGTACCCTGATTGTAAGTGCAGATGATAGTAAAAAGGATGATAACAAATTGGGGACCTTGTCTGCTTCATCTTTCTAGGTGAGAATTTATATAACATTGCTAAATAATTTTGTCACCTAACAGTCTTGTCAATTCTTCTTTATCTTCTAAGGATAAATTCTATTCCTCTTGATACAAACTTCCCTAATCTATTTTTTTTTTTTTTTGACAAACTGACTATATCTAAATTATTCATTATTCGCTTTCTCTCACCACTACTTGGGATCTTCTTACCATTCCTTCAACTTACTCTTCAATGGTAGCTTAAAAGTTGAGCCTTACAAGATACTGAAACATGTGGATGAGAAATAAGTAGAATCCTGGAAGTGATTAATCATTAACATTGCTGTACTGAAGTCATCACTGTCACCCATCTGATATGCTGCTGGCTGCTGGCTGGGTTGCACATATGGTTATCTTTATTTCTACTGTTTTCACTCTTCTTCTGCTCAACCGTAGCAACAGGAAGAGCCTTATAAATCTTCTTTGTCAGATTATGTATACTGATCCATTTCTTTTAATGTCTCCAGAATTTTATCCACTGCTTACAGATTGCTTGGTTTCCTCTTCCTTGGAGTAAATCTCTGCTCTCAGTGACCTCAACATCATTTTTAATTTTATTTAGATATTTAGTAACCCGAAGGATAAATAAAGACAATTCTGCGGATCACCACCCTTGCAACCCAGTTCAAAACCAGGTCTTCTGATGGATGGCCTGATCAACCAGACTACTTATGTTAGCCCCACACACTCTAGTGTAGGTACCACAGCCTGGCTAACCAAGAACTAACTTATTCAGATTAGAAACTTCTCCAGTCTCCTTTTGAAGATAGTTAGGGTTCTGTTGGCAATTATCATGTTGAAACTTCTCGGTCAATTTGTATTTCTTGATTTATCTCTTAAGTGTACTTAGCACATCCCCCTGCTTTTCACCAAGGGTATTCACTGAGCGCCTTCATTTTGTAAAGAGCAGTTTTGATGTGTGTACAAATCTGGGACCAAGCCCTCCAGAATTTCTTGGGTGTAAATTATGACATATCTTTCTCACCTATGTTCAAGGGATGTCTAGTTTTCTTAATAATTTGGGTGCTTGATTGAATTTCTACAGGCAGTAAAGGCTCTTTGTACATTCTTCAATTCTGCATAGTGTGCAATCTAGAGTGCACATGTAACTTAAATAGTTATCATCATTGCCTTGACATGTTTTATCTTGAAGATTCTAGTTATTCAACCTCTCAATTTGCTTGTTGTCTGTGATAGCAATACTGTTGTATCATTAAATATAAGAGCTTCTCACATCATCACTCTTAGCTTCCTCATACTTTTCTTCTGCTCTACTGACCAGTTTAAGCTTGTGTTATACTTCATTTCAGTTTTAAATTACTTTTTCTTTAGTAAAGGACCTGAAATTTGTTTTCATTCAATATCATATTGCTTTCTGTGACTCACTGAAAGACCTGGTTAACATCAGTTTAAAGATTTGCTGTGTTCTCAAAGGATGCCACTCTCATACAAATTCTAGCATCTTTTGCAAAGGATGACAGGGTAGTATGAAATTATCTCTGTCTATGTCAAATATAAGCATGAGAAGAGCTCCATGCCTTAAGGAACAAAGCTTGTCACTGAGGCAGCCACTGATCTTACTCTGAGAATTATCATCTGCATCTGATTTCTTAGAAAACTAAAGATTCATCTGCCTACTTTCGAGTTATTTCTTTGTGGAGTTGGGCTACGTATATGATATTTAATGACTGGAGGATGACTCCTGCACCCAGACTCCATCTCCATATGACATTTAAAGCATGTCATGGTTTTTCTCAATATTTCGATGAACGTGGAATTCCTGCATCTGGGCCTTAGGAACAGTGTATGGGTATACTGTATTGTCAATAGATTCTTCAAAATCAAGTGGGATTAGGGTTATGTTGGATATTTTGGAGCTTGGCAGAGTTTTGGGTCACATTCACAACAAATTCTTTTTTAAAGCTGTACAAAATAAAAAACTAAATAATTATGAGGCTATCACTGCACAGTTGTTACTCAAAATTATTAACTCAAAGAGTGAGGTTGAAGCTTGCTGATGCTTACTGTCTGAAGGACAATATTTTCTCTTCACAGATGAGGATTGGTCACTTGTATATTAAGGTTGCATGGAAAGAAACACCTGTTAACCAGGACAAACCAGCATCTTGGATATAACATAAGACACTTTTCCTTACATTCAAATCTTTAGATAGTGAATACCTTTCTATATGCAGATAATTCTTTCAAACATTTTAATCACTTGATTAAATTTTTTGAATTAGCCTATTTATATTAATAAATTTTTAAGAATACCATTATTAATTTTCATTCTATCCACTTCACTGGAGAATGAAATTACTACACCAGTGACAAAATTTCACTGATGAAAATAGCATCATCATCCTTTATGTATAACTGTCATTATTATTACTAAGAACATTCTACCTTTATGTATAACTATCATTACTTTTACTATGAATATTTTACTTCCCATAAAACATTTTACTTCATATACATTTTTATGCAATTTTTGTACTTTAAAACCACATAATGAATTTGATATTACATAATTCTTTTTGAAAGAAGCTTTTTAAGACAGAAGTAGGCCGGCCAAATTGGCCCAGAGAGGAAAAAAAGAAGGGAGGCATTGGGTCTAACTGAGAAGTGGAATAGGTGTAAGGTTGGTGAGGTATGCAAGGACTGTTCCATGCCATGGAAAGGGAGGTATGCCAGTGTCCCACAACCAAACTACAATACAGCAAACCAAACCAATGTTAACTAACTACTGCAGGAAAATCATTGATTTAAAAAGAAAGATGTTTATTTTAATTTATAAAAGTATACATAAGCTGCAATCAAAATCTCAAAAGTAATAATTAATGAAGGGAGTGTATGCATGAGTAAGTGTATAACTATACAAAAATACTACTACAATGGTACCTGCACTGTTAGAAATTTTAATAATAACCGTGAATCCCAAAAGTACAAGAAGAGCAAACTTCTTTATTTCCATAAAATCTACCAATGCAGAAACCTTTATTTTGCATCCCCAAGATGCCTGAGTATAGGGCGAGAAGCATAAACAGTATCTTACCTGCCATCTGCCCTGGTGCTGACATAGTTCGTTGAATACGATACTGTTGTTGTTGCTGCTGCTGTTGCTGTTGCTGATAAATTAAAGGTGACTGTCCTTGCTGCGGAGAGGAGGGAGGGTAGGGGTGTGAGTCTCCTTGCCCAGTAGCCCCAGGTGTGTGAGGACCTATGCCTTGATAAGGTGACTGACGGGCACTAGGGCTCGGCACAGAACGCATGGAGGGTAACTGGTTCCGCCCGCCACCCTGAAACTGTCGTCCCCCATCGTTTCTTATAAAGGACTGAAACCAATATAATCCTTTAGGATTACCATACTTAATTTACAATATGAATGCATAAATATAATTATTCACTAAACTTAAAAAAAAAATTGTTTTTACTAAATAATTTACTGTGCACAAAATAATTATTCACCTCTTTTTTCATATTATTCAATAGCACTAACTTGAGAAACAAACTCACAGAAAGTTGCGCATTCAGCATTGGGTTCTGGGTCATTAGGGATGGCCGCTGTTGCGGACTAGGAGACGACCACACCGGACTTTGCTGACCAGGGGGTACTTGTACCACAGGTGTTCCTGGAGTGCCAGGGCCTGTGGGGGACATTTGAGGAAGGGGTTGCCCTCCTGGTTGATAGCTTGGCGGAACTGGTGACCCCTGGGATAATCTTGGGGATAGTTGAGAGCCTTGTGCTCCCTGGTATCCACCCATCTGCCCACTGTTTATGTCATCAAGATGATATAAAAATATATTAATGACACTGAATCACTGCACAGAGCTCAAACCTATGGCAAGCCAGTCCTAAAACCAGCAGGCCAATGTGCTATCCACTGATTACAGTTTTATTAATATCAAATTGTAAGTACAGTGATACCCCAAGTTTCAGCCATAATTTGTTCCAGAAGGCTGTTCGAGTGCCATTACCAAATGAATTTGTTCCCATAAGGAATAATGTAAATTAGATTAGTCCGTTTCAGACCTCCAAAAATACACTTAAAACAGCACTTACAATAATACACTTACATGATTGTTCATGTTGGGAGCTGTATGAAACTTGGGGTACCACTGTATATCCAAAGCCTTAGAGTAATGGTTCAATAACAGGTCAAGTAGAACCCTTAGGAAAGAAGGCATCAAAATATATAGATACACACAAACCCTCCTGTTGAAGGGAAACACACCCAATTATTGCCACTATTAAACTTAGAACATAGGAACAGCATCAAGCACAAGTGACTGCAGATTAACCCTTTGACTGCCGCAACTCCCAATCCTGAGGTGTCTCCTGGTGTCGCAAAATTTAAAAAAAAAAAAATTATTTTTTCTTATGAAATGATAGAGAATCTTTTCCTGATTGTAATGACACCAAAAAAACGAAATTTGATGGAAAACTGATGGAATTATGCTCTCGCAAAGTTAGCGACCTCGGCGCTGTTTACAAATCGGTGATTTCGCCCACTTGGAGCCCTATTTTCGGCTAATTTCTTTGTTCCAGTCGCCCAAACTCATAGCTATTTCTTCAGAACTCCATTTTTTCTATCGATTGAGTACAAGAAACTGCCCATTTACCGATTTCAACTACCTAATAATGTGGTCAGAAATTTGCAATTTGGCCAATTTCACGAAAACTAAAAAATATGACAATTTCAAAATAAGGTCCAGAATGAACAATGCAGACATTCCTGGCTCTAAAATAACATTTTCTTTGTTCATCAGTCATGTCTCCAGGCCCCTCTGATATTACCCTTGCTTTCTATTTTGAATTTTTATTCAAACAAAAAATAGAAGACTTACTATTATGCAGACTACTGCAATACTGTAATAATTGTATAAATAAAATCAACCCATTCATGACTGCATGGCTAGTTGGACAATGGCATCATTTGTTTACTTTTGAACATTGGCAAAAATCAAACATTTCCCCTACTTTAAGCTCCATTTCTAGGTTCTTTTTATAGTAAAATCAATCAAAATCACCTTTATTTCTATAATATGTTTTCCATTCTATCAAATGAGACCAAGAAAACGAGAATACAACCATAAATACTATACGAAAATAGACCACAAAGTCGGCATTATGCACTGCGTGCTCCAGGATTTTTTTTATATGGTGCACACTGACCACACAGACCCATTCTCTCACATGTGGGCCTACCAGCTTTCTCCTGCTTGATTTGAAGCCGCTAGAATTTATGAGTATATATACGTCAAACACGGTACCTCGTAAGACGTATATATACGGCCGCTACAGTCAAAGGGTTAAACTTGAAACACAAACTTAATGACTTGACAGTCCTTCACAAAAAAATTGCAGTCCTAATGAAGTAGACAACATCAGTCACCTTAATTCAAAATTATCAATGGCTACCACAAAATATATTTAATATGTTGATGTATAATACATAACAGCAATAATCTCATATGCATTTACAAAAATCAAAATGCACAGGTACCACACACGTAGGAGAATGAAATTTACGACAACGTTTCAGACTGAAACATCATAAGTTTCATTCTCCTATATGCAGGTCATTTGTCCATTATTCCAAAATAATCACATCAAGATATTTTCATCCTCTTTAACTAGAGAAACTTTAATAAGGAAAGAGTAATAAAAGTGATCAAGTATATTTCTACAGTATTCCCTATTCTTGATGCATTAGACATGTAATTCATGGAGTGTATACTGACAGAATGATTACAGAGACTCCCCTACACATGAACATTCACGTTGTGAACTTTCATTAATACAAACAATTTGCCCTTAAGACAAAAATTTGGGTGTAAGATTGAGTTCATAGTCCACCGTGAGGTGGTGGTACTGTAGTGCAGGAAGCACTGCGATGTAAATAATACATAATAGGTTACTCTAGTGGCATTGTTCATATGTGTGCTTGTGCTCTCTTCACAAATTTAGTGAGCATAATAAAGAATGTAGCTCAAGGTGAAAAGATGGTGAACATCACCCATTCATACATGAATCGTTCCACCATTAGCACAATTTTCAAGAACAAGGACAAGATTATGGAACACATGAAATTTCAGTGCCAATGCAGTCTACAGTAATCAGAGCAGACGTGGAAAAGTGACGGAAGATTTTGAAGAACTGTTAAGCATTTGGCTCAAAAATCAGCAACAGTGTCAGGTGTTGCTAAGCCTAATGCTGATCCTCGTGGAGCTGGAAACCCAGAGAAAGGAGGAAGAAAAATAAGAGGAAGTGTAAGTGATTCCAAAACCAAAGCGCTTCCAGATAAAAATGATGGCAGAAGGGTTTTGTTTGTTTGAAGAATCTCTGTCATTGTTTGAATCACAGGACCTGAATGTGGAATAGTACACCAAGGTTACAGCAGCTGTCCATCATACAATTCCCTGCTACCATCTCATCTATGAAGAGAAGAAGGAGGCCACCACCCAGACATCCCTAGACTGCTTCTTCAAGAGGGTGGACAAAGTCTCATCAGGAGCCTGAATCAGTGCCATCGATTTCAGATGCTATGACATTCAAGCCAACACCTTCTCACTGTCTGTTTTATTAAATTTATATTATTTGCAAACTTTATTATAAACATTATAAACTTTATTTCATTTAAAATATGTTTTGTTTACTAGTATACAGTAAGTATTTTTCCTGTGTCCACGTATATGTTTAAACTGTACACTTCTAGGTTACTCAGTGTTCATACACACATATACTACACTACTGTACAATATTGTATATGTACACATGTTGGACTTACGAACAAATGAACCTATGAATGACCGCTCAGAACTGAACCTGTTCATAAGTAGGGTAGTACAGTGGAACCTCGGTTTTCATATGCCCTAATCTGTATGTAAAATTATAGTTATTCTCTATAAAATATATTTTTTGTTAATATTTCCCATTAAAAAATGATGTAAATCCAATTAACCTATTTCAGACACCCAAAAATATATATAAAAAAAAAACACATTTTATAATGAATAACTATAGTTTTATATAGAGACTAGGGCATATGAAAACAGAGGTTCCACTGTACAGTGGTACCTTGACTTACGAGTGCCCCAACTTATGAGTTTTCCAAGTTACGAGCTGTCGCTCAGTCAATTTTTTGCTTTGAGTTGCAAGCCAAAATCCAAGTTACGAGCGAGCTTCAGATACACTGCCACTAACTGGTGGCGTATCTGAAGTCAAATCAAACTCTGTACCCAGAGGAATGTCAGGTACTTCATCCCATCCCACATGCTCTTCCATGACATTACTGGAAGGATAATACTCCCACACTAATCCCAGATTGTAGTGAGGCCCCCTCGTACCTTGAGTTTAATCCGTTCTGTGACTTGCTCGCATCTGGATTTGCTCATTTGCAGAGTCATTTTTTCCTCATTTAAATTAATTGAAATGCAATTAATCTGTTCCATTGGAATTCTGCACTTCAATAATTTCCCTGATATCAACTCTTTCAGCCCAGGGAGGTACTACCGTCCTGCCAAGTGAGTGTAAAACGAAAGCCTGTAATTGTTTTACATGATGGTAGGATTGCTAGTACCCTTTTTTTCTGTCTCATAAACATGCAAGATTTCAGGTACATCTTGCTACTTCTACTTACACTTAGGTCACACTACACATACATGTACAAGCATATATACACACACACACACCCCTCTGGGTTTTCTTATATTTTCTTTCTAGTTACTGTTCTTGTTTCTTTCCTCTTACCTCCATGGGGAAGTGGAACAGAATTCTTCCTCTGTAAGCCATGCGTGTTGTAAGAGGCAACTAAATGCCGAGAGCAAGGGGCTATTAATCCCTTCTCCTGTACAAATTATTAAATTTAAAAAGAAAAATTTTCATTTTTCTTTTGGAGCCACCCTGCCTTGGTGGGATACGGCCAGTTTGTTGAAAAAA
This sequence comes from Cherax quadricarinatus, assembly GCF_026875155.1. Taxonomy (NCBI): domain Eukaryota; kingdom Metazoa; phylum Arthropoda; class Malacostraca; order Decapoda; family Parastacidae; genus Cherax; species Cherax quadricarinatus. The sequence goes on from NC_069482.1 coordinate 25,365,975, forward strand.
AAAAAAGGTGTGGTTGACAGACAGGAAACAGAGTTTGCATAAATGGGAAGAAACCAGAGTGGGGATGTGTCACAAGCAGTGTTCCACAGAGGTCAGTGATGGGTCCTTTGTTCTTCATAACATACATAAACGACATTAATGAGGGAATAAATAGCGAAATAAGCAAGTTTGTTAATGACACCAAAATAGGCCTTGGTATTAATTCTGACAAGAACACTAAAGCACTACAGGAAGATCTGAACAGACTGATGCAGTGGTTGGAGAAATGGCAGATACACTTTAATACAGGTCAGCCATCACTAATCCAGCAATCATTTATCTGGTTTCATCAGTAATCCTGCACTAATTTCGGCTAGCATAATTTCAAATTTCATCATTATACTGACTCAGAAATTGTGCAGATCGTTGTAAATCCACAGCAGCAAATCAGTGGAGGAGAAAGCAGTGATGAAAATGAGGAAGATGTAGCAGAGTCTCTATTGATAGATTAATTAAGTGTATTCTAACCTAACCACTCTGTAATCCAGCAAACTCACTAATCTGGCACACTTCAGGTCCCAATGATGCTGTATTAGTGATGGCTGACCTGTATAGACAAATGCAAAAGTCTAAGCCTTGGAAAAGAAAACAACCATGCCAATTATAAACTAAATAGTTTTTTTTATTAACACATTGGCCATTTCCCACCAAGGAAAGGTGGCCTGAAAAAGAAAAACTTTCGCCATCATTCACTCCATCACTTTGAATGCAAAAAGGATTCAGAGGTTTTGGTTAGCAGCAATCTTAGTAAAGCCAAGACAACAGTGTGTAAGGCCTCATTTACAGATTATACTGCACAATTCTAATTCTGCTCACCATATTACAGAATGGGCACAAATGCACTAGAAAACATAAGAGAAGGATGACAAAATCGTATCAGAAATCTTTAATATGAGGATAGACTGAGGACACTGAATCTGCACTCTACAAAGGTGTAGAACTAGGGGAGACATGACTGAGGGTGTGTAAAGGTAGAAAGTTGAAAGTGAATACAGATAAGAGTAAGGTGATAAGGGTATCAAATGATTTAGATAAAGAAAAATTGGATATCACATTGGAGGGAGGGAGTATGAAAGAAGTGAATGTTTTCACATATCTGGGAGATTACTTGTCAGCATGAAGGATGAGGTTAACAATGGAACTGATGAAGGAAAAAAGGTGAGTGGTGCACTGAGGTATCTGTGGAGACAAAAAACATTATCCATGGAGACAGAGAAGGGAATGTACGAGAGTACAGTGGTACCAACACTCTAATATGGGTGTGAAGCATGGGCTCTAAATGCTGCAGCAAAGAGACTGGAGGCAGTGGAGAGTTGTGTCTAAGGGCAATGTGTTGTGTAAATATTACGCAGAGAATTCATAGTGTGGAAATTAGCAGGAGGTGAGGAGTTACTGAAAGTATTAGTCAGAGGACTGAAGAGGGGTTGTCGAGGTAGTTTGGTCATATAGAGAGAACTGAACAAAGTAGAATGACTTGGAGAGCATATAAATCTGTAGGGAAAGGAAGGCGGGGTAGAGGTTGGCCCCGAAAAGGTTGGAGGGGAGGCGGTAAAGGAGGTTTTGTGGGCAAGGGGCTTGGACTTCCAGCAAGCATGTGTGAACATATTAGATAGGAGTGAATGGAGACGAATGGTTTTTGAGACCTGACAGGCTGCTGGAATGTGAGCAGGGTAATATTTTGTGAAGGGATTCAAGGAAACCAGTTAACTTGGACTTGAGTCCTGGAAATGGGAAATACAATGCCTACACTTTAAAGGGGGGGTTTGGGATATTGGCAGTTTGGAGGGACATCTAAACTGTCGTATCTGAGCGCCTCTGCAAAGACAGTGATTATGTATGAGTGATGGTGAAAATGTTGAATGATGATGAAAGTTTTTTCTTTCTTTTTGGGTATGTTTTATATCTGGGTCACCCTGCCTTGGTGGGAAACAGCTGATGCATTAAAAAAAAAAAAGCTGGTTGAGGAGTACAAGCAGAAAATAGGAATAAATACAGGGGATGTAAATAACGTGTTCAAAATACAGGCAGGCCCTGTTTATAGTGTTTCACTAATGCAACGGTTTTGAATCCTACTTATTCTTTATTTGTTCAAATTTCCTACAATAAATATATATTCAGCACTCAATATAAGATAAGGATGAAAATATTTTAAGGTAAGTAATGTGTCCCCGCCTTGGTGGGATACGGCCGGTGTGTTGAAAGAAGAAGAAGAAAGTAAAGTGTGTATTGTACATGCATTTTTTTTAGATCTAGCTCTACTGCTCACTTAATATATGATAATGTAAACATGCTATCAGGCTTTTATATGTATTTGAAAGTGAAAAAGTCTGTTTCACTTTAAAGCAATTTTCGTTTTACAGCAGTAGCCTGGAACTTAACCTGCTGTGTAAGTGGAGCCTGCCTATATCTAACCAAGACAGGATTTGTAGCAATGGGTTCAAGTTTGAAAAATTTAGATTTAGAAAAGATGTAGGAAAGTACAGTGGACCCTCGGTTATTGGCCGTTCCGGATATCAGCCAACTCGGTTATCGGCCTTTTTTTGGCCGAAATTTTATTCCGGTTATTGGCTGTTATTTCGCTTATCGGCCGTATTGGATGCAGCCACCCGCCAGCTGCTTGCACATTTGTAAGTCAGTCTGGCTGTGTGTTTTGTGGTTACTGATTGAGTGCAACTGCAAAATAAGCAATCATGGCCCCATGAAGTTCCTAGTAAAGTTCCTTTGGTAAAGAGAGTGAGAAACAATGGAATTTAAGAAAGAAGTTGTTGAAAAGTATGAGAGTGGTGTTCAAGTGCTAGAATTTGCCAGGATGTATGGGAAATCCAAATCAACAGTCACTTCCATCCTGGCAAAGAAAGTAGAAATCAAGGAAGCTAATGTTGCAAAAGGGAATTTAGCAGAGAGGCAAGGAGTGTAGCAGGCAGGCAGGGAGTGTATCAGGGATGCAAGACCTCAATGGAAATAAGTCACTCTGACTTTTTTTGGATTATCCTAGGTTCTTTACACATATGCTATAGCAGGGAGGCAGGGAGTGAAACATGGAGGGAGTGTAGCAGGAAGGCAGGGAGTGTACCAGGCAGGCAGGCAGTGTACCGGGCAGGCAGGCAGTATAGCATGGAGGGAGGGAGTGTAGCAGGGAGGCAGGGAGTGTAGCAGGTATGCAGGGAGTATGGCATGGAGGGAGGGAGTGTAACAGGGAGGCAGGGAGTGTAGTAAGGAAACAGGGAGTGTCTAAGGGAGGCAGGGAGTGTAGCAGGCAGGCAGGGAGAGTAGCATGGAGGGAGTGTAGCAGGGAAACAGGAAATGTAGCAGGCAGGCAGGGAGTGTAGCATGGAGGGAGGGAGTGTAGCAGGGAGGCAGGGAGTGTAGCAGGCAGAGAGGGCTTTGATACCTGAAGTCCTTATGGAGGGGGATTCCCCTTCCAAACAATAATCAGGAATTCCTCTCTCTCTTCCTCCCTGTCTTTCATAAGCCAACAAGAGTCTTCAATAAAGGTATGTAATAGTGATTTAAATGTTCATTTATTTATTTTATTTAGTCTCACTGTTTTGTGTATGTAAAACTATAATTAATCTTTAAAAAATGTATTTTTTGTTAATATTTTTGGGTGACTGGAACGGATTAATTGTATTTACGTTAATTCTTATGGGAAATATTATTTCGGTTTTAGGCTGACCTTCTGGAACGGATTACAGCCGATAACCGAGGGTCCACTGTACTGGCTTAGTAATAGTGTTGTGGATGAGTACAACAAACTCCTGAGTAGTGTCATTCAAGCTAAAACCATGTGTAGCTTTAAAAATAGGTTAGACAAGTACATGAGTAGGCATGGGTAGGTGGGAGTTGGACCTGCTTAGCATGGGGACCTGCTTAGCATGGGGCAGTAAGCCTGCAGCAGTGCTCCTCCTTATGTTCTTAACCCTTAAACGGTCCAAACAGATCGACGTTCAAATCCGAAGTGCTCCAAAAGTAGATCTACTTTTTTTTTACATATTTTCAAATATAACAAAAAAAACGTAGATAAAAGTTTTTTACATATTTTTAAATGTAAAACAAGAAAGAAGATCAACATTTTTTTACATATTTTCAAATGTTGAAAAAACGTATATATACGTTTGGACCATTTAAGGGTTAAAACAGTTAACAGGAGTACTGTCCACATGATGGATATGGGATGCACAATAAACTGGCTACTAATGTCCATAATATATGGAATGCACAATAAACTGGCCACTACCCTCTACAGGATAGATGCTGGGTGCACAATAAACAAGCCACCTCAATGGCAAAACCTAAAAACAAAAAATATCTAATCTCAGCTGTCTCGAACACACCGCTTTTAACCCTTTGACTGTTTCAGGGCCCTCTCTGAAACTGTCATTCTATGTCGCCAAATATTCGAAAAAAAAAAAAATTATTTTTTCTTATGAAAATGTTAGGAATATTTTTACTAGTGTTTTAAGCCTAAAAAAAAATTTTTTTGCCATCTTTATTCCCGGATATGACCCGGCAAAGTTTGCAGAAATGACGTGCGTATGGAAACAGCGGCGACTGCCGCCCGCCCGGTTTTCCTTTTATTTACTCTAATTAAAAAGGGTTTCTTGCTTTTTTTCAATTTTTTCTTTTCCGGGTTTCCCTTATGGGGGCCTGTGGGGCCCCAATGAAAGGTGCATTGTTCAAATATCCCACTCATTTTTTTAAAACACAATAAAGAAAACCAAACTTTATCACTATTAGTTTGTGTTTTACACTTTGTTTACACAACAATAAAAAAAACAATTTTTAATTACTATTTTTCCCATAATAAATATCCATATGTACGGTCACTAACCCACGTTCCTAAAAACTGCGCGCTTGGGGAAACTTTTTAAAAACATGGGTATATGCAGGGGGGGCAATTCACACTCTCACAATAAAAGGTGTTCTGCGTTTTTTGTGGGCTTTTTTGTGGTATGCATACAACAAAAAACACTCTTCTGAGCATTTTTTTTGGAGTATTTTGGGGGCCTTTGTTTTGGGGTTAGTGTTCACCCCCCAAGGCCCCAAACGAGATGACGTCTGTGGGCGCTGGTCTTTGCAGGAGTTGCTCCTTTTTACTTTGAAAAATTTTTTGTCTGATTAGGGACGGGGAAAAATTTTCACCTTTTTGGTGTTTTGTTGGTTTCAACTTGTATATGTTATAAGATTTAGCTTTTGAGATATCAAAAAAGAGGGAAAAAAAAAGTTTGATTTTCCCACTTATAACTCTTGCGTACACAGTCTGAAAACCCAATCTGCATGCCCACATTTGCCCACTAAGGCATATTGAGGTTGTATTTCCATGACGCTGCAGGTTTTGGGAAGGGGGTTCATTGGTCCTTGTTGTCCCCCAAATGGGTCCCATTTCGTTTGGTAAAACTGATGTCAAAAAATTGTGCTTCCGTTTTTTCATCCCAACCGAAATGCCATGATTTTCATTGTCAGCAAAGGGCCCTTGCCCCTCATCTGCGAGTGCCAGCGTCAAAATTTTGGCATTGTTTGCGATTACCACCCCACTGTCCCCAACAAACGTCTGTCAAGTTCACTAGCAAAAAAAATCACTGGTAAGGGGCTTGTGTCCCGGTTATAGAAAAATTAACATATGCCCCTTCCCAAAGATATGGTTCCTTTCATTGTTGGGAACCACTTTCACCAGAGATCCCCAAAAACTTCGGGTATTAAAAGTATTACTGCCAGTGTACAAAATTAAATATTTTTTTTTAAAAAAGATACTTCTGAAAACCCACACAGTACAAAAAGTTTTTTTCCCAAAGCGTTTCCTTTTTGGGTTGGTATATTTGTTGAATGAGAGTTTTCCCTTTTTGAATAAAATAAAGGACTCATCAATAACAAGTTTCCCTAAAGGGAAAAAAAAAATACATGCAGCACTTTTGTTTAGGTACATAAAAACATTTCTTTTTTTAAATATAACCTGTCGCTTCGGGTCGGGCCTGGGTTTTGCCCTGAAAAGGGTAACATACGCAACAGTATCAGGAAACGATTGACACCCCTTTAAAGTCACTAAACCTGGGGTTGAAATCCCGGCGACTGTTGCCGTATGTGGTGACAGTGTGCTTTTACACTTTTGGCATAAGCTTTTTTGTTTGGGAAAAAAACAGGTTTCTCTTGCCCACAGTTTTCTCCTTCCACTTGTGTTTGCCGTGATTTTTTGGGGAGAGAAAATTTTATTTGCCCTGGTGTTTCACGTTTTGGGGTTGGTTTTCCCCGACAATGATGTCCTTTAGGGGTTCAACGAGAAAAACTCAAAGCAGTCCCGTTCCTTGGGTTTTTTCCCAAGTGGACAAAATGGCTTATTCCACTTTGTGTTTCATCAAAGTTTATGGGGGCTGGGGGAAAAAATCTTTCCCCCGTCCTGCCAATCCCCGATGCAGTTGCTGGTGGGGGCGGATATTGTACCTGGTTGTGGGGTGGCAGGTTGTGGTTGGGGCGGTTGTGGCAAATGTGGGGGAGGGGGGAGGGTGGTTGTTTGCTGAGTCGCGCGGGCTAGTAGCGTGGCCCGGGGATGGTGCCACATGGGCCGTGCCACCCTACTTTTCACCACCCCCTGCCTCCTCCCCAAATGTCACCATTTCCCTACCCATCGTTACAATTTTCGTTTACTTTTTTAAAACAGGTCGTGGTGTTGGGCCATGGGGGGTGCTCCCGGTTTCTCCTTCCCCTTGGGGAAAAACATTTGGAAAAAAAATACCAGGGCCGGTTTCTCCCTCGTTTCATAAATGGGGCTTCCTGGGGGGAAAATTACTCCCCCTGTCAAATAGAAGCCCTTTTAATGACCTTGAAATCACTATCATATCACTATCCTGCTTTATCAGGGTGTTGTACACGGGGCCAAATAGTTTCCCCTTTCGTCCTGGGGCAGGCGAAAGGGGGAAAGGAAAAAAGCCGGGACCCGCACCCGAGGTCGGGAAAGGGTTTTGGGTCTCTGGGGGTTTTTGGGCATTTTAAAATTTCGTTATCCTGGGCACTTTTTTCGGTAAAAACTACTTGAAAACCCCCTTTAATTTTTCTGTCATGCCCTTTTCATCCTTTTTAGAAATATCCTTGGGAACCCAAAAAACCTCCCAAACCCCCGAGGAAGGGGGGAACTTCTTACCGAGAAGGGATGGTGGAAAATGGACTGGGCAAAAATGGGGTTCCCCCAAGCACCCCCTAGGTCCGAGATTTTTTTCACCAGGGGACCCCACCGACCCTGAGGGGCCCAAATTTTTCCCCGGGAGGGTACCCCGGCCTTTTTGGCCCCGATTTTAAGCCGCTAGGAATTTTTTGGGGGTATAAAAAACGTCAGAAAAATTGGCCCCGTAAGGGGCGTATTTTACGTCGGGAAAAAAGTCAAAAAGGGTTTAAAAAAAAGGGCTTCTTCATAAATGATAATTTTTTTTTTAATTTTCAACAATCAGCCATTTCCCCCCCCAAAGGTTTGGGTGGCCAAAAAAAAAAAAAACTTTAGCATTTATTCACTTCATCACTGGGCTTGCCAGAGGCGGGTTACAATACAGTTATTAAAAATGCAAAATTAACCCCCTCTCCTTCAGGTCCCGCACTGTACTTCCCCTCTCCGGGGTCATGTCCGCCTGCTGGTTTTCCCCCGAATTTCCCTTTAAAAAGTTATGGTGTTACACCAACAGGGATGTCAATCCTTAAAAACCATTTGTCTCCATTTTTCTCCTATCCAACACATCCAAACGCTTGCTGGAAGTCCCCAAACCCCTCGCACACAAAACTTCCTTTTCCCCCCCCCTCCCAAACCCTTTCCCAGGACTGAACCCCTACCCCGCATTTCCCCCCACCAAAAGATTTTTACATCTCGAAGTCTTCCATTCGTTCCATCCTCTCTACATGCCCAAAAACCCTTTCAATAACCCCCCTCAGCCCTCTGGTTTAAAAGTTTTGGTAATCCCACACCCCCTTTCCCAACTCCAAAATATGGATTCTCTGCATTTTTTCCCCCACACATTTCCCTAGACATAACATCTCCACTGCCCCAGGGCCCTTTTCCTTGTTGCAACTTTCACCACCCCTGCCTACACCCTTATAAGAGATTGGTATGCTATACTCTCCCTAATTCCCTTTTTTGCTTTCATCGATTTAAAAATTTTGTGTCCCACAAAATCCTCAGTGCAAACCCCCAACCTCTGCCCAAATTCTCTTTTATAATCTCCCAAAAGCAGTGTTTCAGCAAAGAGCAAATGTGACAAACTCCCACTTTGTGTTAGATTTTTTATTTTTTAAAAAACACCTCTTGCCAACACCCGGAGTATTCACTTCTCTTACAACTCCATCTGTATATATATTGAACAACCATGGTGCATAAACACATCCCTGTCTAAGGCCTATTTTACTAGAAAATAATCTCCCTCTTGCCTACTTACTCTAACCTGAGCTTCACTATCCTCATAGAGACCCTTCACTACTTGCAATAACCTACCTCCTATTCCATATATTTGCAACACTGCCACATTGCCCCTATCCATCCTATTGTATGCCTTTTCCAAATCCATAAATGCCACAAAAAACCTCTTTCTTCTTTCTCTGAACATCCCAGCCGTATCCCACTGGGGTGGGGTGACCCAAAGGAAAAACGAAAGTTTCTCCTTTTAAATTTAGTAATATATATAGGAAAGGGGTTACTAGCCCCTTGCTCCCGGCTTTTTTAGTCCCCTCTCATGACATGCATGGCTTATGGAGGAAGAATTCTTTTTCCACTTCCCATGGACAAAAGAGGAAATAAACAAGAACAAGAACTAAAAAGAAAATAGAAGAAAACCCAGAGGGATATTTTATATATGGGGCTTGTACATGTATGTGTAGTGTGACCTAAGTGTAAGTAGAAGTAGCAGATGTACCTGAATCGGGCATGTTTATGAGACAGAAAAAAGGACACCAGCAATCCTACATCATGTAAAACAATTACAGGCTTTTGTTTTACACTCACTTGGAGGACGGTAGTACCTCCCGGGCGGCTGCTGTCTACCAACCTACTACCTCTTTACCCTCATCTAAATACTGTTCACCTATATGTTTCACTGTAAATACTTGGTCTACACACCCCTACCCTTCCTAAAGCTTCCTTATTCATCTGTTATCCTGCTCTCCATCTTACTCATAATTCTTTCAATAAAAAACTCTACCATACACTTTACCAGGTATATTCAACAGACTTATTCTCCTATAATTTTTACACTCTCTTTTGTCCCCTTTGCCTTTATACAAAAGAACTATGCATGCTCTCTGCCCAATCCCTTGGTACTTTACCTTCTTCCACACTTTTTTTAAATAAAACACTAACCACTCCAAAACTATATCCCCACCTGCTTTCAACATTTCCATCTTCATCCCATCAATCCCAGCTGCTTTACCCCCTTTCATTCTACCCACAGCCCCAGACACTTTCCCCACACTCACAACTGGCTCTTCCTCACTCCTACAAGATGTTATTCCTCCCCTTGCCCTTTACACAAAATCACAGCTTCCCTGTCTTCATCAACATTTAACAATTCCTCAAAATATTCCCTCCATCTTCCCGATACCTCTAACTCTCCATTGAATAACTCTCCTCTCTTATTTTTAGCTAACAAATCCATTCATTCCCTAGACTTTCTCAACTTATTAATCTCACTCCAAAACTTTTTATTTTCAACAAAATTTGTTGATAACATCTCACCCACTCTCTCATTTGCTCTCTTTTTACATTGCTTCACCACTCTGTTAACCTCTCTTTTTCTTCTTCTTTGTAAAAACCTCTCGTATACTAACTTTTTCTCTCTTACTACTCTCTTTACATTATCATTTCACCAATCGCTCTTCTTCCCTCCCGCACCCACTTTCCTGAAACCACAAACTTCTGCTGAACACTCTAACACTTACCCATACATCTTCTATCCCATTGCCCATACTCACACTATCACATTCATCCTCCAACAGTTGTTTATATCTTACCCTAACTGCCTCCTCCTCCTTTAGTTTATAAACCTTCACCTTTCTCTTACTTGATGTTTCCATTTTCCTTGTATCCCATCTACCTTTTGCTCTCACTGTAGCTACAACTAAAAATTGATCTGATATATCCATGGCCCCTCTATAAATATGAACATCCTGAAATCTACCAACAGTCTTTTATCTATTAATACATAGTCCAACAAACTACTGTCATTACATCCTATATTATATCTTGTATACTTATTTATCTTTTTTTCCTTAAAATATGTGTTACCTATAACCAAACCCCTTTCTATACAAAGTTCAATCAAATGCTCCCCATTATCATTTACACCTGACACCCCAAACTTACCTACCACACCCTCTCTAAATGCTTCTCCTACTTTAGCATTTAGGTCCCCTACCACAATTACTCTCTCACTTGGCTCAAAAGTTCCTACACACTCGCGCTTAACATCTCCCAAAATCTCTCTCTTTCCTCTACACTCCTCTCTTCTCCAGGTGCATGCACACTTATTATTACCCACTTTTCACATCTGACCCTTATTTTAATCCACATAATCCTTGAATTTATACATTTATATTCCCATTTCTCTCTCCATAACTGATCCTTCAACATTATTGCTACCCCTTCCTTAGCTCTAACTCTCCCAGATACTCCTGACTTAATACCATTTATTTCTCCCCACTAAAACTCCCCTACCCCATTCAGCTTTGTTTCGCTTAGGGCTAGGACATCCAACTTCTTTTCATTCATAACATTAGCAATCATTTCTTTCTTATCATCTGCACTACATCTCTGCACATTCAAACATCTCAATTTTATAAAGTTTTTCTTTTTCTTGTTTTCAGTAGTTATACAGGAGAAGGGGTTACTAGCCCAGTGCTCCCAGCATTTAGTCGCCTCCTACAACACGCATAGCTTATGGAGGAAGAATTCTGTTCCACTTCCCCATGTAGATAAGCAGAAATAAACATGAACAAGAACTAGGAGGAAAATAAAAGAAAACCCAGAGGGGTTAGTATATACAGTAGGGCCCCACTTATACGGCAGGTTAGGTTCCAGGCTACCGCCGTAAAGTGGAACACTTTTTTTTGCACTTATAAATACATATAAATACAGTGGACCCTGGACCAACAATGGCATCGTATAACGTTAAATCCAACTAGCAATACATTTTAACGCAAAAATTTTGCCTCGACTAGCTCAGCGCTAAAAAACTCGACCAACGCGATTCGTTCCATTCAAGACGTGTCCATATGTGGCCTGCCACCGCGGTAGCATCCAACATACAATCGGAACATTTCATATTTCACAGCGTTTTTAGTGATTGCACCTGCAAAATAAATCTCCATGGGCCCCAAGAAAGCTTCTAGTGCCATCCCTGTGATAAAAAGGGTGAGAATTAGTATGGAAATTAAGAAAGATTTTGAAGGGTTTAGGGCTTACCCTGAGATGCCTATGCCAGTTGTGGAATCCATTGTGCCTACTTCAAAGATTCAGGAAATGTGTACAAAGTGGGTTGAACTGCAAACCTTTATGGATGAAAAATCACCCATAACACAGCTATTGCAGCCGTGCTGGTACCAGACTATTACAATGACAATGTTGTGGCCCATTTTAGACAAATCGTAAAGGAACGGGAGGTACAGAGCTCTATGAACAGATATGTTGTGCGACAGAGGTCCAGTGACTCTCAAGCTGGTCCTAGTGGCATTAAAAGAAGAAGGGAAGTAACCCCAGAAAAGGACTTGACACCTCAAGTTCTAATGGAAGGGGATTCCCCTTCTAAACACTAACACCATCCACACTCTCCCCTCCTCCCATCCCATCAATCATCACAGATCTTCAATAAAGGTAAGTGTCGTGTAATTGTACATGTCTTCAGTTTGTGTGTATTAAAATTAATATTTCATGTGTAAAAAAATTTTTTTCAATACTCTGGGGTGTCAGGAACAGATTAATTTGATTTCCATTATTTCTTATGGGGAAAATTAACTCGACTAACGATAATTTTGACTAACGATGAGCTCTCAGAAACGGATTAATATCACTGGTCAGAGGGTTCCACTGTACTAGATAACATGTTTACACTAACATATACAGTGGACCTTGGGTAACGATTTTAATCTGTTCTAGAGAGCTTGTCCTTAACCGATTTTATTGTTAGCCAAATTAATTTTCCCATGAGAAATAATGGAATCCAATTAATCCGTTCCAAACACCCAAAAGCATTAAAAAAAATTATTTTTTTTACATGAAATATATATTTTCCTGCATAGAAAACAATGAGACATGCAGCATAAATACATAAGTTAAATACTAAATGACACTACCTTTATTGAAAAGTACTGATGAGTAATGAGACAGTTTTTCTTGAACACTCTGGGATTTTCAGAGTGATACATGAGTTAAGACTTCACTTTGCAATCCCCACTAGCATTACAACAAAACATGAGAGATAGCCTGTCTTTCATAGGCTTGTGTCCTGCGAGTGCCTTTTCCTCTGAGTAACGTAGGTGTGGGGAAACTTCGTGAGGCAGTGGGAAGAATGAAAGGGGGTAAGGCAGGTGGGATTGATGGAATAAAGATAGAAATGTTGAAAGCAGGTGGGGATACAGTTTTGGAGTGGTTGGTGCTATTATTTATAAAAGTATGGAAGAAGGTAAAGTACCAAGGGATTGGGAGAGAGCATGCATAGTTCCTTTGTATAAAGGCAAAGGGGACAAAAGAGAGTGCAAAAATTATAGGGGAATAAGTCTGTTGAGTATACCTGGTAAAGTGTATGGTAGAGTTGTTATTGAAAGAATTAAGAGTAAGACAGACAGTAGGATAGCAGATGAACAAGGAGGCTTCAGGAAAGGTAGGGGTGTATAGACCAAGTGTTTACAGTGAAACATATAGGTGAACAGTATTTAGATAAGGCTAAAGAGGTTTTTGTGGCATTTATGGATCTGGAAAAGGCATATGACAGGGTGGATAGGAGGGCAATATGGCAGATGCTGCAGGTGATGGTATAGGTGGTAGGCTACTGAAAGCAGTGAAGAGTTTTTATGAGGATAGTGAGGCTCAGGGTTGAGTATGTAAGAGAGAGGGAGATTATTTCCCAGTAAAAAGCAGGCCTTAGACAATGATGTGTGATGTCACCTTGGTGTTCAATATATTTATAGATGGGGTTGTAAGAGAAGTGAATGTGAGGGTCTTGGCAAGAGGTGTGGAGTTAAAAGATAGAGAATCAAGCGCAAAGCGGGAGTTGTCACAGTTGCTCTTTCTGATGACACTGTGCTTTTGGGAGATTCTGAAGAGAAATTGCAGAGGTTGGTAGATGAATTTGGTAGGGTATGTAGAAGAAAATTAAAAGTGAATATAGGAAAGAATAAGGTGATGAAGATAACAAAAGATTAGGTGATGAAAGATTGGATATCAGATTGGAGGGAGAGAGTATGGAGGAGGTGAATTACATTCAGGTATTGAGGAGTGGACTTGTCAGGAAAATGGGTCTATGAAGGATGAAGTGAATCATAGAATTAATGAGGGAAAAAGGGTGAGTGGTGCACTTAGGAGTCTGTGGAGACAAAGAACTTTGTCCATAGAAGCAAAGAGGGAAATGTATGAGAGTATAGTTATACCAACACTCCTATATGGGTGTGAAGCATGGGTGATGAATGTTGCAGCGAGGAGAAGGCTGGAGACAGTGGAGATGTCATGTCTGAGGGCAGTGTGGTGTGAATATAATGCAGAGAATTCGTAGTTTGGAAATTAGGAAAAGGTGCAAGATTACCAAAACTATTATCCAGAGGGCTGAGGAGGGGTTGTTGAGGTGGTTTGGATATGTAGAGAGAATGGAACAAACCAGAATGACTTTGAGAGTGTATAAATCTGCAGTGGAGGGAAGGCGGGGTAGGGGTCAGCCTAGGAAAGGTTGGAGGGAGGGTGTAAAGGAGGTTTTGTGTGCAAGGGGCTTGGACTTCCAGCAAGCATGCATGAGCATATTTGATAGGAGTGAATGGAGGCAAATGGTTTTTAATACTTGATGTGCTGTTGGAGTGTGAACAAAGTAATATTTATGAAGGGATTCAGGAAAACCGGAGGGCCAGACTTGAGTCCTAGAGATGGGAAGTACAGTGCCTGCACTCTGAAGGAGGGGTGTTAATGTTGCAGTTTAAAAACTGTAGTGTAAAGCACCCTTCTGGCAGACAGTGATGGAGTGAATGATGGTGAAAGTTTTTCTTTTTCGGGCCACCCTGCCTTGGTGGGAATTGGCCCAGTGTGATAATAAAAAAAAAAAATACCCCATGGTACTGTAGTACCCTGAGGCAAACATCAATTGAATAACCCACTGCAGCAAATGCAAAACTGGCAAATTGTAAGGCTACCTTTCAGGATCCTCAACAAGCAGTTAGTCACAATAGAATATGTTAGACCAATCTTGGAGTATGCAGCACCTGTATGGAACCTGTATCTGATAAAGTATGTCAAAAAGCTGGAAAAAGTTTGCAATCATATCTCAAGAGCTGAATAACATGAGCCATGATGAGAGGTAAAAAGAGCAAACTTTGGCAACATAAGAGTATAAAAGAACCAGGGGTGGCACAATTACAATGTGCAAAATACTGAGAGGAACTGACATTGTAATCAGGAGGAGTCTATTTGAGAGGTGGGAATCAAGTACATAAGGGCATAGCTGGACGTTAAAAACATAGGGAAGTCAAGAAGTGGAATGACCTCGACAATGAAGTGCTAGAGGCAGGATCCATATACAGTTTTAAGAACAGGGCTCATGCAGCCAAGAGAGAGAAAATCCACTAACAGTTTGCAGAAAGGTTGGACCAAGAGCTAAGGCTTGACCCCTGAAACAACAAATAAGAATATACAAAGAAATGTTTGGTGGTGGCATGCGCACGCACACACACATGCATGTACAGATGCGTGCACACATGCAGGCACACACAAACTTTGTATGCAGACACGCACGCATACACAGGCACACACGCATGCACAGACATGCACACACACGCAGGCACGAGCACACACACACATACACATACATAATATCTGCCAAGAGGTATACCAGTTTGTAGATGCAAAATTAGTAAGAAGGATATAGGTAAGATAAGACCAGGAAAGATACAAGCGGATCTGGACAAACTGCAGGACTAGACTGAAAAGTGACTACTGGAGTTTAACTCCAGATAAGCCTGACCCAAAGCTGTGTTAGTAGCAGACCACATAATGGTTTGCTAACAACACTACACCACCACATAATGGTCTGCTACCAACACTATGCCACCACATAATGGTCTGCTAACACTACACCACCACATAGTGGTCTGCTACCAACACTACACCACCACATAAAGGTCTGCTACCAACACTACACC
The DNA here is from genome assembly GCF_026875155.1 of Cherax quadricarinatus. Lineage (NCBI taxonomy): Eukaryota > Metazoa > Arthropoda > Malacostraca > Decapoda > Parastacidae > Cherax > Cherax quadricarinatus. Next base: position 25,381,371 of record NC_069482.1, read on the forward strand.
ACCACATAATGGTCTGCTACCAACACTACACCACCACAAAATGGTCTACTACCAACACTACACCACTACATAATGGTTTTCTACCAACACTACACCACCATATAATGGTCTGCTACCAACACTACACCACCACATAATGGTCTGCTACCAACACTACACCACCACATAATGGTCTCCTACCAACACTACATCTACACACTAGCCTTCAAGAGAGTTGCCTGTGCCTTGATACAGGTAAATTGCTCTTCACTTTCATTACTTGAGTCTTTCTGTCTTCTGCTACTGCCCTTTTATTTTCTCATATGAATATACTCTGAAGCAACTTTCAATCTTTCCAAACAGTCTTACTTCTCAGTGATAACCATGGAAAGAAGACACATACATGCACTTATGATATACATTAAAGGAAATGCCTTGCCCAAAAGTGGCTTCTTTGGGTGGTGAAACATTTTCTTTAATAACTGTCATAGTCATATACATTTTTTCTTGTCCATGTTGTCAGTATCACCATACCTCCTACAACCACGATGACGAATGATTATAATGTGCTAACCAAACTGATATGTAAACTTCTTTAGAAATTGCCTCAGGATTTTTTTTTTGTCTCCATCACTTGAAAGTGAAATAATTATGGTTATCTGCAACATCAAGGCCTGCCTTCATGAAGGAAACTCTTCATAGGGATCAAAGAATTAAAATAATACAAAAATAAAATAATTTTACTTTTCTTGATACATAATTAAAGTGAGCACTAAATCAAAAGGCTACTTTACTAAATTAGAATTTTGTATGGCAACTCGAAAAATATACAAATCTGTCATCCTAAAAATGAAAGTAATTAATACATGGAATACTCAAATATATTTCTGGTTACAAATTTATACTTTAATAATTTCTGAAAATACAAACCTGTCTATAAAAATTTCTGAAATACAAACCTGTCTATAATAATTTCTGAAAGTATAAACCTGTTTATGTTAATTTCTGAAAAAACAGTACTTAAATCCCAAAATAGTGATAAAAAAAAAAGCTTTGACTCTACCTATTGCTGTACTGTTGGTTTGGAAGGGGAGAAGTTGTTTGACCATGTGGAGAGAAAGGGGGTTGAGGAATACGCTGGCCAGGAGAAATTTGTCCCCCACCCCTAGTGGCGAATTGAGCAGGTTGTAATTTGGAGATGTCTGAGACTCGCAACATTACGCTGAAAATTATAATAAGAGGAGACATCACAGTTTTTAATATACTTATAAGTGCAAGGTTTCTTTTGAGAGCATTCTACACTTTCATTTAATAACATCAGTAATACTGTCCAGTTACTAACATTTAAATCTAAAAATGATAACCACTAAAGCCTCAATCCAGTTTTACCAACCAAAAGCCAATATAATCATAAAAGACAATCCCAGTTTAAAATACTTCCCCTTACAATCAAGGCTGTTGATTAAAGGGGAAAGAGGCCCTTGTTAGACTACCTGGAGAGTGACATTCACATTTGGCGCAACGGTGTTATTAAAGAGGTCATCCATGTTCTGGTATGAGGTTGGTGGAGGTTGAGCCACATCTGAGGTGTTGGACGGCACTAACACCTGTTGCTGCTGATGTTGTAAGAGCCGTTTCCTTGTCTCTTGTTGTCTTAACAATGCACGCTGTAAATATCATCAAATACCATTCAAAATAATGAATTTCAGTTTATATATATAATAGGAGTCATCCTAGGAAAGGTTGGGGGGAGTTAAGAAGGTTTTGTGGGCGAATGCCTAGGACTTCAGCAAGCATGCATGAGCATGTTAGATAGGAGTGAATGGAGACAAATGTTTTTTTGGGACCTGATGAGCTGTTGGAGTGTGAGCAGGGTAATATTTTGTGAAGGGATTCAGGGAAACCAGTTTAGCCGAACTTGAGTCCTGGAGGTGGGAAGTACAATGCCTGCACTTTAACCCTTTGATGGTCCAAGCCGTAGTTCTACACCTTGTCCACAGGGTCCAAGAATTTCAAAAAATTTTTTTTTTTCTTATGAAATGGTAGAGAATCTTTTTCTGTAGGTTTAAAAAAAACAAAAAGTACGATATTTGATGGAAAATTGATGAAATTACACTATAGCAAAATTTGTTGCGTCAGTAATATTTATGAATAGGTGATTTTGCCCACTTTGACTCCTATTTTAGGCCAATTACATTATTCCAGTTGATCAAATTCTTAGCTATTTTGCTAATATTACTTCTATTTTTCAACTGAGCACAAGAAACTACCCAATTAAAATATTTCAACTACCCAATAGTGATCAGAAATTGGTAATTTGGCCAATTTCACACAAAGTTCAAAATATTCCAGTTTCAAAATATGGTCCAGAATAAACACTATGCATTACTGGCATATTTCCTTGTTTATTAGTTATGTTTCCAGGCTTTACAAACGAATTCCATTTTGTAATAAAGTTGGTAGAATTACCGACAATATGTAAAGTAAAAGGACACAAGTGCAACTAATGTGACATAAGCTCCAGGAGCTTTATCAAGCCATTAATGGCTTGATAAAGCTCCTGGAGAGTGAAACGTTGCCACAATAAATGTCACATTAGTTGCACTTGAATTCCATTTTTATTTTTTATTCACATAAAGAATTTTTATTCACACCAAAAAATAGAAGATTTACTGTTATGCAATACTGTAATAATTGTATAAATAATATCAGCACATTCATGAATGTATATTAGACCCCCCAAGTTGCCATGTATTGGTTGTGTGCCATCATCTGTTTACTCTTGAACATTGCAAAATCGAACATTTCATCTACTTTGAGCTCAATTTCAAGCTATTTTCAGTACTAAAACCAATCAAAATCATCTCTATTTCTGTAATATATCTTTCACTATCAAATAAGACCAAGAAACCATAAAAAACCACACAAAAACTACACCACAAATTAGCTGCTTTAATCCAAAAAAAACACGGTCGCAGGCTTTTTCTCATTAAGCACTGCGTGATGCAGGATTTGTTTTATATGGTGCACACTTACTACATAGATCCATGAGCTGAGCTCATGGCAGAGAACTACAGCTTCGTTAAAGGTTAAAGAATGGGCTTGGGATATTGACTGTTTGGAGTGACATCTAAACTGTTGTATCTGAGTGCCTCTGCAAAGACAGTGATTATGTATGAATGATGGTGGAAGCATTTTGGGTTTCTCTTTCTTTTTGGGTCACCCTGCCTCAGTAGGAAATGGCTGACATGTTTAAAAAAAAAAATTATATATATATATATATACACCATAGGTAGTAGGTTGGTAGACAGCAACCACCCAGGGAGGTACTACCATCCTGCCAAGTGAATGTAAAATGAAAGCCTGTAATTGTTTTACATGATGGTAGGATTGCTGGTGTTTTTTCTGTCTCATAAACATGCAAGGTTTCAGGTATGTCTTGCTACTTCTGCTTACACTTAGGTCACACTACACATACATGTACAAGCATATGTATACACACCCTCAGGGTTTTCTTCTATTTCTTAATAGTTCTTGTTCTTGTTTATTTCCTCTTATCTCCATAGGGAAGTGGAACAGAATTCTTCCGTAAGCCATGCGTGTTGTAAGAGGCGACTAAAATGCCAGGAGCAAGGGGCTAGTAACCCCTTCTACTGTATATGTTACTAAATGTGAAAAGAGAAACTTTTATTTTTCCTTTTTGGGGCCCCCCCGCCTCAGTGGAATACGGCCGGTTGTTGAAAAAAAGATTATATATATATATGTATATATATATATATATATATGTTTATATATATTATATATATATATATTATATATATAATATTTATATATATTTTATATATATACATATATATATATATATTATTTATATATATATATATATATATATATATATATAATATATATATATATATATATATATATATATATATATATACTATAATATATTATATATATACATATATATATATATATATATATATAATATATATATATATATATATATATTATATATATATATATATATATATATATACAATATATATATATATATTTTATATATTATATATATATATATATATATATATATTTATATATATATATTTTATATATTATATTAAAGTAAGGTACCTAGGGGTTGGCGAGAGCATGATAGTTCCTTTGTATAAAGGCAAAGGGGGTAAAAGAGAGTGCAAAAATTATAGGGGGATAATTCTGTTGAGTTTTTACCTGGCAAAGTGTATGGTAGAGTTATTATTGAAAGAATTAAGAGTAAGACGGAGAATAGGATAGCAGATGAACAAGGAGGCTTTTTGGAAAGGTAGGGGTGTGTGGACCAGGTGTTTACAGTGAAACATATAAGTGAACAGTATTTAGATAAGGCTTTAAAAAGGTCTTTGTGGCATTTATGGGTTTGGAAAAGGCATATGACAGGGTGGATAGGGGGGCAATGTGGCAGTGTTGCAGGTGTATGGTGTAGGAGGTAGGTTACTGAAAGCAGTGAAGAGTTTTTACGAGGATAGTGAGCTCAAGTTAGACTATGTAGGAAAGGGGAAATTATTTCCCAGTAAAAGTAGGCCTTAGACAAGGATGTTTTGATGTCACCGTGGTTCTTTAATATATTTATAGACGGGGTTGTAAGAGAAGTGAATGCGAGGGTTTGGCAAGAGGCGTGGAATTAAAGATAAAGAATCACACATAAAGTGGGAGTTGTCACAGTTTCTCTTTGCTGATGACACTGTGCTCTTGGGGGATTCTGAAGAGAAGTTGCAGAGATTGGTGGATGAATTTGGTAGGGTGGCAAAAGAAGAAAATTGAAAGGAATACAGGAAAAAGTAA
>NC_069482.1:25386691-25396691 GCF_026875155.1 Cherax quadricarinatus
CGACCAAATATTTCCTCTTTCGTCCTGGTACAGGCGAAGGTGAATGTGAAAAAGCCGGCACAGCACCAGAGGGTCGAAGGTTGTGGGTCATCGGGTTTTCGTCACTATTTACGTTATCCTGGGCACTTTTTTCGGTAACACTCACTTGAAAACCCTTGAATTCACTGTCACTGACATTTTCATCACTGTTAGAGCTATCACTTGGGAACAAAAGACCTCCAATCCGCCGAGGAGTGAGGAACTTCTTACCGAGAGGCATGGTGAAAATGGACTGACAACATGGCGTTCCCACAATGCACCGCTAGGTCCGAGATTTTTTTCACAGGGTGCACACCGACCACTGAGACCCATTCTCTCCCGTGTAGGCCTACCAGGCCTTTGGCACACGATTTGAAGCCGCTAGAATTTGTGCGTATAAATACGTCAGAAACATTGGCTCGTAAGACGTATTTATACGTCGGAAACAGTCAAAGGGTTAAATATGGGCTTCTTCATAAATGATAATTTCTTTTTTTATTATCAACACATCAGCCATTTCCCACCAAGGTAGGGTGGCCAAAAAAACAAAAACTCTCAGCATCATTCACTTCATCACTGTCTTGCCAGAGGCATGCTTACAATACAGTTATAAAACTGCAACATTAACACCTCTCCTTCAGAGTGCCAGCACTGTACTTCCCATCTCCAGGAATCATGTCCAGCCTGCTGGTTTCCCTGAATCCCTTCATAAATGTTATGGTGCTTACACTCCAACAGCATGTCAAGTCCTAAAAACCATTTGTCTCCATTTGCTCCTATCCAACACACTCACACACGCTTGCTGGAAGTCCAAGCCCCTCGCACACAAAACTTCCTTTACCCCCTCCCTCCAACCTTTCCTAGGCTGACCCCTACCCCGCATTCCCTCCACCACAGATTTATACACTCTCGAAGTCATTCCATTTCGTTCCATCCTCTCTACATGCCCAAACCATTTCAATAACCCCTCCTCAGCCCTCTGGATAATAGTTTTGGTAATCCCACACCTCCTCCTAATCTCCAAACTATGGATTCTCTGCATTATATTCACACCACACATTGCCCTCAGACATAACATCTCCACTGCCTCCAGCCTTCTCCTTGTTGCAACTTTCACCACCCATGCCTCACACCCATATAAGAGCATTGGTATAGCTATACTCTCATACATTCCTCTCTTTGCTTTCATCGATAAAGTTCTGTGTCTCCACAAACTCCTCAGTGCACCACCAACCTCTGCAACTTCTCTTCATAATCTCCCAAAAGCAGTGTCATCAGCAAAGAGCAACTGTGACAACTCCCACTTTGTGTTAGATTCTTTATCTTTTAACCCCACACCTCTTGCCAACACCGGAGTATTCACTTCTCTTACAACTCCATCTGTATATATATTGAACAACCATGGTGACATCACACATCCCTGTCTAAGGCCTACTTTTACTAGAAAATAATCTCCCTCTTGCCTACTTACTCTAACCTGAGCTTCACTATCCTCATAGAGACCCTTCACTACTTGCAATAACCTACCTCCTATTCCATATATTTGCAACATCTGCCACATTGCCCCCTATCCATCCTATTGTATGCCTTTTCCAAATCCATAAATGCCACAAAAACCTCTTTCTTCTTTCTCTGAACATACCAGCCGTATCCCACTGAGGTGGGGTGACCCAAAAGGAAAAACGAAAGTTTCTCCTTTTAAATTTAGTAATATATATAGGAGAAGGGGTTACTAGCCCCTTGCTCCCGGCATTTTAGTCGCCTCTCATGACATGCATGGCTTATGGAGGAAGAATTCTGTTCCACTTCCCCATGGACATAAGAGGAAATAAACAAGAACAAGAACTAGAAAGAAAATAGAAGAAAACCCAGAGGGATATGTATATATGTGCTTGTACATGTATGTGTAGTGTGACCTAAGTGTAAGTAGAAGTAGCAAGATGTACCTGAAATCTGGCATGTTTATGAGACAGAAAAAAGGACACCAGCAATCCTACAATCATGTAAAACAATTACAGGCTTTTGTTTTACACTCACTTGGCAGGACGGTAGTACCTCCCTGGGCGGCTGCTGTCTACCAACCTACTACCTCTTTACCCTCATCTAAATACTGTTCACCTATATGTTTCACTGTAAATACTTGGTCTACACACCCCCTACCCTTCCTAAAGCTTCCTTATTCATCTGTTATCCTGCTCTCCATCTTACTCATAATTCTTTCAATAATAACTCTACCATACACTTTACCAGGTATATTCAACAGACTTATTCTCCTATAATTTTTACACTCTCTTTTGTCCCCTTTGCCTTTATACAAAAGAACTATGCATGCTCTCTGCCAATCCCTTGGTACTTTACCTTCTTCCACACATTTATTAAATAAAACACTAACCACTCCAAAACTATATCCCCACCTGCTTTCAACATTTCCATCTTCATCCCATCAATCCCAGCTGCTTTACCCCCTTTCATTCTACCCACAGCCCCAGACACTTTCCCCACACTCACAACTGGCTCTTCCTCACTCCTACAAGATGTTATTCCTCCTTGCCCTATACACAAAATCACAGCTTCCCTGTCTTCATCAACATTTAACAATTCCTCAAAATATTCCCTCCATCTTCCCGATACCTCTAACTCTCCATTGAATAACTCTCCTCTCTTATTTTTAGCTAACAAATCCATTCATTCCCTAGACTTTCTCAACTTATTAATCTCACTCCAAAACTTTTTATTTTCAACAAAATTTGTTGATAACATCTCACCCACTCTCTCATTTGCTCTCTTTTTACATTGCTTCACCACTCTGTTAACCTCTCTTTTTCTTCTTCTTTGTAAAAACCTTCGTATACTAACTTTTTCTCTCTTACTACTCTCTTTACATTATCATTTCACCAATCGCTCTTCTTCCCTCCCGCACCCACTTTCCTGAAACCACAAACTTCTGCTGAACACTCTAACACTTACCCATACATCTTCTATCCCATTGCCCATACTCACACTATCACATTCATCCTCCAACAGTTGTTTATATCTTACCCTAACTGCCTCCTCCTCCTTTAGTTTATAAACCTTCACCTTTCTCTTACTTGATGTTTCCATTTTCCTTGTATCCCATCTACCTTTTGCTCTCACTGTAGCTACAACTAAAAATTGATCTGATATATCCATGGCCCCTCTATAAATATGAACATCCTGAAATCTACCAACAGTCTTTTATCTATTAATACATAGTCCAACAAACTACTGTCATTACATCCTATATTATATCTTGTATACTTATTTATCTTTTTTTCCTTAAAATATGTGTTACCTATAACCAAACCCCTTTCTATACAAAGTTCAATCAAATGCTCCCCATTATCATTTACACCTGACACCCCAAACTTACCTACCACACCCTCTCTAAATGCTTCTCCTACTTTAGCATTTAGGTCCCCTACCACAATTACTCTCTCACTTGGCTCAAAAGTTCCTACACACTCGCGCTTAACATCTCCCAAATCTCTCTCTTTCCTCTACACTCCTCTCTTCCCCCAGGTGCATGCACACTTATTATTTCCCACTTTTCACATCTGACCCTTATTTTAATCCACATAATCCCTTTAATTTATACATTTATATTCCCATTTTTTCTCTCCATAACTGATCCTTCAACATTATTGCTACCCTTCCTTAGCTCTAACTCTCCCAGATACTCCTGACTTAATTCCATTTATTTCTCCCCACTAAAACTCCCCTACCCCATTCAGCTTTGTTTCGCTTAGGGCTAGGACATCCAACCTTCTTTTCATCTTTAAAATTAGCAATCATTTCTTTCTTATCATCTGCACTACATCTCTGCACTTCAAACATCTCAATTTTATAAAGTTTTCTTTTTCTTGTTTTCAGTAGTTATACAGGAGAAGGGGTTACTAGCCCAGTGCTCCCAGCATTTAGTCGCCTCTACAAAAACGCATAGCTTATGGAGGAAGAATTCTGTTCCACTTCCCCATGTAGATAAGCAGAAATAAACATGAACAAGAACTAGGAGGAAAATAAAAGAAAACCCAGAGGGGTTAGTATATACAGTAGGGCCCCACTTATACGGCAGGTTAGGTTCCAGGCTACCGCCGTAAAGTGGAACACTTTTTTTTGCACTTATAAATACATATAAATACAGTGGACCCTGGACCAACAATGGCATCGTATAACGTTAAATCCAACTAGCAATACATTTTAACGCAAAAATTTTGCCTCGACTAGCTCAGCGCTAAAAAACTCGACCAACGCGATTCGTTCCATTCAAGACGTGTCCATATGTGGCCTGCCACCGCGGTAGCATCCAAACATACAATCGGAACATTTCATATTATCACAGCGTTTTTAGTGATTGCACCTGCAAAATAAATCTCCATGGGCCCCAAGAAAGCTTCTAGTGCCATCCCTGTGATAAAAAGGGTGAGAATTAGTATGGAAATTAAGAAAGATTTTGAAGGGTTTAGGGCTTACCCTGAGATGCCTATGCCAGTTGTGGAATCCATTGTGCCTACTTCAAAGATTCAGGAAATGTGTACAAAGTGGGTTGAACTGCAAACCTTTATGGATGAAAAATCACCCTAACACAGCTATTGCAAGCCGTGCTGGTACCAGACTATTACAATGACAATGTTGTGGCCCATTTTAGACAAATCGTAAAGGAACGGGAGGTACAGAGCTCTATGAACAGATATGTTGTGCGACAGAGGTCCAGTGACTCTCAAGCTGGTCCTAGTGGCATTAAAAGAAGAAGGGAAGTAACCCCAGAAAAGGACTTGACACCTCAAGTTCTAATGGAAGGGGATTCCCCTTCTAAACACTAACACCATCCACACTCTCCCCTCCTCCCATCCCATCAATCATCACCAGATCTTCAATAAAGGTAAGTGTCGTGTAATTGTACATGTCTTCAGTTTGTGTGTATTAAAATTAATATTTCATGTGGTAAAAAAAATTTTTTTCAATACTCTGGGGTGTCAGGAACAGATTAATTTGATTTCCATTATTTCTTATGGGGAAAATTAACTCGACTAACGATAATTTTGACTAACGATGAGCTCTCAGAAACGGATTAATATCACTGGTCGAGGGTCCACTGTACTAGATAACATGTTTACACTAACATATACAGTGGACCCTTGGGTAACGATTTTAATCTGTTCTAGAGAGCTTGTCCTTAACCGATTTTATTGTTAGCCAAATTAATTTTCCCCATGAGAAATAATGGAAATCCAATTAATCCGTTCCAAACACCCAAAAGCATTAAAAAAAATTATTTTTTTTACATGAAATATATATTTTCCTGCATAGAAAACAATGAGACATGCAGCATAAATACATAAGTAAATACTAAAATGACACTTACCTTTATTGAAAAGTACTGATGAGTAATGAGACAGTTTTTCTTGAACACTCTGGGATTTTCAGAGTGATACATGAGTTAAGACTTCACTTTGCAATCCCCACTAGCATTACAACAAAACATGAGAGATAGCCTGTCTTTCATAGGCTTGTGTCCTGCGAGTGCCTTTTCCTCCTGAGTAACGTAGGTGTGGGGAAACTTCGTGAGGCAGTGGGAAGAATGAAAGGGGGTAAGGCAGGTGGGATTGATGGAATAAAGATAGAAATGTTGAAAGCAGGTGGGGATACAGTTTTGGAGTGGTTGGTGCTATTATTTATAAAAGTATGGAAGAAGGTAAAGTACCAAGGGATTGGGAGAGAGCATGCATAGTTCCTTTGTATAAAGGCAAAGGGGACAAAAGAGAGTGCAAAAATTATAGGGGAATAAGTCTGTTGAGTATACCTGGTAAAGTGTATGGTAGAGTTGTTATTGAAAGAATTAAGAGTAAGACAGACAGTAGGATAGCAGATGAACAAGGAGGCTTCAGGAAAGGTAGGGGTGTATAGACCAAGTGTTTACAGTGAAACATATAGGTGAACAGTATTTAGATAAGGCTAAAGAGGTTTTTGTGGCATTTATGGATCTGGAAAAGGCATATGACAGGGTGGATAGGAGGGCAATATGGCAGATGCTGCAGGTGTATGGTATAGGTGGTAGGCTACTGAAAGCAGTGAAGAGTTTTTATGAGGATAGTGAGGCTCAGGGTTGAGTATGTAAGAGAGAGGGAGATTATTTCCCAGTAAAAGCAGGCCTTAGACAATGATGTGTGATGTCACCTTGGCTGTTCAATATATTTATAGATGGGGTTGTAAGAGAAGTGAATGTGAGGGTCTTGGCAAGAGGTGTGGAGTTAAAAGATAGAGAATCAAGCGCAAAGCGGGAGTTGTCACAGTTGCTCTTTTCTGATGACACTGTGCTTTTGGGAGATTCTGAAGAGAAATTGCAGAGGTTGGTAGATGAATTTGGTAGGGTATGTAGAAGAAAATTAAAAGTGAATATAGGAAAGAATAAGGTGATGAAGATAACAAAAAGATTAGGTGATGAAAGATTGGATATCAGATTGGAGGGAGAGAGTATGGAGGAGGTGAATACATTCAGGTATTGAGGAGTGGACTTGTCAGGAAAATGGGTCTATGAAGGATGAAGTGAATCATAGAATTAATGAGGGAAAAAGGGTGAGTGGTGCACTTAGGAGTCTGTGGAGACAAAGAACTTTGTCCATAGAAGCAAAGAGGGAAATGTATGAGAGTATAGTTATACCAACACTCCTATATGGGTGTGAAGCATGGGTGATGAATGTTGCAGCGAGGAGAAGGCTGGAGACAGTGGAGATGTCATGTCTGAGGGCAGTGTGGTGTGAATATAATGCAGAGAATTCGTAGTTTGGAAATTAGGAAAAGGTGCAAGATTACCAAAACTATTATCCAGAGGGCTGAGGAGGGGTTGTTGAGGTGGTTTGGATATGTAGAGAGAATGGAACAAACCAGAATGACTTTGAGAGTGTATAAATCTGCAGTGGAGGGAAGGCGGGGTAGGGGTCAGCCTAGGAAAGGTTGGAGGGAGGGTGTAAAGGAGGTTTTGTGTGCAAGGGGCTTGGACTTCCAGCAAGCATGCATGAGCATATTTGATAGGAGTGAATGGAGGCAAATGGTTTTTAATACTTGATGTGCTGTTGGAGTGTGAACAAAGTAATATTTATGAAGGGATTCAGGAAAACCGGAGGGCCAGACTTGAGTCCTAGAGATGGGAAGTACAGTGCCTGCACTCTGAAGGAGGGGTGTTAATGTTGCAGTTTAAAAACTGTAGTGTAAAGCACCCTTCTGGCAAGACAGTGATGGAGTGAATGATGGTGAAAGTTTTTCTTTTTCGGGCCACCCTGCCTTGGTGGGAATTGGCCAGTGTGATAATAAAAAAAAAAAAATTACCCCATGGTACTGTAGTACCCTGAGGCAAACATCAATTGAATAACCACTGCAGCAAATGCAAAACTGGCAAATTTAAGGCTACCTTTCAGGATCCTCAACAAGCAGTTAGTCACAATAGAATATGTTAGACCAATCTTGGAGTATGCAGCACCTGTATGGAACCTGTATCTGATAAAGTATGTCAAAAAGCTGGAAAAAGTTTGCAATCATATCTCAAGAGCTGAATAACATGAGCCATGATGAGAGGTAAAAAGAGCAAACTTTGGCAACATAAGAGTATAAAAGAACCAGGGGTGGCACAATTACAATGTGCAAAATACTGAGAGGAACTGACATTGTAATCAGGAGGAGTCTATTTGAGAGGTGGGAATCAAGTACATAAGGGCATAGCTGGACGTTAAAAACATAGGGAAGTCAAGAAGTGGAATGACCTCGACAATGAAGTGCTAGAGGCAGGATCCATATACAGTTTTAAGAACAGGGCTCATGCAGCCAAGAGAGAGAAAATCCACTAACAGTTTGCAGAAAGGTTGGACCAAGAGCTAAGGCTTGACCCCTGAAACAACAAATAAGAATATACAAAGAAATGTTTGGTGGTGGCATGCGCACGCACACACACATGCATGTACAGATGCGTGCACACATGCAGGCACACACAAACATGTATGCAGACACGCACGCATACACAGGCACACACGCATGCACAGACATGCACACACACGCAGGCACGAGCACACACACACATACACATACATACATATCTGCCAAGAGGTATACCAGTTTGTAGATGCAAAATTAGTAAGAAGGATATAGGTAAGATAAGACCAGGAAAGACTACAAGCGGATCTGGACAAACTGCAGGACTAGACTGAAAAGTGACTACTGGAGTTTAACTCCAGATAAGCCTGACCCAAAGCTGTGTTAGTAGCAGACCACATAATGGTTTGCTAACAACACTACACCACCACATAATGGTCTGCTACCAACACTATGCCACCACATAATGGTCTGCTAACACTACACCACCACATAGTGGTCTGCTACCAACACTACACCACCACATAAAGGTCTGCTACCAACACTACACCACCACATAATGGTCTGCTACCAACACTACACCACCACAAAATGGTCTACTACCAACACTACACCACTACATAATGGTTTTCTACCAACACTACACCACCATATAATGGTCTGCTACCAACACTACACCACCACAATAATGGTCTGCTACCAACATACACCACCACATAATGGTCTCCTACCAACACTACATCTACACACTAGCCTTCAAGAGAGTTGCCTGTGCCTTGATACAGGTAAATTGCTCTTCACTTTCATTACTTGAGTCTTTCTGTCTTCTGCTACTGCCCTTTTATTTTCTCATATGAATATACTCTGAAGCAACTTTCAATCTTTCCAAACAGTCTTACTTCTCAGTGATAACCATGGAAAGAAGACACATACATGCACTTATGATATACATTAAAGGAAATGCCTTGCCAAGAGTGGCTTCTTTGGGTGGTGAAACATTTTCTTTAATAACTGTCATAGTCATATACATTTGTCTTGTCCATGTTGTCAGTATCACCATACCTCCTACAACCACGATGACGAATGATTATAATGTGCTAACCAAACTGATATGTAAACTTCTTTAGAAATTGCCTCAGGATTTTTTTTTTGTCTCCATCACTTGAAAGTGAAATAATTATGGTTATCTGCAACATCAAGGCCTGCCTTCATGAAGGAAACTCTTCATAGGGATCAAAGAATTAAAATAATACAATAATAAAATAATTTTACATTTCTTGATACATAATTAAAGTGAGCACTAAATCAAAAGGCTACTTTACTAAATTAGAATTTTGTATGGCAACTCGAAAATATACAAATCTGTCATCCTAAAAATGAAAAGTAATTAATACATGGAATACTCAAATATATTTCTGGTTACAAATTTATACTTATAATAATTTCTGAAAATACAAACCTGTCTATAAAAATTTCTGAAAATACAAACCTGTCTATAATAATTTCTGAAAGTATAAACCTGTTTATGTTAATTTCTGAAAAAACAGTACTTAAATCCAATATAGTGATAAAAAAAAAAGCTTTGACTCTACCTATTGCTGTACTGTTGGTTTGGAAGGGGAGAAGTTGTTTGACCATGTGGAGAGAAAGGGGGTTGAGGAATACGCTGGCCAGGAGAAATTTGTCCCCCACCCCCTAGTGGCGAATTGAGCAGGTTGTAATTTGGAGATGTCTGAGACTCGGCAACATTACGCTGAAATTATAAATAAGAGGAGACATCACAGTTTTTAATATACTTATAAGTGCAAGGTTCTTTTGAGAGCATTCTACACTTTCATTTAATAACATCAGTAATACTGTCCAGTTACTAACATTTAAATCTAAAAATGATAACCACTAAAGCCTCAATCCAGTTTTACCAACCAAAAGCCAATATAATCATAAAAGACAATCCCAGTTTAAAATACTTCCCCTTACAATCAAGGCTGTTGATTAAAGGGGAAAGAGGCCCTTGTTAGACTACCTGGAGAGTGACATTCACATTTGGCGCAACGGTGTTATTAAAGAGGTCATCCATGTTCTGGTATGAGGTTGGTGGAGG